>JARGCV010000145.1:2570000-3170000 GCA_034064705.1 Bothrops alternatus | reverse complement strand
AAGTCATTATGAAAATGGCTAATATATAGATGTTTAATTAACAATTAAAGGTAATGATAACTTTATGTACTTAACTTGGATTATATCATTACAATATAAAACTTAAAAAGGTAGTATTATAATGCAAGCGTATTTCATTATGTCATTTTGTTATTCTTGCATGTTTGCAAACTTGCAATTGTGAACTTTCTGGACTTACAATTACCTGTATAAAACTAGGTATTTAAATAAATACTGAATGCCAAGAAAAATCATACCTTAATAATACATCTCATGTTTTTTCATGTGGAAAGCCTCAGGTTCAATCTCTGGTATATTTTGATAAAAAATACTTCAGAAAGAAGGATTGGAAAAGGCCCTTGAATCCATGCTATAAGCTGAGCTGAAGTAAACAGAGGAGATCATAAAGTTCCAAGATATGCCTTAATATCTATCTGCCTGCTGTAAAAAGAAAGGTGAACTCCATGGTATGGATCGTTAGGAAGAAAGATAAAAACAAAACTGCCAATATCATAATGTTGCTATAAAATTCCATAGTGAGGCTAAAATTGGCACACCATGCAGAATTCTGCTTTCTCTTTTTCAAAAACAATATTGAAGAGGTGGAAAGATTAATGAAAGGGTAACCCAAAATGATTAAGGAGCTTCTTAATGGGGGTGGGGAAGATGAGCAAGCGGTGAAGCTTGGTAAAGGCATATAAAATTATGCCTGGCATGGAGAAAGGAGAGAGAGAGAAATATTCAATTAATCATTCACAGAAGATGAATGATGGAAGATTGTAAAGGAAGTGCTTTTTCACCCAGCATAAAGTTAACAATGGATTCAGTATCACAAAATGTAGTGACAGCTACTAACTTTCATCATTCAAAAGAGACGTGGAATCATGGAGGAGAAAGTTATCAATGGATCTTAGTAATGTTGTGTTAACTTTTTGTTCCATTTTAAAGCCATAATGCAGCAAGAAGTGAAATGCAACCATTCCTTTCAGAACCTCGGAGAAAGAAAAGATCTCCCTTCCTTTCTAGTGACTTTTTTTTTTGTCGAAATAATGGCCTTGCACACAGTCATGTGTTTTTCTTCCTGTAACTTGAGCTAAGTTGTAGGCTCAGATGAAAGATTCAGATGAAAAGAAAGAAAGAAAGAAAGAAATTGCATTCATTCACCTGGTTTATGTGCTGAGTTTCTTTTCACAGTGAACACCTAGGATGGTTTTCTATTTAAAATGCAGAACTGAAAAATAATAAATTAAGAAACTGTAATCAAAGCATTGGCATATAAAATCTGGACTGAAGAAAGATATCTTTAGAGATTTTCTGAAGGCAGACGAAGTAGAGTGGAAACAGAATGTGCATTCCATAATCCAGATTATTTTGAAGCTGTGATCGCATTACCAGAAATGTAAAGCTTGAGGAAAGCCTTTAATTACTTATCAGATCAGAGGTAGACCAGGTTAGAAACAGACACTGTAAGGGCAACTGGAGCCTTGATTTATTGTTGCATGGTGCATGTTGTATGGTAATAACACAAACTTGAAAGTCTGCCAGATTCTCCCTTTGTCCAGAGTCAGAGCCCTCTCTGTGGGCACGTGCGCCGTTGCCCCAGCACAGTTCGCCAGAGTAGCAAGCACATGGCATTTGGAAGCAATGGGGCAGGAAGTGAACAAGCAAGTGGCGTTGGCCCCCTGGGAATGCCCCAGAGATGGTGAGGGACTGGCCCCCACCACAATGGCCCTGGCCCTGCCCAACTCAGCAGCTTCCAAGCAGCACACAGGAAACTGTGAGCGCACTGGGGCTGACAGCATCTGGAAGCAGGGGCTGCATAGCCCACTGTGAATACCGGGCTGGCCCTCCAACAGCAGCACTGTGGCGGCACCAGCAGCACACGGAGTCGGGGAAGCAAGTGATGTGGACTGCCGGACTTGCCTATTCTTCCCATCTCTTTGTGGTTGGAGAGCTGGTCATCATTGGTCATCTCCTCAGCCCCCTCGAGGGTCTTGCCCTTGGCCAGCAGGTGGAGCGCATTCCCCTTGTGTACCTTGGTACCTACCATGGCCACCAGCTGCTCGTGCAGGTCCATTAGGCCGCTGCCCAGAGCTGAAGGTCCTCCCAGCACAAGGGAGATAAAACGGTCAGCTAGGAAACCCCGCATAGAGATGGTAGAGCACACCCAGGGCCAGCAGGCAAAAGTCCAACCTGAATGGGAAAAGCCAGATCCCCATCGGTGTCATGGCCACCAGGCCCAGTAGAGATGGGGGGGCACAAATCCTAGCTGGGCATCGGTAGCCATGGCGCTGATGGGGATCTGGGGTGGCCTTTGGCTTGCTAGGTGTGAGCATGCTCTACTACCTCTACTCGAGCTTGCTAGCTGGCCATTTTGTCTCCTTTGTGCTAGGTGGGCCAGACACTCTGGGCAGTGGTGGCAGCATAATGGACCTGTATGAGCTGCTGGTGGTGCCGGCCTGAAGCAGGGACAATATGTGTCAGGTGTGCGAGGGGAACATTTGGGCCAAGGGCAAGATCTACAAGGGGGCAGAGGAGATGACCAGCAGCGAAAACAGATGGGATGGAGTAGAAACATCCGGTGGTCTGCTTCACATGCCTCCCCCCCTTCCCTACTCTGCCTGGTGCTGGAGGGTTGGCTTGGTATTGGCAGTGGGCTGTGGAACCCCAGAGTGCACCGGTCGAGGGGCTGGCCATCTGTGGCTGCTGATGGACTCCGTCAGCCCCCATGCGCTTGCTGGCCTCGGTATACGGGGGCCAATGGTGTCAGGCATCTGCCGCCCCTGCCCCTGCCTCACCTCACCCTGCAGGACAAGCCTCCTGCCCACCTCCCTGCCAGAGACCCCCTGGATCTCCCCCAACTCTGCCTGGCCCCCACAGGCATCCCCCTCATGAGCAACATTGAGGTGGCCACACCCACCCCAGTCATGCCCACCCAGTCTGCCATAACCACCGCAGCAATGCCCACCCAGTGGGCCACACCCACCCAGCAACCAATCCCCCCAAGGGCACCATAATGCTGATGCGACCTGGCACTTTGTGATAAATACGTGGGTTTTGGGTTGCAGTTTGGGCATTCAGTCTCTAAAAGGTTTGCCATCATTGCCATACAGAATCAAATTGGGGCTATCTGAAGTCTTCCTTGTGCATCCTCATTTCCTAAGGCTGAGATGTCATCTTTTGTCTCTTTTCTCTGCTAAGGGCTCTTGCATTTCTTTGAAAACTTTTATCTCAGTTTCCCTCTACATCATACATGCCTCCTTAACCAACCCAGTATCTTCAATATATGTCCTATAATCACCTCCTTGAAACAGTGGGGATAAATACTCCCAACAAAGGTTGATCAGGTCCCTTAACTATGTGTCTAGTCCTGCCTGGTATCTTTGCTTAGACAGGAGGGACAAAGGTTGAATAAGCAGCCTTCAACTTTACACATTCACACACACACACACACACACACACACACAGAGAGAGAGAGAGAGAGAGAGAGAGAGAGAGAGAGAGAGAGAGAGAGAGAGAGAGAGAGAGAGAGAGAGAGAGAGAGAGAGAGAGAGAGAGAGAGAGAGAGCCTGGTTTTACCCAAACTAAGTTACCATTAGATGGCAGCAAGGAGCAATACATCTTTTTAATTCTTTGCTGTCATCTAATGGTTGTTTGGGAATTCTGCCCATAAGTCTGAGAATAACAAGTTCCAAAATAGCCAGATAAGCAATTGTATTTATTTAAAACATTTATATAGCCAGGATCCACATGATCTGCTCTAACACTAAGAGAATACAAATCTGACTGGCTCAATGCGCAAAGAAAAATGCAAATAATTTACAATGAACCACTGAAAAAAAGTTGAAGACAAAGAGATAACTATTTATCTGCCACTCTTCCATGCTTGTGGAAATTGATTCCAATTAGGCCTTAATTTGCTCTCAATGTGATTTGCCCCAATATTTCCTCATCTATTGTCAACTGTGTTGCTTTCAGCTCTTTAGCATTTCATAGGGCTTATTTAGTTTCATGAGAACAAAAGGGCATTTGGAGCCATCAGGCTCCAGATTTGATGCTTTACTCCACTCCTACAAAATTTCTCAATAAGATGACCAGAATAACATCTGTCCATGACAACAGAATGAACAATTTGCTCCTCACCTTAAATCATGCAAACAGAGTGGACTCTATTTCATGCAGGGGGCCAGATATTGAGACATGTTTAGGGTTATATGGCCTCATCATGGTTACTGAGCCAAGGAGCTCAGGAAATGTGTCTCTTAGGCATGGTATGCTGTTTCAGCCACAAACACTCAACAATATGCAGTCAAAGCCTACAGAATATTGACTGGAACACCTGTTCAGTAACATAGAATTCCTATTGACAATAAATCTTCCATAACACCATCCTTCGATACTAGTCTGTTGCCTTCTAGTCAAGGCTAGGAGACCTGAACTGCACCTACTTGTCTCAGGTAACTCTTTTTACTTTATGCAAGGTCATGATATTTACCCAGGATTTCCCCAAGCTCCATGCCATTTATACAGGTTTAACTCATAGGTATTTAATCAGCAGCTGATCTAGCACTAAAGAGCAGAAACTTTATTGAAGTGGTCATCTTCATTGACCCCATGATTTTCTTAATTAAACTGCACTGAAAAGTAGAGAGGGCTTTTACCATCTTTTCCAAACATGGACTCTACATAATGCTTCTATTATGCTGAGGAAGAATAATTTAATCTCTGGTGGGGAAGGGAAGTGTATTGTTTTTGTGCTGTAAATGTACAAAAAAAAATTTTTTGCCTTCATTACAAACTATTGATTATATTTTAAAAAGAGATTACCAGCAGACTGATAATATTCACATGTGGCAAGCATTAGATCAAGGAACAATGATATCCTGCTCCCAGCAGACATATTGAGTCTCCTGGGTTCAGCTGGAGACAAAATTGAATCTAACTGGATGATCAGAGTGAAGCATTTCTGGGAGTTTGCTAATGACATTCAGCAAAGACAAGCTTCTGTGTCGGGAGCTAATATAGCTTATGATAAAGGCACAGCATTGCTTCAGAGCTACAAGCTAAATATTGAGGAGTCAGTCCAATGAAGGAGTGCCATGCCAGCCACACAACTGCTTGCACTGCTCTTATTAGCCAAGTGAATAGTTAGACTTGGCACTTCCTGTTGCTAAGACACCAGATGCCAGCCAGCAAATGAGTACAAGGAATGGGTGTATTCATTCCACTAGCACAGAACAGCATCTGAAGCAATTTGGGCTCAACAATTGTGGTACCTCCAGATGCATAGTATACCTAAACTCAATTGTAATATCACTTAAGCTAAAAACAACTCGGGCATTGGGCAATAAAGCAAGAATGCGTACTGAAAATATGCAATGGTAGGCACTAATTCCACTTGTTCTAGCAACACCTGCCAGCTATAATGGAATTTCAAATCCCCATTTTCACTTACTGTTCCAATAGATCTGGAATCCATTAATCTGGAGGAGATGGCTATAGAGGCAAAGTAGCAACTCATACAAGTTGCACGTTGTGTGTGTGTGTGTGTGTACATATCATACCCAATAGTTTGATCATTAGGATGGAACACAAGACCATTGGAAATTCTCTATCAGATTTGTGATCTGAAAAATAGACTGTACACTGAAGTTGTTCAGGTAAAGAATACTCCAACGATCTTTGAAGGAAAAATGTCTCCTTTACCAATTATAGTGGCAACATTACTGGAAAGGTCCAGTAGAAAGGACTCTCTGTCTTCTCTTAAGACTGAATGAACATATCAAACACAAAAGCTGCAGACAACCGGAGAGTTTATTGTGAAAGAAAAAACAGCCTATTCACACAATTGTTTTAGCCACCTCAGATGTAAATAAGTGCAAAAACACCCACACTTTACCTATGAAAATATCTTTAAAATATTCTTTCTTGAAAACATTTCTAAAGCAAATTTTCATTTATCAAAATAAAATACTTTTATGCTGGAGGAGATTTTTGCACAAAAATTACGCTCATAGAAGCCCATGTGTTTGAATGATATGTATGCAATATAAATGTGTTAACTAAAATGGAAAATAGAGAGATAGTACCTGTGAGAAGCTAGGTACTGGGTGATACATGTATACATACATCCCAAAAGCAAGATGGCAAGGGAAAAAGGTATTTTCCTGGCAACCGATATGGACAAATCAACTAATTAAATACTCTTTTTTTTTTTTGCAGAATTTACAAAGAGAATAGAAATCCTATTGGAATCTTGAAAAACCTTTCAATTAAGAAGAGAAAAATTACTGAAGATTCAACATCATATTCTTAGCAGGGAGCCTTATGATCTCTCAGATATCTTACTGGCAAGCAATAAGATAGGTTAGGGACAATTTGGGGAAAAGCAGCATTGAAGGCTGGCCACAAGCCATGTGTTATTTAAAACCTAGAAAGTATGTGAAATTTACCAGCTATGAATTATGGTTTACCATCTGCTTGATACTGTGGCAAAATCAATAGATATTAAGACAATGGTCTTCACTATAGATTGCATTGGGCAATCACTTACTCTTTAAGACAATATATTGTGCTCATATGCCATAAAATTACTTACATTTGCTTTTTATTATCACAAATTAAATAATCATTAAAAACCTGCATACACCCAACCAGCAAAAATAATTAAAAAGAAGATTCACCAAAATGCACATTCCATGACCACTTCCTTTCAAATAAAAAATTTACGGTAAACAAAGTTGTTGGAAGTATCAGAGAAAGAAAGGTTAATGAGATCTTAAGCAGTTTGCTACTTGCTTAATTCAAATTACTTGTGTAAGGGTTTTTGACAGGAATTTACATTGATGTGGTTGTTTGATTTCCCTCTAACAAGAGAAGCTAAATTTAGCAGGTAGGACAGAAATATATTCCACCAGGAGAATTTTCCATTTATTGTGGTGATACCAGCAAGAACTATCGGAGCTAAGAGGAAGCCACAGTGATGACAGCAGTTCTTTGCTTCTCAAGCTAAAAGGGTAGGTTAACGGTACCAGCCAACAGGTAGTTCTTTTCCTTAAGTAAAGTGCAGTCCCTTCCCTAATGCTCAACCCAAACAGAATTTTGGAATGACATCAAAAGTGGAAGCCCAGACAAATTAATAATCCCAACAGAGCCCTGACAGAACTGAGTGTCTCCAGCCAAAGGCATGTCTGCAGAAGAAAAAAAGCACTGCATAGAAAACAATACAATATCATTGCCAATGGTAATAATACAGAAAGGGTTATGTCTGGGGCTGAAAAGAGGGGTTATCAGTGGCTGGGCTGACTAAATGAAACTATTTCAGAAGCTCTGTGCCTTGAAGTACAAGTTACTGAGATATACAATGGGGATCTCACTGGTTTCAGTGCCTGCTTGTGAGGGATCAAAAGCATTGTGAAAACTGCTGTACTAGATACAGTCAGTACAAGAAGGCAGTTCTTGAATATAAGAAAGAAAAAGAAACACCAGCCTGGATAGCCCTCTTCTGAGGGTAAACAAAGCAATGTCATTTTGAATGGTAGTTGTGACAAACGTCACCGTGTGAAGCATTTAGGCAAGGCCAGTCCTCAACGGCTGACAGCCTTACCCAGTGATGAGATTCAAATATGGGAACAATCGGTTCTCTGTGTGGATGCTGCTTCCAGAAATCCATTCTGGGCCTGGGCAACAAAAAATTAGCTACCAGTTCTGCTGAACTAGTGCGAACTGGCTGGATCCCACCACTGGCCTTACCTCAGAGAACCAACTTCAGCCCATGATACCTGCAATTTGGCTTTGAGAGAGGGCTTCATTCAAGGTTTCACTGAATACCAGTACAATTCTTTTTTTTTTCTTTTGCTTTATTAGAATATTAGAATGTTAAGTTAGACTGAAGAGGGGAACTGCACAGGTGTGACTGCTTTTCATTATGTGCAGCACATGAATCTGATTGCCCCCATCTAGGAAATGGTATGGTCCAGGCAGTACAATGATTTTAATGATGAGGGTTGTGGCAAAGCTGATCTAGTTTGGGCCAGCTCCCTCTGTAGCTGATAGTCTGGAATCAGAGGGAGATATCTCCGAACTTTCTTAATTCAGAGCTCTAGATTATCCAATTAAGACTTGAAAAGTTTGTCATGGTTCTTTCTTTTATGAGGGGTTCTTTGTGCTCTCTGAGCTTGCTTGTTTTCTTGCAAACATTTCATTACCCAAACTAGGTAACATCATCTTTTATTTTCAATATTTTTTAGAAAAACTTTTCTACACTTATTTTTTTCCCACAAGATCTGTATCTGCCCTATGCAAACATGCTTAACTGTCACTGATAGTTACACATGGGTGTAGAAAGATTACTATTTCAAAAAGAAATCTGGTTATGCATTATGAGTACTTTTTCTACCAGTAAGTCACTAGCCTGCAGGAATGGAACAAAATCAAAGCTACATCCAAGCAACATATTCTATGAAACTAAACACATTTTCACACTGTGGGTTGTTGTTTTTTTCTGAATTCTATATATAGGTTGTTTTTAAATGTAACTAAATTAAAGCAATTCTCCTGAATTTAGTTTTTAGTCTAATGAAGGGGAAGTAGATTTTGAAATTCCTTTTGAGATTGGAGAAATTTGGAAAATTTGAAAGGTTTTTTTAATTGACAGAGTGGCCAAGCTGCACAAGCAAAAGTTTTATTTTTCATTATAGAATCAGTTCTTCAACGATCAAAAACCTTCCTGGTTTCACAAGCTTCAATGAAATCAAAAGGGAAGGCATCACAAGAGAATCACTGTGTGATGCTTTTGGCTAGTGATGCTGCTATACATATTTCCTAAAAAATTGTTAGAGAAGTTTCTGCTTCTGAGAAAACATCACCAACCCACTTTCTGAAGCCACAAATTTGGTGGAAACTTTTGAAAGAGTTGCGGTATTTTTGTAGGGGAAAAAAACATGTTGCCAAAAGAAAAAAGAAAAAAAGAAAAGAAAATGGGAGGAAAAGGGAAAGGATGAGAAGCGAAACTGTAACTCTTGCACATGTCATTGCTGTAAATGATAACTTCTCCCTGAGGAATGTTCTGCTCTACCTGCTAAATTTAGCTTGTCTTGTTAGAGAGAAACCAAACAACCATAAATACCATAAATTCCTGTTAAAAGGAAGAAAAGAATGGGGTACAAATAAAAACAAGATAAATAAACGTTCCATGGCAACTTAAATGTTTTACAATAGACAATAAAATATTTTAAATGAAAATATTTTAAATTTTTTATATCTGCTGGTGGATGAATTAAAATAGATTGTTCGTATTGTTAATCATGAGAAATCCTGGTGAAGTTGCCTAATGTAAACACTGTCCCAGTGTAAAGAATTGGATAAACATGTATATTTTTGATAGATGTGTAAAGAAATAAATATACAACAATGCTTGTATAATTATAGTTTATTAATAAAGTACAGGTAGTCCTCAACTTACATCAGTTCATTTAGTGACCATTTAAAGTTACAACAGCACTGAAAAAGGTGATTTATGACCGTTTTTCACAGTGACAATCTTGGCAGCATCCCCATGATCGTGTGATCAAAACTCAGATGCTTGGCAAACTGGTTCATATTTATGACGGTCGCAGTCTCCCAGGGTCACACGATCCCCTTTTGCGACCTTCTGACAAGCAAAGTCAATGGGGAAGCCAGAGACACTTAACAACCGTGTTACTAACTTATCAACTGCAATGATTCACTTAACAAATGTGGTAAGAAATGTTGTAAAATGGGGCAAAATTCATGTAATATATGTCTCAGTTAATGTTATGTCTGGCCTCTCGCAGCTCATTAAAATCCACGTAAATATGTATTTAAGAGGTTTATTTAATACATTTCAAAAGGATTCATTTCAAAGCAAGCTGCTGGCATTATGTTGGCCTGAACGGCCAAATCAGATCTATTTACATTTAGATAAACAGGCTCTCCTCCTCCTACATCCCAATTAACTTACTCTTTCTTCATCACATTGTCCAAGATCTCATTATTCTTCGATAGGTTTTCAAAACACCAGAAAACTGAGTTCCAAAACACTGCCAAAGTTTTCAGCCCACTCCTTGATTAACGTTGCTCGTGACAAAAGCGTAGTCTTTCTTTCCCCTTCTAATATAGTGTCCGATACGTCACTTCCCCAATTACTTCCTTTTTCCAGTTAACTGACACCTTCGCTTATCAAACCTTCGGAACCTCGGATTAATCCATTTATCTTCTTGTTCTAAATCTGACTCATCATTTTGAGAATCTGATTCAGAATGCATACAAAGCTCTTCATTGTCTATCTCAGCTGCCGGGAGGGGAAACCACCCAGAGGGGCCTGGCTGCTGATCCTCGGCTGCCGGGAGGGGAAAACACCCAGAGGGGCCTGGCTGCTGATCCTCGGCTGCCGGGAGGGAAAAACACCCAGAGGGACCTGGCTGCTGATCCTCATCCTCTGATACTTCCCAAGCTGGTTCAGGGACACTCACAACAGTTAACAACAGAAATTTTAGGTTCAATTGTGATCGTAGGTCAAGGACTACCTGTATGGACATTTCCTCACAGAGGAACATTACACATAAGAGGATTTCAAGGGAATATGTAGGGAATGCCAGAACAGTTTTTGAATTCTTCAAGAATGTGGAAGAAAGCTTGATAGTTGATATTGAAATATACTAATAAAATAAAATAAATATTAATTTTGTGGTTAAAGTGGTACCATTTAGGTGAAGGACTCTTGAATGAAGGAGCCAGCATAGTGTAGCTATTAAGCTATTAAACCAAGGCTGGGAAATTCTAGATTCCAGCCTCAGCCACAGTTGTTCACTGTATGATTTTGGGCCACTGATGCCCACTTAGCTCAATTTGCCATAGGGTATTTGTGGAGAAAAATTGGAATAGGGTATATGCAATGTTGTCTTGAGTTCCTTAATGCAAGGCAAGTCTAACAAAACAAAATATACTTTTAGATTTGCTTTTCTTCTCCAAAGTCCCTTCCAACTTTATTACTATTATTATTATTATTATTATTATTATTATTATTATTATTATTATCTGGAGATTTAAATGAAGATGAACCTGTTAGGGGTTGTGTTCCATCAACAGTCTCCAAAATTTGGGTAAATATCAAAACAGAAGGGGGTGGAAAGATCTTTCTTCCAGCTGTGACTTGTGAAAATCTCCCACAAGTTTTTCAATGCCACAATAAGTATCTCAGAACTATGGAGATTCCAAACATCCAGAAATCAAGAGTGGATAAAATGATAGCAGAATGATTAGATTTGTGTGGTTTGCTTTCCTCCTACAGATTAGAAGTAAAATGTATGATAATGATGAACACTGAAAAATATTTAATAATAATAATAATAATAATAATAATAATAATAATAATTATTATTATTATTAAGTTGGAAGGGACTTTGGAGGTCATCTAGTCCAACTCCCTGCTCAGGCAGGAAACCCTATACCATTTTGGACAAATGGCTGTCCAGTCTCTTCTTAAAAACCTCCAGTGTTGGAGCATTCACAGCTTCTGGAGGCAGGTTGTTCCACTGGTTAATTATTCTAACTGTCAGGAAGTTTCTCCTTAGTTCTAGGTTGCTTCTCTCCTTGATTAGTCTCCATCCATTGCTTCTTGTACTGCCTTCAGGTGCTTTGGAGAATAGCCTGACTCCCTCTTCTTTGTGGCAGCCCCTGAGATACTGGAATACTGCTTCGTCCTTCTCTTCATTAAACTAGACATACCCAATTCCTTATATGTTTTAGCCTCCAGTCCCCTAATCATCTTTGTTGCTCTTCTCTGTACTCTTTCTAGAGTCTCAACATCTTTTTTACATCATGGTGACCAAAACTTGATGCAGTATTCAAATGTGGCCTTACCAAGGCATTATAAAGCGGTATTAATACTTCACGTGATCTTGATTCTATCCCTCTGTTAATGCAGCCTAGCACTATGTTGGCCTTTTTGGCAGCTGGTTCATATTTAAATGATTGTCTACTAGGATTCCGAGATCCCTCTCACAGTTACTACTATTGAGCAAGATACCTCCTATACTATACCTGTACATTTGGTTTTTCTTGCCTAAATGTAGAACCTTACTTTTTTCACCATTGAATTTCATTTTGTTAGATAGCGCCCAGTTTTCAAGTCTGTCCAGATTCTCATGTATCTTAAGCCTGTCTTCTGGAGTGTTGCCTATTCCTGTCAGCTTGGTGTCATATGCAAATTTGATGAGTTCCCCATCTATCCCCTCGTCCAAATCATTGATGAAAATGTTGAACAGCACTGGGCCCAGAACAGAGCCCCGGGGCACCCCATTACACACTTCCCTCCATGTAGATGCGGTTCCATTGAGGACCACACTCTGAGTATGGCCGGTCAGCCAGCTATGGATCCATCTGGTGGTGATGCTGCCTAACCCGCATTTTTCTATCTTATCAAGTAATAGGTTGTGATCTACTTTATCAAATGCCTTACTGAAGTCCAAGTAAATTATATCCACTGGTCCTCTGGTCCACTAATTTTGTCACTTGGTCAAAGAATGCAGTAAGATTTGTCTGGCATGATCTGTTTTTGACAAACCCATCTTGGCTTTTAGTAATGACTTTGTTTGCCTGTAGGTGTTCACTGATTCATTGTTTGATTATCTTTTCCAGAATCTTCCCAGGTATTGAGGTCAGGCTGATAGGTCTGTAATTTCCTGGGTCCTTTTTTCCCCCCTTTTTTGAAGATGGGAACTACATCAGCTCTTTTCCAGTCCTCTGGTAGTTTCCCAGTGCTCCAGGATCTTTGAAAAATATAGTTCAGTGGTTCTGAGATCACATCTGCCAGTTACTTGAGAACCTTGGTGTGTAATCCATCTGGTCCTGGTGATTTGAATTGGTGATTTGCTGGTCTCAGATATAGTACTGATTAAATATCAAGCTAGTTGATGTGAAATTTCATTGAAATTATTTAAAGTGGATTTGGCATGACTTGACTTAGTTCCTATTCATTCTACTTCAAGCAAAGCTCAGTCTAAACATGTAGATCTAAACAAATAAATCAGCATCAATATTAGTTGCTGTTTTGGAATATTCTATATTCTCCATCTTCCAGATGAGGTTTAAGGTCAGATACCTTAAAAGACAGATTGAACCCTGAAACAAATATGTGTCCCTCCAAATTCTCCACAGAATGAGCAACAATAATTCTGAATTAGGCAATAATTCTGAAAAGAAAGCACATTTTAGATACACCACAGTGAATTTCTGCCTTTCTTGAATTGCAATTGTTATCTTCCATTTGCATGTTTTAAAAATGGAGCATCGCAAGCTGCTGCCCGATTATCAGTTGCCTTGTTTAATCCATCAAATATTAGAATAAATTAATTGAAATACATGGTTAACTACATATCAAAACCCTAGGCATAAGTTAATCATAATTGTAATTAGCATTCATCAACTCCTTTTTCCTCTGAATTCAATATTTGCTGTATATAATCTCAGTAATCCTTTCCAATAACAGTATCATTATCTCCCCACGTGCAGCTCTAGGGCTGCAGTTGAATCCAAAGGAATAAAACCTATCCTGTCTGTTTCCCTTTGAGTGAGATATGAGCAGAAGAACATGGTTCTCTAAATGTAACTTGGGGATCTTGCTTTTTTTTTTTTTTTTAGAGACTACCGTAGTAGGAATAGGAGAAGCATGTAGGGTTCAGAGTGGAAACATTTAAATTAATTTATATTTCTATGACTGAATGTTTATTGTTTTAAACAGTGACATATTGTTGTTCTGCTTTTATATATTACAAATATGTTAAATTGTTTTCAAATTAGTCAACTGCTGCATGTTTTCTGCCAAAAATATCTGAATATAGCAGGTATTTTTCAGGTCCTCAATATTTTGTAGAAGGTTCCCAAGGCATCCATCTTTCCCAGAATCTTAAATTAGGAAAGATTTTACTTAAAAATTAGAAATTTAATAATTATAACTTAATTTGGGTTGGAGAACCCAAATTGGAGAACCCAAATTGGTGCCTTTCCAATGGGCTGGGATTACAACTCCCATATACTCAAGCCAATGTGGGCACTCCTAAATATAAGCTAAGATCCTTGAAAACTAAAGCTTAATAACACTGAATTACAGCTTATCCAGAAACAGCTGGGTCTCTCTGTGCCCTGGGATAGCTATTTTGAGCTGATTAGTTGTCATCAGCCAGACATACCCTTAATTCTTTGTAGCAATCCAAAAATTTAGGAAACACAAATGATGTCACAGTAGCGACTGCTGCCTGTGGAAGGCTCTAGATTGAGCTGATACAGGCAAAAGATTTCTTCCTCCCGGCAGGGATTATCAAAAAAACACTCAAGATATATATGTGTATATATATATCTCACATTGCTCCTAGAAGCAGAAGCCGAAAGCACCAGCCTGAAGATGACGAATGAGACTTCGTCGAAACGTCACCAAGACACTTCAAATTCTACGTGGGAGAAAACCCGAAGAACCAAAGACCTACACACACACACACACACACACACACACACACACACACACACACACATACTCTCCACATATGTAATACAGTATACAGTAAGCTGGAAAGCTGACAGCCTGGGTTTCAGATCCAAGCACCATGTAACAAGGTGAGCTCCTGTTACTTGCTCCAGTTCCTGCCATCCTAGCAGTTTGAAAGCATGCAAATGTGAGTAGATAAATAGGTACCACTTCAGTGGGATGGTAAAAGCACCACCTCCAAGAGTCGGACATAAGTGGACAGGGGAAACCTTTACCTTTATATTCCAAGTGGCTGGAAAGGGTTAGGGAACAACTGAATGAATGTTTTTCAAACTTGGCGATTTATGTTGGCAGGAGAGTTCTGGGAATTGAAGTTTACTCATCTTAAAGTTACCAAGCTGGAAAAATACTGGAAGGGGGGGGGGAATACTCATGCTGAAGGTCTGAGCTCTGTCAGAAAATAATAACAGCTGCTTTCAATGTGTTAATGTATTATATGGTTTAGCCTTCAGCAGCTCATCCTTCTGCATTGAGCAGGAAGGCTTTAAACAGGGAGTGGTGATAGGTTGGCATTCACACTGGCATTTACTTGAAAGCCAGTAATCAAACTGAAGGGAATAGATGAGAAACCCTTTTCAGACCTTTCTCCTTAGATCAGCAGTCTTGAGGAAATTCACTGAGAAAGGATCCCCAGGCAAACTTTAATCCCTTGACTAGACTCCATCCCTAATGTTGCCATCTCCTATTTTCTTGCATCACATTTTACAGATGGAATTTAAATATTCATGGTTTTAGAAAGCTAGAGCAGACATCAATGATTGATATCATTATGAAGTTTTATGTTTTCAAAAATGGAAAAAATACTTTGTTATGACTTTGAAATGCATGCAGGGTTCGTGCAATCATATCCAAGACCATTTCAGCTTCTTACAAATAGAGGGTTGTCAGAATTGATCACTGCAATAAGCCAAGTAACTCCTTGCTATGTCTCTGGGAAGATATGCTAGAAGGGCAGTTAAAGCAAGCAAGCAGATGAATCGCCTTCCCAGTGAGGAAAGATGAAAGCAGTTTGAGAACACAAATCACTATGAAGGAAAAAAGTGGGGATTTGACAGAGGTCTACTATATAGAGAGAATAGACTCCAATCAGATATCACTAAAGGAAATTTAGCAGCAGGATTGAATGAATGTGCAATGATGGGACTCACCATCTTAAGATCTGATGATGGGGAGTGGATTTGGTAGTTTTGTAAAGTAATTCACTAGGGGTAGATCTGCCACTATCTATTAACTCTAAGTTAAACTAAACCACAGCAGTGGGAATTTATTAGTAATGTACATCTCTGCAGTTCCTCTACCCTCAGCATAGAATATTTAAGAACTATAGTCAGCATCTAGCAAAAATAAAATCAACAGAAGATAAAACTTTGCCAGTCTTCTAAAGCAGGGCTTTTCAACCTTTTCACCCACTGTAGCACTTTTAGGATATGGCAATATCCAAGTACCACCAGTCGCCTAGCAAGGTGTCAAAAATTTGATGACAAAAAAAAGGAAAAAAGTGATAAATTACAGGTAGTCCTCGACTTACAACAGTTTGCTTAGTGACTGTTCAAAGTTACAATGGCACTGAAAAAAGTGGCATGACCATTTTTCACACTTATGACCATTGCAGCATCCCCAGAATCATGTGATTGACATTTGGATGCTTGGCAACTGATTCATATTTATGATGGTCACATTGTCCCAGGGTCACATGGTCCTGTTTTGCAACCTTTTGACAAGCAAAATCAATGGGGAAACCAGATTCACTTAACAACCGTGTTACTAATTTAACAACTGCAGTAATTCACTTAACAAATGTGGCAAGAAAAGTCATAAAATGGGGCAAAACTCATTTAACAAATTTCTCACCCCTTCTCCTTTTATATCCTCTCCTCTCCCCCCTCCTCCTTATATATCAGGGGTATCAAACATGATTTCACTGAGGGCCACATCAGCATTGTGGTTACTGTCGGAGGGGTGGCCAGCTCAACATTGCTCAGATTGAGGGGTGCCTGTGGAGGGGGATCCGAGGATCTCTGGTGGAGGGATGTAGGACTGGGGTAGGTGCTGGGGCATGGTCCACCGGAGGAGCCCCTCTTGGCAAGTGTCCAGCCAAGACATCAAGCTCCCAGGGCACCAGGACCCTTCAGCCCAACCCACTCCAGCCCCTCTTCCCTGAGGGGGCATCCAGCTGTCTTACCTCCCCCTCGAGGCTGCTGTGCTTGCTCTCCTTGGCCAGGTTGCTCATGATGGGTATAGGAGGGCAATGCATGGGTCAGAGGGAGGCCCACTCCCTCTCCGTGCAAGGAGACCCATATTTGTAACCAAATCATCCTTAGCAATAGGATGGGAGACCACCAGGATAGGCCAAGAGGAGGGGGCAAAGTGATGGCAAAAGGGCAAAAGGGCTGCTGTTGGCCAAATACTAAGGCAGGACTTCTCTCAGACCCTCCCTCCCTCTCATTCCAATCTCCTTCCTTCTTTCCTTCCTTCCTTCCTCCCTCTCTCCCTCCCTCCCTACCCTCCTTCTTTCCCTGCCTCCCTCCTTCTCATTCCCATCTCCTTTTTTCTCTTCTCTTCTCCTTTTCTCCTCACTGCTTCTCTCACAAAAAGCCTTTTCTCTCTCTCTCTCTTTCTCACTCACATGTCCCTCCAAAATCCTTCTCATTCTCACTCACATGTTCCTCCAAAAGCCTTTCCTCTCTCTGTCCCCCCCTCTCTCTCACCACTTCTCTGACAAAAGCCTTTTCCAGTAGTGGGATTCAAATATGTGAACAACCGGTTCTCTGTGTGGATGCTGCTTCTGAAAGTCCATTTTGAGTCTGGGTAACAAAAAAATAGCTGTTGTTTCTGCCGAAGTAGTACAAACCAGCTGAATCCCACCACTGGCCTTTTCTCTTCTGACTCTTTCTCCGGCATCTCTTTTTTTCTCTCCCTCTCCAGCCCAGACTGTCTCCTTTTATAGCCTCTCCTGTCTCTGTCCCACTCTTCCTTTCTCTTCCAGATGAGCTGGAAGTGCCGATCCTGGGGCCTTTGTCTAGTCCCAGTCTCCTGAGGACTCTCTCATGGCAAGTCCTGCACTGTTCTGCTTTGGGTCGTTCCCTCCCTGCTACACTTGGTTAGGCTGGGCAGGGCCACATACCACCTGCCAGGTGCCAATGTACCACCAATGGTACATGTACCACTGGTTGAAAAGCCCTGTTCTAAAGGTATCAGATGTTTTCAGTCCTCTCCTGAGATAAGTCCCTTTTCTGGTTCAACTTCTGGCACAGACGTTGTCCATGGCATCAACCATGGTACCAGAAGAACACAAGAGACCCTCCAGATCATAGTCTTGCTCCTGCTGGGTGAATATAATCCTGTTTATAGCCAAAGAAAAAAATTCCAAGGAACCAAACAGTTTCTGGGCTAACAGGCATTCTAACTTGCTGGGATTTAGCCTGAGTCTATTTTGACCATACAGTCCTTGACAGCTTCCAGGTAGCAAGTGAGGGCATTCACTACTTTTCCTGTTTAGTCCAGGATTGAAATGTACAGCTAAATGTCATCAGCATACCATATAATGCATGACTTCTCCCCATGGTTTATATAGTTGTCCAACATGGAGGGGACTGAACTGTAAGAAAAACCTCTCCACTATTGAGTGGGACTGCTTGTTTAGGAAGGAGCAGAATCATTGCAAAACAGTACATCCATCCCCAACCCTTGCAGACAGCCCAATAGGATATCAGAGTTAATGGTATGAAAAGCCACTGAAAGGTCTAACAGGACCAGAAGGGCTGCATTCCCTGCCATTCAGGTCCTAGTGCAGTTCTTATGGATAAAAGAGCAACAAGTAGAGTTTCTATTCTATGCCCAGAGTTGAACCCAGATTGACCAGACAATTCACTTCTTCCAAGGTTCTGTTTGAAAGTGGAAAAACAAATAGGGTATTCATAAGATGACATGCCTATTTACATATGCCATCTTGTGTTTATTTTCATTCATTCTTCAACTGTAGTCTTGGTCTGTTTACCTCAGCTTGATGGATTTTCAAATCTAAGCAGAGTCTTTTCAACTGTGAGCCACTTAAGATAGTTCAAGAAGCCCTGACACTATATTCCAGTATTTTCTACCCTAATATCCCCCCATAGATGTTATTTATTGCAGTGTCTATCATTATTAATTTGCATAACCATTACACTTTCTTTGGAGCCAAACATGAAAGCTAACTAAAGGTTGATGTATCTAAATCAGCCCCTGTAGTCATCAACTTTTGATTTGATAGTTGGTGATTTTTTTAATAGTGTGTGTGTGGATGGCTTACTGGTAATCATGTAATTGGTTGCACATATTTAGTATTTTCCCATCATTGTATCTATTAATGTAATATTTGAGCATCACATGAAAACTCTGGGAAGATAGAAAAGATGAGATTTATTCTTCTCAGTTTCATGGGTATCTATCACCCCTTTCACTTGCAAAGAAGATCTACTTTGCATCTAACAAAACAATGCAAAACAAAAGCTAAGGAAAAGGGCATCACTAGAAATCAGAAATATGAAGTGTATCAACATGTACCTGCTGTGTTCTACAGATTGGGTCATTTTCAAGTGAGATGGTTCCAAATGAAAATTATATACATATATTAAGTTATATATGGTGATAAAGCAGCCTTGTGACACAGAGCAATGCAAGCCTCTTGCTGTTTTCCTCTGAACTGGTTAAGCTTTTTCCCCATACCATTGGAAATGGGCTGGATAAGCAATGCTAATATTAATACTGTATCACCATTAAACTGCTGTCACCATGATGGGTCTCCAAGTGCATTCATCCATTCTAGACAGCATTCTACCGGTAGCAGACAGCAACCTCACCATCAAAATAAATAGCCCTTAAAAGCAGAGACAGGAGACAAGCAGACTCCTGGGGCTCTGAGCCATGGCAGATACGGGGCTGTACTCTATACAAAGCCAGAGAGCACAGCACTTGGGAAAAATATGTTGCTTAACATGCCCATCAATTCACAAGTTTTCAAAGGCTCAAATATAACTTGCCACACTGCCCAGTTTCAAACATGTTCTAAACCAGAATCAGGGACTGGCTGGGAACATGGGCATATTAGGCAGTTCCCAAATGCATTAGTCTCTGTTGTGTCCTGAGCCTGCTAAGAGCAGAAAGCAGGCTCAGAATTGTTGCAAATGGTCCCTGGCAAACCAAAAGCTGCCCGGGACCAGACAGGGTGGCACCGGCATTGTGCACATATGCAAGGCGCGAAAATGGTCAGTTCCTATTGGTTCACAGGGTCTGGATCTCAGGCCCTATAAAAGGCCTGCGTGCCTTTTGCTGTTTGCTTGGTTGTAGGAGAAGAGTAATAAAGAGCTTGTTGTTTCACCATGTGTCTTCATCAATTGCCAATGAACGGAAAACACAACACTGGCGACGAAGATGGGATCCCTGCAAGCAAGAAAAACAAATAGGACTCACGAAGGAAGTCCTGAAGATGGGGAAGACAGCGTCCTGCATTCGCGACTCAGCCTGCCAGTACAGCATCGCTGGAGGTGAGCTCGGCAAAAGGACCCTTTCCCCCAAATACTAGCTTGCAGAGGAGGCAATTAGCGAAGGCTGCAAAAGTTTACAATGTCGAAAATTAGTTGCTTGACTGACTTTGATGTCTCCCACCTAGAGAGATGGAATTCATATGTAGCAAGGGTGGAGAACTACTTTAGAGTAAATCAAATCAGGGAAGACGGCCTGAAGGCAGCATCTCTTCTTTATTTATTTATTTATTTATTTATTATTAAATTTCTATACCACCCCTCTCCCGAAGGACTCAGGGCGGTGTACAGCCTTAAAATTTAAAAAACATATAAATATACAGAATTAAAATAATTAAAAATAAATTAAACAAATTAGGCCATAAAATCCCCATATAAAACCCAATATGTGCGAATCCTAAAAATTACACAATCCCCCTAAAACATTTTCACCCGGCTGGAGCCGGAGCTTCTATGCCAGGCCGGCCTGTTCAAAAAGGAAAGTTTTCAGTTCCCGACGGAAGGTGCGTAAGTCCGTCATCGTACGGAGTTCGGGGGGAGCTCGTTCCATAGCGTGGGAGCTCCCACAGAGAAGGCTCTCCCCCTGGGGGTCACCAGTCGACATTGTCTGGCCGACGGCACCCTGAGGAGGCCCTCTCTGTGGGAGCGTACCGGACGGTGGGAGGTATTTGCTAGCAGTAAGCGGTCCTGTAAGTATCCGGGTCTGATGCCATGGAGCGCTTTAAAGGTGGTCACTAACACCTTGAAACGCACCCGGAAGGCCACCGGCAACCAGTGCAGCCTGCGCAGGAGCGGTGTTACATGGGAGCGCCACGACGCTCCTGTCACTACCCGTGCGGCCGCATTCTGGGCCAGCTGGAGCCTCCGGGTGCACCTCAAGGGGAGCCCCATGTACAGAGCATTACAGTAGTCCAGCCTGGAGGTAACGAAGGCATGAGTGACTGTGCATAGCGAGTCCCGGTCTAGGAAGGGATGCAACTGGCGCACCAGGCGAACTGATAGAACATCCTCCCAGCCACAGCCGCCAGATGGTCCTCTAAGGACAGCTGTGAATCCAGGAGGACTCCCAAATTGCGACCCCTTCCTGTGGGGGCCACTGTTTTGCCCCCAATAGATAGTGATGGAGTCAATTGGCTATACCGGGACGACAGTAACCACAGCCACTCGGTCTTGGAGGGGTTGAGCTTGAATCCATTCTTCCCCATCCAGACCTGCACGGCCTCCAGGCACTGGGTCAGCATGGCAAGGGCATCGTTGGGGTGGTTCGGCATGGAAATGTACAGCTGAGTATCATCAGCGTACTGATGATATTCCATGCCAAAACCATGGATGATCTCACCCAGCGGCCTTACATAAATGTTGAACAGTAGAGGCGAGAGGACCGACCCCTGAGGTACCCCACATACGAGGGGTCTCGGGGTTGACCTTTAGCCCCTGTCAACACAGACTGCATCCGGCCGGAGAGGAAGGAGGAGAACCACTGCAAAACAGTGCCTCCTATACCCAGCCCCTCCAACCGTTGCAGCATGATACCATGATCGATGGTATCAAAAACCACCGAGAGGTCCAATAGCACCAGAACATAGGAACAACCCCTGTCTCGGGCCCGCCAGAGATCATCCACCAACGTGACCAATGCTGTTTCCGTGCTGTAGCCAGGCCTGAAGCCCGACTGGTGCGGATCCAGATATGATCATTCCTCCAGGTGCTGCGGGAACTGTCGGGCAACCACACTCTCAACAACCTTCGCAAGGAAGCGAAGGTTGGAGACGGGACGGTAGTTTGATAAAACAGCTGGATCCAGGACAGGCTTCTTGAGGAGGGGCCTCACCACCGCCTCTTTCAAGGTGGTGGGAAAAACACCCTCACTCAAGGAAGCATTGATAATTGCCTGGAACCAGCCTCGTACCACCTCCCCGGATGCCAACACCAACCAGGAGGGGCACGGGTCCAATAAACATGTGGTCGCCCTAAGTCCCCCCAGCAACCTGTCCACTTCCTCGGGAGTCACGGGGTCAAACTCATCCCAGGTAACAATCTCAGGACCTGACTCCGCCTCTCCCACTGGACATACCCAGTTGAAGTCAAAGCCTTCCTGTATCTGAGCGATTTTATCATACAGATATTTTCCGAAATCCTCAGCTCTACCCTCTAAGGGGTCTCCTCTCACCTCCTGGTGAAGGAGGGAGCAGGTCACCCTAAACAGGGAGGCTGGGCAGTTATCTGATGACGCGATAAGAGCAATGAGGTAGGAACATTTCTCTGCTCTTATCGCCGCTAGGTAGGACCTAATATGGTCTCTTACCAGTGTTCGGTCAGATTTGGCACGGCTCGACCTCCAACTGCTCTCTAGGCATCTTTTCTGGCGTTTCATCTCTCTCAACCCCTCATTATACCAAGGGGCCGATCGAGATCCACGCCGAATCAGAGGCCACAAAGGCACAACTCGATCCAGAGCACCGGCAGCTGCCCTATCCCAAGCCGCCACCAGCTCTTCGACCGAGTCATGTATCAGAACCTCAGGAATTGGCCCAAGCTCTGCCTGGAACTGCTCGGGCTCCATCAGCCGCCTGGGGCGGTACCATCTCACCGGTTCCGCCTCCCTGCGGTGGGGTGCAATGGTCAGAAAGTCCAGGCATAGGAGAGAGTGATCAGACCATGACAGGGGTTCAATGACTATATCCCCTATATTCTAACCACTGAGCCACTGTCCAGAGACAAAACCAGGTCAAGCGTGTTCCCCCCTGTGTGTGTGGGGCCTTGAATTACCTGGGCCAGGTCCATGGCTGTCATGGAAGCCATGAACTCCCGAGCCTCCCCGGACGCCCCGCCCACAGACAGCAGGTTGAAGTCACCCATAACTATTAGCCTAGGGACCTCAACCACCACCGCGGCGATAATGTCCAGGAGCTTGGGCAGGGAGGTTGATACGTGGCAGGGAGCCAGGTACGTAATCAACACCGCCCTCGGACCCCCAAGGTCCCACTTCACCAGGAGGGATTCACAGCCCGCCGTCTGAGGAACAGTGACCTCCCTCAGCCTGAAATCTTCCCTAATCACGACCGCCACTCCTCCACCCCTGCCCTGAGCTCTCGGCTGGTGGAATGCAAGGAAACCCGGTGGGCACATTTCCACCAGAGGGACACCGCCCTCTGGTCCCAACCAGGTTTCTGTTATACCCGCCAGGTCTGCTCCCCCCTCTAAAATTAAATCTTGAATGAGGGGGGCCTTATTTGCCACAGACCTGGTGTTGCACAGCATCAGCCTACAGCCAGGGCCCTGTGGTTCTGAGAACATGTTAAGCCTTGGGTGTCAGAGTGCACGACCACTCGTAAGCAGTGGGTGCGCACTCCCTTATTATGATACGGCCCCCTGCTCCTGTTATACCTGCCCCTCCTGCTTACGCCTTAATCAACCCCCCATCCACACCCTCAGGGCTCCGTCCCCTTCCGTTGCCTGGCCTGTCTTCTTGCTCCCTTCCAACAATTCCTTCTCCCACCCTAGACACCCCTTCCCCACCCCTTCTCTCCCTTAAAACTTTCATTAAATACTTATTTAAAAAACCCCAAAGCCCCTTATTTGATACATGCCATCTGTGTGCCTGTGGACAGTAAGCTTTTGACATCATGGAAAATCTGGTGGCCCCTGCACTTCTGGAGTCAGTAACATACGCTGACTTGAAGAAGATGCAAAAAGAAGATTTTCAACCTAAATTATCTGTCACCGTTTGGAGGCACGCGTTTGAGCAGAGAGACCAGAGGCTGGGTGAATCTGCTGTGGACTTCATTGCTGCCTTAAGACAAGCGGCCAGTCCTTGTGAGTTCAAGGATCTGGAAGAGAGGCTGCGAGATTGCTTTGTGTGTGGCTTACGAAGTGGAGACTGCAACAGAAGATCTTTGCAAAAGAAGAGGTATCATTCCAAGATGCTTTAAGAAAGGTTGCAGCTGAAGAAGCAGCAGGTGGTGTTGTGAAGGCTTTGCAGCTCGCCAGGAACCCTCCAGCCACCATGACTGTCCATAAAGAGAACGCTTGAGAAGATTCAGAAGCAGATCCTGAAGAGAAGGTGGACAGACTTCACCAGCCAGCAGAACGAAGGCCGAAGGGGCATCCAGACAAGGCCCTAGCATCTCTTCAGTGCTTTGGGTGCGGAGGATGCCACAAGTGAGCTGACTGCAGATTTCGCTCCGCCATTTGCTGGTCATGTGGCAGGCAAGGCCACATTGCCTTCGTCTGTTTGGGTCGCCAGAAGGTCCAACTTCGGGAAGAATTGCTTCAGAAAGGTATTAGGGTCCCCAGCCAACACAGGGTGGGTTTCTGCGCATAATGCAGGATTATCCTAAGGACAGGGACACATAAGCCCCTCAAGAAAAAACTTCACATTGACGTGAAGTTGCAAGGGGTTCCCTTATTGATGGAGTTGGACACAGGGTCCACTCTATCAATCATTTCACTTGACACCTTCAAAAGGATTTGCAGCAGTAGTGGCCTTCAAATTAAACTCAGGCCATCGAATTTAATACTCACTGATTTTCAGAATTCCAAAGTCAGTGTGAAGGGGGAGGCCACACTCAAAGTGCAGTGTAAGGATTTTGAGGGTTTCCTGGATGTAGTGGTTGTTGGGGGTGAATGCACAAGTCTTATTGGATTCGATTGGTTCGAGGCTCTGGGAATCCAAGTGGCTGGGCTTCACAACTTGCAAACGTTGGGCCTTGCAGAAGTCTGCAAGGAGTTTTCTGATGTGTTTAGTTCAGAGCTAGGATCCTACAAGGGGCCTCCCATTGCATTACATTTAGACCCAACTATCACGCCCATCAGGGTCAAGCCTAGAGGGGTGCCTTTTGCCCTCAAAACAAGATAGATACAGAGCTGGACAAATTACTCTAGCAGGGCATCTTAGAACCTGTGGACTCTAGTCCATGGGAAACCCCCTTAGTAACACCTCTAAAGGGTAATGGAGAAGTCCACATATGCACAGACTATAAGTGCACATTGAATAAAGCGTTGCAACAGCATGCATATCCAGTGCCTGTTGTAAGCCACATTCTAGCCTCCCTCAAAGGGGGGGACGCATCTTTGCGAAACCTGATTTGGCACAGTCCTATCAACAGCTATCTGTTGATGAGGCAACTGCAGAGGCCCAGACTATTGTAATACACAGGGGGGCCTTTAAGGTTAAAAGACTGCAATTTGGGATTAACGTAGCCCCTGGCATATTCCAAAGTGTCATGGAGCGCACACTTTGTGGTATTCCTGGGGTCTGTCCCTACTTCGATGACGTCCTCATTGCTGGGGAGTCATCTCAAAATCTAGCAGAAAGGTTAAGCGCTGTCTTGCTTCATTTCTGCAAAGCAGGCCTTAAACTGAAGCACGATAAATGCAAGATAGGAGTCACTTCCACTGACTTCTTAGGTTTCAGGATTGATGCCCAAGACATTCACCCTGCTGAATCCAAGCTTCAAGCAATTCAGCAGGCACCAAGCCCCAAGTCCAAGAGTGAACTGCAAGCTTTCTTGGGGCTCTTAAATTTCTATCACACATTCCTCCCACATAAGGCTGCAGTGGCAGAGCCGTTACACCGGCTAATAGATAAGCAGGCTTCATGGCAGTGGACTAAAGTCCATGAAAGGAGTTTCAATGAGGTTAAGGCCTTGCTCTCTTCAAATGCTGTGTTAGCGCATTTCAATGAGCAACTGCCTGTATGCATCACATGCGATGCTTCTCCTTATGGGGTGGGAGCAGTACTTAGCCACCTGAAGGCTGATGGGACACAGGTCCCTATAGCATACTATTCAAGGACTCTGTCATCTGCAGAGCGGAATTATGCTCAGATTGACAGAGAAGCCTTGGCCATAGTGGCTGGCATAAAGAAATTCCATGATTTCTTATATGGCCACCATTTCATAGTCTACACAGACCATAAGCCTTTGCTGGGTTTGTTTACAACTAACAAACAGACACCACACATTATTTACCCGTGTATGCTGAGATGGTCAATTTTCCTGTCAGCATATGATTATAGTCTAATCCACAAACCTGGAAAAGAGATGGGCCACGCAGACGGCCTCAGCAGATTGCCTCTCAAACAAATAGAGGCAGATCCTGCTCCTGCTATTAATATTCTCTCCATTCAGGAGTTGCCTGAATCTCCCCTAAATGCTAGGGACATGGCTGCAGAAACTGCCACTGATCACACACTCACACGCGTGCTGACCTGGGTGTTGTCAGGATGGTCTGACACGTGCCCAGATACAGAGTTTCAAAGCTTCTGGCAAAGGAAGCATGAACTTTCCACTTTCAAGGGGTGCCTGTTATAGGGTAGTAGGGTAGTCATCCCAACCTAGAATCTTGCTCTCTCTGCATGAGGGACATCCAGGTATAGTAAGGATGAAAGCGCTTGCGTGCAGCCATCTTTGGTGGCCTGGGCTCAATAAAGCTATCGAGGCTCAGGTGCATGGGTGCCAAGTGTTCCAGCAGTCACAGACTGAAATGCCTCAGGTCCCAGTACATAGGTGGGAGGAAACTCAAACCCCATGGTCTCGGGTATATATAGATTATGCTGGGCCCTTTCAGGGGCAATTCTTCCTTCTCATTGACAGCCATTCCAAGTGGCTAGAGGTTGTTCCTTTTTCCTCCACTACTACTGCCAGGACCATCCAGGTGTTAAGAGGAATTTTTGCCTCACATGGACTTCCAGATGTCCTGGTTTCAGATAATGGCCCCCAATTTACCTCTTTTGAGTTCCAGGCTTTTCTTCAGGCCATTTTGATCTGGCATGCGACTTCTGCTCCCTTCCACCCATCTACCAACAGCCAAGCAGCGAGGATGGTGTGCACTACCAAAGATGCTCACAAGAAACTGACTTATGGTAACTGGCATCACAGGTTAGCTGATTTCCTTCTTGCACACCGCACCACACCTTGCACAGCCACAGGGAAGAGCCCAGCAGAACTTCGCTGGGGTCACCGCCTTATCATCAAACTGGACAGGTTGCACCCAGATCGAGTGGCTTCACACGTGTCACAACCACAGGTACCTAGGAGACTTCAGGTGGGCGATCCGGTCTGGGCATGGAACTATGGGCCTGGACATCTCTGAGTCACAGCAGTGGTATGCAAGGTCTCTGGGCCGCTGTCCTACAAAGTAGCCTTGGAGGATGGTCATGTTCTTCGCAGATGCATACATCAACTGCGCTGGAGGCTTCATATCCATGTTTCCGCTCCTGGGGGGGAGGAGGACCATAATATGAATTCTGGATCACAGGTTACCAGGCCTAACAGGGCTTCACAAGCTGCTGAGACTGCCACTGAGGCTGTTTGGGGGTCATCCCAAGTTTCCGCAAGTTCGCCAAACAGGAATTCCCAATAACATCCGTTATTGCTCCAGACAGGGAGTTACACCGGGGGTATCCACATTATCCAAACACGTCAGATAGTGCTCCAAACAGGGAGATGCACCGGGGGTATCCAAACAATTCAAACACAGCCATAGACAGGGAATTCCATCAGGGGCCATCTCACAATTCAGCTATTGCTCCGATAAGGAAGTCTGTAGCAAGGGGGTTTGCCATGGAGGCGGCTCCTGACTCTGGCACCTCTGGCACGTGCACAGGGGCTTCAGAGTTCTGGGGCACTTCCGCCACTCAGGCCAGTCCAACTGCTGGCCTTGGGCTCAAGGGACAGAGTTCCCAAGAGGAGTCTTGGGGGACTGCCACCCCTCCAAGGTACACTGGCTTGGACTCAGAGGGTCCAGCCAGTCAGCAGCTGGGTGGGGCACCTGGGTATTTGGGGCATCACCTGGCAGGCGAGCAGGTAGGTCAGGCACACTCACCGGCCATTAGAAGGTCACAGTGGGCCAAGTGCCCACCCAAACATCTAGGAGATTATGTGAGGTTTCTGTCAACACATGGGGAACCTTGCTAATAGTTCGCTGGATGGGGGTTAACACTCAGTAAAGAGTATCATATACTATTATGATTTTGGGTGCGTTTTGTTTAATTTAATAATTATTTTGTCAAAGTGTCTTGCCTGTGTGCAGACCAGAGTGACTACACTCTCCCTGCCTTTGAACAATGTACTTGTGTGTAAAGCTAGGTGTGTTTTATCTAGGGGGGAGGGGTGTTGTGTCCTGAGCCTGCTAAGAGCAGAAAGCAGGCTCAGAATTGTTGCAAATGGTCCTGCACAAACCAAAAGCTGCCCGGGACCAGACAGGGTGGCGCCAGCATTGTGCGCATGTACAAGGCGCGAAAATGGTCAGTTCCTATTGGTTCACACTGTCTGGATCTCAGCCCCTATAAAAGGCCTGTGTGCCTTTTGCTGTTTGCTTGGTTGTAGGAGAAGAGTAATAAAGAGCTTGTTGTTTCACCATGTGTCTTCGTCAATTGGCAATGAACGGAAAACACAACCGTCTCCAATTAAGGTCCTTCAGATTAGTGATCTGAATCAGAACAAAGATAAGCCTAGGACCATAGAATGTATACCTGTCAAAATAATGCCTCTATGGTGGCAGGTGGCAAAGGTTTGTTCCATTCATTTTTGTGAATGAAAGCATATGAAGACCTGAATAAATAAAATCTGAGGGGCTTTCAGCCTCTGACCCTGATAGCCCCTGCTAGGATCTCATAAACTGAGTGGGCATCTTTGGCCCAGTCATCCCAAGAACCCTGAGTCTGCCTTTCAGACCATCCCACAGGGCATAGCTTGCCTCAGAAACTAGGTTAATTCTTGCTTCTGTTCCCATTTTGCCTCTCTGACTCAGCCCTGGATACAAAACACACAAAGGACTATAGATCCTTGCAATTCAACCTGCTCAGAATGCAATCTTTTGGCCTTGAATATTTTGGTACTCTGGAAAGGAGAATTTATGCAAACCAGCAGTTTGCCTATATCGTTGTTCTCCCTCTGACTTATAGCCAGTTTCCCCTAACTGATGATGCAGGAATAATTCCAGTTAGCATATATAACAGCTCTTCCCTCCTGAGAACAAAAATACTGTCTATTAATCATAAACACAGTGATTAATTTTTAGTTATTCTCTCATTAAACCTACAGTGTCACTGCTTTACTTTTCCTAATGGCAGGGAAGCCCAGTTTCCAGGTTTGTCTGTTTCTTACAATTCCCAATGGAGTCTGTGACCTGTCAAGCTACTGACAAAACCTGAAGGAAGGTGGAAATCCTTTTTAAAACTCACAAGCCTCACCCTTCTGATCTCCAGAGCAGAGCTGCTGCCTTCTTTCTCTTGTATTTTCAAAATGGATTTATTATGACTTTGGGTGCCCACTGTTAGATCCTAACTCTATGTGATGTTAAATGCATTGCCTGCGGCTTCATGTATCCTTTTTTCCCCCCTTTGAAACTGCATTACCCAGAGAGGGAAAGTATAAACCTTCTTTTCCTGCCATAATTCTACCCAAAAACATCTCTCCTCTGCCATCACCATGCTACAATTACAACTCTATAATTGCAGTGTGAAGGGGAGACATTTTAAATCTGATCTTCAGGTTTACAGATAATAAAGAACATGAAAAGCTCTGCCTTCCGGCTTCAGATCTAAATGATGTGAAAGCAGGAGGGAGGAAAGGGAAGGGAGGAGGAAAGAAATCAGATGCAGTCTGCTGATTTTTATATCATCAGGACTGCAGTGAGGGAAGGAAAAGTGAAGTCCATTTCACATGCATCCATTTCAAAATGGGAATCATGCTGTAAGTGACTCATGCAATTAGGCCCTCAGTCTGTCTGGCCCAAGTGGAAAGATACTATAGCTAGAGCAAACCAGGTTAAGCATCTCTGTGATTCTACAAAGCCTCATTTGCCTCATGTTTCTGATCCTTTACCCTCATTGTTTTCCCAGGCTATCTCCCAGAAACCAGGCAGTTGGGAGACTCAAAGAAAGGAAAGATACCAAAGCAGAGTAAAATGAGGAATACACAAATGGATTTCTTTTTTAGGGGATTAGAGGCAGGAGAAAATGTGCATTGCCGGGAGCAGAAGTGTAGGACAGGCTGGAAGAGTGAGAATTAAATAATAAAAGGCAGAATCTGTTCTTCAAACAAAAGCAGAGTGACAGTGGTGGAAGCCCTGGGTCAAGGAGGGGTTGAAGGATTATTTGAAAGCAATCTTACAGTGAAAGCTTCCTCTACTTGTTTGTTCAAAGAAAGTTCAATCTAACAATAAAGAAGGGAATGAAAGACTCTTACTGACAGTTAGCATGTTGACACTCATCAAGGAGGCAGATACTCACATGGCTGTTCCTATCCTCCCTTTAATTATCATTTACTTCTAATAAAATTATAGTAATTATTTATAAATATAAATATATATTACCGTAGTAGGCATATTGTCAGGCTTGTCCCGATTTGATCATTTAGGAAAGAAAGACCCTCGACTCCATTTTTGAAGTGAAAGGTTTATTTTTATCAAAGTCAAGTGCTTACAGCATAAGCAAAGCTGGATCTGAATATTCCCACGCAAAGCCTGCATTTTCCCCCTCTTCCCTGTTTTTGGAAAGGCTTTGAGATTTGGTGCCTCTTTGATGGAGTTTCGCATTCCATTCTCACGGCTCCATCCTTGATGAGCCAATCTGTTCTGGATGGACATTTCTGATTCCTGTCACTCTGTCATTCCCCTCTCTACCTCTTACCTCTCCCTTTCCTACATTTTATGGCAGGATGCCAGTGAAGCATGTGGAAGATGGCAGACCTGATGCATATAATATGAACATGCACATACTAATCTGCACTTTTTTATGCTTATTTGGAAAGGGGGAGAGGGGGGAACATTTTTAGCAGTCTATAAGTAGTAACCAATGAGGGAATAAATGCAGACCTTGAAAGACTGAGGCAAGAAAGTTGAGCAGAAGGAAAACTTTCTAGTATAGAGTATTGGAACTAATTAGGTTTTTGTGGACTTCTTGAAGGAAAAAAAGGAAGGCTAAAGTTAAAAAAAAAAGCACAACAAAACAAGGAAGCCTCTATTAACCATCCAATTTGTTTTCACCTATCAAAGCAATCATTACTATTACTGCATTTGTATCACTTTTTCTTCCAAAAGATTTCAGAGTTGCATGCATGGGTGGTAACAATATCATTATGTTTATACTACCAAGATAGGTTTATGACATCTAGGCTGCAAAAATCAGTTGATTACAAGCTGGCAACAAACATGAAGTTTTCTGTGCCTCTTTGTTGCTATCTAGTGATCAACCAGCATTCTGTAGTCCAGATACAATAACTTTATGCCAGGAATCCAGGGATGCCTGGCTAAAGGCATCTGGCAAACTCTGGGGCTAAGCAGGGAGCCTTAAATCAGATCCTTAAAGCTCAGCATTATCTATGACATTAATCTGGTGTTATGGTCATAAATCTGGTGTTATGGTCATAAATCATTTCTTTTTGAGATTTACTAGTCTTAACTATATCTTTCCCTGCTGAGATTTTCAGTTTGCTTGTGAAGGAAGTTAGCCCAGAGAAGGAAATATTAAAAGGGCAGAAAAATATATTTGTCCTTGAAGGGGGGGGAATGAGGAAGAGTTTAAAATTTTCCATTGAAAATCAAGCTTATGGCACGTGACTGATAACACAGTGTGTACATGACACACTGTGTGTACGTGACTGGTAACAAAGTATACGTGACACAGTGCACGTGTTGAAACTAAGCCTAAAGGTAAGGAATTTACATATAGGGTAAGAATAGGGTATTTGTGTTGTTTGATAGGTTTGTAAACTTGTCACTCAGGGTTAGCTGATGTATGGCAAGGAGGAGTTAGGAAGGGGTATAAATGCTGTTACGTTTCTGTATTGTGTGTGGCTCTTCTGTGTAGCTCGTTGTCTGCACATAGTGGAGATCCACCACGCTTTGCAAACCGTCTTTTGATTTTACTTGAATAAAACGACTTTATTCTTTTACTCCGAACTTCTGTCCTGAATTTATTAAAATTCCGATAACAAATTGGGGGCTCGTCCGGGATTTCAATCTGTTTTTGTACTCTGAGGGGTCCTCCTCAGGTGCACCCCGTTCCGTTTTGAACAGAAGGGAACCACCCAGAGGACTTAACAGCTCTTGGAAGCCCGTAAAATTTAGTTGGACGAATAGTAGGAGTTGATTAATAAAGTAAGAAAGAAAAAGTTTGTGAGAAACAGTCTTGGAGAAGACTGGGCAACATTTGCGCGCAGACCCTGGTGAGTACTGGTTTTGAAAACACCAGAACACAAGAGTCCAGGGCGGTCAGGGAAAGAGTTGTGGATGTGAGAACTGGTGACGGGGCTGGGAGGAAGTCCTTTTGAGGGACCTGGGGGAGGTCTGCAGGACAGAGTGAGTGGGATATTTTGAGAATATCCGGAGACGGTGACGTGTGAGGAATAAAAAGGGTTGCCAGGAGAGACACAGGCGCACATACTCGAGGAAAAGACTGTCCCCAATAAGAAATGGGGGGAAATACAGGGTCGACTGATGCAGGAAAGAAATGTGTCAAAAGAATTAGGAAAAATCCTAAAGTTAAAATAGACCCGAATGGCCCTTTAGGCAAGATATTAGCAGGATGGGGATCTCCACCCTATAATCGGGAAATCTTGAGGTTAGGATTAAACAAGGAAGATATGGTTAACCTTTGTTGTTTCATTTGGTGGGAGGATGATAATGTAGAGTGGCCTCGGGATGGATCAAATGATTATTTCCAATGCCACAATTTATATAATTATGTTAAGAAGAAGAAATGTAAGAGTCTAGACAATGAATTGGATTATGCCTTAATATGGGTCCCGGATCTTTGGAATACTAAGGAACACATATTAATAACGAAAGAAGAAGAGAATGAGACAAGTGAGGAAGAAAAGGAGGACTTGTTAAAACGTATTCCTCCTCCTCCTTATAATCCGACACTGATACAAAATCCGCCACACCTTGCAAATGTGGTCTCGCCGTCTTTGTATCCGGATCTGTCAGGAGGAATTAGTCAATTAACTCCAGGGCAATGGTCCGGTCAAAGAATGCCTGTTTTGAGTCCACAATATCAGGAATCTGGTTGGAGTCCAGATACATTCCAATCTCCTTTGGTTTTAACTCCGACTCCACCGACTCCCCAATTGACACCACAATTTATAGGGAAGCAAAGTAATCGCGAACAATTTAACAAAAACTTGGGGAGTACGAAGAAAAATTTGATACAACAAATAGAGGATCAGGAAGAAATTCAGCAGTTTCCTCTTCAAGAAACTCCAAATGGATCAACTGATGCTGGAGTTCCTTGTATAGTATATGTGCAGGAACCATTGAGAGCGTCTGAAGTAAGAGCATTTAAGAGGGAGATGAAAAGTTTTATAGATGATCCCCTTGGAGCAAGTGAGCAGCTGGATTTGCTCCTGGGGGCAAGCATCTATACATGGGAGGAGATGAATAATATTTTGGGCATTTTGTTCAATCCGGAAGAACGGAATTTAATTAGAAAAGCAGCAATGGCAATTTGGGACAGAGAACATCTGAAAGTAGATGGAGGGAACCAAGTTGGAGGAGAAGAGAAGTTTCCTCTACAAAGACCAAACTGGAACAACAATGTTGAAGTAGATAGAGGTCATATGCAAGATTTACGGTCTTTGATAATACAGGGAATGAAAGAAGCTATTCCCTGGACTCAGAATATGTCAAAAGCCATGAGCATAGAACAGAAGAAAGATGAGGCACCCGCTACTTTTCTGCAACGTATAAAAGATGGAATGCGGAAATATGCGGGGGCGGATCCGGACAATGCCTTGAATTCACAAATAGTTAAGGTTCAGTTTGTGACTAAGGCGTGGCCGGACATCGCTAAGAAATTGCAGAAGAGAGAGAGCTGGACGGCAGAAGCCTTGGAAGTACTTTTGAAAGAAGCGCAGAAAATTTACGTGAATAGAGAGGATGAGAAAGTGAAGAAGGATACTCAGAGAACAAGTAGGATGATGGCTTTGGCAGTGAAGGAAGTGATGCAAGTCTCGCAAGGAGACCAAAGTAGAGGACGAGGACGTGGATTTATGCCTAGAGGAAGAGGAAGTGTGTTTAGAGGGAGACCAGGAATGAGAGGATGGGGAGTAGTTAGAGAAGGCATGGTCGGAACAAAAAGTTGCTTCCACTGTGGCAAGATGGGACATTTCAAAAGGGATTGTCCTGTTTTGGCATCAGGGGAACAGATTAACCAACTTATGGAGGAAGAGGAAGATATGTACAAGGGAAGTCAGGGGCCCCTCATTAAGAGTTCCCGCCAGGAGCCCTTGATAAATTTGAAGGTGGGAACCCAAGAATATATATTCTTGGTAGATACTGGAGCTTCTCGAACTTCTATGTGTGAAATTCCCAAAGGAGGACAATTGGATACTCAAACCAAAATTAGAGTGAGTGGTGTAAAAGGTGAAGCTTTTAGTGTAAAACAATTGGAACCAATAAAAATACATTTTGAGCCGGACTTCCGGTGGCTCCGCCTCGTCGATGGAGCCTCTAATGTGAGGCTCCGGTCTCTGAATCAGTATAGCCGTCAACAACAGCGCTCATCAGCTGTTTGTTGCGGCGGAAAAACTCCCCCTCGGGCAAAGAGGGGGAGTAGAGCATTAAGAGCCGGGTTGAGCCCTTCCAAGACCCCTGGATTAAATTTTCAGGGGCAGAGAAGGTGTGCTCCCCAGGCTCTTGAAAAGCTCCTGTTCAGAAACGCTTCTGTCGGCTGACAGAATTAGACGTTGCGACCGCCTCTGTTCTTTCAGGAAGAATAATAAAGGCTTTATTCAGACGGAATGGATACAGGAGCCTTCTGAGTACTGCAAGTATATTGTTACTTTGTTTCTGCCTTTGTATCTACAAACTTTTTTGAATCAACATAACCTTTTTAAGATGGCGTTTGCTTTTTCTGCTGAGTGAAAGTGAAAGATGAAAGTGTTTATTCCACTGAGAAATTGAAACGGAACTTTTTTTCTTTTCTTTTCAAGACTTGTTTGAGAGACTATTTGGACTTGATTTATTTATTGATTTTTTTACTAAATTATAAAATAATTGGACTTTTTAAAAAAGAACTTGAGAAGGGCGGAAGTGGAAAAAAAAATTTTTTTTTTTTTTAGTTTCTCTTTCTTTGTTTCAATTATGACTACAAGACAAAAGGCAGCTGCTAAGGCGGCTATGCCCTCTCCAGGACAGCTTGTCAAATCACAGTCTGCTCCTTTAGAATCTCAAGAACCTGCACAGTCCTCACAAATGCTTACAGTGAAAGATCTACAGTCGGCTTTAACAGATGTAATATCTTTTTTTAATGATAGGTTTGATAAATTGGAAGATAAATTTGATGTGAAAATAGAGGAAAAGATGGTTGAGCAGAAAAAAGACTTTAAAGCTATGATAGAAGCCTCTAATCAGGAGATGAGAGAAGATATTGTAGACGCTATCAAGGGTGTTTGGGACTATACTATTGTTGTTGAAGAGAAATTAGAGAATGCTGAGCAACATTTTGAAGAAAAATTAGAAGAAATTAGAAGCGATGTTCAAGATCAAGCTACTTTGACACAATATCATCAGATGCAGTTTGCGGTTAGAATTAGGGGATTTAGAGATGTATTAAATGAGAACCAAGAAGATTTAAGAAAAACTTTTTCTGAAGCTTTAGCAAAATTTTTGGATGATTCAGTTGAGAATGTGGCCTGGCAGATTGAACGACTGTTCAGAGTGAACTCACGCATTGCAGCACAGAGGAATTTGCCTAGAGATATTGTGATATATTTTAATACAAGAAAATATAGAAATTGGGTTCTATCTATAGCCTATAATAAACAACTGAGTGTTGCTGGTCAAGATGTACAGGTTTTGAAAGAGATACCTCCTAAGATGTTGAGATCAAGGAAAGATTACGCCTTTTTGACGGAGGAGCTTAAAAGAAGAGAAATACAATATAGATGGGAGGTACCAACTGGACTTTCTTTACTTTTCAAAAATAAAAGATACCGTTTGTTTACTGTAGCTAAAGCGAAAGATTTCTTTGAGAATATATTGATGGCTGATAGATCTACCTCCCCAAAACCTAAGGGGGCAATGTTGGTTAAAGACCTAGAATTATTGCAATCTGCGGAACTTCAACAACCTCGACTAATTTCATCGGTTCTTTTGGATAAAGCAGTTGAGCAACCAGTGCAGTCAATTGACATCTTTCAACCTTTGGCACTAGACAAGCCTAAAGATCCAAGGCGTGTACGGGAACCTACTAAAGCTATTGAACAAAGAGAAAAAACACAACCAACTCAAACCAAGCAAACTGATCTGACATCTATGGAAGCCATGGGAGCAAGACCCAAGAGGCAGGAAGAAGTGGAATGGTCTTTGCAGAAGCTTTCACGTAAAGGCCATGTCAAATAAGTATTTGACGTGGAATGTTAATGGTTTAAATTCTCCACAAAAAAGGAAGAAGATATTTCATTATTTGAAGCAATGTAAAAATGATGTAATCTGTCTACAAGAAACTCACATTAGATTTTCAGACCAGAAATACTTGATTAATAATAAGCTGGGTACACACTTTGTGGCATCATCTTTAGATAAAAAAAATGGAATTGTTATTTATGTTAAAAATAATATAAAAGCTAAGTTATTAGAAGCAGATACTCAAGGTAGATTTTTAGCTATAGAAATTTTACTGGATGGGAAGAAAGTTCTCTTGATGGGTATATATGCTCCAAACCAAAAACAAGGCATGTTTTATAAATCATTACACAAAAAGTTATTAGAGTTGGACTATAGATCTTGTATTTTAATGGGAGACTGGAATGGAATCCTTGATGCTGGTTTGGACAAGAAAAAGATTTCATTAGTTTCTCAATCGCGTTCAATTTTACCTAAATCTTTCTTTGATATTAAAGATGATTTTAATTTGTTTGATATTTGGAGAGAAAGACATGGTAGGGATCAAGAGTTTACTTTTTTCTCTGACAGACATCAATCATTTTCTAGAATTGATTTTATTTTAACTACTAGTGATTTTATGTTAAATTTAAAGAAAGTTAAAATTCTACCTAATGTATTGTCTGACCACAATCCAGTTATGATGGAATTAAGGTCTGGCCAATTTTTACGTAGATCCTGGAGACTTAATGAAAATCTGTTTAATTATGAAATGTATGTGCAAGAATGTAAAAAGGCTATCAAGGAATTTTTTAGGTTAAACAAGAATGTAGGTTTACCAATAGAAGTGGTGTGGGACTCTAGTAAGGCCCATATGCGTGGAATATTAATTGAATTGAATGCTAGGCATAGACGTAAACAGGAGGAAAAGAGGCGAGTTTTAGAAGCGGAAATAAGAAAGAAAGAGTTATTATTAATTGATAAACCAGATGATAGTGACATTAAAGAAGGGATAAAGGTTTTACGGAAACAATTTGATATTTTGATGACCGACCAGGTTGCCAGGAATATACAATATGCTAAACATAATACTTTTTTTAATGCTAATAAACCTGGCAGATGGTTGGCTTATACATTAAGGAAAAAACAAAAATCCCGTTTAATTGAGAAGGTTGAATATAAAGGGCAAGAAGTATTTCATCAAGAAACTATTAAGAAGGCTTTTCTAGAGTTCTACACCAAATTGTATGCTGAAGAAAAAGTTCAAGAGAAAGAGATAGATGCCTTTTTACAAAATCAAAATGTTTCCGAAATTACTTTGGAACAAAGAGATAGATTAAATGCTTTGATTAGGCCAGAAGAAATTATTGATGCAATTAAGCAATTGAAATTGGGAAAATCTCCAGGTACTGATGGTTTTACCACGATTTATTATAGGTGTTTACAGGAGGAAATGGTGGAACATATGAGGGAGTTATTTGTGAATATACAAGAGGGTGGTCGGGTTCCACCCTCCTGGAAAACGGCTAATGTATGTTTGATTCCTAAAGAGGGTAAAGATAATGTTCAAGTAGAAAATTTTAGACCTATTTCCTTGTTGAATACGGATTATAAGATTTTTGCCAAAATTTTGGCTAATAGATTAATGACAGTTTTGACACAGAGGATTCACCCGGATCAAACTGGTTTTTTACAAGGGAGACAGATGAAAACCAATGTTAGACAACTTGTTAACATATTGGAATATTTGGATAAACATATCCAAGTACCAGCTGTTTTAATGTTTTTAGATGCAGAAAAAGCTTTTGATAGACTGAATTGGACGTTTCTGCAAAGGCTTGTGGTAAGGATGGGAATGGGGGACCAGTTTATTAATTCTATATCAGCTATATATCAGAAACAAACAGGACAGATTATAGTGAATGGACAATTAACAGATTCATTTAATATAGAAAAGGGTACTAGGCAGGGTTGTCCCTTATCCCCTTTATTGTTTGTTTTAACCTTAGAGGTACTATTGAATAGGATTAGAGCATCAGAGGAATTAAGGGGGGTACAAATTAGACAACATGATTATAGATTATGTGCCTTTGCAGACGACTTACTTGTGACGCTAACTCAGCCAATACAATCGGTTCAGAGTTTGATGGAAATTATTCAAAATTATGGAAAAGTTTCAGGTTTTAAACTAAATTTATCCAAGACAAAGATGTTGGTTAAAAATGTTGATAACAAATTAAAACAAGATTTGGAAAGAATAACGGGATGCGAGATAGTTAAAAAAGTTAAATATTTAGGAATTTATATAGAAGCTTCAAATGGTAAATTATATAAGAATAATTATGAACTTTTATGGTGTAAAGTACAAAAAGAATTGGAGAATTGGAAAAAACTACAATTATCCATGTTGGGCAGAATAGCCGCTATTAAAATGAATGTATTGCCGAAATTTTTATTTTTATTTCAAATGTTACCAATACTTAAAAAGGATGGAAATCTCGATGAATGGCAGAAAGGTATAAACAAATTCATTTGGGATGGCAAGAAACCAAGGGTTAAATTTAAAATTATTCAAGACACAAGAGAGAGAGGTGGTTTGAAAGTGCCTAATTTTAAATTATATTATTATGCAGCAGTTCTAGTGGTTATAAGTGATTGGATTAACTTAACAAATGAAAGAATATTAAATATAGAAGGATATGGGTTAGTATATGGGCTCCACGCGTATTTAGTTTATGACAAAAAATTGGATAGGAGTTTTAAAGAACATATAATAAGAAACTCTGTCTTGCGAGTCTGGAAAAAGTATTATTATAAGTTAAATGGTAAAATTCCTTTATGGACAGTTCCCAGACACGCAATACAGAGTATAGGTATACAACAAATTCAAGACGTGGTGCCCTATGATAAACTTTTAAATAAAGAAGGGAATAGCATAGAACTGAAATCATTAGATAAATTAAGGGAGGAAGGTATAGCTCATAATTGGTTTTATCATGCACAACTTCAAGCCAGATGGCAAAAAGATGTCAAGATGGGTTTTTCTTTAAAGGATGATGAAAAATTAATTATACAAATTAGAGATCAAAGAAAGATGCATATTAAAAGAATATATGATGCTTTAATTGAAATTGATTCTGGAACTGAATTAATTAAAGACTGTATGATTAAATGGGAAGGTAACTTCGGCCACCCAATTATGATGGAAACTTGGAAAAGAATATGGGTGAAAAATGTTAAATTTACACAAGCTCAGCATCTAAGAGAAAATTTTTATAAAATGTTTTACAGATGGCATTTAGATCCCAAAAAATTATCGTTTATGTATCCAAATTTGCAACCCAAATGTTGGCGATGTGACTCTATGGACGCTACTTACTTTCACATTTGGTGGTCTTGCAAAAAAATTAAGGCTTTTTGGATAAAAATATGGTGGATTCTTCAAAATATTTTGAAAAAGCGTATTGAGTTTGTACCACAGTTGTTTTTGTTGGGTATTACAAAGGATTGTTCCACCACAGAGACTAAGCTGATTTTGAACTTGATTACTGCTGCAAGACTGTTGGTGGGACAATATTGGAAGTCATCTGAAATACCATCTATTGAAGAATGGACATTAAAAGTTACCCATCTTGTGGAGATGGCCAAGATTTCGGCATACCTGAAGAACCACTCAAATGAAACGTTTTTGATGGACTGGAAGAAATGGATTGATTATATGCAAAAGAAATATCAGTTGAAAGAATTAGATTTGATATATAGTTAAATAGTTTAATATAGTAGTTTAGTGAGGTTTCTTGTGTTTTTACCCTGTATTCATTCTGGGAAGTCGGGGGGGGGGAGGGGGGAGGGAGATAATATACGTTAGCTTATGTTTCTCAACTGTAGTTGGGGGCTTAGGGATTAGATAATTTTTGTAGGATGCTCGGTAGAATTGCAGTTAGTGTTTTGGATGGCGAGGAGGAGGAGCGAAAATACAAGAGGAGTGGGCTGGTGGAGGGTGTTCTGGAGGGGGGTTCCGAGCAGTTCTTTGTATTGTTTATTTTTATTATGTAATTTGTTTGTTTTCAGTTGAGTTAATAGGTTACTATGTTATAATTGTTAAAAGTTTTTTATAAAAAATTTTAATAAAAAAATTATTAAAAAAAAAAAAATACATTTTGAGCCAAATGAAATTCGGACTTTAAGGTTATTGTATGTACCAGAAGCAGGAATTAACATCATGGGAAGAGACCTGATGTCTGCCTTAGGACTTACAATAACGTTTGATAAAACTGAAACAATACATGTTCTAACTGAAGAAAAGGCTGGGAAAATTGACCCTATGGTGTGGGTCCAACCAGGAAATAGAGGTGGATTAGAAATAGAACCTCTAAAGATAAAATTAAAACCAAATAGTGAGATCGTGAATCAAAAGCAATATAGTATCTCAATAGAAGGAAGGAAAGGATTGCAACCTATGATTGATCAATTAGTAAAGGATGGACTATTGGAAGGTACGATGTCACCTTACAATACTCCTATTCTTCCAGTTAGGAAGCCTGATGGAACATACCGGATTGTACAGGATTTAAGACTCCTGAACCGGATAGTGGAAACTAGACATCCGGTAGTTCCCAATCCATATACCATTCTTGGAAAAATACCTGCTGAACATCATTGGTTTAGTGTAGTAGATTTGAAAGATGCTTTCTGGTCTTGCCCATTAGATCAAGAGAGCAGGGTTTTATTTTCATTTGAATGGGAGAATCCTTTCACGGAAAGGAAGCAACAATATCAGTGGACCGTGTTACCTCAGGGGTTCACTGAATCTCCGAATTTATTTGGACAAGTGTTGGAACAAACATTGGAAAAGGTTAAATTGCCAAAAGGGGTGAAGTTGATTCAATATGTGGATGATTTGTTAATCTCTAGTAAAAAGAAGGTAGAAGCTGAAGAAGGAACAATAGCGTTGTTGAACTTTTTAGCTCAGCAAGGGCTGAGAGTAAGCAAAGGGAAATTGCAATTTGTGGAGGAAGAGGTGAAATATTTGGGCCATCTAATTAGCCAAGGGTCAAGAAAAATAAGTCCTGAAAGGATAAAAGGGATTGTGGATCAACCACGACCAAAAACATAGAAGGAATTGCGAAAATTCCTAGGATTAATTGGATATTGTAGGTTGTGGATTGAAGATTATGCCAAATGGACAAAAGGATTATATGGACAATTGATTCAGGATAAACCTTTTAAAATTGGGTGGACTAAGGAGTTAGATTTGGATTTTCAAAAATTAAAGTCTTTTCTGGTAAGCGCACCAGTACTTAGTCTTCCTAATTCGGAAAAGCCATTCCATCTCTTTGTATCTGTAGAAGGAGGAGTGGCATTAGGAATTTTGACACAGAAGTGGGCAGGACAGAAGAAACCAGTGGCGTATTTGTCTGAAAATTTGGATCCAGTAGCACAAGGGTGGCCGACATGTATACAGGCAATTGCAGCTGTGGCCCTTTTGGTAAAGAAGAGTGAAAAGATTACCATGGGAGGAGCCTTAGTAGTTAGCAGTCCACATCAAGTCCGAACCTTATTGCGTCAAAAAGCGGGACGATGGTTAACTGATTCAAGAGTATTAAAATATGAAGGCATGTTGTTGGACCACACAGATTTGGTTTTGACTACTGATTCAGCTCTTAACCCAGCACAATTTTTGAATAAGATAAGTTCCGATGGAAAGGAAGAAGTGGAACATTGGTGTAGCGAAATAGTTGATTTAGAGACAAAGATAAGACCTGACTTACAAGATAGTGCATTGGAAACAGGGGAGAGATGGTATATTGATGGATCTTCTCGAGTGGTGGTGGGGAAGAGAAAAAATGGATACGCTATTGTACAAGAGGGAACATGGGCTTTGTTGGAAAGTGGTTACCAAATCATTGGTCTGCTCAAGCTGCTGAACTATATGCTTTGAAAAGAGCCTTAAAGAAAGGGGAAGGAAAAGATTTGACAATTTTTGCTGATTCAAAATATGCTTTTGGAGTGGTACAAACCTTTGGGAAAATTTGGAAGGAACGAGGTTATGTGACAAGTCAAGGAAAGGATTTAATACATCAGAAATTGGTAGAGGATGTGTTAGATGCTTTAAAATTACCTCATAGGATTGCTGTAGTACGTTTGAGAGCTCACCAAAAAGGGGAAGAAATAGAGAAAAAGGGGAACTGCTTAGCTGATCAGGAGGCAAAAGAAGCAGCCATGGGAGAGAAAATTGAACAAATCAAAATATTAATCTCACATGTGGACACAGCGAAGGAAGCCCCACTCTTTAATGAAAAAGAAGAAGAAAAATTACAAAAGATAGGGGGAATTAAAGATGAAAAAGGAAAGTGGTGGTTACCTGATGGGCGACAAATTTTAAATTATTCATTGATGAGGCAAATCTTTGAACGATTACATGAAGGGAGCCATTGGGGCACCCAGGCTTTAATTGACGAAGTTTTAAAGAAATATGCAGGATTGAAAGTATATACTGCTGCCCAACATGTAACCCAGAAATGTGTAATTTGTCAAAGAACAAATAAAAATCAATTGAGAGAAAAACAGAAAGGGGGAAGACCTTTGGCGTTATATCTTTTTCAGAATATTCAAATTGATTTTACTGAAATGCCACAAGTAGGAAGATATAAATATTTGTTAGTCATTATTGATCATTTAACGGGATGGGTGGAAGCTTACCCTTGTTTTGATGAAACTGCTCGAACTGTGACATGATTGTTGTTGGAACATGTGATACCCAGATATGGAATTATTCAAAGAATTGACAGTGACCAGGGGAGACATTTCACTGGAAAGATTGTGCAAGGAGTGGCTGATGCTTTGGGAATCAAATGGGACTTGCATAGTCCTTGGCATCCGCCGTCTAGTGGCAAAGTTGAGAATATGAATGGAAGAATTAAAACCATGTTGACAAAGCTGTATCTTGAAACTGGAATGAATTGGGTGAAAACTTTGCCGCTAGCATTGTTTAGAATAAGGATACAACCTAGAAGAGATGTAGGAATATCACCATATGAAATGTTATATGGAATGCCTTTAAGAGATGTGGGAATTCAAATGGGAAAATTACCAAGTAAAGATAAAGGATTGATACAATACTTGCAAATACTGTCCCAGACTTTTGACTTTTTCAGAAAAGCCGGTTTCCTGATTCAGACACCACCCTTGAGTTTTAAAGTCCATTCAATTAAAGTAGGCGACGAAGTGTGGATAAAGACGTGGAAGGACGAACCCCTGAAACCAAAGTGGGACGGACCCTTCCTGGTCTTATTAACTACTGACACTGCAGTGAGAACAAGAGAAAAAGGCTGGACTCATTATACCAGAGTGAAAAAAGCTGAAGTATCATGGCAAAGTTTCCCCAAGGAACCACTGAAGTTGGTATTGAAAAGACAATGACTAAATTATTATTGATTTTTATTTTAGCAGGAGATGGGGCTGATGGACATTTGTGGATAGCCCCACCCAGGAGGTATGAATTGGTAGATACTTGGACTCAGATTCATTGTTACTCAGATCTTAAAGGAACAAACTGCTCTATTAATTGGTGGTTTGAGGCAAAAATTTGGCGGCTTGAATCTCCTCGTTCAAAGAATTGGCAATCAGTTCAAAATTCACAAAATTGGCTGGTGCATAGGGGTATTCGGAATTTACATTGTTATTCCACTTTGTATTTTAAAGTTACATTAGGTACAATAGGCTGGTATAGTTGTTCTACATGGATAAAAGAAAGGCATTTTGAGAGATCCGCCCTAGTGGCTTCTTCACAATCTTTATATTATCTCCCACTTCCACCATGGATATTGACAGCTGCAGCAATAAGGGAGGAAGACCCCTTTGGACAAAGAATTTTACGAAGTGTGGATTTCCCCTTAAATTTATGTATTTTAAGTCCAGGACCACAACACGGTGATATCCAATTGTGGAGCAAAACAACATCTGTTAAAGGTTGTGATTTGACTCTGGAAGCGACCCCAAGTCTAACTCAGAGAGACCGAGCTTGGAAATGTGCAAATAGTAGTGGTAATTTTATAACTCAAGTAACCCAACTGTGTGAAAATGCCACCGAAATAAAAGATCCAAGATGTATTTGGATGGGAAATGTTTTATGGGCTGGCAGTTGTGGATCACTTGTGATAGAAAATAAGAATCTCTACTATATTTGCAATGGCACTAGGAGTCAGAAACTGGAACCTAATTGGACTGGTTTATGCCAGGTAAAATGGGAACAAAGAATGGATTATCCTTCTATGGCTCCCATAAACCCAGTAAAACCTCTGTCCCAAAAAATTAGGGCCACAGCAACAGCAACCACTTCATCAGAATGCAGCCAGTGTATAACCAAGGTACAAGAAGGCACAAAGGAAAAGGAAACATTGATCTATTATTCAAAACACAAGTGTGAAGGAGAAATAATTCAATGTAAAAAGAATAATGTTACTTATAACTATTGTAAAAGAACAAGAAAATGTTATGATCCACAACATGATCCTGAACAGATTTGGTTCCAGGTTCGGGCAGGAGGGAAAAATGGACCTGTGCATTATAAAGTAAGGGTGTCCTCTAGAACCTCAAAGATCAACGTCCAACTTGAACCTTGTAAGCTGTCTTCCTCATCATATTCCTTGGGATGGAAAGAACATTGTGGAAATATAGACTGGCAGAGATATTATATTTTTAACAAAAAATATATTTGTCCCAAGTTACCGAAATGGTCAGAAAGGGATCCAGATTGTACCATTGGCACAGCTCAGCAAGGTTATTGCCCTAAATCAGCGGTTCTCAACCTATGGGTCGCGACCCCATTTGGGGTCGAACGACCGTTTCACAGAGGGTCGCCGGACACTGCGGTCCGCCATTTTGTTTTTGTTTTTTTCGTCATGCGCGCGCCGCGCATATGCAGTTCAGGCCGTCGTGCGCGCGCCGCACATGCGCGGATCAGCGTCGTGGTCCGACATTTTTTGTTGTTGTTTTTTGTTGCACACATGCGCGGGTCAGGGTCGCACCACGCATGGGCGGCGCAAGTGGGGTCTCAACCTGAAAAAGGTTGAGAACCACTGCCCTAAATGGTTTTGTGTTAAATGGGCAACTGCCAATTGGAATGGCTTACAGACAAACGAAGCCTCTTTAAGTAAAGTGACTGTACAAAGTAATTGTAAGTCTTATAATTGCAATGTAGTAAATTTTACAATTAATAATCCCTCCAATTTTATCGGTAAATGGGGTTCTCAATTTGGTATTCAAATATATGGACAAGGAACAGATCCAGTAGGTTTATTTTATTTAGAATTCCAGATCTTATATGAAGTAGGACAACAAATCACCCATAATTTTTATACAGAATTCTGGAAAGAAATGAAGAAACCTTTTGATATTCCTGAAGTGGCCAAAAATTTATTTATTGAATTGGCTGGAACAGTAGCTCAAGCATTAAATGTAACAAACTGTTTTGTATGTGGAGGAACTAACGTGGGAGATCAATGGCCTTGGGAAGCAGCAGAATGGAACATATCAAAGAAATATAATGCAACTGGACAACCTCCACACTTGAACGTTAGTATTTGGGAACTCCGACAAAATATAATTTGCAAATGGTGTATTCAACGATATGAAGGAGACAGTCCTATTTTAGGAATTAGTTCATGTGAATCTAGTATGATATTAAATATTACCAACAGTAGCATATCATATTGGCCCAATAACACCAATAATGTTCCAAGAATGTGGCCATTATCTAATGAAACTGAAACTTATAATTGGCCTACCAATAGTAGGGAAATGTTAATGTTGGGTTGGATTAAAACATGGGAGGCTCCAGCAGAGCTTTACTGGCTCTGTGGAAAAAGAGCTTATTCCCAATTGCCAAAGAAATGGTCTGGTTCTTGTGCATTGGGGGAAATTAGACCTGGATTTTTTTTAATTCCATTAGGTGAAGGGGAAAAATTAAGTCATCCAGTATATGATACTTATACCAGAAAGAGAAGGTCAGTCCAGAATATCCCTGTACAGATCTATCAAGATCAAGAATGGGATGGTAAAACTTGGACACCAGAAATTATTATTAAAAAATATGGACCAGCAACATGGGCTCAAGATGGGGCTTATGGATATAGAACCCCTATATATATGATAAACAGAATTATAACGTTACAAGCAGTTTTGGAACTTATTACTAGAGAGAACGCAGTTGCATTGAATTTAATTGCAAAACAACACACCCAACTGAAGAATGGAGTTTACCAGAACCGTTTAGCATTAGATTATTTGCTCGCATCTGAGGGAGGTGTATGTGGAAAATTTAATTTATCAAATTGTTGTTTGCAAATTGATGATAATGGTAAGGTCATTGAGGAGATCACAGAAAGAATTATTAAATTGGCACATGTACCACCACAAGAGTGGACAGGAATTTTGGATCAAGGAGGATTTTTGGGAGGAATTTTTGCTAATTGGAAACAGACATTATTCATGGGAAGCATAATCTTTATTGGCCTCATGATGTTACCGTGTTTAATTCCTTTAATTCATAATATTGTGCAGAGTTCTATTTCAGGAATCCTCCAAGCTCAACAATCGGTTAAATCTATAATGGTATTAAAAGAAATTGGGGATCAGATCCAGTTGTTGGAGAGTATGGATTCATTGCACCCAATGGAAACAAGTCTTGCAGAGAAGCAGAGGTTGACAGAAATAAAGAAAAGTCTTAAACAAATCACCAAATAAGAAATGGGGGATTAAAGGGGGGGAATGAGGAAGAGTTTAAAATTTTCCATTGAAAATCAAGCTTATGGCACGTGACTGATAACACAGTGTGTATGTGACACACTGTGTGTACGTGACTGGTAACAAAGTATATGTGACACAGCGCACGTGTTGAAACTAAGCCTAAAGGTAAGGAATTTACATATAGGGTAAGAATAGGGTATTTGTGTTGTTTGATAGGTTTGTAAACTTGTCACTCAGGGTTAGCCAATGTATGGCAAAGAGGAGTTTAGGAAGGGGTATAAATGCTGTTATGTTTCTGTATTGTGTGTGGCTCTTCTGTGTAGCTCGTTGTCTGTGCATAGTGGAGATCCACCACGCTTTGCAAACCGTCTTTTGATTTTACTTGAATAAAACGACTTTATTCTTTTACTCCGAACTTCTGTCCTGAATTTATTAAAATTCTGATAACAAGTCCTCAAAAGGATTTTTTTAAAAAAACCAAACCTGGCCCCAAATCTATCTCTCTGCCCCAAGCAGAGATGCAGATGTAAAACCATCAGAAAGCTGAAGCCAGGGCACTCAAGAAGACAAAGAGAAGATCTGCATGCCCCACCCAAACTCTAGGAGTCATTAGCCCCATCACCTGGGAAGCAGGATATGATAATAGGATTAAACCACAGATATCAAGGCCTAGAAAAACACTCAGAAATAGCCTCAAGGTTCATGCCACAGGAACAAGAAACTATTCCAAAAGGCTAGAGGGGGTATAAAAACCTACTGCCCATGGTTCAAGTCCTCTTTCCTCTCTGCTCTTCCTTGCAAGGACCATCTTTCTGCTTCTTCAACAAACTGTAACCTTCTTCCCAAAGCAGTCACCATGTTGCTTATTTATCCAGGCTTGGATGAACCAGGATGAAGACTTACTTCTGACATTTGTTTCAAGCAAGTAAAACCCATATAATACCAGATGCAAGAAAAAGGAATGGGGGAGAACTATATAATCAAGTATGCAATATTTCTCAAACTTGGGAACCTTAAGATGTGTGGACTTAATTCCCAGAATTCCAAAGCCAACCATAGAAAAACAAAAAAAGCAGAATATTTGTTCCTTGGTTACTCTAAGAACAGTCAAGATAAGACATATTGTCTGTGATAATGTCCATGAAGTAAGAGACAGGATCTGGAAATGAAAAATGTGCCCTTTGAGTTTTCTTGCTTCTCATCGTTCTTTCTTTTCAAAATACCCAATGGTTTGCCTCTTAACAATATTTTAATTAATCCTCTACAGGGTATTGTTATATAGTTAATTTCATGTATTTTGCCTCTAACAGTGAATCAGGCCTTTCTGTTAAATATTTTTTTAAAATCCTCTTTAATTGTGAAATCACATGGCTTCTGCAGTTATTTTATCCCTTCTGGGTTCCTAGGGAAAAAGTATTCTCATGCAAATTAGATTGGGTCCATGTAGAAGAATCTTCTGTATATTTACTTAGAACTGAGTCCTATTAGTACAAAGGTTTCACTTCTAGGATTGTAACCTTAAAACAAACAAAACCCATGCAGATACACTCAACATTTAGCCAATTAAGTCTAATGGATTTTCCTCTGAAGTAAGTGGGTTTAGCATTGCAACATTATAATGTACCTTTCAAATCAATTTTGGATAAATAAATTTGTTTATTGTGGGGCAATTCAGACAGACCCTGCTGAGTTATTTTCCAAAGCACCAGAAGACAAGACAAAAACAATGGATGGAAACTAACCAAAGAAAGATGCAATCTGGAATTAAGGAGAAACTTTCTAACAGTGAGAACAATTAACCAGCGGAACCACTTGCCCTCAGAAGTTATGAGTGTTTCATTACTGGAAGTCTTTAAGAAGAGACTGGATAGCCACTTGTCTGAAATGGTATAGGGTCTCCTGCTTTAGCAGAGGATTGGATTAGAAGACCTCCAGGGTCCCTTCCAGCTTTATTCTGATTGATTGATCTGCTAAAATAAAGAGGCCTGGCCAACATCAGAAAGAGAGCCTGTTTATCCAGGTTGCTTGGTTGAGTAAGGCCAAGGACAAAGATGATGATGATGATGACCTAAGCTGCTTGGTTGAGTAGGGCCAAGCAGGGATTTGTAAGCAAGAAAGTTTCTCCAGCTTTAAATTCTTTGTAATTTAAATTCTTTGTAATTTTAGAAAGGTAGGTAGGGTAATTTCAACAAGTAAAGACCTGATCTACATTTTAATTAATGCCCTTCTTTTGTTGCAGTATGATTTGGCACTTTTACCACTAAAAAAATTAGATGCACCAATTATTTTATTTGGGTTTTCTAAGTAGAATAATCTGATCTAGTGCTCTCTGGAATTTGACCTTTCATCAGCCAGTCCAATATTGTTCACTAAAAATATTGATGTCCTTTATAAAAAGAAGTGGTTTTTGAAGGAAATAAAGATTTTCAAGGATACAGTCTAACAATATCTAGCTGAATTGAGCAGGAAGTTGGAATTGTGGAGTTTGTTTTGTAACATCTTGTTGCTGCTGAAATCATTTTTTACACCAGATTCCCCCCAAATTAGATGAAGATTCCCCCCAAATTAGTGGGAGAAATTGGAAAAATGTTTCAGGAGAAATTGTATATAGCAATCAGCCAAAGTGCTTCCATTAAATGATAATTTCAGATGAAGATTTGATTGCTGATAGACTACATTTTTCCCTGCCTAATTTTTAATCAAAGGTATTTATCTTAATGATGTTAACTTTTTACTATTTTCTCTAGCTGGAAGGAAAATTGAATGAGCTGTATTACCTGGAATACTGCATCCAGTTTTGGTCACCACATTAAGAGATGTTGAGACTGGAAAAGTGCAAAGAAGAGCAACTAAGATGATTAAAGACTCAGTGTATTTTAGAACAAGAGATAATTTCTATCAATGGCTAGAAACTTGAGTTAGAGAGAAAGGAATGTGATATGTAACCTTGAATATATATTAGTAAGAAGACTATCGAGCAATTAATTAACATATTGTTTATGATAATTAACTATTATCTATTATTTCTTGTTAAACACATGAATCCAGACATTACGCTGTTTGCTAAATATTGAATATTGAGAATGTTATTTGGAAAAACCCTAACCCCAACCCCAATCCAAATCCCAATCCCAATCCCACCTCATTTTTAACCCTTAAAAACTAATAAAATTTATACAAAAAATGTAATTAATAACAGATAGGTTGTTTCTTTCTGAAGAGACAAACTTCTGTTTAGAGAGTTTCCATATTACTTAGAGCAATAGTGGGAATCATGTCAATATAATATTAATCAATATAAATAATCCCCCCAAAAGGCAGCTAAATATTATAAGAAAGCAGAACAATTTTATATTGCACACAGTACTCTCTATATAGAAGAATTGCATCTCTTCTTAACATGTTCCTGATGTGGAGGAAAGTATGTGTACTGAGGTATATATAACTCTGTGAATCCCATGTACAGTGGCATGGTACAGTTGAAACATGGGATTATTAAATGGCAATCTGTTATTTGTATAATGCAGAACATGAGCTGGACTCTACATTTATTCAGGATGTGCTAGGCAAGATGAGATTTTCTTTCCACAAAATGGTACTTTACCACTGAAGGAGAGACAACATGGTTACATAATGATATTGTGTTAAATCTTTATTCCATGATCTTTGTGCATTCAGTGAGCTGAGGTAGTGACTATGACAAGGTTCTTTGCAGACATCCTAATGAATGAGCATAGGAGGGACAGAAGACTGCTACTATCATACCATGTTTGTTCAATAAACATGTGAAGCATGTGCAGGAAACAATCTTTCCTAACCCATTGCCCTCTACATGTAACCTTTTCATGTGGTGTGAAAGGATGCTAAAGTTCTTATACCAATGAAGCCCAACTACATTTGTATGCATTGATTCATCTTCCAGTTTTGTGTGAATGAGAAGCAAGAATGTATTTATTTTTCAAATGAAATACTTTTTACTTGCAATAAATATAACTGAATACCTTAAAGAAAGAAAAAGCAAAATCTGTTTTTTAAAAAAAAAAACCTTTATTGCCTTTGGACCAGAAAGCACAACAATAAAATACATAGATCTGTTTAAGAGCCCAGCTTGACTGAGGAATAAGAGAAATGAATTCACATACATTATAGTTCAGACAGGAGTCTTGGGAGAGAGGACTCTTGTCCTGCTTTCTGTTTGCCTTCCATTCTTCATTAACCCCTCCCACTTTCTCCCCTTGTCTTCATTTTTGCATTAACCAATAGATCCCATCCACTTACAAATTATCCAATCCTCTGCTGCTTCCCAACAACTTTCTTCCAGCAGCATCTTTAGGCTGAACCCTCCCACCAAGCCTAATTAAGGAGAACTGTGCTCTGTTATATTTGTAATGGTTGCCCTTTCTTAACGTTTTCCCTTTTCTCTTTAGAATTTGTTGAGGTAAGCACATGAGACAGTGCTGTAAAGCAATAGTCAGAGTAACACATGATGCCTATAAGTGCTATCAGAATAGTATATTTAAAAAGAGCTCAGAAGTTTTAGAAGCATAGAATGCACAATTAACAGCAAAGCAATAAAAATGGTCAATATTTCACCATTTCTGCCCCATGTGTACTTCCATATGATGCCAAAAATACAAGTATACAAGAAGAGTGTGTGATACAATGTACATTTCATCTTTGTCTACTCTGTATCTTGGACTTCTACTAAAACTTACAAGACAATCTTGGGGTAGATACTTTCTATGAGCAATTTCACAAGTTATCACTGTGTCACTTATCACACAGATAACATAGAGCTAACACGCAGTTAAGTACACAGGATGGGTATGTGCAACATACTAGGCTAAAATAGAGTTGGATTGTTTATGCTTCGGCTGATCAAGGGAACCATGTCAACTCATTAAATCCTAGTGTATTAGGGTACACATGTTATATGAATGTTGCACTTAACATTTCATTTTATCCTATTGTATGATCTAGCTATAGTGTTCCTATTTATACTTTGCTATACTCTGAGACTTGAAAAAAAACATGAGAAATCAGCTTGTCCAACCTTCAGGCCAATATTAGAAACCTGTTTCTCACAATACCATAATGATACCAAAATAAAGGCATGCATGCCACAGGGACATAAATCATGGCAATTTTGTAAATGTCCTTATTATACGTGTGTGACATCTTTTGTTGTTGTTGCTGCTTTCTCCCAAGTTCCCATTTTGTTTCATGGCTTTATGATAGGAAGAACCATCCTCAGCCAGGACAAAATGCTGGGAATTACATTCCATTTCATGTCTTCTGTTCTCTCATTCAGAATGCTAAATACAATCTAGCTTCTCTTAAGTTCCAAGAGCAGAAGGATATAAGATTATATCATGCCCTCATGTATCAGGTTATGCATAACTTCCACTCCCACCTTGTGTATGGGGAAAATATGTTTGCACTGTGCATGTTCTGTGTAATTCAGATGCCTGGGCATATTAAACATCCACCGATGTTATCCATTCCTAAGATTGGAAAAGGATGCACCAGCAAAAGAGCTTCCAGGGGCATCTGTGGGGAAGTAAAAAGGTCAAACTGGTGGCTGCCACTGCATAATTGAAATCTTGAACCATGAGACACATACAAAAAAGAGCAAAGCTTCAATCCTGCAGTCCCAGCTCCCATCTTGATTTTTTTTTTACTAGGCATCAGGAAAGCCCATGACATCCCTTGCCCATTCCTTGCAGCAGAATAGAGATCTGACTAAGCTGAAAGTTGATTAGCATATTCAGATGGTGCCTGAGAGAGAAAGAAATTCAAATAAAGCTTAGTTAAGCTAATGTCAATGTGCACCCCCCCCCAAATATGAAACTGAGAAGAGAAATCAGGACTGCAAAAGCGCAGGAGGAAGAGCGGCAAGAGAAATGTCATGCTGTTCCATGGGAGAAGCTCCCGCTTTAATGACACACAAACGTAGCATCAGGGATAGGCAGTGATAATTTATGGAGAAGCAGCGAATGGCCGGCTTTGACACCCACAAAGAGGAGATGTCAGCTCAACATCTGTTCCTAGCTCTTCAACAACTAATTATTTCTCCACACGCAGCAGTCAGGTTGCTGGAAAAGCCCTGGGGTGGTCTCAGCCCTGTCAATAAATCCACATTGGATGAGCTAAGACAAAAATAATAAAAGCTTCAGGACTAGCATCAGATGATCAATTGAACTTTGTGAAGGTCACTCACAGCCAGAAGGAAAGCAGAGGGAGAAAGAGGGAGAGGGGACTTGGGGAAATTTGACCCACTTGTGCAAAAAAGCAAAACAAAAAAAAAGTCCTCAGAGAAGTGACCCATGAAAGAAGGTTGACTCATGAGAGACTGATGCATGGGAGCGAGGAAATTCATTACAAGAAAAAAACGTTATTAGATCAGAAGAGATACAAAGATTAAAACTGCCTCCCCCCCCCATTTATCCTCAAAATAAATGATATGATGGCCAGAGTCAGGGCCATAGAACTTCATTAGAGATTTTGGTCAAGTGATTCCTTCCCAGCCCAACTTACTACTCAGAGTTATTTTTATGACAAAAATAGGACACTGTTATGCAAAAATGTGAGATATAAATCTAACAAACAAACAAACAAACTCTAAAGTAGCTTTAAAAAATGAACAACAGAATGCAGTTTAGGAACAAAGACTCAAGAGAGGGCAAATAAGCCAAGCATAGGAAGCAGTGGATTAGGGACCCCAGAAGAGCTTGAGGGAAAGTTTAAATGGAAGTTGTTCTGTTTTCTGCTTGGTTCAGCATTGAAGAGGCAGCAGTAGTAAACAGGTACTTCTTTATTGAAGGTCAAAACAGAAACTAACAAGCATGGCTCCGCCCCTATTTATACATTCAGATTTGGGCGGCATCAGCCAATTAATGCACCGTATTCTTCCGCTCAAATGCATACTAATCAACCTTGCAGACAGCAAGTCTGGCTAGCAGGCCACGTGGTCTGCTAATGGTCCTTGCACAGATCTCTGCAACTGTTTCATAAGTTTAACACAATACATTACATCCCTCCCCCCTAGTTCTTTGACACTCACAAAGCATTGTTGGTTGTTCAAAGATCACATATATTCAAAAGGGCATAATGGCACTCAGTGGTACAAAAGTCCTTACAATACATTGTCAGTATTAAGAATACTTAACATTGCAGGTTGTAAGAAAGCACATACATTTAAGTACATAGGCATTCAAAAGTTCCAAGAACCTACATAAGCATTTTTAGTTGCAATAAAAATACATAAGCATTTTAATTTTGCAATGACAAAAACCTCATATAGTCCTTCAAAAACTTTGGTGGGCCTTTTGCCCGCTCCGAGCATCTCGGAGCTGCTGTTAGCTCGCCTGCCAGGCTCAGCAGACCGGGGCTGTGTGACCCGTCCGATATGGGTAAAGCCGGTTCGTGAAGGCTGGCCGGTTCCGGTAGACTCACACCTTTGTCCATTTCCCTATGGCCGGCCTGTTCCGGTAGGCCCGAGCCAGAGTTCCGCGGTGGAGAAGAATCCACCGGATCTGCGTGAAAAGCCAATTGAGAGCAATGTCCCATGGAAGCAGTGCCTGAGTTAGGAACAGGCTTGTTGGCAAAACCTCCATTCGGCAATCACAATGTTCTGCTTTTGCTGAGAAACTCAGATTCACGAGAGCAGAGTCAGGAGCGGAAGAGTGGCATGGTAACCTCCAACACAGCTGGTCAATGTGCCTGTGGAGCACACAACCATCTTCCAGGGCCACTTCATATGAAAGCAGCCCTGACACCTTGCAAACCACAGCTACCACCCACAGTGCCCCTGGTCTATAGTTGCGCGCCCAAACCAGATCACCCACTTGCAAGTGCCTCGGTGCCTTAGGCTGCGGTACTTGTGAAGCAACCTTGTCTAGATGTAAGCGATCCAGCTTTGTAAACTGACGGTGGCCCCATCTTAATTCAGCTGGGTTCTTGCCCATAGAAGTGCAGGCATTGTGCATTGGCAGAGTAGGAAGTCTGCCAACTTGTGATGCCAATTGCCATGGGTGATCCTCTTCAAGGATTCCTTTGTTGTGCGAACCATGCATTCCGCTTGGCTGTTAGAGGCTGGGTGAAAAGAAGCCAAAGTGGCATGCCTAATCATATTTGCCCTCAAAAAGGACTGAAACTGACATAAATTGAGCCCCATTGTCTGAGACTATGACACCTGGGAGCCCATGCATTACAAAGATGCCCCACAGAACCTGGATGGTCCTGGCAGTAGTCATAGCGGACACTGGAATGACTTCTAGCCACTTGGAGTGACTGTCCACAACAATGAGGAAGAGTTGCCCCTGAAAGGGGCCAGCAAAGTCGATATGAATCCTCAACCAAGGGGCTTGTGTGGTCTCCCATCTATGTACAGGAGCATGTGGCATTTTTGGCCTTGACTGCTGGCAAATGTGACACCTGTGGACCTGGGCCTCAATGTCTTTATCGAGTCCAGGCCACCAGAGGTAGCTACGTGCGAGCACCTTCATCCAGACTATGCCCAGATGTCCCTCATGCAAAGAATCAAGGACTCTAATCCTCAGTGAAGTTGGGATTACTACCCTGCTACCCCACAGGACACAATCCTTAAAGGTAGATAACTCATGCTTCCTTTTCCAGAAACTCTGGAAGTTAGAGGGCTACCTTTGAAAAACGTTCGGAGACTTCAGGTAATGCAGAATGCAGCTGCGCGAGCAGTGTTGGGCTTGCCAGAAATGCCCACATTTTAGCATCACTCCGCGAGCTGCATTGGCTGCCAATTGGTCTCCGAACCCAATTCAAAGTGTTGGTAATGACCTATAAAGCCCTACATGGCATCGGACCAGGTTACTTACGGGACCGTCTGCTGCCCCATGAATCCCAGTGGCCGGTTAGGGCCCACAGAGTCGGCCTTCTCCAGGTCCCGTCAGCCAGACAGTGTCGCCTCGCGAGGCCTAGGGGAAGAGCCTTTTCTGTTGCGGCCCGGCCCTCTGGAACCAACTTCCCCTGGAGATCCGTGTCGCCCCCACCCTCTCCGCCTTTCGTAAATTACTTAAAACATACCTCTGCCGGCAGGCTTGGGGCAGTTAATATCTTGCCCCTAGCCAGTGTATGTCTGTGTGTATGTTGAATGATTGATTTTTCTTTTAAATTAGGGGTTTTAATATATATGTATTTTTAATTGTTGATTTCTATTATGTTGTGAGCCGCCCTGAGTTCTCCGGAATAGGGCGGCATAGAAGTCAAATTAATAATAATAATAATAATAATAATAATAATAATAATAATAATAATAATAATAATAATAATAGTAGAGCCAGGATTCATTTCAGGCCATCCTGTGAGCACCCAATTCAACACGCAGCTGAACGTGTTGTCAGTAGCTGTTTCTGCAGCAACAACCCCTACATTGAGGGGAGACTCTGGCAAATCCCAGATAGCCAGGATGTGGTTGGCTGGAGCAGGATCTGACTCTTTTTTATTTATTTATTTTTATTTATTTTTAAACCAACAAAACAAAACAAAACAAAACACACATACACACAGTATCCCCTTTTTTTAACAGCGATTTCATAATGGTAATCTTCTATTATTTACATTTCCCCCCTTATTCTTCTTTAGAATATTTGTCCTTATTGCCCCGTTGTTTCTTATTTGCATTTTTCTTCCTTTATACATATTATTATTACTATACATTATTATACACACATTTTCCACTTTTGACCTTTCCACATTTATTCTCCTCTATTATTTCTAGTCTCCAAACAGTCATACCACTTGTTCCTTATTAGACAGTACTCTGTGTCTTCCTTTTCTTTTATCTCTTTTGTTAATTTGTCCATCTCAGCACAGTCCAGGATTTTTCTTATCACTTCTTCCTCTGATGGTATATTCTCATTTTTCCAGAACTGTGCATATGCTATTCTTGCTGCCGTTGTTATATGTAAAATTAAGTACTGTATTTCTTTACTATATTTTCTGTTTAAAATACCCAGCAAAAAGATCTCTGGTTTCCAGTCTACGGGTTGGTCTATTATTTCTTCGATCCATCTTCTTATTATAGTCCAGTATTTTTTCGCAATTGGGAATGCCCACCATAAATGATAATATGTTCCATGTACTTTTTTACATTTCCAACATGTTGGCGAATTGTTCTGGAACATCTTGGCAAGCTTTGCTGGTGGAAGATGCCATCTGTAAAACATCTTCAACTGGTTTTCCTTGAATGCTGTTGACATAGTCAATTTTATGTTTATTTCCCATATTTTTTCCCATTTCTCCAATTCTATATTATATCCAAAAAATTTTGCCCATCTAATCATTGTGTCTTTGACAACCTCGTCTTCCATTTTATATCTCAATAGGTATTTGTATAAATTGCTAATTAATTTTATTTCTGTTCCATGTATAATTTTATCCAATTCTTGTGGCTCTTTTTGTATTTCATATAATATTTTGTCCTCTGTATATTTAGATTGAATTTGTGTAAATGTCCACCAGTCAATCTTTCTGCCTATATCTTGCTCCAATTCTTGTTTTGTTTTCAGATTTCCCTGTTCATTTACTAATTCCTCGTATCTAATTATCTTATTTATATCCAGTAGGTTTGGGTATTTCAGAGCTTCTGTTGGGGATAACCACATTGGAATTCTTGTATAATGTTTTTGATTTATTTTTTCCCAAGTCTGTAGCTATGCATTCCTAACTATGTGTCTTTGAAAGTATCTGTGTATTTTATATTTTTCGTCCTATAGGAATGCATGCCACCCTGCTTGCAAGTCATGTCCTTCTATTGTTAAAACTCTAGTATTTTTCAAATCCATCCAATCTTTTACCCAAGTTAAGCTCGATGCTTGGTAGTATATTTCCCACTCTGGTAACGCCAATCCCCCTTTATCTTTCATATCTTGCAAGAGTTTTAATTTAATCCTGAGTTTTTTCCTTTGCCATATCAATTTAGTGACCAATTTATTTAATTCTTGAAAGAATGTTTTCCCTAATTTTATTGGAATAACTTGGAACAGAAATAATATTTTTGGCAATATATTCATTTTGACCGTAGCGGTCCTCCCTAAAAATGAGATTTGCAAATTTCCCCAATTTTCTAAATCTTTTTTTTATCTCGTGTAATATTTTATCATAATTGTCCTCCTTAATTGAGGAACATTTCGCTGTAAGCCAGATCCCTAAATATCTTTGTTTTATCTTCCAGTTCACTATCCTGTGCCTTTGTAAGATTTTTGGTTATTAATTTGGATTTATTCTTATTAATCTTAAGTCCGGCTACCTCACCAAATTCTTCTATTTTTTGAATCAATTTAAAGCCGGTTTCTAATGGATCTTCCAAAATAAATACCAAATCATCAGCGAAGGCCTGGACCTTATATTCTTCCTTCTTAATTTTTAAACCCTTTATTTCTTGGTCCTCTCTGATTTTTGTCAGGAGTATTTCTAATGATAAAATAAATAGAAGAGGGGAAAGTGGGCATCCTTGTCTTACTCCTTTGGTTATATCAATTTTTTCTGTCATTTCATCATTTATAATTACCCTAGCTGTTTGTTTAGTTTATATTTTCTCAACCATCTTTCCAAATTTTGTCCCAAAATCCATATAGTACAATTGTGTTATAATAAAATTCCAATTCAGATTATCAAATGCTTCTGGGCATCAAGAAAAACCAGTGTAGCTTGTCTTTCAGGATGGACTTCATAAAATTCTAAAATGTTCATTACTATCCTCATATTATTTTTTATTTGTCATCCTGGTAGAAATCCATTTTGATCTGGGTGGATGTAGTTACTCAAAAATTTTTTTATCCTTTCTGATATAATTGTTGTAAATGTCTTATAATCTGTATTCAGTAAAGAAATCGGTCTATAATTTTTAATTTGTTGTAGGTCTGAGTCTTCCTTAGGAATGAGGGTGATGATTGCTTCAGTCCAAGTTGTCGGTATCTTCGCCTCCTCCAGCACCTCATTGTAAACCTCCAACATTATCCATTGTAGTGACTCTTGTGTATTTTTATAAAACTCAACCGGAATTCCATCTGGGCCTGGTGATTTGTTGTTTTTTTGTTTTTTCAATGCTGTTTCTAATTCTATTGCGGTAATTGGTCTATTCAACATTTCCTTTTGTTCTTCAGTGATTTTGCTCATTTTTGCTGCCTCTATATATTGTTTGACTTTATCATCTGCTATATCTTCCTGATGGTATAGCTTTGAAAAGAAATTTTGTATTATTTTCTTTTTTTCTTCCCGTCTATATTGTACTGTTCCACTTTCATCTTGTAGTTGATGTATTGTTCTTTTGCCTTTTTCTTTTTTTACTTTATAGGCCAACCATCGACCATTTTTATTCGCAATTTCAAAGTAATTTTGTTTCGCCATCCTAATTTTCTGTGCCATTTCTTTTTGTGTTGTCAGGTTAATCTTGTGTTTTATAATATTCCATTTTTCTTTTATCTTTTTATTTTGTGGGTCCTTCTGTAGATCACCTTCTATTTTTTATTCTTCTTGTAATTTTCCTTGTTGAAGTCTCCTATCTTTGTTTTTCTTAGAGTTGTATGCAGTTGTCAATCCCCGAATGTAAGCTTTTGTAGTATCCCACAAATTTTGTGTTGATGTCTCTTCCTTTTTATTTATCTGAAAAAATAATGTCAACTCCTTTTCTAGCATCTGTATATATTGTTTATCATTACACAGTCTTTGATTCATTGACCATCTTTTTCTCTGTTTCTGGCCTTTCCATTTTATTATTATTGGGTTGTGATCCGCCCAATCATTAAGCCCTATTTCAATTTCCTCTTTCCCATTTTGTACATCTGTTGTTGCTCAGACCATATTGATCCTAGATCAAGATTGATGCAGATACGAATAGAGCGTATATTGTTTTTCTGACCTGTGTGTCTCTCTCCATACATCCTGAAGGTTGAGTTCTGTTACCATGTCAAAGAACGATTTTGGTAATATATTTTTCTTCTTTTTGTTCTTTTTACTACTCTTATAATCTTTATTAACATCAACTATTGCATTTAAATCCCCAATCATACAAATACTTTCATAATCCAGATCTATTAGTTTCTTATGTACCTTTTTAAAAAATTCATGTTGATTATTATTTGGTGTATATACTGCTGTTAATAATATTTGTTTTTGCTCTAATTCTATTTCCAACATTAAAATTCTCCCCTCTTCATCCGAATATATTAGTTTTGATTTTATTTTTTCTTTGACATATATAGCAATTCTTCCTTTCTTGTTTTGTGCTAATGTTGTGTATAGTGTCCCTAATTTTACATTCTCTAGTAGTTTTCTATAATCTTTTTTTATAGATGAAGACATATCACATCTGCATCCAATTTCCTTAATTTATTAAACGTTTGTGCTCTTTTTCTTGGTATATTTAATCCATTAATGTTTACAGAGAAGAGCTTAATTGCGTCTCCCATTTTTTACTTGATCTATTTTTTTTATGCTTCTTGTCTCTATTACCCTTCCTTTTGCTCCTTCTCTTTCTAACCTTTCTCTTTCTTGTATCTTTTGTATTTCTCTTTCTCGTTCGACTTCCTCTAATAAATCTTCATCCTGACTTTTACTCTCTGGCTCTTCCCTACTTTCTTGTTCTTCTCCCTGTGTAAAGTAACGTTCATAAAAGTCCTGCGCTTTCTCAAGTGTATCTATCTTATATATTTTTCCTGCCAAGTTAGAAATATGCCTTCAGGTATTAACCATGGAAACATAACTTTATATTTAGTTAATTGGGTCGTTAGAAATTGGTATTCTCGTCTCTGATTTCGTATTCTATGTGGTATTTGTTTTAATACAATTATTTCTTTACACTTATATATTATTGGTTCGTCTCTTGTTTTTTTATATATTTCATCCCTTATTGATCTTCTAGTAAACCTTATATGGACCTCTCTCGCCAATCTATGCCTTCGTGCATAATTTTTATATACTCTATATATTTCATCTATGTCTCTTCTTGTTTCCTGTTTTTCCTTGCCTAATATCTCCGCCAACATTTCCGCCATCTTCTTCCCAAATCTTCTTCCTTTTCCTCTACAATATTTTGGAATCTTAGAAAGAACGAAGCTTTATCCATTTCCAAAAAGGCAATAGACTCAGTCAACTCCCTATTTACCTGCTCGGATTTCTGTACCATCCTTTCTATTTTGCTATCAACATGCTCCATTTTTGTTTCGACTTTTTGAATTCTTTGTTCATTTTCCATCATTGTTTGTTTTATATTGCCTATCTTATCATTCATGTTTTTAATTTCATCTCTCATTTCTCCAATATCATTCTTGATTTCTTTGTGATATATTTTAGTTTCTTCATGATTGTTTGCTATTGCCTCTTGGGTCATCATCATTGTTTCTTGAATCGTTTGTAGTATTATCTGCATGCTCTGTGGGTTCATTGCCAATTCTGCTTTTTCTTTTTCTTTCCCCAACATGGTCACTATCATTCTTTGACCTGTAGGAGAGGCCATTATAGGTGTGGGATTTGTAGCTGTTTTTTTGCCTACTTTAGTTGTTGTTGCGGTACTTGTCATTTTTATTACTTGAATAATATTTCTCCACTTTTGCATATACCAATTTATGGCAAGTTGTTTTTGTTGATCAAGTTGGTTTTCAATCATAGTCTAAGCTTAAATATGCAAGTATATATATAATATAGATAGTAAAGAATATATATATATATAATATTTCTAATTATGTATCAATAATACATAATAATACTATAATACCTTTATAGAACGTTATTCTTAGGATTAAAGTTAAAAAATAAAATTAAAATAGAGTTTCCCACTATTATCTGGTATAATTTATAATACTCTTAACACCTCTTATATATATTTCTATAATACTACACACAGTACATATACATATACTATTCTCTAAGTATTATCACCACTCTTAATTTCATTCACTATCGCTCTTATTTGAATAATCACCTGTCTATATTTCTTTACTATACTATAATTACTTTCTTATGTCTATTTAGTTCAATTACTCAATTATGCTTATTTCTATTTGTTAATACAATTCATTTACTTCATTATTTTAATACATTGCTAGATGCCCCTTTTCTACTTATAGCTTAGTCACTGCTTGTATATAAGTGCTACAATATTGCGTCAGCCTTTTTTCTCTGTCTTAATTTAATATATCCACTGATCCATCAAATATCACCTCTTAATTCTTCTTCTATATATCCAATATTTCCAAAACGTCCACTCGTCACTTTATCCAGATATATGTCAGTTAAAGTCCAAATTTCAATGCTATTTGTTCTTCAAAAATAAGTTCCACTAAGTAGTATTAAATTTCTCTGTTGTCTCACTTCACCTTTTAATCCTTATGTTAATTTTTCAAAGTCCTTCTTAATCACCCTTTGTTGCCTCCAGCCGTCCTTTCTCCAGTCCTTTCTCTAGTTTCAATCTCTATTTCTTGCAGCTCTTAAATTCCAGTCGCTCACGTTTTATAAACTTTACTGTGGGCTCTCTGCTTCTTCACGCTGCTTTCGTTTTGCTCTATTGCTCCCTTCTCCACTCTATTCCAATTCAGTTGCCACTGTGTCTCTCGCCTTATTGCTTTGCTTTTTCTGCGTCTTCTTTCTAATAGCTGTAGAGGCAACCTACCTACTAAGGCCGTCTGCGTGGCCCATTTCTCTACCCGGTTTTTGAATCAGGCAATAGTCATAAGCAAATAGAAATATTGACCACCTCAACATTCTAGGAGAGATAATCTGGAGTGTCTGCTTATTCGTAGTGAACAACCCCAAAAGCGGTTTGTGGTCAGTGAAGACCATGAAGTGGCGATCATACAAAAAGTCATGAAACTTCTTGATGCCCACCACAATGCCCAATGCTTCCTTGTCTATTTGTGCATAATTGCATTCTGCAACAGAAAGAGTTCTGGAGTAATATGCTATAGGGACTTGTGTCCCATCAGCACTGAGATGACTTAACACAGCTCCGATTCCATACAGAGATGCATCACACACGATGCTGACTGGCAAATGCTCATTGAAATGAGCCAACACCACATTGTGGACATTCATCCACTTCCATGGGACCTGTTTGTCCATGAGCCAGTGTAACGGCTCTGCCACTGCAGCCTTGTGTGGGAGGAAAGCATGGTAGAAATTGAGGAGTCCCAGGAAGGCTTGAAGCTCTCCCTTTGACTTGGGACTGGGTGCCTACTGAAGTGCTTTGAGCTTGGATTCAGCAGGATGAATGCCTTCGGCATCTATACGAAACCCCAGGAATTCTGTGGAAGTGACTCCAATTTTGCATTTCTCCTGTTTGAGCTTCAGCCCTGCTTCGCGGAAAGTTGCAGTGCGAAAGCGGCAGTCAGCCCATTTGTGACGGCCTCCACAACCGATGCACCAAGAAAAGGGAACTGCCTTGTCTGGTTGCCATTGAGACTTTCTCTCTGGAGGTTGCTGCAACCGATCGACTTCGTGGTCCGATTCGGAGTCTGCAACTCTCTCAGCATCCTCTTGGTGGATGGTTTCCAAGCAAGGAAGGTTCTTGGAGAACCGCAAGGCTTTAACAGCTCCGCCTACTACTTCTTCGGCCGTTATCTCCCTCAACGCATCTTGAAAAGAGATGGTCTCTTAGGCAAAGATCTTTTGTTGGAGTTGTCGGCTCCGAAGACCACAAACTAAATGGTCCCACAGCCTTTCTTCAAGGTCCTTGAATTCGCACTGCCTTGCAGCTTGGTGAAGAGCAGCTATGAAATCGGCAGTGGACTCACGTGTCGCCAAGTGATGACCGAAAGCTTCGGCTCAAAATGTTCCTTGAGCATCTTTTTCAGTTCTGTGTATGCAATGGACTCAAGTGGCACTGGTGCAACCAAGTTCTCTGCAATGTGGAATGTTGCTTGACCGCAAACACACAGCAGCATCGCGGCCTTCAGCCCATCTTTGCAAAATTGGTTAACACGTAGGTAATTTTAAACCCTCGTGACATAGGAGCTCCACCTTTCTGGATGAGAGACGTTGAATTCTGAGAGACGACCTATTTTCACCATGGTGAGTCTTTGGCAGCCTTTTCAATGCCTCGTGCTGCGCAGGCTTCCGTGGGACTTCCAGGGTGGATCCTTGGAAGCACTCTCCTCCAGCGCTTTCATACTGCAGGATAGAGTGAGTGGCGGGGTGGAACTCCATTCCGACCAAGCACTTGCTAGGCCTTTTTCCCATAGTGACTCAGCTCTTCGAATTGCAACAGCACAATCCCCTCCTTGTCGCCAATGTTCTGTTTTCTGTTTGGTTCAGCATTGAAGAGGCAGCAGTAGTAAAAAGGTGCTTCTTTATTGAAGGTCAAAACAGAAACTAACAAGCATAGTTCCGCCCCTATTTATACATTCAGCTTTGGGCAGCATCAGCCAATGAATGCACCATATTCTCCTGCTCAAATGCATACTAATCAATCTTGCAGACAGCAAGCCTGGCTAGGAGGCCATGTGGTCTGCTAATGATCCTTGTACTGCAACTGTTCCATAAATTTAACACAATACATTACAGAAGTGAAGAATAAGATATTTTAAGAAAAAGAAACTAGGGAGCATGAAGGACATGTGGATGGATGGTGTAGTAGTTAGAGTGATATGAGCAAAGTCTAAGATCTGCTTGCTGAGTGTTTTGGATTGTGGCCATATGGAAACATGTTTATGAAATAAATAAATGAATACATTCTGAGAGTCACAAAGCTCATGGGATGGCCTAGAGGCCAAATCCACACAGCTACCTAACTATGACATCCTGTACCTTACAGGGAAATCATGATATCTTAAAAACCAGGCTGCCCCCAAAGCATACTCCTATAGTGCAGGCTGTATGGGTCTGCTGTGGGCCACTATCTCTTCAGATCTGCTGCACCCAAATCAAAGGTTCATGACTGCTAGTTAATTAAAATGAGTACATGAAAAGTCATCAATTAGGCCTGGTGTTTTTCCCCCCTCCTTGGTGCCATTGACTGCACTATTGTCAAACAGTCAATCCTATGATGCAGCACTAATATCTACAGAGAGACTAATCACTTGGTTGGTCGCCTGGTTTATCAAAGAAAGAATAAAAATGTGACAGTGGGGCCGGGAGGTCTGGTTGCTTGTGCAGACTCTTAGGAGTGGAGACAAGGTGAGAAACCAAACAGATGCAGAACAAATTGTATTCACATTATTTATTTTATTTATTTATTTATTTTATTCGGATTTGTATGCCGCTCCTCTCCGAGGACTTGGAGCGGCTCACAGCATATATATAAAACAATTTCGACTAAATCCGAACAAAAAACATTAAAAATAAAACCCCATACATACTCATCAGTCACACCACAATCAACAATCATCCCCAGGCCTGCCGGCAGAGGTAGGTTTTTAAATTCTTTCAGAAGGCCAGGAGAGTCGGGGAAATGCGGACTTCAGGAGGCAGTTGGTTCCAGAGGGTGGGCGCCACAACAGAGAAAGCCCTCCCCCTAGGGCCCACCAGACGACATTGTTTCACTGACGGGACCCGGAGGAGGCCGACCCTGTGCGCTCTCACCGGTCGTAGAGAAGTATGTGGCAGTAGGCGGTCCCGTAAGTATCCTGGTCCCATGCCATGAAGGGCTTTATAGGTAATAACCAACACCTTGAATTGGGCTCGGAGACCAATAGGCAACCAATGCAGCATGCGGAGAGTTGATGAAATGTGGGCACAGCGAGGATGGCCCACAACTGCTCGCGCAGCTGCATTTTGCACTAGTTGTAGTCTCCGAACACTCTTCAAGGGTAGCCCCATGTAGAGAGCGTTGCAGTAGTCGATCCTCGAGGTGACAAGGGCATGTGTGACTGTAAGGAGAGACTCCCGATCCAAGTAAGGACGCAACTGGTGCACCAGGCGAACCTGGGCAAATGCCCCCCTCGCCACTGCCGACAAATGATGATCCAATGTCAGCTGTGGATTGAGGAGGACTCCCAAGTTGCGAACCTTCTCTGAGGGGTTTATAGATTCACCCCCCCGGGTAATCGAGGGACAGATAGAAGTGTCCTTGGGAAGCATCACCCACAGCCACTCTGTCTTATCGGGGCTGAGCCTTAATCTGTTAACACTCATCCAAACCCTCACAGCCTCCAGACACCGGCACATCACCTCAACCGCTTCACTGATATGGCCAGGAGTGGAAATGTACAGCTGAGTATCATCAGCGTACTGATGGTATCTCACTCCATGGCAGTGGATGATCTCACCCAGTGGCTTCATGTAAATGTTAAAAAGTAGGGGGGAGAGAACCAACCCCTGAGGCACCCCACATGGGAGTAACCTAGAGGTGGACCTCTGACCCCCCACAAACACCGACTGTGACCGACCAGTGAGATAGGAGAAGAACCACCACAATACGGTGTCCCCCACTCCCAATCCCTCCAGCCGGTGCAGAAGGATACCGTGGTCAATGGTATCGAACACCGCTGAGAGTCAAGAAGCACCAGGACAGAGGACTGGCCACTATCCTGGGCTCGCCAGAGATCATCCATCAGAGCGACCAAAGCAGTTTCGGTGCTGTAGCTGGGCCTGAACCCCGACTGCAGAGGGCCCAGATAATCAGCTTCCTCCAGAGACCGCTGAAGCTGATGCGCCACCACCTTCTCGACAACCTTCCCCACAAAGGGAAGGAGACCGGATGATAGTTGGTCAGAATTACTGGATCCAGGGATGGCTTCTTGAGGAGGGGGCACACAAGTGCCTCCTTTAAGGGAGCCGGAAAGGACCCCTCCCTCAAAGAAGCATTGACAATCTCCTGGATCCAGGTACGTGTCACCTCCCTACTTTCCAAAACCAGCCAGGAGGGACACGGGTCCAACAAACAGGTGGCAGAACATACAGATCCAATGGCCCTGTCCACTTCCTCAGGCGTAACAGCCTCAAACTCTCCCCAGATGACCGGACAAGAACATGCCCCTGTCCCCTCAACTGAATCATTATCAGTCGACTCTGCTATACAATTGGAGTCTAGGTCAGCCCGGATCTGAGCCACTTTGTCTGCGAAACAGTTATTAAAGTCCTCGGCACTACCCTGCAAGGGAGGCCCCAGACCCCTTGGGTTAATGAGGGATCGGGTCACCCTAAACAGGGCGGCCAGACGAGATTCCGCAGACGTGATCAAAGCAGAAAGATACAAAGATCTTGCCGCCTTAATCGCCTTCAGATAGGCTTTAATAAATAAGATCAATTCTACCTCAGGATCTTTTGTTAGGGATCATAAAAGATAAAATGTGACAGGCATATAGTTGAGGCTTGACGTGAGGTGTGAGGAATGTTTACCAAACCAGATGTTTACAAAGACTAATACCTAATGCTGTATGTTGTGTTCTATGATGATTGCTTCTTAATATGATCTTAGGTTTAATGTTGATTGCTTTAATATTGAAAAAGCGGATTGAATTTCCACCTCAGGTTACTGAATTTCTACCTCAGGATTTTTTGTTAGGGATCATAAAAGATAAAATGTAACAGGTATATAGTTGAGGCTTGAAGTGAGGAGTGAAGAATGTTTACCAAGTCAGACGCTTACAAAGACTAATACTTAGAGTTGTATTACAGGTTCTATAATGATTGCTTCTTAATATGATCCTATGTTTAATGTCGATTGTTTTAATAAAAAATTTTATATATTAAAAATAAATAAATAAATAAGATCAATCTGGTTCGGTCAGATCCAGACTTACTTTGTCTCCATCGCTTCTCTAAATGTCTCTTATGGCACTTCATCCCCCTGAGCTCCTCAGTAAACCAAGGAGACCTCCTGGGGCCAGCACCACGGAGAGGTCGCAAAGGCGCAATCCGGTCAATAGCCCCCTTCGCGGCCGTATTCCATGCCGCTACCAGAGACTCCACCGGACTGTGAATGAGGGAGCTTGGTAATTCCCCAAGTGCCGTCTGAAAGCCAATTGGATCCATCAGGCGTCTGGGGCGGAACCACCTAATTGGTTCTGCCTCCCTGCGGGGAAGGATTGGGGCCGTAAAATTCAGTCGAAGCAGAAAATGATCGGTCCATGACAAAGGCATGATATCTAAGCCCCTCAAAACCAGATCATTACCCAACTGCTCCGAAAGGAAAATCATATCCAGGGCGTGTCCACCCTTATGCGTCGGACCCTGCACTACTTGGGTCAAGTCCATGGTTGTCATGGCGGCCATGAACTCCTGTGCCAATCCCGAGGATTCGCCAAGCGACGGCAGATTGAAGTCCCCCAAGATTATAAGCCTGGGGAACTCCACCGCCAGCCCAGCAACCTCCTCGAGTAGCACAGGCAGGGCTGATGCCATGCAGCTGGGAGGCAGGTACGTAAGCAATAAGCCCACCTGGACCCCTAGGTCCAGCATCATAAGGATGGACTCACAACCCAGAATTTCGGAAACAGTGAGTCTACGTAGACTGAAGTTCTCCCGGGCCAAAATACCCACTCCTCCCCCCCTTCCCTGGGGTCGCGGCTGATGCCATACCTGATAACCTGATGGGCACATGTCCGTGAGGGGAACTCCCCCCTCAGGGCCCAACCAGGTCTCAGTCACACACGCCAAGTCGGTCTCCTCATCCATGAGAAGATCATGAATGAGGGGAGCCTTATTGTTAACCGACCTGACGTTAAGCAGCAATAGCCTGAGCCCAGGGCCCGAGCTGCACCCATCACCAGAATCGTGGGGAGAGCAAGATTTTTCAGAAGGGCCAGAACAAGGAACTGCTACGAGACAGCAGGACCGAGTTCCCCGTGTGCAGCCTACCCTCCTGCTCCCGCCATACCTGCCTCTTCCCTGAATGACCGGTATATTCCAACCCTCATTGACTCCAGAGTCCGCATCCCCCCAGTCCCTGGCCTCCCTCAAGCTCAACAGGCCTGTCCATTTATCTATCATACATTCTTCAAGCATATTCCCGTCCCGTACATACATCACTCACCCCCCCAATTTAATAAAAATTAAAAATTTAAATTTAAAAATTTAAAAACAGACGTATAAACATATTAATTTAAAAAGCCACAGTATAAAACATATTAATTAAAAGAACCACAAGCAGAGATACAAGAGATAAACCAGTCGCCCCAAAGTGCCTCATCAGGGGCACAGAGTGAGCTTTAAGATCAACTAAAAATGTTCACTAAAGTTGCTCTCAGGAACTCCACATTTAGTTGGATAGGGCCTATTGTTCAAGTTTGTCAAGATCCAAAAAGATCTTGACAAACTTGAACAATGGGTCCCATCCAACAAAATGAGTTTCAATGTGGCGAAAAGCAAAGTCTTACATTTAGGCAGGAAAAATCAAAGGTACAAATACAGATTAGGCGAGACCTGACTCAAAAACAGTAACTGTGAGAGGGACCTTGGAGTCCTAGTGGACGATCACTTAAACATGAGCCAGCAGTGTACATCAGCTGCCAAACAAGCTAATACAATCCTGGGTTGTATAAATAGAGGCATAGAATCAAGATCACTCAAAGTATTAGTACTGCTTTATAAAACCCTAGTAAGACCACACCTGGAATACTGCAGTCAATTTTGAACACCATATCACAAAAACGATGTTGAGAGTCTGAAAAAAATTCAGAGAAGAGCAACTAAGATGATGAAAGGCCTGGAAACTAACAAATACAAAGAACGGCTGCAGGACTTGGGTTTGGCTAGTCTAAAGAAAAGAAGAAATAGGGGAGACATGATAGCAGTATTCCAGTATTTGAGGGGCTGCCACCAAGAAGAGTGGGTCACGTTATTCACCAAAGCACCAGAGGGCAGGATGAGAAACAATGGTTGGAAACTGATCAAAGAGAGAAGCAACCTGGAATTAAGGAGAAACTTCCTAACAGTGAGGACAATTAACCAGTAGAACAGCTTGCCTCCAGAAATCATGGGTGCTCTATTACTGGAGATTTTTAAGAAGAGGCTAGACAGTCATTTGTCTGCAATAGTATAGTTTTTCCTACTCGAGCAGGGGGCTGGACTAGAAGACCTCCAAGGTCCCTTCCAGCTCTATTCTATTCTAAATATGAATTGCAAAGTGGACAGAGGCTGTCTAGAAAAGTGAAAGGGTAAAAAGGAAAACTCTGCTGTGAGAGAAAGGAGCAAGAAGGAAAAGAGAGCTACACACAGGTTAGAGAAGATGAAATGGCAGAAGGCGAACCAAAGATTAGAAATGAAGACAGGAAGATGATGAGCAATGGGGAATGAGAGTTGGAAAAACCTTATGTTCAATGCCAATGTTCATCTATGTGAGTGCTACTGAGCAATGAAGAGAAAATATTTCTACAGATAAAGACAAGTGGTTAATGTTAAGTTGTGTAGTAGCAAATATGTCCCTTTCATTTCCACGTTCTTGATGGTTCTATCTATTGTTTTTAATGTTTGGACCATCATTGTCAGAGATGTCCCACTGACTGGAATAAATTCTTTCTTCCAAACTTGAATGTGAAATACTCAGCACTGTAGAATCTGTCAAGCACTGGCTTCATAAAAATGATGACTGAAAGGAGCAGGTTCAGACTGTAGTCAGACTCCCCACAGAGACATCAGTATTCAGCAGGGTGCAATACATTCATTTCCAAAAGTGCCAGCTTACCCTTTTTAGTACTGCTATCATCATGTGCAATTCACTGAAATGTTACAGCATTATTAAAGGGCATATTAGTGCAATTAAAACCTATACTCAGATGCAGAATTCAATATTGCCAAATGAAAATTTGACAGACTTGGGTAGTTGGAAAAAATGAATGTGCTTTCTAGGCATACAGATACAATAACACCGCAGATCAGACAAGGTTGATAAAAGGGATAGTATTTTAGAGGAAGAAAAAACTGACACCAATGATAGCACAGCCAGCTCTGTACATTGGACTGGGACAGGCATTAGCCTTGCAGAAGTAATGCCAGCAACCCAAGGAATCTAACACACAAAGAGAACATTTGTGCAGCACTTTAAAGTGTCCAAAAATGTCACTATTGTTATATCAATAACTCTTGTAATAACTGATGATAATAAGCCAGTGACATTAGCACTCTATTGCATGATGAGGACTGAAGCCGACCTAATGAAGCTGTTATCAAGATTTCCATCCTATGTTAAAATATACATATCTCTTGGTCAGTGGAACAGAAGTCTTAGAATTTCTAAAGTGAAAATAAACCAAGTTGACTCTAGATAGCAAAGTCAATCAACGTCACAGTGGAAAATTCTGTCTAATGATGAGAGAAAATTTACCTTCAAACAATAAAAGTCTCATCAGAGAGATTATATAATCTCTTCCTGTGCAAAATCTCATTGTTCTCTCCTTACCATTAGAATTTGCTTTCTTGAAAATGGGTGCTTTTGACGGGCATGTTCATGATGACAGCCAGTTTATGAGCATGATATGGCATACTCTCAAAATTGTAAATGCGACCACCATTTTAAAAAGGTTAGGGAATCTTTCCTTATTGTTTAAAAAAAAAGGCATAGATCATCTTCCACAGTAATTTATTTTAAGAGTGAAAAAGATGTAATAAATCAGGAGTGTCAAACTCGCAACGTCATATGACATGTCGTGATGTATCGTGACTTTTTTGCCATTGCCAGCAATGGGGTGGGCACAGTTTTGCTATGATGCATCCAGCTCACAGGCCGGCAGCTTGACACCCCTGTAGTAAGTATTGGACACTTTTTTTTCTTACATTCCCTCTCTTTCTCTCCCTATCTATTGAATAACATTTTGGAGCACATCTAATGAATAAGGGTGTCTAATGTTAGCCTCTTGCAGATATCAATATTGTAGTACCCTGAAAAGGTTTATACAGTCATTTAATGGTTGAGCATTTAAAACTTCTGCCATAATATTATGACTGGGAATGTCTCCTTGTGTAGCAACTTGTGCAGTCTTTGTTGGCCTTTGACAGAGGGGATTCTCTCTGTGGGGGAAACAGAAAGGGGGGAGAGGTCTTCTGACCTTGCCTTCTTACTAGGGCTGAGAAGAGGGACTGGACCATGCATCATGCTTAAGGCAGGACTAGAATCCACAGTCTCCTGGTTTCTAGCCTTGATATGTAACCACTAATATCAAAGCTTTTATCCACTGCTCCATTTATAAAGAGAAAGTGACTGCTGTCAGATACAGAGTGTGAATATAAGCTTCAGTGGTAGTAAAAGAACAGCAGATCTTTAGAATTGTCACCTGAGGGAAGCCCAACCATGGGGCTATCACGTGTGATGCAACAGGGCTCTCCTTATGTTAAAAGACTTATTGATTAATGGAAAAGGGTAATATATGGATTTAGTGCAGCTTCAGGCTACTGGATTGGATGGAATGAATCTACATTTTAAGAGGTTTTTCTGGGGCCAGTTTTTCTATATTCTTGCCTATTCTGCCTATTTTTCAGGATTTGGGCAAGATATGGAGCCAATTCCGTCCTGCTTTCAAACTGTCAAAATAATTACAAACCATTTACTATAGTTCTGTCAAGTGCTTCCTACAAGAAAGGGTCCACCTTAAGAGGTTAGGGGACAGTTACAACCCTTTCTCAAAGAATAATGACCCAGTTTCAGGCACTCCAATGAGAAGAGAAAAAATGGGCAGAGACAGGCACGATAGCACCTTCTCTATCACTCCTTCCCTCTAGCTATATCTGAGCAGGTGAAACCGCTGAGTTTATATTGTGTTATGTGTATAATTTAAAGGGGGAAACTAAATTGTGGAATTCATAAACTACCATCATATTGGAAGACAAAATGCTACCATTAATCTCTTAAGGAAGAAAGGGGAAGAGAGAAGAAGCCAGTTATAAAAAACTCCTCTCTTCCTTCGCTTCTGCAGGCTCCAGGGGCGCATTTATAAACAAGTCAAGCTGCAGCTCCAAATAAGTGTGCTTTGCATTGCAGATTTATCTTGCTACACCCCCCTCCCCTTCTTCTGTGGCAAGCAATTGTGTAAATAATAGGCATTATTCTCCCAAGTTGTTTATACTAAGTAATCCTGCATATTTGTCATCCAGAAGTCCTTGCTAAGTCCACTATTGAGATGGTTAGTGGAAAAGAAACGCCCTTGGGAACCAGTGCCCCTGTAGGTTCTTACCCATTTAACTTTGATTTTTAAAGAAGTATTTTAATTACAAGGAAATGGGAAACTGTCATACTGCATAGTCTCAGCTTCCAGCATGATGGTTATTTACATGAATGACTTCAGGGTCCCACAGGCATTTTTAAAAAGTAGAAACAAAGGTCTTTTTATTAAAAAAAATGTTAAAAAGCAATTGGGGATTGGGGAAAAGGGTGGGGGCTTAGAAGGGTGATGAAAACAGCCTTATTGAGTAGAGTTTCAGTAGAGCTGAGAAATAATTAAAGGAATCAGAATCAGAATAACACAGTTGGAAGAGACCTTGTATGTCAGACATGTCAAACACATGCGGCCCATGAAGTGGTTTCATGTAGCCTGCAAAGCCATCCTGGAAACAGTGACAGAACGGCCCCGCTGCCTTGGCCCTGGCCCAGGCCGGCCGGGAGCCAATGTACAATTTTGTGATGGTTATCTATGCTGAAATGCATTCAGTCTTAGCTCCACAAGGCCGTCCGGAAACAGCAAGGAACCATCCACTGCCGCATCAGCCACACCCTGTGGGTGCATGCGGGGGAGGTGTCACCCTTTGTGAGGAATGAAGAAATGCACCATCACCTGGAAGTGGCCAGCAAATGGCCCTCGCCTACTTCACATATCCTGCTTCATGGGCTATGGGGGATGGGTTTTGGCAGGCAGCGGGGCTCTCTCCTCACAGCGCCGAGAGGCTGAGTCGGGCGGCGCAAATCCCAAAAGAAATGCCACCCAGCTCCCAGCCTGTCGGTTTCAGCAGGCAGCGGGGTGCTCTCCTCACAGTGCCAAGAACTGAACTGGGTGGCGTGAATCTGATGAGAAGTGCAATGCTGCCTAGCACCCCGCCTGCCCAGTTTCAGCAGGCAGCAAGGTGCAAAGCTGGTGAACTTCACACTGCCTGGCTCAACTTCTCGGCACTGTGAGGAAAGCGCCCCACTGTCTGCTGAAACTGGGCAAGCTGTGGGCTGGGCGGCATCACACTTCTTTTTAGATTCGCGCCACCTGGCTCAGCCTCTCGGCGCTCTGTGAAGTATGCCTTGCTGCCTGCCGAAACCAGGCAGGCTGGGGGCTGGATGGCATTGCACAGGTAACATTGATTCTCACGGTGCTCATGGCATCCCGTCCCCCAGAGCCCACCAAGCCAGATATGTGAAGTAGGTGAGGGCCATGTGCTGGCAACTTCCAGGCGATGGTGCATTTCTTCATTCCTCACGAAAGGTGACACCTCCCCAGCTGTGTTTCTTGCCTATTTTTCTCCTTCAAATATTTTCCCACCACTCTGTACGTAGGAAAGAAGGAAGGAAGGAAAGAAGGAAAAAAGAAAAGAAGGAGAGGGAGGGTCTGAGGGAAGTCCTGCCTTAGTCCTGCCCTGCTGCCCTTTCACCATCCCCTTGCCCCCTCCTTCTGGCCTATCGTGGAGGTCTCCCATCCTACTGCTAAGAAAGCTTTGGATACAAAGCCAGGTGTAAAGACCCACCCCACTTTGCACCTTAAAAAGACAGAACTGTTGTAATAATTCTTCCAACAGGCATCCTTTATTAAGAGAAAATGGTTGCAGGTGTTCTAGACAGAACCTGGGGCCCAAGCCCTATGGTTCAAGGTTTTAAGAGGTTCCCAGCAGCCCCACCCCACCCCAACATCTTTCCAGCACCAATCCCAGGCATTACATTTCCACCCCCTTTTTTTACTGCCAGTAAAAAGTGAGGTAATAAAGGCCCAGTCTAGCACAATACCAACAAAGAGGAAAAACAACAGCTCTCAAAAGAAACCAGCATGGCTGCATAAAGAACTCTCTGATCAATTGAAAGATAAAAAGGACAAGTATAGAAAGTAGAAAGAGGGACACATAACTAAGTCAGAATATCAGCAAATAGCTCGAGCCTGCAAAGATGAAGTGAGGAACGCTAAGGCTCAAAATGAACTAAGGCTTGCGACCAAAGTCAAAAATAACAAAAAAAAAAGCTTCTTTCAACATGTAAAAAACAAGAAAAAAGTGAAGGAAATGATTGGTCCATTAGTGGGTGAAAGTGGCAAGAAGGTGACAAGCAGCAGGGAGAAAGCAGAACTATTTAACTCATTTTTCGCATCTGTCTTTACACAAAGGGAAAAAACAGACCAACCTATCGAAAATAGTGCCATAAAAAACAAAATAGAAATACAAGTTAAGATAGACAAGAAAATGGTAAGTGAACACCTGTCCAGTCTAGATGAGTTTAAATCACCAGGACCAGATGGATTACATCCCAAGGTTCTCAAGGAACTGGCAGATGTGATCTCAGAACCACTGAACTATATTTTTCAAAGATCCTGGAGCACTGGGGAACTACCAGAGGATTGGAAAAGAGCAGATGTAGTTCCCATCTTCAAAAAAGGGGGGGAAAAGGACCCAGGAAATTATCAGCCTGACCTCAATACCTGGGAAGATTCTGGAAAAGATAATCAAACAACGAATCAGTGAACACCTCGAGGCAAACAAAGTCATTACTAAAAGCCAACATGGGTTTGTCAAAAACAGATCATGCCAGACAAATCTTATTGCATTCTTTGACCAAGTGACAAAATTAGTGGACCAGAGGACCAGTGGATATAATTTACTTGGACTTCAATAAGGCATTTGACAAAGTAGATCACAACCTACTGCTTGATAAGATAGAAAAATGCGGGTTAGACAGCATCACCACCAGCTGGCTGACCGGCTGTACCGGCCATACTCAGCGTGTGGTCCTCAATGGAACCGCATCTACATGGAGGGAAGTGTGTAGTGGGGGGCCCCAGTACTCTGTTCTGGGCCCAGTGCTCTTCAACATCTTCATCAATGATCTGGATGAGGGGATAGATGGGGAACTCATCAAATTTGCAGACGACACCAAGCTGGCATGAATAGCCAACACTCCAGAAGACAGGCTTAGGATACAGGAGGATCTGGACAGACTTGAACACTGGGCGCTATCTAACAAAATGAAATTCAATGGTGAAAAAAGTAAGGTTCTACATTTAGGCAAGAAAAACCAAATGTACAGGTATAGTATAGGAGGTATCTTGCTCAATAGTAGTAACTGTGAGAGAGACCTCAGAGTCCTAATGAACAATCACCTAAATATGAGCCAGTAGTGTGCCGCAGCTGCCAAAAAAGCCAACACAGTGCTAGGCTGCATTAACAGAGGGATAGAATCAAGATCACGTGAAGTGTTAATACCACTTTACAATGCTTTGGTAAGGCCACACTTTGAATACTGCATCCAGTTTTGGTCACCGCGATGTAAAAAAGATGTTGAAACTCTAGAAAGAGTACAGAGAAGAGCAACAAAGATGATTAGGGGACTGGAGGCTAAAACATATAAGGAACAGTTGCTGGAATTGGGTATGTCTAATTTAACAAAGAGAAGGACGAGGGGGGACATGATAGCAGTGTTTCAATATCTCAGGGGCTGCCACAAAGAAGAGGGAGTCAAGCTATTTTCCAAAACGCCTGAAGGCAGGACAAGAAGCAACGGGTGGAAACTAACCAAAGAGAGAAGCAACCTACAACTAAGGAGAAACTTCCTGACAGAACAATTAGCCAGTGGAACAACCTGCCTCCAGAAGCGGTGCATGCTCCAACACTGGAAGTTTTTAAGAAGAAACTGGACAGCCATTTGTCCAAAATGGTATAGGGTTTTCTGCCTGAGCAGAGGATTGGACTAGATGACCTCCAAGGTACCTTCCAACTTTATCATCATCATCATCATTACTATTATTATTAATAATAATATATCCATATTGGTGGTTATTTTTTTAACACAAATACAGTAGGGAAGTTGTTCATGACTTCTCATAACAACCATTTGATTTTGTTCTTACTGAAATTACAAAGGAGGGAAACGGAGATGATTGTTAAAGCTGCCCTGGTGGTCAAAGACCTAACAGCAAGCCTTTTAAAGCAACTACCGGTAACACTGCTAGAGAGATCCTGCTTGGGGTGTCTTAGGGACCTCCACAAGTCCAGGAAAGCTGCTGTGTAAAAGCAGGAGTTACTGTGTGTATACTTTGCCACAATCACAACAGCAGCTTGTGAATAAGTAAGCTCTTTTTATGGCAGCTGTAACTTTCAGAAGTCAGAAGTACCCACCAGCTCAGAAAAAGATGTCCTATTCTTGGTAGTATTCTACTATAGCTGAACTATATTGAATTCCACTTTGAATTCAATATGGTTCATTGCTTTGGTTAAAGACATGTTGGCTTTGATGCTCTAATTGTGCTTCTGAGCCAATAAAAGTTATTGTGTATTTTGCTTCCTTCTTCCTAATGCCCATCTTCCTTCTCCTTCACAGTCTCTTAAGAGCAAGCATCACTGACGCCAAGGAAGTAAATAAAAGTAAAGACATCTTCAAATTGAACTTGACTCTTAGTGACTTAAATGGATACATGCAAGTACTTTATCATTGTGTTATTCTCTATGGTTTTTTTTGGTTTTGTTTTCCTTTTTGTTTTTACTAGCAAATAAACCCAAGTCACCATACAGTGACATACTAGCTGCACAGTGGTAAGAGAAGAGGAAGGAGGCAAAACAGCTGCCAAAGAGAAGTGAACTTAATAAGTAGAAGAGGAAGGAGACCTTAGTTGCTGAAAACTATAGGAGAAGCTTGAGCAGCATGGAGTAGAGAAAGAAAAGGAACAAACCTCGGTTGAAAATCAACTATCTTAAACCTAGAATGAGAAGAAAAGACTACTTATTTTGGAAATGGTACTTTGTGAGAATCTGAACTTCATCTGAGAAAGGTGATCAATCTGCCCCTCTGAGACCTTTATCCTTTGCACAGGGAGGGAGAGGAATGAACAGTTCCACCAGAACTCTGGATGTCCCACCTAGACATGCTTGATAGATTTTTCTGACCAATTGATCTATCAATCAGAATAGAAGGGACCTTGGAGATCTTCTAGTCCAGCCCCCTGCTCAAGCAGGCATCCCTGTATCACAGCGGTTCTCAACCTATGGGTCGCGACCCCATTTGGGGTTTAACGACCGTTTCACGGGGTCGCCGGACACCGCGGTCTGCCATTTTTTTTTTTCGTCGCGCGCGCGCTGCGCACCCACAGTTTGGGCCGCCGCGCATGCGCGGAACGGGCCATCGCGGTCCGCCATTTTGTGTTTTTTTTTTGGCGCACGTGCGCCGCGCATGCACGGTTCGGGCCGTCGCGCGCACCACGCATGCGCGGATTGGCCCGTCATGGTCCGCCATTTTGTTTTGTTTTTTTTTTCATTGCGCGCGTGCCGCGCATGCGCAGATCGGCCCCACGTGCGCGCACGCACGCACCGGGGTCGCGCCGCGCATGGGCGGGGCAAGTGGGGTCTCAACCTGAAAAAGGTTGAGAACCACTGCTATATCATTTCAGACAAGTGGTTGTCCAGTCTCTTCTTAAAAACTTCGAGTGATGAAGCACCCACAACAAATGAAGGCAAGCTGTTCCACTGGCTAATTGTCCTCACTGTTAAGAAGTTTCTCCTTAATTCCAGGTTGCTTCTCTCCTTGATTAGTTTCCATCCATTGTTTCTTGTCTTGCTTTCTGGTGCTTTGGAAAATAAATTGATCCCCTCCTCCTTGTGGCAGCCTCTCAAATACTGGAATACTGCTATCATGTCCCCCCTAATCCTTCCTTTCTCTAGATTGGCCATTCCCAAATCCTGTAATCGTTCTTCATTTGTTTTAGACTCCAGACCTTTAATCATCTTAGTTGCTCTTCTTTGCACTTTTTCCAAAGTCTTGTTGGAAATCAGCATCCACTCCCCAAAGAAGGAAATATTTTGGGGAAATATTAAAAAAGGACAGAATATTATATTTTGCCAAAGAAATAAATGGGAGAAAAATCTTAAAAGACAGAAACTAGCCCCCAGAAATCAGCCCCAGTCCCTCTCCCCCAGGCAGAAGCCAGCTCTGTTGAAATGCAGATTTGAGACTTCTGGTTTTGCATAGTAGCAACCAGTCTCATGCTTGTGGATTCTCCGCACCCGCATGGCTAATTTCACTCTGCCAGGGGACCCTAAATGGATCTAAGTCACCCCAGAGAGGTGACGAAGAAAGAAGGATACCCCAGCGATTCTGGAAAGATGGCGGTCATTTCATTCGACTTGGGGAAAGGCTTCTAACCCTACAGCAGAAAGGCTGGTCATACTTCATCGATCAGCCCAAGCTACTTGCAACCGAAGTCCAAAAGTACTAACCAGCACAACTGTGAACAGAGTGTTTGAAACTGGGGGAGGAATTTGATCTTTTCTATTCTATATTTAATTTCCTGGAAAAGATTCCCAAGAAGCAAAATACCTCCGAAAGGGAAGGCGGGGGATTTCCATCCCACCCTTATAGTAATGGAAGCGGTGAATTAATCTTTTTATGGGGGATCAAAATATATGGAAGTGAAATAAATATAAAACCTGAAATTTAAAACTTAAATCCGGATAAATCTAATATTGTTGAATGGTTAAGACTCTCATTCTAAAAACAATTGTTCATTTTGGAAATTGAAAAACACATAGTGGTGGATGAAGACTATGACAGCTATGACTTTCATATAAGACTTGGCAAAACCTGGCAAAAACTAATCTGTGTTTGTGACCTTCAAAGCTTTAACAACAAAGAACAGCTTTAATCTTTTTTGAACTATTTGGATTATAAATATATATTTAACCAGGACTCCAAAGCTATCTGCAGAGAAAAGAAAAGAAGAGAAAAACTTAAATTCTTGGCAATCATGGATCAGAGACATGCAGAAAGAACATATCAAGAAAACATAAATATTCCACAGGAGGAGACATATAGTATACTGCAACTAATTCAAACAACAATGATTTTAAACCACAAAGAAATTCAAAATAACTTTGAAAATATAAGTCAATTTACTTCCAAGTTAACTCTACAACAACAAAAATTCCCAGAAAACAACAACAGAGAAGGAGCAGATAAAACAGATAAGTGGATACAAAATTGAGAATAGAGACTTAAAGATGGAACTTAACAAAACAAGAAAACATGATTTAATCCTAGTGGGGAAAAATTCACAAGAATTGGAAAAAACAACTTATCCCTTAAGACTACAAAATAAATCTGAGGACAAGAAAACAGATTGGATAAAATGGACTATAGAGATGTTAGGAACATCGGAGAGAAAGGAAATGATAAGAGAAGTGGAGAGAAAGAAAAAGAAAAAGATTTTCAACAAATATAGAAAGGCACTTCATCTGATTTACTTTTTATATCTACAGTAACATTTATGAACATATGGAAAGACCTTTCATCTCAGCAAAATATATTGATCAAGAAAAATACTGGGCAAAGGAAAAAGACTAAAGTGGAAACCAAGAAAATAGATGATGGGACTTACCAGAGAGAATACTTAAAAAAGAAACATTTGTTTGAATATGGTTCTATTTCTTGATATGAGTAATATTTACAAAGTTGAAATGGCTTAGATAAAGGAAATGTTTTAGATATTTAAAGATGATTGAATTTAAGAAAATTATAATGGATAAAAATGTTTTGAATAAGAGTTAAAGGACTAGATGACTAGATGTATTAAATGGAATATTTAAAGATTAAACATTTTTAATTATGGTTAAAAAGAATACGAAATCTTGGAAACAAATATATATTAGCTTAAGGGGGATATGTATTTTAAGTAGTATGTTATTTTTTATGTTTCTTTACTTGCTCTCCTTTCTTTTTTTTTACTGTTTTATCTATTCCTTAAGAAATGTAAAAGTGCTGAGATGGTTCATATGGAAAAAGTAGACTTAAATTTTTAAATGTAATTAATTTTTGAGAAAGAGTCCAAGGACAGGAAACATGAGCTTTAGGACATAATAGGATTAACCCACCACTACCAAAAGGGGCACACTCAGAGTCAGGTCAAAGTACACAACACAGGAAATACAAAGCCACAGGAACAAGAAGAACTTCAAATACAAAGCCTAAAGAAGGTATAAAAGCCCACCTATCCCTACTCCATTTTATCAGCTGCCCCAGAGCCACATGCTCTGTTGTGCTCTTCAATAAACAAGAACCTTCTTTCAAAAGCAGCCTCCATTTTGTTTATTCCCAGCTTGGACTGGACCTGAAGATTTTTTTTTCAACAGTCCCAACAACTTTTTTGTAATGTGGTGACCAAAACTGGATGCAGTATTCCAGATGTGGCTTACTAAGGCTTTATAAAGTGGTACTATTTATAACTGTATGGTCCCAGTCCCTTACTTGAACTTGAGATACTATATCAATCTAATCAGATAACCCAAGCAGAGACTTCTTGATCAAGCAGCACTTTATTTGATCAAATTAAGCAGCTGGGTGGCCAATCTGGAACGCTGGCAGAGTTACGTCCAGAAGTGCCACGCATTAGAAAATTGATAACATTGCTTTATAAACTTTGTTAGCCAATGGAAATCAGACAACAGAGCCATTACATCATAAAAAGATATCAATCATTCCTGTACACTCCCTTATTCCCTCCTTCAGTACATCCCATCCATGTACATGATTCTCAAGCCTGCATGAGATTTCCCTGGTGCAAAAGCTGATTACAAAAAGCAAGAAAGTAACAGTTAAACTAAACAATTTCCCTTTGTTCCAGAATCCTTCATTCCCCCCTTTATTTTTGTAACAGAATGCTTTCTGTTACTTGGTGACCAATGACATATATTCCTTTGTTATTGCGGTGATAATCAGGACCTTGGCTGCCTTATGGGGTTTATCACTACTTACAGAGGATGCTATGACCTTCATCCCCGGGATAGTAGAAGTAACTGTTCTTTGGATAACAGGAATCAAAGTTGGCTAAATCAAAAGACCTCTAAATGGTAACATAACCAGAAAAATTTCCCTTCACAAATCATCAAAAATCTCTCCAAACCACCTTGTGTCCATAGCAGCTGTCCAGGTTTCCGAAGAAGCTGGGTGTATTTCCTCCACACACACAGGCAGCAACATGTAAAAGGAAAGCCATACCCCCTCCTTTAATTTTTGTAGTGTTATTTTAACCAATTAATTTTCTTTATCTTTCTATATGTGTACTCGCCTCAGGCTAATGGAGGTTCCTGCGCAAGCATAGTATAGAGAAGCAAAACAGCATTATGTTATGCCCTTGATTTGTAACTATTTCTAATATAGCTTGCTATATAACAATTCTATTAAGCATATAAACAAGAGTCTATTAGTTATACATTCCATCTTCTTGCCATGTAGTAGGTCCACCTGAGGCGTTCAGTTGAGGGTGCCATCTGTTAAATTGGTCCATAAGGTAGACAGTTAAGGAATGTTTGCCATGGGATTTTGGGGATAGGCCGAATTGGTGATAATCCACCAAAAGGATACTGAGGTGCTCACCTACAAGAGATGTTCACACCTAAGTCTCCCCAAGGTTTTTACCAGAACCTTCTCTTTTTAAAACAAAGGCTTCCCACTATGGAAGTGGTCAGAGTCCACATGTTGGGTCTATTGGTGACTTTTCCCAGTGAGATTTTGACTAGTCAGGGCAGTAAAATTTATTCACGTGCTTCCCAAGGCCATTGTTCACCTATTTTAGTACCCACACACATATAACAGTTAATCACATTTAGAGATGAAGCAATTCTTTTGGGCCAGATCAATAACAAGAGAATTTCAATTGTGGTTTCCAGTTCATTGTAAAAAGAATGAAAAACTAAAAAAATGTTTTTGGGACGGTAGTATAATAGTGTCAAATTGAATCCATATTTCTGTCTGGTTTAATCGATAGCTGGTGCAAATGATACTGAGAAGTTTGCTGGTCTGGTTATCCTGAAGCACGCCGGGTTGCAAGAATCAGCGTTGCACTGAGAAGTGCTGACTCCTTTAATCATATTGAATTTTCCTTTGATTGTGCCAGGTTGGGTAGGATGTAGTTTATATTAAATGAGTAAGCCTGTCTCTATACTTAGTCTACTTAGCTTGATTATAGTCAATATTATTAATATTATTGTTATTATTTATCAAACTTATATGCCGCCCTTCTCCCAAGACTCAGGGCGGCTCACAACAAGAATACAAGCACAAAAAAACATAACATAAAATCAATTAAAATTACTAATTTACAGTATAAAAACTAGGTAATTTATTTCACTCATACAACACACAGTCACAGTCAAAGGCCCAGGGGCAGAGTGCAGCTCACACGCCCCAAACCTGTCTGCATAAATGTGTTTTCAACAGTTTTCGGAAAACTAGGAGGGAGGAAGCAGTACAGACCTCTGAGGGAAGCTGGTTCCAGAGGGCTGGGGCAGCAACAGAGAAGGTCCTAACCCTAGGCCCCGCCAGATGACATTGTCTAACAGACAGGACCCGTAGGAGGCCAACCCTATGTGCCCTAACCGGTCGCTGGGATTCATGAGGCAGAAGACGGTCCTGCAGGTATCCTGGCCCATTGTCATAAAGGGCTTTATAGGTCATAACCAACACTTTGAATTGTGTTTGGAGACCAATTGGTAGCCAGTGCAGCTCACGGAGGGCTGGAGTGATATCAGCATGTCTTGGGAGACCCAAGACAGCTTGCGCGGCCGCATTCTGGACTACTTGCAGTCTCCGGAAATTCTTCAAAGGTTGCCCCATGTAGAGAGCATTACAGTAGTCGAATCTCGAGGTGACAAGGGCATGGGTGACTGTGAGGAGTGACTCCCGGTCCAAATAGGGCCGCAACTGACGCACCATGCAAACCTGGGCGAATGCCCCCCTCGCGAACCATCTCCGCGGGGGACAAAACTTCTCCCCCCAGGGTGATGGACAGACAGTTGGAATTGTCCTTGGGAGGCAGAACCCATAGCCACTCCGTCTTGTCGGGATTGAGTTTGAGCCTGTTGGCACCCATCCAGACCTCAACAGCCTCCAGGCACTGGTTCATCACTTCCACTGCTCCGCTGTAATGACGCGGGGTAGAGATATAAAGCTGAGTATCATCAGCATATTGATGATAACTCACCCCGTGTCAATGGATGATCTCACCCAACGGCTTCATGTAGATGTTAAAAAGCAGAGGTGAGAGAACAGACCCCTGAAAGACTCCACATGGAAGAGGCCTCGGAGCCGATCTCTGACCTCCTGCAAACACCGACTGCGACCATACATGTATCGAAAGAGCTGTACATGTATCGAAAGAGATTCTGGCAATTGTCTAATCATGTTATTCTTTCAAAAGAGGTAATGTCTGTGTGTCCCTCCATATATCCAGATTTGAAGTTGTTGGTAGGGCTTTCCTGTATTGACAGAAGCATAACAAATGACCCCATCCCCCACTTTGCAAGTGGAATGTGTAGTCTAGTTATGAACACAATTCCCTTTTGTTCCTTTAAGTATTGGACCTATGGTCTGAAGAAAGGTGTGAGGAAACAGCAACAAACAAAAATGTAGCAATACACTGTCTAGATAGTATGAACCCAAGTTCCGGGGTAGTCCAGTCCATTTTTTCCTAGTTAGATGGAAACAGTTCAACAGGCGAGGCAGGTCGAAATTTCACTTTCAGGCCATCCAGCTGTGGAGTTTGTCACTGGAGAGGGAATGATGGGACTTTCCATGGACTCATGCTTTCATTCTTCACTTTCTCTGCAGTTGAGGGCAAGAAGTCTTGGCATGGTTGGGACCACTCAGGACTGGTACTTATAAGTGACAGTTCTTTCACCTGAACCCTCTCTCCAGGAACAATGGTCAGAGACAGGTGGTAGGGCAGCCTGGGCCTGTACTGGAATGGAAGACAAAATCTGTGCCAGATTATGCAAATACTAAGTAACATTCTTCTCTTCTTCATTGACATTCTTGAACCTTTGTGCAACTCCCATCCATCATTTCAAATAGGACAAGGCAAATTTTCCAGAGTTGAGGTCTGTATTGAAATGGCCTTACCACTAGATGTTACAACTTGTCCAGCCATTGTGTACCATCCACAACATCAGCCAAAAACAAAACACATAACTCCTCCCCCTCTCAACATTTATTTCCTTTGTGTACCTGCCTTCAGCCTCCCATGTGTGTTCTCTTCTCTCAATTTTACATGAGTAACTGTTTCCTTTTTACTATTAATCTTTCTTTCCAACTTCCCAAACTATCCATGTCTCTTTTCCTCCTTAGCCTGGCTCAGAGCCCAGAACTACAGGGAGGGAAAGCCGCCCCCCCCTCAGCCTCTGCTAACATTCTCTTCTCCCTATCCAACATCCACCATGTCTCTTTCTTATCAACTTTGCTATAACCATCTATCCATAAACAATCAGGCTGAACCTTTATCTGCAATTCTATCCAGAATCAACATTCATAAAGAGGTTAAAAAAACTTATTTTTCAGTGCAGCTTCACAAAAGAAAAAAAACTTAATGAGGTATTCTGAGTTAATGTACTGAATATATATATATATATATATATATATATATATATATATATATATATATATATATATATATATATATATATATATATATATATATATATGTTTGTATGCAAAGACTGAAATTATAGCATCAAACTTTTTGAAAACATTTACAAATCTAAGCAAAAATTCAGAATCATTTTCCTAAGATTCTTCTTTTTATAATACATTTAGCTTTAACAGAAGGAAGAGCTTGTTGTCATTGGTTATATTATCAGGTTAGGTCAGTTACATTATTTTCATTTTGTACACAGACAATCATTGGCAACCAGCACAAAAACTTTGAACAGAACTAAAACTTCAGCAAAGAAAGGGGAGTTGGGGGAACAGGATGTTACAGATTCTGCATTTCTAAGCTTTTGAACACAAAGTGCAGCAGAGAAATGAAATGATACATTTGCAACAAGGAGAAGCCATACTAAACAAGTTATCTTTGTTCTTTGTCCCTGAGCAAAGTCAGAATTGAAGCCAAAAAACTACAATCTCAGACTTTAGCCCCCCTCCTTCTTTCCCTCTGCCTTCCAGGCCAGAGTTAAACAGAGAGAAAAAAATTTTTTTTAAATGATCAACCCCAAGCCTCCTCCTTTTCCCTTTTTCCGTCTCTCTCTTCCAAAGCAAAGAAAAAAATGTAGCAAGCTGGTAATAAGAAAGCTGAACAATTTTTTTTAAAAAAAAAATGCACAGGGACCTCAGCTCCTTTTGAATTTTTCTCTTCAGATTCTCATGCAAACACTTTCTTACTTAGTCCATAATAACAACAACAACAAAATCTGCAATTTATTGTTTCTTCCACAGCCTGGGATAGGATAGGGAACTCACACACACACACACACTCACTCACTCATTCCTCCAACCTCCAGGGGGTTTTCCTTAACAGTCACACAGTTTTCATGATTCCTAGTTTCTTCTAGCAATCTCACATTACAGGCAACTAAATTCCTGCCTTTCAGGCATTTCACACACATACACACACACACACACACACACACACACACACACACACATTTGCACATCAGCATATTCACACATTCACTTCCATTCAAACTACTTGCATAAACATACAGATATTTCATTTTCACACTTTTTCCAGGCAAACAATTTATTTTTAAATAATGTCTTTTTGACCTTTTCCCAAGTCTTAGAAATAACACAAAACACAGACACACATATATACACAGATACCATTAAGACAACATTTCCAGGCCTGTTGTTTGTCCTCCAAGAAGTGAGAAAAATCAAGATGTGATTCCAGTCAAATGTGATATTGGGCCTTGAACCATCTCTTATTTTTCTCACCATTCCAAGCCCAAACTTAATTTTCTGGATGGTCAAATATTTAAAACTCATCAATTTAGAGTTTGAGGCCAAGGCAGCCTCCCTTTAAACTTTTTCCAAAAAGGGAGGGGAACATTTATGGTTGTTTCCAATTTTTCTTTTCATCAAATTCAAAGCGGAAAACTACAGAGAGCAGCCTCCTCTCTTCACATTTCTAAGGATAGTAGTTGGCCCCCATTGTCTAACAGAAAAAAAATGTCCATTCAAAGAGCCAGATTAGAGGGGGGGAAACCTTATTCTTCTTTGAATTTTTTTCTTACTTTTTGTTTAAAAGATAAGCTAGCCAAAAAGTTTTGCAATGTTGCTTTCTTGAAGATTATTTTTACTGCCACCATTTCAGTGCTTTCCAATGGGCTAACACGCAGCCCACTGGAAACATGACTTCTCCTCTCCCTGAAACACCAGTTCATTTTCTCAGTGCAAATGAACAACCCCTTAGAGATTTCTTGGTGCTTTTCTGTCAGCGACTTGGTGCTTTTCTGTCAGCGTCAGGGCTGGCCAAGCCCTCTCTAATGCTGGAGTCCCTTACCGGGGGGGGGGGCTGTTCCCCATTGTTTAACCTGTTTTTCTCCTGTCTTGCCCTAAAGAGTTTGTCAGTCTTTTTATCAAGATCAAGGCTAGCTAGGCCCTCCTTTTTCTTGCCTGATAACAGCCTGAAACTCAACAAGCACTCTCCCTGTTGCTCCGGAGCAGACCTCTAACGGGAATTTTTCTGTTTCCTTCTTTCATTCATGCTAACAGCACTCCACACCTCCCCCTAATTCCAGAATGTTTGTTTCTACTTACTAAGTTTCTCCTGTGTTCTGGTCTCCTCCTACCTTCACTGGGACGGGGATGGAAGTCTCCTTAAACATTCAGGTCTGCTGGGCTGGCCAATTTAAAAGTCACCAGACACAAAGGGTCTGGGAGCGCTCTTGACCTTATCTTTTGGCCACACCAGTTTTCCTGTATGTCATGCCTGAAGGTTGTGAGTTACAACAGAACTCATTTACAGGGAGTTTTAATGAAAAACAACCTTGAAAAAAAATGTTCAAGTTTTTTTTCAAGTCCCATTCCATGCACCAGAAATGTAAGGTCCCAGTCCCTTACTTGAACTTGAGATACCATATCAATCTAATCAGTTAACCCAAGCGGAGACTTCTTGATCAAGCAGCACTTTATTTGACCAAATTAAGCAGCTGGGTGGCCAACAATTTGGAACACTGGCAGAGTTACGTCCAGAAGTGCCACGCATTAGAAAATTGGTAGCATTGCTTTATAAACTTTGTTAGCCAATGAAAATCAGACAACAGAGCCATTACATCATAAGAAAGACATCAATCATTCTTGTACACTCCCTTATTCCCTCCTTCAGTATATCCCATCCATGTACATGTTTGCCAAGCTTGCATGAAATTTCTCTAGTGCAAAAGCTGATTACAAAAAGCAAGAAAGCAACAGTTACACTAAACAATTTCCCTTTGTTCCAGAACCCTTCATAACAATCCCCAAAAGCTATAAAGTCCCTGCTGTTAATTTCCTGTAACAATGTGGATATTATTTCATACTATTTCTGTAACATGCAAACTTGAGGAGAATTTGTGGCCCCTGAATTTTTGAACATTGTGGTTCAGAAGATTTGGAACTTGCATTGCCTTTAAAGCACATCTATTTCAACATACTGGTAGTATCCTTTCCTTGACTCCTTTAAATTTTTAATCATGTTTTGGATTCTGTTTTCAAACTTTTATCTCTGCCTGTTTTGTTTATTGTAGCTCCTTTTGTTTGGTACTCTATGCCTGTTGAGATCCAATCTATTTAGTTACTCAGTACAGCTTTTTACTCTGTCTCATCTCCACTTTTAGTCTTTTCCTCTTTGCACTCTCTTTTTTATATTCTTAGATTGTAGGCCTTTGAGCAAAACCATTTTGTAAAAGAATGATATTGCTTAATCATTATTATTACTATTGGCTGGCTATGCAGATTCTGTACGGCTTGAACTGATCCCTGGAAGCTACACATGCTTAATGCATCCCCATTATTCCCATTAAAAGCGAAAAGCAAAAGCCTATCCCTGCAGATACAAAGCTGGCAAGTCAGAGGGAAGGGTTAGGGCAAAACCTTCTGATGTGTTAATGTGTTTACCTGTATGCACTTTCTTTTAAATGCAAGGATGTATTCAAAATGTGATTATGATTAAGGGAGAAATAATTGCAAGACTAAACAGGGACTGCCTCCAAAGCATTTAGGAGTGCTTTGTCAAAGATAAGTAGGAAAACAACCTACCAGGGATTCCCATGTCCATCTTATTCTGCCAACTGTCAACTAAGAAGCAACAAGTTTAACAATGGAGAATCGCTAAAGCCCTTTAACAGGCCACAGTTTGAAATAGGCGTTCTGATTGGCAGTTCAGCCTCTTAGGCATACTATGGGCACTTCCAATAGTCAGCTTAATGGGCATTCTTCCAGAAATACACAAAAGTATATCCAGCATAATATGCCATGCCTTAAGCCAATCTTTATTCTGCTGCAGCAACCAAGTTGGCACATGGTGTTATCCTAGCAATGTTCAATGGGAAAAGTAAACATAACAGCGATTTTTGGTGGATTTTCTTCTGATGGTAAATTACTCTCCTTAACAATGGCTGCAGCTGGAAGAGGCAAAGGGGAATAGAATAGAGTAGAGTAGAGTAGAGTAGAGTAGAGTAGAGTAGAGTAGAGTAGAGTAGAGTAGAGTAGAGTAGAGTAGAGTAGAGTAGAGTAGGATAGGATAGGATAGGATAGAATAGAATAGAATAGAATATAGAATGGAACAGAATCCTTTCTTCCTTGATACAGTTTCTCTTCATGGCAACAACAACAATAGGTCTCTGTTACAGAGTTGGAAGGGACCTTGGAGGTCTTCTAGAGGCCAACCCCCTGCTCAGGTAGGAAACCCTATATCATTTCAGACAAATGATTGTCCAATCTCTTCTTTAAAACTTCCAATGTTTGAGCATTCACAACTTTGGGAGGCAATTTGTTCCACTAATTAATTGTGTTAAGTGTCAGGAAATTTTTTCTTAGTTCTAGGCTGCTTCTCTCCTTAATTAGTTTCTATCCATTGCTTCTTGTCCTGCCTTCAGGTGCTTTGGAGAATAGCTTGACTCCCTCTTCTTTGTGGCAACCCCTGAGATATTTGAACACTGCTATCATGTCACCTCGAGTCCTTCTTTTCATTAAACCAGACATACCCAATTCCAACAACCATTCTTTATATATTTTAGTCTTCAGTCTCCTAATCATCTTTGTTGCTCTTCTCTGCACTCTTTGTAAAGTCTCCACTTCTTTGTTACATCGTGGCGACCAAAACTGGATACAGTATTCCAAGTATGGCCATACCAAGGCATTATAAAGTGGCATTAACACTGCGCGTGATCTTGATTCTATCCCTCTATTAATGCAGCCTAGAACTGTGTTGGCTTTTCTGACAACTGCAGCATACTGCTGGCTCATATTTAAGTGATTGTCCACTAGGACTCCAAGACTCCCTCTCACAGTTACTACTATTGAGCAAGGTACCACCTATACTATACCTGTGCATTTGGTTTTTCTTACCTAAACACTGAACCTTACTTTTTTCACAATTGAATTCCATTTTGTTAGATACTGCCAAATGTTCAAGTCTGTCAAGATCCTTTTGTATCTTAAACCTATCTTCTGGAGTGTTGGCTTGTTGCTAGCTTGATGTCACCTGCAAATTTGATGAGTTTCCCCTTATATTGCCTCATCCAAATCATTGATGAAGATGTTGAAGAGTACTGGGCCTAAAACAGAGCCTTGGGCCATCTGAGCTTGATCTGCAAAGTGGGTAAAGGCTTTCCATTCCTGCTTTACCAGCAACTCTTTACCCAACTTGTGAGGCAGCCTGATTCTGCTTTCCCTGGCAGCTCTGTTATTCTCTTCTATGGATCAGGTGCATATAATCTCTGCAGTAGTTATGAATTGACAGACAAGCACTTTCATAGCATATGGCAGGCAAACACTGCCCAACAGAGAAACCTATCTTTCATTTTGGACATATTTTTCAACAGGTATCAAAGTTAAAACAATTACTGTTGTGGTACAACCTGCTAAAATGGCATATAGGAGATAGTCAGATCTTAGGTCTATCAGCAGTATCTCCGCCATTGCTGCTAAGGTACCTAGACTGTACATAAGTCTTCTTTTGGGAGAAGATGAAGAATGCCACTTTCACACCAAATCAGAAAACTCTGAAATTAGTTGACTGTAACTTCAGGCTGGACATGAGAGGAACTATGTCAGGAGAATGTGGTACTCAACAATGTTTTGTGAGACATCATAAAGCCAAAATTAGAGACATGTATGGCTATGTCTAATGCTATGATAACCCTAAAAACAATTTTTGGATTATTTTAGTGTGGAGAATATTGTACCCCCTAGTTCTAGAAGACTTCAGATCATTTGTTAAAGTTGAAATATGGATAATATAATGTATATTAAGTTCAGAAAATGCTCCAAGAAAGGTACTAACAACATTTTTAGGAAGTCCAAAATTTAGATTTTCCATGTTGAAGTGAGACTGCTGGACACCAAATTCATACCGTACACTTATAAACCTGTTGTCAGAATCCAATTATATTTCATTTCTAGTTATCGACTATGGAAAACCCCATTTCTGCGCTCTCTGATTCTGTCATACTACGATAGGGAAGGGGGATGAGCAAAAGGGTTTTATGGCTCTCATTTCCTTCATTAAAACTTCAAAGGGACTGAATGTGGATATCACCAAGAGGACTGACCATAACAATATGGCCATCATCTTTCATCTTCTACTCTCTGAAGTCTCCCTTCTGCCGGCCGTGAGGAAAAGGGGGTGGAAACGTAATGTCTGGGATTGTCGCTGGAAGGACGGTGGGGTGGGGTGGCTGCTTGGGAACACTTAAAACCTTGAATGGTAGGGGTTGGCCCCTCAGATCCTGTCTAGAACGCCTGCAACCACCTTCTCTTAATAAAGATGCCTATTGGAAGAGATATTCCAAGAGTTCTATCTTCTTAAGATGTAAAGTGGGGTGGGTCCTTACACCTGTAAATCATTTCACATTTAAAGGGTCGCATTATACATCACCAGCATTGCAAAGATTTCATGGAGATCTATGCTTCTGATGTCCTCAGTATCCTGTAACACAATGGCAGTCTTCTTGTTAGCAATATTTTTGTTAGCTTTCATGCACAAACAGGTTCCCTTTGACCACCATCACCCATTAAGATCAGCTTGATACTTCCCTGAACACTTAATTCCTCCCAATTCTGGCACATCAAGGAAACCTGCTTTCCTGAGCTCACCATAGCACACATTTGCACAATTATGATGATGTGAGTCTGTGAATAGATATTTGCTTTGTTCACAGCAGTCTCTCAGACAGTACCCTGAATACATTAAAATCTGGGAATTTGGCTATTCATCTTATTTTCTGCGTGCAAAGAGAGGCTTTTATTTCTAGTGCTTAGATTTTCAGAATAGCACATGTTATTGTCAGTAAGAATACAAATTCTACAAACTTATCATGCTTATCATATCTAGGAGAAATTCTTTCCTGTTGGATTATCGTACTTGCAATAGACATAGATCCAGGTTTACCATGCTTAATGGATCTTTAGCAGTGGTGGGGTTCAAATATGTAAATAACCAGTTCTACCGGTATGTGTGGATGCCGCTTCCAAAAGTCCATTCTGGGCTTGGGCAACAAAAAATTAGCTACCGATTGTGTCGAAGTGGTGCGAACTGGCTGAATCCCACCACTAATCTTTAGTGTTTATTAAAGTAGTAGATAGATAACTTCATTGCAGTCATTAAACAACAAAAGGGAATTAATATTCAAATATCCAAAATTAAATTGACAGTGTCAGGATAGATATAAAAAGTATATATACACAAAAAAGACATTAAATCAAAATATGCTAAAGGCTTGCTCATATTTGCAACAAGAAGAAAAGATCAACATTTCAAAATGTACACACTAGCTAGCTTGCAAATTTTACCCTCTTGTGCTGGTTAATGATAACAATAAGGTTATCTATTGAATTGTGGATATAAAATTGCCTGGGCATGGCATTTTTACAATGATAACCTTACCCCCATCTCTCTTACCCAAGAATTCCCATTCTTTTGCTGTTTTGTCTAGAACAGCGGTTCTCAATCTTGGGATCGCGACCCCATTTGGGGTCGCACGACCATTTCACGGGGGTCTCCGGACACCGCGGGCCGCCATTTTGTTGTTTTTTTTTGGTGCGCCGCGCATGCGCAGATCCGCCTGTCGCGACGGAAAAAAAAATAAAAAAATAAAAAAAATAAAAAAATAAAAAAACAAAAAAACAAAATGGTGGCCGCGACGGGCAGACCCGCGCATGCGCGGCGCACGCAATGGGCCAATCCACACATGTGCGGATCTGCCCATCGCGGCCGCCATTTTGTTTTTTGTTTTTTTGATTTTTTTTTAAAAAAAAATTTATTTTTTTTTCCGGCGTGCGCGGGCGCGCACGATCAGGGTCACGGCGTGCATGGGCGGGGCAAGTGGGGTCTCAACCTGAGAAAGGTTGAGAACCACTGGTCTAGAAAGACAATTATTTCCAGAACATGTTTTTCCATTTTAAAATGTTGTGTGGAACATTTATTGTTTGCTTTAACTTTTAATGTTATTAATGTTTTCCCATTTTGGTCAGCATATAAATTTTATTAAATATTGATTATATTGCTTTGATATTTCCATAGCATACAAATAAAATGCTATAATTAATAAGCAACTAAAGCTGACAGCTGTGACACTAATCTTTGATCACATTTAATCATTTTGGGTATTGACTGGATGAGTATGCATCATTTCAGTCCAATCCAGAATGAATAAAGAAAAACCAACTTTATTACCTACATGTCTGGAAATTATGGATTGGAGCCCTCTGGTGTGGTGGTACATGCTTGTGGCAGGATAAGCTGCCCTAATGGGCCTGGAGTTGTAATTTGGGCCAAAGGTTGATTGTTTTGTCTGTTGTCCCACTCTGTGTAAAATGTTACATAGATATCTACTGTAGAAGTAGCTTGGATTGATTAAGGTTGCCTTTAGGGGAAGATATATGAAGTGAAACTATTTAAAAAATGAGGTGGTTGGTGATATGTTTATGCTAGATCACTGTTGTCAAACTTGCCACGTCATGTGACATGTCGCAACGTATCATGACTCTTTTTGCATTGCCAGCAATGGGATGGGTGCAGCTTCCGTATGATGCATCCGGCCCGTGGGCCGTCAGTTTGACACCCCTGTGCTAGATGAATCAAAGAGCAAGAACTGAAACTGTTGAAGAAGGCAGGCACATAGTTGGAAAGAGGATCCCTGGAGAAAGTAGAAAGGTGCTTGCAGCAGCAGAAAGGAAATCTGCAGAGCAGACTAGCTGTTGAAAGCTGCATTTGGAGAGAAGCCCCAAAGAAAAAGATGATCAAGGAGCTGGCTTTCCCAAAAAGCTAAGGAAAGATTTATTTTCCCCACCTTCCTTTCTCTTTTAGGCTAACAGAAGCCTAAAAAGAAGGAATTAGCATAATACAACTCATAGTATTATTTGTATATATAAGGGAAAGAGGCAATTAAGAATTGCAAAATTCTGTGTAGATCAATATAAATCAAGTAGCTTATTAAACTAAGGCCAATGTATAATTGGAATAAGAACATTTACTTGAATAGCACTGCAACAATAAACAGCATTTTACTTTTGAGAAGAAATTATGTCTATGTCTGCATGCCATGGAGTATACATATAGTATACAGCATACAGGTAATCCTTGACTTACAAGCGTTCATTTAGTGACTGTTCAAAGTTATGACACTGAAAAAAGTGACTTATGACCATTTTTCACACTTATGACCATTGCAACATCCCCATGGTCACATGATCAAAATTCAGATCCTTGGCAACTGACTCATATTTTTGACAGTTGCAGTGTCATGTGACCATCTTTTGTGACCTTCTGACAAATAAATTCAATGGGCAAGCCAGATTCACCTAACAACCATGTTAGTTACTTAACAACTGCAGAGATTCACCTAATAACTGTGGCAAGAACAGTCATAAAATGGGGTAAAACTCACTTAACTACTATCTCATTTAGTAACAGAAATTTTGGGCTCAGTTGCAGTCATAAGTCAAGGACTACCTGTACTCTACTCTTTGTTAGTAGCAGTGGATTCTCCCTGTAACTTTGCTCTATGGCAGGGGTGTTAAATTGCCACCCCACAGGCCGGACGCATCATCCGGAAGCCGCACCCACCCCATTGCCAGCAATGGCAAAACCGTCCTGATATGTTGCGCGATGTCACGTGATGTTGTGAGTTTGGCATGTCTGCTCTATGGGAAGGATAAGACTGAATCTATCTGGAAGAGGCAGAACAGGTCTGGAGACATTGACACATATGACCATTGTGCACACACAAGGGCCACCTGAGTCTTTGTATGCGATAGTATTATCAGGAGTGGAGCACAAGAGGACAAATGCCTAAAATGTTCCTGAAAATCCAGACATTTTCTGCAACAGGGACATTTGACAGGTCCTTATATATTCTTCAGTGTATTGGTTTAGAAGAGCAGTCTTTAAATCATTGCAAAGTCCCAGCACATCTTCCTGTATTCTGTTCTGAAGTCTGAATACTCTGAAACTAGAGTAACCTGGGACAAAGTTCCATCAGATCTCTGAAGATGACAGAACTCAGTCCTGAAGATGTGAAAATATCCCCATCCCACTTTCTATATTAAATAGTCCTAGCAATCACTTCCAACTGACTACAATTTTCTGCAGCTGTCTGATTGTTATTTTCTTCCTTGAACACCTGAATTATTTTATAGGGATTTTGACAATTCACGTTAGATGCCATAATCAAGACAAACCACTTATTTAAACAAAGTCCTGGCAGACAAATTCATATTCTGGAACTTTCATTTGCTGCCTTTTCTCTCATCTCCCTTGTTGATTATATGTAATTTTTTCATTAGCTTCTCTCTCCTTTGTCACCTGCACAGCCTATTTAATCAATTTTGATATCTCATTTGTCACCCTTATTACCTCCAGTGTCCAATCTGAAACATGCATCATAGCAACAGCAGGGGCACCAATAAAGAAAAAAAGTCTTTTGGAGGATTTTTTTTAAGGTGACTTTTATAGAAACTGATCACATGTTATTGGGTGGCCAATTCATCAAGGTGAGCTATGGTTGGTGGATCCCAATTCAACTCCATTCACATAGCCTTTCCTGGTTCAAACAGAAATTTGAAGCTTCTGTCATTATCTACTGTCTACTGAAACAGACAAGTATTCCCAACACTCATCCTTTTCCCTTGTGTTGTTTCAGCTTATAAACCTAGGACACACATTATCTCTGCAATAGTGGCTAATACTCATTGGGTATAGGATGAGGGTGAAGATTCATTCTCCAAGCTTGTGGGTTGGTTTCTGAACGTTTTGTTATCAGGCTAGGTAACATCTTCAGCGGAATTGAAACCTAGCCTGGTTAACAAAACATTTGGAACCCACAAGCTCGGAGTATGAACCTTCACCCTCACACATTATCTCGCTACACACATTGACATGTTTCTGTGGGACCCTTTTTTAAATGTGTTAAATTTGACACAATCTGCACTTGATATTGGTTGCAATCTCTTCAGAGCTCATTATGATATCACGGCTTTCATCACTTGATTAAAGGTAAGAGACATCATAATGGTGACTGTAGACTCCCAGCATCCCTCAATGTTCAGGCCAGCTCAGCCTGCTGGTAGTAGTAATTCAGCATCATCTAGAAGGGTACACATTCTGCATCTAGAAGCTAGTAACCTAAAAACAGCTTTTCTTACATTACTGCAGGGGTTCTCAACCTTGGCAACTTTAAGACTTGTGGACTTCAACTCTCAGAATTCCTCAGCCAGCTTTGCTGGCTGAGGAATTCTGGGAGTTGAAGTCCACAAGTCTTAAAGTTGCCAAGGTTGAGAACCCCTGCATTACTGCAATAGTGTAATGTGTGTTAACTGAGTCCCAAAACAAATTCTTTACCTGCCAGCTGACACCCAGATATAATTTGAAATCAAATATTTGACTGATTATACAGCAAATACTCAAATGTTTAGAAATAATAACTACCTTTTTTACTTATTTCATGCTTAAATATTTCAATATTTAAAGGGAATAATTTCAGGAAGTAGAGTTGTTTCAGATCTAACTAATTCAACTTATTTGATGTTGATGTTTGGACTCCACAAAACTTAATATGTTGATGTATCCTTTAATTCCCATACACTGATGCATGTAAAATATGTCATTGCAACTTCAAAGGATTTTAAATGCAAAACATTTAAACTATTAGGCTGGACTGTAAACCAGTCAACCCTCTGGGACATTTTCATATTTTCTTATCTTTGTTTTTTTTGGAATAGCAAAATATTGCTTTCAAGTGGCAGCTCCCCCTCCCACTGAGGGACATTTATAGAAGCCCAAGAATGAGATGTCCTCCACATAAAAAGTAAATTGTGGAATCAACCACCTTCCTCCAAAATCCCCAGAAAATGACAACATAACCCCCAAATGCTTCTTTTCTGTGCTTCCTTTCTGTACTGCAGGTATAAGGTTCCTTGTAGTTAAAGTAGTGCATGATGGGGAAATCAGCTGCTTCTTCTTTAGCAAAGGCCAAGATCATTCTCTCCACAACTCATTCATGGGGTTCTGCACAACCCTACTGACTAACCTGCTTCTTATCAGGGCTGCAGAGCCAAGGTTTATTTTAGTCATTGAAGTTATCCAGATCATCTGGATAGGTCAGAGGCAGCAGGAGGGAATGTTATTTTGTGTGTAACAGGCTGTGATATTCATGAAGTCTTTGGAAACTGCTGTCAGAAGAGGAAATATCCACCCACTTTATCCTTAATATAAGAAGTAGGGCAAAAGCTACATCTGCCCCTTAATGAACTTGGCATTTCCACATTCTCATCTATAGTACATGGGATGATAAAAGGGTTAGAACTTCCTTCATAAAGTACATTTTCACTTCTGTCTTTCCTAGCACTACATAGCAAACTAGACTATTTGAATGTGACAGTTGATAGGACATTACTTTGCGATATATTACCATCTTTATCAGAAGTCCAAAATTACTCAATTGACTAGTTTATTTTTTAAAATGGTGCCAGTAATTGAAGCATGTGGACATTTAGTAAGAACCACACATGCTGAAATCCAGCTTTGACAGAATATAACAAAAAGGTAGAAATGTATTTTATTTCTCCTATTTTAATCTAAGTTCAGTCGTGCAGTTTAAATGAGTTTTTTGTTTCAGCAAAAAGAGGTAAGCACTATACACAAATAGAAATTGCACAGGAATTAACAGAATACTCCACTTGGCACTTGGCATACCTTGTGTCTATTTGAGCTGTGGGGAAGCATAATTTTCTAAGATAAGGGAGTAGCCCCACCAGGCATGTTGTAAAAAAAAAAACACTAAGTAAGATTAAATATGCAATTTAAGAAAATGTGTATTATTGATCTTATACTACATATGGTAACTTGTTTTTAAAAAGCCAAAATGATTTCCCCCATTACTTCCATTTATGCCAGGAAGAATGAGGATCAGGCAAGTGTTGAAATCCTGCCCCAAATGATCACCTGCAGTCAGTAAAAGCCCTATAATTTAGGAAAAGGAGAAGGGAGAATTCAGGGGTGATGATTTGAAGAGTACTGGTATGAACAATGTGTAGGAACAGCAACATCTACACATCTAAGATGGATTATCATATTTTATAATAGTGATGAAAGAAGCATGGTGCTGGCTCCTACAATCTTAGTAAGCTAATCAAATCTATTGGACCAAAACTAAAGACCAGGCCTAACAAATTCCTTTGCAAGTGTCACCTGAGTCTCACTTGCAAATGAAGGACACATTTTTCATAAGATACACTTCTTCCCCTCTTATTGAAATATCTGTAGTCCTGGAATTTTTTTTTTATAAAAAAATTCCTTTATTAAAACAGTCAGCATTGAACATAAAATCATAGTATGCATCGATCATCATAGCACCTGGTATACATCGCTAAGTATTAATCTTTATAAACGTCTGGTTTGGTAAACATTTTTCATACCTCACATCAAGCCTCGTCTATACGCCTGTTACAATTTATTTGATTGGTGTTTCTCTTTTCTATAGTCTATCCACAGTTTCTAGTCTATCACATATTATTTATCTCAGTATTAGTACAATCTTTTATGGTCCCTAACCAAAAATCCTGAGGTAAAAGTTTAATAACCTGAGGTAAATCTTGTATATGGTTTATCTACTATATCTAGTCTATCACATATTGTTCCTTCGCGCTTCTGAATTAACTTCGTCTCGGTAATAGTGCAATCTTTTATAGTCCCTAACCAAGGATCCTGAGGTAGAAGTTTCATAACCTGAGGCAGAAATTCAATCCGCTTTATCAGTATTAAGGCAAACAACATTAAGCATAAGTTCATATTAAGAGGCTTTCGTCATATAACATAGACATACAACATTAGGTGTTAGTCTTTGTAAACATTTGATTTGGTAAACATTCTTCCCTCTTTACGTCGAGCCTCAACTAAACGCCAGGTGCATTTTGTTTGATTGGTGTTTCTCTTGTATATAGTCTATCCACTGTTTCCAGTCTGTCAAATATTGTTCTTTTGAGCGATCTTTCAGGTATGCCGATATTTTCGCCATTTCCACCAAATTCGTTACTTTCACAGTCCATTCTTCCATAGGTGGTATTTCTGGATTCTTCCAGTATTGTCCCACCAACAATCTGGCTGCTGTGATCAAGTTCAAAAATAAGTTCGTCTCTGAGGTAGTGCAATCCTTTTGTGATCCCTAACAAAAAAACCTGAGGTAGAAATTCAATACGCTTTTTGAAAATGGTTTGGAGTGTCCACCATATCTTCCTCCAGAAGGCTCTGATTTTTCTGCATGTCCACCATACATGAAAGTAGGTAGCCTCCCCGTCACCACACCTCCAGCATTTGGGCTGGGAGTCTGGGTAGATGAGTGATAGTTTTTTCGGGTCGAGGTGCCACCTATAGAACATCTTGTAGAAGTTTTCCCTTAAGTGTTGCGATTTCGTAAATTCTACATTTCTCACCCAGATTTTCTCCCACGTGTCCATGGTGATAGAATGCTCAATGTCTTGTTCCCACTTTACCATACAGTTCTTGACTAGCTCGGTTTCAGAGTCCATTTCTATCAGAATGCTGTACACTCGTTTGATGTGCATGATCCCCTGTTCTCTAATCTGTTCAATTAGGTTCTCGTCGGTCTGGGAGAAGCCCTTCTTCTTATCTTTATGCCACCTTGATTGCAGTTGTATATATGATAGCCAGGTACCTCCTATTCCTTCGTCTGCTAGCGTTGTTTGGGGTTTCAAGGAGAACCCATTTTCTTCTTCCAGTACAAGTTTACTGTAGGGCACCACTTCTTGCCCTTGGGATGTGTTTACATCCCCTATTGCGTGTCCGGGGATCGTCCAGATGGGAATCTTGTCATGTAGGAGGTGTTTATATTTCTTCCAGACCCATAACAATGGGATTCGTAGTGGGTTCTCCTTGAAGTTCCTGTCTGCCTTTTTGTCGTATACTAAGTATGCGTGCCAGCCGAATAGTAGACCATGCCCTTCAACATTCAGTATTCTATCATTCGTCATATTGATCCAGTCACTCAACGCCACCAACGTCGCTGCATAGTAGTATAGCTTTAGATTAGGCATTTTTAGTCCCCCTCTCTTCCTTGTGTCCTGGATGATTTTTAGTTTCACCCTCGGTCTCTTGTCATCCCAAATAAATCTGGTGATGCCCCTCTGCCAATTGTCCAAGTCCTCATCCTTTTTGAGTATGGGTAGCATTTGGAAGAGAAATAGAAATCTTGGCAAGACGTTCATCTTTACTGCTGCTATCCTGCCCAGCAAGGATAGTCGTAGTGTTTTCCAACTTTCCAGATCTGCTTGTATCTTGCTCCACAGCACCTCGTAGTTATTTTTGTATAATTTCGCATTCGTTGTTTCTATCTCCACTCCCAGGTATTTAACTTTCTTAACTATTTCACAACCCGTTATTCTTTCCAAGTCCTGTTTTGCTTTGTTGTCTAGATTTTTAACTAGCATCTTCGTTTTTGATATATTAACTTTAAAACCTGATGCCTTGCCATAGTCTTTCATTATCTCCATCAAACTCCTTGTTGATTGTACTGGTTGCGATACTGTCACCAGTAGGTCGTCTGCAAAGGCACACAGTCTATAGTCCTGTTTTCCAATCTGTATGCCCTTTACGTCTTCTGCTGCTCTTATCTTGTTCAGCAGAATCTCCATCGTTAAGACAAATAGCAGTGGTGACAGCGGACATCCCTGTCTCGTGCCTCTTTCTATGCTGAATGGGTCTGTTAGTTCGCTGTTCACAATGATCTGGCCCGTTTGTTTCTGGTAGATTGCTGTTATGGAGTTGAGGAACTGCTTTCCCATTTTCATCCCCCGGGCTAGGTTCGTCAGGAATGGCCAATTCAGTCTGTCGAAGGCTTTTTCTGCGTCCACAAACATGAGGGTTGCAGGTACCTGGTTGTGCCTTTCCAAGTACTCTATTATGTTCAGCAGCTGTCTCACGTTGGTTTTCATCTGACGTCCTTGTATAAACCCCATTTGATCCAGGTGAATTATCTTTTGTAATACAGTCATTAATCTGTTGGCCAGCACTTTTGTGAAGAGTTTGTAGTCTGTGTTCAATAGTGAGATGGGCCTATAGTTTGCCGGTTGTGCGTTATCTTTTCCCTCTTTGGGGATTAGAGAAATGTAGGCTGTTTTCCAGGAGGGTGGGACTTGGCCTCCTTCTTGTATGTTGACAAATAGCTTTCTGAGGGATTCTAACATTTCCTCTTGGAGATGCTTGTAATAGATAGCCGTTATCCCATCCGTCCCGGGTGATTTTCCTTTTTTTCCTTTTTTCAGTTGTTTGATCGCTGAGTGTATTTCCTCCGTCAGGGCATCTCGTTGTGTATCGGTGAGTACCATTAATTTTTCGTTTTGCAGAAACTTTTCTATCTCTTTGTCCTGTATCTTCTCCTCAGCGTATAGCTTTGAGTAGAACTCGGTGAACTCTTTCTTAATGGTTTCCTGTTTGAATTCTTCCTTGCCTTTGTACTCTATCTTTTCAATTATGCGGGCTTTCTGTTTCTTTCTTATGGTGTAAGCCAGCCACCGACCCGGTTTGTTGGCGCTACAGAATGTCTTGTGTTTTGCATATTGTATATTCCATGCTACTTGATCCGCCATCAGCATGTCAAATTGTTTTCTTAGTATCTTAATTCCTTCTTTTGTGGCTTTGTCCTCTGGTCTTTTTATTAATAATTGTTCCTGTTTCTTTATCTCTTCCTCTAGTTCCTTTCTTTTTCGTTCTTGTTTGCGTTGGTGCCTGGCGTTCATGTTCATGAGGATCCCGTGCATAAATGCCTTGCTAGCGTCCCAAATCATTTCAATGGGTGTTTCGTTGTTCATATTTATACTAAAAAATTCCTTCATGGCACTCTTGCATTCAGCCACCTCTTTCTCGTGTCTAAACAGGTTTTCATTAATTCTCCAGGATCTCCTCGATTTCCGATCCTGTCTCAATTCCATCCCCACTGGGTTATGGTCTGTTAGTACTTTGGGTAGGATTGAGACAGTGTTTAGGCGGACTAGCAAGTCACTAGATGCCAGGATGAAGTCAATTCTGGAAAATAATTGATGCCTGTCGGAGAAAAAGGTGAATTCTTGCTCTTTGCCGTGCCGTTCCCTCCAGACGTCTGTCAGTACAAGGTCTTCCTTCATGTCGAAGAAAGATTTAGGCAACTTGGAGTGCCTCTGTGGTTTAGGTTTTGTTTTCTTCTTGTCTAGGGCAATCTCTATGACCCCGTTCCAATCTCCCAGAATAATACATGATTTGTAGTTGAGTTGTATTAACTTCTTATGTATCTTTTTGTAGAATTTTCCTTGTTGTTGATTTGGTGCATATATGCCCATCACTAGAATTTTCTTGTCATCCTGTGTCACTTCGATTGCTAGGTATCTACCCTGAAAGTCCGACTCTATTAGCTTAGCTATTACATGTTTCTTCACGTATATAACAAGCCCGTTCTTCTTTCGTGGCGCCGCTGCGACAAAATGTGTACCTAGTCTGTTCTTGATTAGGTATTTCTGGTCTGCTGCTCTGATGTGTGTTTCTTGTAGGCAAATTATGTCATTTCTTCCTTGATACAGATAATGAAATATCTTTCTCCTTTTCTGTGGGGAATTTAGTCCGTTAACGTTCCATGTCAAGTATTTAGTTGTCATTGTCGGTTTCAGGATACTCTTCCGAGACCGCTTCTGTTCTATCTCTTGTGTTCTTCTTTGGTCTCGTTCCCATGGTATCCAAGTTGGTGCTCAAGTTGCGTAGAGGAATCGTGTCGTGCTGCTCCGTGCGTTTGGTGGTGGATCTTGTTATCCTGCCCTCTGCAGTCTGTCCTGTTCCCTTGTTGTTGTTGCTTCCTGTTCTCTGTGTCGTCGTGTCTCGAGTTGATCCTTTCCTTTCTCTTGCTCCTGCATCGGTCTGTCGGTCCGGTGGCCCTTCTGCGTCTTCTCTCGTGGTGTATTGAGGTCCATCCGACGTCAGTTCCTTTGCAAGGAATTCTCTGGCTTTTTGGACCGAGTTCAGGTAGTATCTTTTATTTTTATAGAAAAGTGTCATCCCCGTAGGGGCTTCCCATCTGTATCGCAGAGCGCGTAATCTCAGTTCGTCGACCAGGAACTTGTATTCCTTTCTGTCTCGCAGCATCGTCTGGGGGATCTCTTTCAGTACTTTCACTTCTTGACCCTCTATGTATAAACTCTTGTTGTAAGATGTGACTGAGATGAGGTTCCAGAATCCCTGCATCACAAAGTGGATGACCACGTCCCTTGGTTGGCGCCTGTTTGTTGCCGTCCGTGCGCCCACTCTGTAGATTCTGTCGAATTGCCATGCGATCTCTGGGATTGGCTTTCCCAGAAATGTTGCCAGGGCCTCTATAAAGGTACCGAGCAGGCCCCCTTGGGTTTCGTTTGGTGTCTCTTTCCAACCTCTAAACCTGATTGCGGACGCCAATTGCCAGTACTGTATCATGGAGGATTGGTCTTGGGCCACCCCTTTCATCTCTGCTATCTCTGCTATCTATCCCTCTACTTGGTTCTCCACTTTTTCCATCCGCTTGTCCACCTTCTCCCTGATTTCCTGGAAGTTTTTCTCCATTTCCTCCCCTATTCCTTTGTAGTGTGCTTGCATTGCCTCCTTCATTGGTTCCAGATCTGCGGCCATCGCCCTGCGTTGCTCCTCCCATTTTCTCTCCAGCTCTCTACCTTGGTCTTTCAGCATTTGTTTTATATCATTGCATCTTTTCTCCATCTTTTGTTCTGCCTCTACACACCTCCTCTCCATCTTTGTGTCCATTTCCACCAACTTTTTATCCATTCCATCCATCCTTTCAACCAGCGTTTCTATTACCTCTTGTAATTTTTGTATCATGTGTGTTGTTGAGCTGGCCTGTGGGAGTAGATGGGTCTGGGGGCCTGTATTTGGATGGGAGGGTGTGGGGGTGGGTAAAGTAATTCCTGGTGGTTTAGTATGCTGGGCTGGGGAGGATACAACTCCCTTCGTTTGTGTCAGTGTGGTCTGTTTGGACGCCATCTTGAGCTTGTCCTCCTGTTGTCCTGGCACTGTTTTGGTTTCCAGCTTGGACCAGATTAGGCACTAGACTGTGATCTGGTGCTGGTCCAGTAATCTGTCCTTTCAGTGGGAGGGGGGGCTTCAGGGTTCAGGCAGTGCAGGTCTAGGGGCCTGTAGTCAGGAAGGTCTGTCTGTGTTCAGGGAGTCTATTCAGTGCCTCTGCCTGTCTGTGATTCCAGGCCCCTTCTGCCTTCCCTCCACAGCGGCCCAGGATGCCTTTTAGTCTTCCTCTTACGCCCACCTTCCTCCCTGGTAGGTTCTGCTCTCTTCAGTACCCCTGGGGCTCCCGTTCTGGAGGGTCTGGGGCACAGCGCGTGGGGTGTCTCTCCCCCGTCCCTCTGCCACCCAGGGTACCCTTTTCTTGTGTCCTCTCCCGCCGTCTGCTTTCTTGCCTCTTCCCTCTTAGTTCTTCTCTCCTCCCCTCTATTGTTCTAGCTTGCCTGCTTCCAGCTCCGTTGGTTGCCTCCGTCCTTATCCGCCGCTTCAGGCCGCTCCGCTGCCCTCTCGGCTTTTCCACCCTCTCCGGCTCGTCTGGGGGCCCTTTCTTCTGGGGGCCCTTTCTCCTGGGGGCCCTTTCTCGTGTGACTAATTTAACTGCACTGATTTGCTTCACAACTCCGGCAAGAAAGGTCGTAAAATGGGGCAAAGCTCACTTAACAACAGCCTTGCTTAGCCATGGAAACGTGGGGCTCTGTTCTGGTCGTAAACTGAGGTCTACCTGCCCAGGCAGAGGCCGCCCAGCAGCACCAGCAGCACCAGCAGGAGGGCGCCCAGCACAGGGACCGCCATGGGGGGGGCGCGCTCCAACCGCCCATCACCGGCGGCGTTTCAGTCCTGGAATTTTTACACTGGGTGGAAATTCCTTGTAGCACTACACATTCAGTCCTCTTTGTTAAGTATACAACAGAGAGTGAAAGGACCATGTTGTATTTAGCAAACAGCTCATTTCCTTTCCCCTGCTTGTTACAATGTCATCATCAGCTGCTTTCACCAAGATCAAATGAAACTACAATGATCATTACTGGGAACACAGTGATATATTTTCTGTAGAGGTAGTTTCATATCATCTCCTGCTTTTTCTAATGTTCAACCAAGTGTTTTACAATCACCTTGCAGTTCAAAGACATCTGGACATTCATGAGCATCCATAGCCATTTTGGCTTCAGATATGAGAAAGCCAATGAACCAGAAATGCCAATAAACCTTGCTTGGCTGTACAAATTTAGTATCTGTCTGTGCAACTTTATGTGTATTTACGAATGTATGTTTGTAGAAATAAATGCCGGTTGAGTACAAGAATATCTAAATTAATTACTCTACAGCTGGCAGAGTAAAAAGGAAAAGGAAGGTTAACCCCATTCATCTAGCAAGCCTGTTTATGAATGCACAGGCAAAAAAACAAACCAGAATTGGATTGAATGGAAGAAGAAAAGAAATGAGTGCATGTGTAAGGACCCACCCCACTTTGCATCTTAAGAAGACAGAACTCTTGGAATATTTCTTCCAACAGAAATCTTTATTAAGAGAAAATGGTTGCAGGTGTTCTAGATAGGACCTGGGGCCCAAGTCCTCCCATTCAAGGTTTTAAGTGGTCCCAAGCAGCCCCCCCACCCCACCGTCCTTCCAGAGAAGGACGGTGTTATGTTATGGTTAGTCCTTTTGGTGATATCCACATTCAGTCCCTTTGAAGTTGTAACAAAGGAACAACTTTGCTCATCCCCCCTTCCCCTTCATAGTATGACAGAATCCAGAGAGGGCAGAAATGGGGTTTTCAATTGTCGATAACTAGAGATGAAATATAATTGGATTCTGACAGCATGTTTCTTTCCTGGAAATACAGTCTGGCTAAATGACTGAGTCATGGCAGGAGGAACACATTTCAAGTGCAAAGTAAATATGTCTGGAAGAAGGGTAATTGAAAATGGTACAAATGCATTGAAAAATAAGACATACAACAGTACATAGATTTTTTGAGGAAATAAAGGGAAGGGAGCATGGTTTCCAATAATGCAACACACAAATAAACAAAAACAAAATCCAGACTTTCAAGCATGAAGGTCACTTCCAAGACCACCTTCCAAAAGGGCATTTCAGATGTCAGCTCATGTTAAGATAGATCTCATTATTTTGGAGATATATTACAATGCTGATCTAAACTAGTACAGTTTTGCTAAGGAAATGTGAAATCAATGAAGACGGAAGTTAAGAGCCCCAACGATCAATATTCCATCTTCATTAAAAAATGCCATGTTAAACCTATTCAGCTCTGTATCTTCAAAAGTAATGAAGTGAATGACTAGAAACATACCCTCAACACAAAAAGCCCAACAGATTTAAAGCTGCATATTGTTTACTGATGGCTCTAACCCTTGCTCAGGTTTGGTGAAATCTCAAATGTCCTACATCTTATCTCCTTCTGATCTTGTTTGCCTCCTTGAACTAGGATAAGAAAACTTCCAAATTTTAGAATAGATTTCCTCTACAGGGAGACAATCACATTTTCTGTCTATCACAGACCACTACTATAACTATTCCATCCTGTGAAACCTATTGTGCAAGAATGGTCAATTGATTCTTGAATGAGGTTTCTTTTCTGAAAAGCTTTTCTCAATCCTAGATGGCCAGGTTGACCAAGTTCAGGAATGTGAATAGATGCCACCAGGCATTTCTGTTCATTACCCTGTGATCCTCCTACTCATAATTGGCAATGGGGCAAAGGTTAGACATGTAGCTTGCTGCTGCAAGGTTTGCGGCTGCTTCATGCATGTGAGATAGATAATAGTTGTTTCATATGAACTGTGCAAGATTTTTCTTACCTAATTGTTGATATGATGGCCTACGCCCTAGGATTGTGTACGAGCTGAACGGAGCGTAGGCGGAAGAAGGAAACCGCAATGATGAGTCAGAGGAATCAGTCTTGTAAAACAAAGGACAATGGAGTTTAGAGGACATGGGGAGGCAACAAGAAAAGAGGAAGGAAGGTTGATAGGTGGAGGAAAGTTGTGGCACAGCTTGAAACTATGCTATTGGCTAAATATGTATTTGATGCTTTGTGTAACCACCCATAGTGGAGAGTAATAAAAGGGGGACGCAGCCTTTGATCTGGGTCGATTCACCCCAAGGAAATTTGTGTGTCTGCATGTGTTCCTTTATTCGGCTATCGTGATCGACCCTCCATGAGTTGAGGCACAGTACGCGGTGCCTCACCTAATAAACAGTCTAATTGGATGTCCAGTAAGAAGGAAAATTGAGTATGGTGCACTCACTGAATCCTAGATGAGTTTGTTCAGAAGTTTGTTCACAAATCTCTCACAAGTTGATTTTCTGTACTTGTTTAACTCTGATGTGTGTTTGTACCAAGGCTTGCTGATTAGCCTTATTATTTATGTATGTTCTGAATGTATGCCTTATCTGGAAATGGTTGCCTTGTATCCTTTCCTGGAACTCTGTAAAATAGAAACACTAGTTGGTTAATTTTAAATAGCTTCCTTAAAACTCTGTTGTTGTTAGTTGCGAAGTCGTGTCCGACCCATCGCAACCCCATGGACAATGTTCCTCCAGGCCTTCCTGTCCTCTACCATCTTCTAGAATCCATTTAAGCTCACGTCTACTGCTTCAGTGACTCCATCCAGCCACCTCATTCTCTGTCGTCCCCTTCTTCTATTGCCCTCAATCTTTCCCAGAATTAGGCTCTTCTCCAGTGAGTCTTTCCTTCTCATTAGGTGGCCAAAGTACTTGAGTTTCAACTTCAGGATCTGGCCTTCTAAAGAGCAGTCAGGGTTGATCTCCTCTAGGACTGAGCAGTTTGATCGTCTTGCAATCCAGGGGACTCGCAGGAGTCTTCTCCAGCACCATAGTTCAAAGGCCTCAATTCTTTTGCGCTCAGCCTTTCTTATGGTCCAACTTTCACAGCCATACATTGCAACTGGGAAAACCATGGCCTTGACTATATGTACTTTTGTTGGCAGGGTGATGTCTCTGCTTTTTAGTATGCTGTCTAGATTTGCCATAGCTTTCCTCCCCAGGAACAAGCGTCTTTTAATTTCTTGGCTGCAGTCCCCATCTGTGGTGATCTTGGAGCCCAGGAAGATAAAATCTGTCACTACCTCCATTTTCCCCCCATCTATTTCCAGGAATTGAGAGGGATGGATGCCATGATCTTGGTTTTCTTAATGTTGAGTTTCAAGCCAACTTTTGCACTCTCCTTCTTCACCCGCATTAAGAGGCTCTTTAGTTCCTCTTCACTTTCTGCCATTAGAGTGGTATCATCTGCATATCTTAGGTTGTTGATATTTCTCCTGGCAATCTTAATTCCAACTTTTGATTCATCTAGCCCTGCCTTTCTCATAAATAGGCAGGGCAACAGAATACATCCTTGCTGGACTCCTTTCCCAATTTTGAACCAATCAGTGGTTCCGTGTCCAGTTCTCACTGTTGCTTCTTGACCAGCATATAGGTTTCTCAAGAGACAAATAAGATGGTCTGGTACTCCCATCTCTTTAAGAACTTGCCACAATTTGTTGTGATCCACACAATCAAAGGCTTTAGCATAGTCAATGAAGCAGAAGTAGATGTTTTTCTGGAACTCCCTAGCTTTCTTCATGATCCAATGTATGTTGGCAATTTGATCTCTAGTTCCTCTGCCTCTTTGAAATCCTGCCTGTACTTCTGGAAGTTCTCGATCCACATACTGCTGGAGTCTAGCTTGTAGGATTTTAAGCATAACTTTACTTGCATGTGAAATTCGTGCAATGGTGTGATAGTTTGAACATTCTTTGGCATTGCCTTTCTTTGGAATTGGAATGTAAACTGACCTTTTCCAATCCTGTGGCCACTGTTGAGTTTTCCAAATTTGCTGGCAAATTGAGAGTAGCACTTTTACTGCATCGTCTTTTAAGATTTTGAATAGCTCAGCTCAGTTACCTCCACTAGTTTTGTTGTTGCCTCGCTTTCCTAAGGTCCATTTCACTTTACATTCTAGGATGTCTGGCTCAAGGTCAGTGACCACCCCATCATGGTTATCAGGGACACTAAGCTCGTTCTTGTATAGCTCTTCTGTGTAATTTTGCCACCTCTTCTTAATCTCTTCTGCTTCTGTTAAGTCCCTGCCATTTTAGTCCTTTATCATGCCCATCTTTGCATGAAATGTTCCCTTCATATCTCCAATTTTCTTGAAGAGATCTCTGATTCTCCCTATTCTATTGTTTGCTTATTTTGCAAAAGCCACTTAATATCTCAATCTCTCTCTCTTTTTCGGATAGAGAGATGTATCACCAACACTCTCTTGGAGATCAAGTCAAAGTAAAGTTTTGTAGATATTTCAGGCACTGTTAACACTTAGAAATTCTTCTGGGTTTTAACAATGAAGCTGTGTATGTTATGACATTCAAATATGAATTGGGAGGTAAATGTTCTATATGTAAACTTAAAGACAAGTATCATTTTGTAAGCAAAATCTGTCAAAGTTTTTTCCCTGGTGCTTTCCTTCAGAACAGAGGTGGGTAGTAATCTTCTGTTAAGCTATCAAAAATATTTTATGTAGTGATTTTGTAACCCCCTCCCCATTTAGGATACTTCTTTTGGATACTGCAGAGTAGAATATGAAATCTCTTAAAATTTTTGTTGATATTTCCATTTGAACAAAAACAATATGAATGTCAATATCCAGCTCAAGAATCCAAATAAACTCCAGGTTCATTTCCTTTTCAAAAAGCTTACTATTTATTGAATATATAGCTTGGTTATGTCAAAGAAAAACTTACTCTGAAGTTCATCCACCAATTCAGACTTAAAAAATAGTTTTCCCAGCCAAACTCCCAAAGTCTTATGTAATCCATATCAACAAGTCCACTTTGTTATGAGAACCGCCTGTTTCAAATCCACATCTGTTCTGGTGTTCTTGACAAGGCTTCAAGCTCTTATGGTCTGCAGCTGAATCGAATAATTTTTATTTTTCCATCTACCCACTTGAAAGTTAACACCTCCCCGCCCCTTAATCTAAAGGCAAGTTGAAATGCAGAGGCACATAGCTGACAAAGTTTCATCGTTCAAAATGAAGAGCATAGTAAAAAAATGATGTCCATATGTTATTTAAAGTTGCACAACCACCAGCTTCAAGGAGTTTCTCTGCTGTCACTTTTGGGGTCCATGGCATACTGAAAGGGTGGGAATTGGAATACCTTTCTGTGTTGATTTTTTTTAATATTCAGTAAAATCCTTCAAATCCTAGTAGCATATATTAGCTCCTGAATGGTGCCAGGGTGCCAATAATTTGGCAACAAGGATGGAATTTGAAACAATGGCTTTCTTGGAAAAAAAAAGCCAGAGAAAAAAGGGTGCCCACCACTTGGGCCCCAATGAATCAAATTTTGGGTGCCCCTCCCTCAGGATCATAGGAATGTGTCAGCCCTTTAAGGCAGGTCAGGCCTGGAAATGAACTCTCTAAGTTTGAGTGGCACTATACTATGTTGATATAGACTATATCAATTATATCTTCCTTTCTTCTTATGCCCCAAGAGTTAGGGTGGTGTTTCTTCCCAATATTTTGTTTCCCAGACTTAAAGCATGCGTGGGTAAACATTGTTGAAATTGTCTGTGCATAGTTTTCCCAAGTCACCTCTATGGCTCAGTACAGAATCTGAGTTGGTTGAGCGTCTGCAGTGAAGTGCTTGCAGGACTTGAGTGAAGCAGAAAAAAGAGAGCAAAAGTCAGGGAAGGGAGTGAGATGGATTCTCCTAACTGTGCTGTGAAATGTGTGGGAACTTCTAGTAGCCACTCAGAAGGTGGGCAGCAGGCTCCATTGAAGGAAGATGCTCAGAAGAGATGGGAGGCAGTGGAATAATGCACTATTGTCCTAGCTGTGTCAGAACCCATTCCTTTCCTGGGGTGGGGGGATCTATTTCAATTCTTTCCATTTCTTTCTGTGGGTTCTGCCATTCTCCTCAGGGGGAGGGGGAAGGCTTTCTGGTATGTTTTCTGCTTTGCTATAATGTATTCTTTCTGCTGTTTGTACACACTTACTCTTTGAACTGTCTCTCCCTTGATGTCAACCTTGGGTGAGAAAGGAATTTGCCTCCGGCCATCTGGCTTATCTCTCGCTGCAGAAGGGAAGGTGTGAAGACCTAACAACATCTTCACAAGCATGGGAACAGACCCCGTTATCAGCTCCGTTCCCACAGCGGACTTAACACCTGGGGATTGGCTCATTTAAACTGACCGCATGAACTATTGGGGTTGGGCTTCCTTTGGACTCTTTTAACATATTGATCTGAGGGGGAAAACCTCAGATCCTGCCTTCTATGCCTGCTATCAGCTTCTCCTAATAAAAGTTCCTTTTGGAATAAAACTGTTCCAAGAGTCCTGCTTTCTTGGGATGAGGTTTTGAAGTGGGCCCTGACAATCTGTTTGTTAAATTAAAAATAAGCAAATAAAGAGAAAATGTATGTATAACCCTGGAAAGATTATGTCATGGCTTTGCTGGATCCTGGTTCGGAGGAAAAAGAGTTGTTACCAGGACCTTCCAATGGGGAGGAAACAGTCCCCTCTGAACAAGTGGAGAGTCCAGGAGCTGAGGAAAAGGCAGTCCCAGGGCTGTCTGGCAGTGTAGGGGGGCGACTGGATGGAGAGCCACCTGCAGAAGCGGAGCAGCTACAGATGGCCAGCAGAGATGACAGGCTCCAAATCACCTCTGACGAGGAACAGCTGCCTCTCCCACCCCATCCCCAGGTGAGGAGAACAGAGAGTAGGGAGGTACAGAGGAGGTTGGTGAGTCTGCTTACAAGGAAGATAGCTTATAGCTAAGAATTGAGAAGAATCATTTTCACGATCCACCTCTAAAAAGAGCTTAGAGCACTGGCAGTCAATTAGCTCCAAGGGCCATGAATATTATGAGAACAATGCTTGAAAAAATATTTGGTAATTTGTTCATCAACTATATATACTTTGATTTTAATTTTGCAGTAAAAGATAGCTGTAATCAATTTCTCTGCATATTTGTACAGTAAATTGCATGTTGTCACTGAAAAATAGGGCAAATTTAGAATCAATATTCCTAGAGCTAATACATGGAGAAAGTAACAGATGTTATTCAGGCAATGATGGGACAAAAGAAGCTACTGAAAGAATCTTAAATTCAGCACCTGGAATATACATAGAAGACTTTACTTAAAAGAAAATGAATTAAGTGGCTGTAAATACAGAACTAGCTAGTTCTAATTTCTTTTGTCACTTTGTTCAAGGAATTCTAAGTTCTAATTAAAGCTAGGTACTGAAATTTGAATTAGCTTGGCAGAGAAATGAAATATTTGGAAATATAGTCACTTTTCTTTAATTTGAGGATCTGCCTCAGAACACTATGCAACTTTATCATTCCTTATTTTTCTGTTTTGTTAGAAAAATTGTTTGTTAAGTCCTTCAAGAAGAAAGTGAATCACAGTTTAGGGGCATCTACAAAGATTTCTGGGACATTATATGGTCATATTTAATTTTATTCATTTATGCTTTCACTCATTCAATTTATGTGGTCACCCATCTTAAATGTCAGACCTGCCCCAATCTGGTCCCTTAGGAAAGAAAAGCCTTTGACTCCATTTGGTTAAAGCAAAGGGTTGTTTTACTAAGGATACTGGTTGCAGTAAAGTCAAGCCAGCTGAGATTTACTGCACTCGCTAGTTACAAAAATAAGATGTAGGCTTGCCCCCAGCCCATCCATCCTCCTGTGACCAATCCATTTCCAGCCAACTGGAGCTCGCCAAGATGTTTTGAGATCTCTGAGATGTTTGGGGGTAATCTGCATATTTCTCAGGGTGCCTAGTCACGGAATGTTGGTACAAACAGGATCCGGCTATCCTGGTGTTTATCACCTGTCATTCCCCCCTCCCAATTTCCTATCACGTATACACAAAGCTATATTGCTCTTTCATCCTTCCCTTCTTTTGATAGCAGGATGCCTGTGAGGCCCCAAGCTGAGCCAGGCAGAACTGACATCAAATGCATGACAATTAAAAACAATAAATAAAACCATACATAGCTTAAAGTAAAAAAGGCATAGCAAACATGCACAATCAATGCAGGCTCACCCACATTACTAAGACCCCGAAGAAAATAAAGCTCTTCATGACACAGGGTTGGGTTATTTGTGGATTCACCTGTTTCAATTTGCTTTGATCATCCCATGAAATCCAGCAGGGTAGCCATGCTTTGGGTCTTCTCTGTAAAAGAATGTTATCCAATGGAAGCTAGTATCCCTGACCCATGGAACATTATTCCCCCAAGGTTTGGCCTCAACCCTGCTGGTCTTCTGAAGATATTGGTGCAGAAAATAAGATAAACCCATCAAGAATGGTGTTGTTTTTTTAAATGGATAATGTAGTATCTGGCCTTCATTATTCTATTATTTTGTTACTCTGGGTTTTTTTTTCCTGTTCTGGGTGTTTGTTCCATTTTGCGTTTAATTCCTTTGTTTTTCTGCTTCTGTCCAATTGTAAGCTGCTAAGAGATGCTTTTGTGAGTTGAGTGCCTATTTAAATCAAATGATACAGGTAGTCCTCAACTTATGACCACAACCGAGTTCAAAAATTACATTGCTAAGCAAGATGATAGTTAAGTTTTGCCCCATTTTTTGACCTTTCTTGCCACAGTTGTTAAGTGAATCACTGAAGTTTTTAAGCTTGTAACATGGTTGTTAAGTAAATCTGGCTTCCCCATTGACTTTATTTGTCAGAAGGCCAGAAAAGGTGATCATGTGACTTTGGGATACTGCAATAAATACATTCAACTTGTTAAGTGTCTGAATTTTGATCACGTGATCATGGGGATGCTTCAACAGTTGTAAGTATGAAAAACGGCCATCAGTCACTTTTTTTCAGTGCTATTGTAACTTAGAATAGTCACTAATGTTTGTAAGTCAAGGACTACTTGCAAATAAATTCATACATACCTATATCTATATTTTAAGATTAAAGAAGTGTTTGAATCAAGTACATGGGAAATATAATCATTAACTTAATATTAATATTGAATTACAATCTACTACAGGAAAACCTATATTAAGCTTAAAAAAAAAAGAAATCACCTGTGTATTGATATGCAGATAGCCTTATTTTAAGTAAGCCAACATTTTTCCTACTTCCCAAATATTATTTTTTATAAATATTTATGATGAATTGGCATTTAAAAATTTATTTCTAATGTAATTGGGAATATTTGTAATTTCTGAAATATAAAGTATTAATCTAAATGGCTAAAAGACTACTGAATATCAGTCTAATGTAGGCAAATTCTTTTTTAACAGTAATTCAAACTGTGAATCACGGGTGGTCTATTGTTGGTTGCACCCTTGATAAAGGAGTGTACCATGGGATGTTTGGCTAGTGGGCCAGAGTTGCCATACGTGAGGACCGTGGACAGAGCGGCCACCTGCCTGCGGATTGTGTTGGGCATTAGACCTTTCTTAAGACCTTCCCACAAATAGTCCAAGATCTTTGGAATAGTAATTCTAAAGGGGTCTAGCTGCTGCTTTGTACACCAGCTGCAAAATATTTTCCACGTGGAATCATAGATTCTGTTAGTTGCAGGCCTGAATCGTGGTAATCATGTCTGGTGAATAGGACTCCTGTGTTAAGAGTCACCTTTCAAGTGCCAGACGGTTAACTGGAGCTACTGTGGCTCTGGATGTTGCAACACCCCCTGGCTGAGGGATATTCGGTCGTGTGGAATTTTACATGGGGGGGAGACCGAAAGACTCACGAGGTCAGCAAACCACGGCCGTCTTGGCCAGTGTGGAGCAATGAGCATCATCTCGGCCCGTTCCTGCAGTATCTTCCAGATGGTTGCTTGCATCAGAGGGAGAGCAGTCCCCTGGGCCATGGCCCTCAGAGTGCCCTGCCCCTGGTGGAGCTGGGCATTTGTTGGGCTGGCAAATAAGTCCAGTACTGGCTGACTGAAGCTCTCTGATGCCTCTCTGAAGAGATCTGGGTGCAAGCTTCACACTGAGTGGTCTACTGTCTACTGTTCAGGAAGTCCGCCTGCCGGTTCATCTCTCCCGAGATGTGTTCGACCCTGAGGGAGGTTGGTCTTTGTCCAGGTTCCCAGTAACTGGGCCTCGGCCATAAGGGATCTGGAGTGGGTACCCCCCTGCCGGTTGACATGGGCCTTTGCTGCCACGTTGTCTGTGAGAACCAGAACGTGCTGTTTTGCCACTGATCTGTGAAAGTGGCGTAGTGTCAGGTGTATAGCTCTGAGCTCCGACCAGTTTATGTTGTGCTTCAGATCTGATGGGGACCACCAGCCTTGTGTCAGCTGTGATCGTAGATGGGCTACCCAGCCAAATAAGCTGGCATCCGAGGTCAGGATGACCCAAGTGGGTTCCTTGAACAGAGATCCTTTTCCTACCGCTGGGAAAACCCACCATTTGAGGGATTTCAGGATCTGTGGTGGAACCCTTACCCTTTGGTTGGAGGAACTGGTTCCTAGTTTCTGGAACGGGAGAAGGAACCATTGCAGGTCTCTGGAATGTAGTTGTGCCCAAGGCACGATTGCTATGCATGAAATCATTTTTCCCAGGAGGTGGGAGAGTGTGGCCAGTGTGGCAACGCGTTTTCTTTGAACCTGACTGAACAGGGCCCATATGCTGGTTCGACATTCTCGAGATAGATAGACCTCACACTTCATTGTATCTATCACCGCTCCTAGATGAAGGAGGTGGGTCGAGGGAACTGTGTGACTCTTTTGGAAATTTATTGAGAACCCATGGTTTTTTTAAATTTTTTACAACAAAGTACTCAAAGCACACCGTGGTGTTAGGATAAACAATCATCAAAAAACAAAACATTTATACATAATCCAATCAATACCTCTAGTATTCCCTCTCTTTCCCCTTAACTAACATAGTTTATTTAAGATAGTTCAATCTAGCTTAAATTTAATCAACCTGTACCTGTTTCCAACACTTTAAAAAAATTATACAACCATAATCAAATTAACTTTAAATACAAACTCTATCAGTTCGGGTATTCCTTCCAAATATATTCTAGTACCTTAGTTTTTATTATAAATTTTATTTAATTCTTCTTCCACTAATATCCCTTAATTAGAATAAAGTATTAGTCTATCCTATATATATCTAATCTATCAACTAATCAATCTCTTTTAGCTAACAGACTTAAAAATAGAATAAAAAGTAAAAAAAATCAAATCTTAAATTTTTTCAATCCATTAAACATAGTTCAGTTCATATCCAATTAAATTGTCGTAACTAATAACATCGATCTTATCAAGCAGAAATCATCTTATTACATTAATTCAAGATTACATAATAATTTTCTTACAAGTGACCCTATTGTCCTAAACAAAAAAAACCAAAAACACATTCTTAAAGCATTTAGTATATATTTCATTAATCACTCCTTTTTTCTCTTACTTGTAACTCATAATCTTAATCCTAAAATCAAATCCATAAATCTGAATTGCCTTTAATCCATTATCTCACAATATCTCTTTTTTAGGCTAAAGTATTAATCTATCCTAAAGCTATATAAACCATCAATCATCAATCAACTTTAAACTAACAAGATAACATCAAACTTTTAAGATATTTCAATTCATTAATCATCAAACAAATAGATCATCAGTAATTTCCATATAGATAAATTTTATATCTTCCATTAATCCCATTTTTCTTACATCTAACTCATAATCTTGGTCCTTAAGTCAGTCCATAATTCTAGATTGCCTTTAGTCCATTACTCAAAACTTTAACTTTCATTTTTTTAAGTCTTACTCTAGGTTTTTTCAAATGCCAAGTAGGTTTCCATAGCAAAGCTTCCTTTACAACAGATAGGTCTCTCTTTGTTGCTTGTAGTATCTTTTGAATCAGTGAGAACCATCTTGACCTCTGAATTGGCCTTCTGGTTTTTTTTAGCATAAAGTCACGGTGCTTTAAAATTCCAAGTCCAGTCTTTGCTTTTCCTGATTCTCAACGCCATAACTGAGTTGCATATAAGGCAAAGTCAATTTCTCTTTGTTCTCAGTTAAGTCCTCTTCCTGTATAGTCTGTTTGATAGAAGAATCAGGTGCAATCTGAAAGTCAGTTTTAAAGTTTGAAGAAGAGATTCTGGCTCTTAGTTCTGTGGTAAACTCTTTCATTGTAATACATATTTCTTCTTTAGTCTCATAGATTTTTTCCAGAATAAGTTTACAGTTTAAATGTGGGTGCAGCTCCATTTTAAAAGAAAATTCAAACGTCCAATTAACTTTCATATAAAAAAATCATCTCCTCTCCAGTTGCAATATCACTTTTTAACCAGTAGATGTCCTCAGCAAGCAAAAAATCTTTTTTTCAAAAGTCATTTCATTTTTCATTTTTTTTTCTTTACTCAAAAAAACAAGAAGATAGAGTAATAATAAAGTTCTTAAAAAAAATTTTTTCCCGGTACCCCAAAACGTACTTGTATAAAAAAGCAACATAATTTCTAAAGCTTTATTCTATTCCTTTGTTCGCCTTTCTTCCCCAACGAGTAAAAGCTGCCTTTCCGAGCCAGGGAAATATTTCCAACACAGCTCTTACAGGCAAAAGACAAAACGAAAAAGGGAACAAAGAGAGGGGAAAAAAAAGAAAGGTCTCACCCGGATTCATCACGGTGGGTCTGAAGCTTAGCTGTTCTTTGACTTGCGGCTTCTAGCGGCAGAGCGATCGGCCATTTTACTGGCCAATCTTCTTCTCCGTTGGCCCTTGGAGTTTCGTCCGGACAGCTGGAGGAGCCGCCGCTCCTCCGCTGCCGGATCGCTGCCTCCTCGTAGGAAAGTCGCACCCTCCAGGGCAACTTTGGACCCGCATAAGGGTCCACCGACGGAAGGAAAACTAGTCAGCGAGGACAGCAGTCTCCCCGCTCAACTAGCGACGCCGCGAACCAGAACTGGAAGTCAAGAACCCATGGTCTTGTAGGGTTCTTAGCGTTAATGTGCCGTCTGAACGGAGGAGGATTGGATAAGAATGTCATCCAGCTAACACTGGATGCGCACAGGGATGGTCCGTAAATGTGCCGCGAATGTCGCCAGTACCTTTGTGAACACCCTGGGGGCCGATGAGAGCCTGAAGGGTAGAACTCTGTACTGAACTCTGTACTGAAGATGTTGGCCTGCATAATAGAACCTAATAAATTTCTGATGCTCGGGTAGTATGGGGATGTGTAGGTAGGCCTCTGTCAGATCGATGGATGTTAGGAGGTCTCCCCTTCTGATGCAGGCCAATATCGATTGGAGCATCTGCATTTTTTGTATGCTAAATGCTTGTTCAATTTTCTGTATGCCAAATGCTTGTTCAGACTTTTTAGGTCTAGGATTGCCCTCCATCCCCCCAAGTTCTTTGGAACAACCAACAGAAAGGAATAGAATCCCCATCCCTCTTGCCCTGCTGGTACTGGCTCTATGGCCCGGATTTCTAAGAGGTGTTGAATGGCCTCCTTGATGAGGTGTCTTTTGACCGGATCCCTGGGTGATGGGCAAGGTAGAAAGTGTCTCAGGGGTTTGGAGGTGAATTCCAGAGAGAGGCCGAATCTGATGGTGTTTAGGACCCAAAGGTCCATGGTGGTAACTTACCATTTGTGTGCAAAAAGGGCCAGCCTGCCACCAGTGGGGGAGGTGTCCCCTCTGTCACTTGGACTTACAAAAGGGGTGGCCCCCCCGCTCCTCAAAAGGGCCGCTTCGACTGGAATTGCTGTTTGAATCTGTCCCTGCTGCCAGATCTATCAGTCTGATGGTCTGATCTGGGCTGAAAGGGACGGGAAAATGAAGGAAGCTCCGATCCTGTTTCGGGCTGGAAGGACTGTCTGCATGAGTAGGTAGGGCTTCTCCTATCGACCTTCCTTGAAAGATGAGCTAGGGCCTTGCATTTATCCTTATTTTCAATTTAATAAGGGTTCAAGGCCTGACCAAATAGTTGGCCACCTCTGTACGGTGCGGCTGCTAACCGCCACTTTGTCTTGATGTCCGCTCACCATTGCCTGAGTCACAGTAATCTGTGGGCTGTGATATTGGACATTATTGCTCTGGTGGAATTGGCGGCGTGTAATGATGAGTCCGCCATGAATTCTGTTGCAGCCACTAGTCTTCTCAAGTCATGGTGCATTCTCTCCTCCTCTGGGGAAACCCTGGCCTGGTGTTGACGCAGCCAAAGTAGTGAGATTCTGGCGAAAAAGGAATTAGATATGGCTGCCCTTATTGCCCAAGCTGAGGCCTGATGGGTCCTGTGAAAGTAAGTTCCGCCTTCTTGTCCTCCGACCTCAAGACCTCCGCCGCATCCCCAGATACCGTGGATTGTGAAAACAATGACGCTAGGGGTTCGTCTACTACTGGAACCTCTATCACCTCTGCTAAGGCAGGATCTATGTTGAACAGCTTCTTGTCTGTCCCCCCCCCCATAGAAGGAAAGGATCCTGGCATCCCCCAATTTTTCTGTATTGTGTTGAAAAAGAGAGGGGAGCATGGAATGTGTTGTTGTGTGAAGGTGGGTTTGGAGAACACCCTGCTATTAATGTCCTGGCTGGTAGAAGGTCCCTCCTGGGGAACCCTTGCCTGTTTAATCTTTGCCATGCTGCTGGCCTTGTGGAGCAGGGATTTGAAGAGGGCTGTGTTGAAGAGGCCTACGAACGGTGGAGGTGTCCGGGGATATGTCTTCATCCTCTGACAACCCTTGGTCTGTTTGTTCATAGTCTCCAGTGGGGGACATCCTGCCTCTAGAGGATTGAGATGGAGAAATCGATCCCTGGTGTGCCGTAGCCTCCTCTTGCGATAAATAGGATCGACTTCTTGATACTACAGAACCAGCCCTGGATCTTTGATGTATTGAGGAAGCTATACCTTGTGCGACGGCCTGAGATATCAGGGCTTGCAAGTGTTCTGATGACAATGCTCCTTGACTATCTGCTGTTTGTGAAAATGATGCCTCAGGGCTATCAGGCCTTTTGCTTAGAGGGGGATCTCTCCCCTCGCTCTGGGTCAGCCTCTGCTTCCAGAGGTCCGGATCTTGAGGCTCCTGAGATCTGAAGAGCCTGTAGAGGGCCGAATATCTCTGCTTCTGTGTAAGCAGGAGAGGCCAGTTCATCTGCTGCTGTGCTTTGTCTCTTTTCAGCTCTGGAGAATTGTGCCTACGTTTTGCCTCGTCAGCGGCCTTAGAGGATCATTTGCCAGAGATTGCTTTGGCCTTGATCCTACCCGCTGCTTCTTGATTGGATGATCTTGACTTCTTACGTCCCAGGGGACTGATGGAGGTATCCTGTGTTGTTTGAGCAGCGTTGGAGTCTGCCATTGCCACAAAAGATATCTCAGCATTGTGACTGAGAGGAATCTCGTAGAAATAAAACCTGGTAATAGGTCAGCTTGCCCACAGAGCAACTTTGTAGAATTAACAAGATGCTGAAATAACTGAGACCAGGCCAAGGTGGCAAGCCCAAATTAGTGGCACAGCCGCACTTGTGTGAACCATTTGGTGTTCAACACACTATTGCCTTGTTGGTGGCGACGAGATCAAATTAATGATACGACCCGCACACAATATGTTGGGTAGGCAGCTCAGATTGTTTCTGAAATCATGGGCTCCTTCCTCTTCTTTGTATTTATTTTTATTTTTAAAAAAATGTTTATGAGAATTGTACAGTAATCCTGATGGTTGGTCTGGATTCTCAATGCTTCAGATGATGTGGGAGCTGTGCTGAGGGGGCATTCCCCCCCGAATGGTGAATTTCCCACCTCGTATTCTTTCTGGATTCCGCAAACTTAAGGTAAGTAAGGTTAATTCGATCTACCGATCGTAACAAGAGTCTGCTGTTGGTAGCCAGACAATTTGATGTACAGCCTGTGCGATCTCCTGAAATGAGCCAGCAGTCCCATATGTTTGAATTTCGCGGCTCAAAAACCGGCAGCCGCAAGTGTTCTCTTTAGGCTAGCCGCTCTGTTGGGAGTTTGCTGTGCCGCCTGTTAGAGGGCTATTTGCTGGGTTGGTGATAGTAAGACGGTAAAACTGGCTTCCTATCCACTGGGGGGGGGAGATGCTACCCTCCCCGCACTGATTTGACCCACGCAGTGGCTGAAATGGCGACCAGACTTGAGGGGAAGATTCCGTCCTCCCTGCGCTGATCTGACCCATGTGGTGGCCGAAAATGGCAACCGGTCTTTGTCTAGCCTGCCACGACTGACCAGGTTAAGGCTTCGGCAGGAGCCTGCCGGATCGCTGGAAACCGAGCGGCTGTGCGCCACAGCGAACTATAGTTTGCTTTTTTTTCTTCTACTTTTACGGTCAAAAGGGAATAAAGATAAATACAACCTGATCAGGTGACTTCTCAAGCCTGGAGCCAAGTAAACGTGTCCTCTGGGGCATAAGACTAAGTCGTGACTGGGTTCCTGGTCCAGGGAGAGAGGCATGGCAACTTGGCTGATTTAGTCTCTATGGGTAGAAGACGAAGCTAACCCATTGGTGGATTCTCCACTCGTCATGCTGGAGAATGGGATGTGGATGGGTATTCCAGCATGACAATGACCCAAAGCACACAGCCATAGAAAATCTTGGAGGGAGTTGAAGGTTCCAGTAGCCAAACATCAGCCTCGAAACCTTAATGACTTGGAGAGGATCTGCAAAGAGGAGTGGGACAAAATCCCTCCTGAGATGTGTGCAAACCTGGTGGCCAACTACAAGAAATGTCTGACCTCTGTGATTGCCAACAAGGGTTTTGCCACGAAGTACTAAGTCATGTTTTGTATAGGGGCCAAATACTTATTTCACTCATTAAAATGCAAATAAATTTATAACTTTTTTGAAATGTGTTTTTCTGGATTTTCTTGTTATTATTCTCACTGTTAAAATAAACTTTCCATTGAAATTATAGACTGATCATTTCTTTGTCAGTGGGCAAACGTACAAAATCAGCAGGGGATCAAATACTTTTTTCCCCTCACTATAACAACATACATTTTAACCTTCATCAAATAAACCAGCTTGATATTCCTTCCTTTTAACTATCTTGAGTACCTTCAAAAATTGTCTCATAACTTGATTTCTCTTCATTTATTCTTTGCCCCCTCACAAAAATTGTCAAAGTTTAAACAAGACTATTTTGTAAATTCATTATACTAAAATTATCCAGCTCACTCTCTTAGTACGTTGTTTCTATATCCCTTTTAATTATTAAAACATCAGTCAATTTCTTTTGTAGTATCTTTTTCCATATCCTACATGCAGGCTATTATTTTTAGATCAGTCTCAGTTAAGTAAAACGTGTTCCTCTTCCACAACATCTTTTAAGTCTATCTATAAAGGCAGTCACTCTTAAAATTAATTTTTGGGTCCTATTCAAAAATGCCCTTCAATATGTCCAATATTTTGTTCCATTCTGTATAAGTCAAATATAAGTGTTCTTCTCATTTAATTGTAACCAGGCCAAACCACGGACCTCAGAAACTTTCATTCTCTATGCGAAAGGTGCCTGTCTCCTGTTCCTGCCCCCAACTTCCTTCTGATGAAAGCCTGAAGCCTTCAACTGAAAGAAAAGGCCAGGTCCCTCGTACCTGTGTCCAGCCCACCAGAGCTCATCGCACTGGGGAGAAAGTGACCCTGTTCTTCCTGGAGCTCTCCTCCAAGCAGCCTGGAAATGGAGACCGGGGAAGGCTTCTGCATGCCTCTGGAGGTTGGATCCAGTCCTTGGAGAACTGTCCCAAGCTGCTGCTTCCCGGAATAGAACTTCCAAGGGCCTGATCCAAGCCGCAAAGGCATTGTCCTAGCCGTTTGCGCCAGGAACAGAGGTTGGGGGGGGGCTTCTGCATGCCTCCAGAGGTTTTCCAGTTGACTCCGGCACAGCAGGGAGGGGGAAGTATGCAGTATCTTAGTGGGTTGTGGAGGCCTTGGGGTCCTGTTCTAGCACTAGGCCTTCCATGGCCTTCCCCACCCTGAGATACCTCATGTTTGCTTAATGAGCCACGTGCATTTTAACGAGCAAGGGAGTAATCTCGTACCTTGAACAAGATTCACTCTATGAGTTTTCAAATTACGAGTGGAATGGGCAGGTTCCATTACACTTGTAACTCGAGGACTACCTGTATGAGAAACGTGTGACTTATAAAGGTATTTTGAATACGGTTGAGAAACTACAAAGAAAACAAAAATTGGAAGAAAAGGACATTGAGCTATCATGGTGGCCACACATGCAAATGTGATATGAGAAAGATGCAAAAATATATGGTTTTTACAAAGATCAAATGTTAGACCAGATACTACTGTCATCAGATGACAAATTGATTAAGAAACTGTACAGCTTTCTGTTAAACTTAAAGATGGAAGATGAACAAATTAAAGAAACAATGATAACTTGGGCAAAAAACTTTGGGCACAATGTAGAGCTAGAAAAATGGCAAAACCTATGGGAAAGAAACTACAAAATAACGAGGGCAGCTACTTATAAAGAAAATTTATATAGATGGCATTTACCACCTGCAAGATTAGCAAAAATGTTTAAAAACACATCTAGCAATTGTTGGAAATGCAGACAAAATCAGGCATGTATTATCATCTTTGGCGGACATGCCCTAAAGCAAAGAACTGTTAGTCAAAAATACATAGGTGGCTAGAAAAGATGATAGGAACACATGTAGACTATAAACTGGAATTATTTCTTTTAGGCATAATTTCAGAAAATTATGATTAAGAAATGTGTATACTTAATATTACATATATTAACAGCAGCAAGAATTATATTTGCCCAATACTGGAAAAACAAAGAAGAACCATCTGAAGAAGACATAATTAAGAAAATTTTGGACAGTGCAGAAAGGGATAAGCTTACATTGAAAATGAAGGGGAAGCATGATTCAAAATACTTTCAAACATGGGAAATTTTTTATAAATGGTTAGAAAAATGGAATAAAGGGTAAAATGGAAATTGTATTACTGTTAAACACATAACCCAGAAAACATGTTGCTTATTAAATACTTAGACTGTACTGTAAAAAATTAATTAAATATACATTTAAAAAAGAACTTAGAAGCCCACCTCCTTTCCCCAAATAAGTCTTATTTTGGGACAACACACTAACAGTGTGAAATATTTGGAATCAGTTTATTTCCCATTCACTTGTACAATTAAGAATATGCATATTTATTCAAAAAATAAAGCTACCAAAGCCTGTCCTAAAATATATTACAACATTCAAAATGCTTGGCTTTTACAAATGACACAAATAATGAGATGATTGGAATGAACAAATTGGGGACAGTAATGTGTGGATAGGCACTGTTGCCTTTCGTGAAGCAATTTCAATAGCCACTCAAATCAGAAGAGACAGAAAGTCATTAGTTACTGACATTTAGTGGCTTGTATAGGGATAACTATGTCATATCACATCTGCTCTCATTCAACACATGTCTACATCACAGATGAGATTCTTATATAGCTGGCAGGCATGAGAGCTGGTGATGGAGCAGATGGACCTGAAAATAAAATTGCTTATATGCCCTCTCTCAGACCAGAGAGTCTGCACTAGTTAGCTGTACAGAGAGCTTCAATAAATGAATAGTAAAAAATGGCCTGAACATATCATTCCAAAAATAAAATAAAAAATACTAAATGAAATTTTACTTGAGGGTCTCAAGTCAGATGCATGCTCACAATGTTCCAGTCAGGATTAGACATCTTACCAGACTTTTTGGAGTAAACACAGAAAGAAGACCAGTAGGAATAATCCAGACCATGGTTCAAAGCATAGCTCTCACAGAAATCATTCAACAAGGCAAATCTGTTACCATGCCTATCAACAAAGGGACATCCTGTTTCTATGTCTGGTTCAATGAATATTCACCATTCCTTTTCTGCATCAGCATCTGCTTTTATTTAAAAGAATCCATCCATTCCTCCCACCCCATCATAAAAATCAGATAAGCAATAGAATCAGCAGCAGCGAGTCTGTGCAGTTAATGTTGATGGTTCTGAATTCTGAATCCACTGGTACTTCCCAGAGTCCCAACTTGCCCTAAGAGTATCCATAAAAGAAAAGAACTCCCACTCCCAAAACGTGACCACTCTGAGAAGGAAAAGCAAATTATCTTCATTTTTGTGTCCCATTGAGAACTTCAGATGAAAGCTGTATCAAGTATTCCACTCCTTGAGAGAGAGAAAATCTTTCACACCAGTTCCAGTACCTGGTGGAAAAAAGAGAGGAAAAAAATTAACCCCAGAGACACAAAACACCCATAAGCAGCTAACCAAGGTTAGATGCACTACAGGCAGCTGGATTTTTCTTTACATGCCTGAAAATATAAAGGAGAATGATAATTATATTTTATCAAAGGAGCATACGTGAAGTTGATGAGCAGAACACGATCTTCCTTGGGTATTGTAAATGTTGCTTAATTGCTCTTCCCTCTTGCTCAGTTACTAAGTATCACAAACAAAGTAGCAGAGCAGCACTGTATTCAATAATAAAATTACTTATAATACAACACTTAGCTTTATGTAGAAACTGAAAAAAAGCAAACTGGCTGACTAATTTTATTTTAACAGCAAAATGTGCCTTTTTTCACCACCATTGCCTCCAGTTCAATAGAATAGGGAGCTCTGTTATGAGCCAGTGTCAAAGGACTCTTACCAAAATGGTAGAGAATTCTTCTACTTGTAACTTCAGGCTTAATGGGATAATTTTAATGTCAAAAGTTTTAAGTTAATAACCATCATTCTAGCATTGATATGGAAAGCAACTCAGAATATATCATCTCTGAACATGAAATCCCTCAACAGCTAGAGATTAGGACATTAAAGCAGCTTCATTTTGAAATCAGCTTTATTCGATAATATAAATATTTTATTTACACACACACACACCTAGATATAATATGCATAGCAAACAATATCTTGAATTTACTGTGAATCTGTATTACTACAGGAGAGAATGGCGTTTTATAATGGGTATATCCCTCACACTCTCTTGGAAGCAAGCCTTAGAAATGGTCAGATGATTCTTCCTCTGGAGGAGATAACTCCTTTCCCAAATTTAAACTAACAAGCCAGGAGTGCTGGAAAAACTAAGCAAACAAGCAACCCCCCTGCCACAGGAAACATAGGCATAAGGAGTGCAATGGTACTTTTGTTGGTAATACCTGGAGAAAACAAATCCTTATGATAAGCCCAAGATACCATTTTCTACAACAGACCAGTGTATTCATCATCTATGCTATCATGGTGAGAACTGGACACCATTCAAGCTTGCATCCGCCATGAAGGCAACAGCCTTGGCCACCTTCTTTCTGCTGAGTTCTCTCTGCTCTTGGATTGTTAGATGATGATGATGATGATGGTGATGATGGTGATAATAATGAGAAGAAGGAGGAGGAGGAGGAGGAAGAAGTTGGAAGGGACCTTGGAGGTCTTTTAGTCCAACCCCCTGCTCAGGCAGGAAACCCTATACCATTTCTTCTTAAAAATGTCCAGTGTTGGGAGCATTCAAAACTTCTGAAGTTGGTATAGCTGTCCCAAGGCCTTGGCCATCTGTCTTGTCATTATAAAAAGAACAAATTCTGAAATGCTGCCTCAGCCTTGTCTATTAAGGAGATGTTATGGAGATCTAATACTGACTGCAAGAAAGTTCAACAGCTACCCTAGGAACTTATATGTTCAGGAAAAGGAAAGTATATGGTAGAACTGTTGGGTATCAGGACCATCTCTACTTCCAGTAGATCCAACAGGGGATCCATGGGAAAGAACAGTTAAAATTCCTTTAGGCCAGAGGTCGCCAACCGTTTCGGCACCAGGGACCGGTTCCATGGAGAGAGGTTTCTCCACGGTCCGGAGGGTGTGTGGTTTTGTGTGCTGCCTGCATCCCGTGGATGGGGCTTTGCTTGTTTGTGCGGACCAGTTGCTGGCATGCCGCAGCCCGGTACTGGTCCACGGATCGGGGTTGGGGATCCCTGCTTTAGGCCTAAAATGTTGCAGATTTTCCTGGGTATTTGTGGGAAATCTTCAGGGTTTCTTTCTCATCTAGGGACAAGTCTTATCCTGTGTGGTTGGTCCTGAAAGAGGTGTCTAGTAGCATGCCATATAAGGGAGAGTCTAGGCCTGTGGTGGCGAACCTATGGCACGCAGAGCCCTGTGGGCACGCACGCCGTCGCCCCAGTCCTAGGCCTTCAGCTGGGTTTTATAAAACCTTTTCGCTTTAGGCCTCCGCCGTGTGCAAAAAAAGAGGTGCAATCAATTTTAAGTTTTCGCAGGAAAAAAAAGATCTCACAAAGTTGGAATTGATTGAACTTTTTAGTCCCACCCAGTCTGCCGTTAGCACCGCAGCCATGCCCACCCAATGGGCCACACCCACCTGGCACCCGACTATACAAAAGTGGGTTTTGGGTTGCAGTTTGGGCACTCGGTCTCTAAAACGTTCGCCATCACTGGTCTAGGCATCTCTCCCTCATTCAAAGCCATTTTCCGGTCTCCTTCCTTGTTTTCCCCAACAGGCCACCACAGTGGAGAACTTGACAGCAGTACTTGTTATCCCTGACTTACAACCATTTCAACTACCTATAACCTTCATCTTTCATATCCCTCATGGGTGGGATATTGAAAAGGTACTGCTCAACTATCCCATGATCACCTCTGGAGGTCTGCCAGATGAATGAGGATTCACTTGCGATCAGCTGTTTTTCACTGTGAAGAGCATGGCACAGAGATGTGGGGCTATGCTGCTTCACTACTGGGGGTCAAGCCTCTTGCTCAGCCTCAGCTATCAGAGAAATCTCCCTGTCTGTATAAATCAGCAAATATATTTCAGAAATTTGCTAGCCCTGGAGTCTAAATTCCATTTTATTCATTTATGACAACGTTTAAAGAAAAATACACAAGCATAAAGATACAAAAACTAAAAACCAACAACCAACAATAAAACATAAGTAAAAGCTTTTGTGGAAAAATTTAAAGATATACTATCCCCTTCCCTCACAATTACGTCCCTAACTTCTAACCACAACCTAAATATATGCACTTTACATTAAATATGTATTAAATTATTAAATCAAAATTATTGCTACGTTTGTTGAAATGATTTTTTCTATTGCTTTTAAATGGTCTCAAGACTTTTTTCCTAGACCCCATATTTCAAATGTCTGGATTTGTCTTGCTATGTAATACGTAGTACCATGTTTCCCTGAAAGTAAGGCCTACCCCGAAAATAAGTCCTAGCTTTGGGTGAGGCACACACCTAAAAATCAAGCTAGGGTGGGGGGTGGATCTGCCCAACATGCCCTGCACTCACTTACCTTGCAGCCAGGCCTCTCCTCATCAGCCCAATTCTTCTGCGGTGTCTTCTGCAGCCAGGCCTGCATTTCTCAGTCACAGGCCTTTCCAGAAGGCCTGTGCAGCCAAGAACCGAACTATGGATTCAATCCATAGCTCTGTTCTACAAGACCTCTGCAGCTGAGCTCTGAATCCATAGCTCAGTACTTGGCTGAATAGGCCTTCCGGAAAGGCCTGACTGCAAAATGCAGGCCCGAATGAAGCTGCTCCTACAGCCCCAGAAGAAGTGGACCTGCTGTGCGGAGCTGTCGGTGCTGGAGGTAAGACATCCCCTGAAAATAAGACCTGGTGCCTCTTTTGGAGGCAAAAAAAAAGACCTGGTCTTATTTTCAGGAAAACACGGTACCGTATTTTTCTGACTATAAGACGCACCCTCAGTGCCGAACAGCTGAGCCAGCAAATCTGGAAGTTCGGCCAGCCGACGATCTTGCTCCCTCCTCCCTCCCATTAGTGTCAAGCCCACAGGAGCTTGACACCTGCACCAGGCGGCATGGCAACCCACACAGGCATGCCCTAGGTTGTGGAGGTTACCATTATTTTTCCCATATACGAGATGCACCTGATTTTTGAACAGGGAGTTTGCAGGAAAAAATAGCGTCTTATACACGGAAAAATATGGTATATAGGGGGTCATTCCTGCTTAGTTAAACTTCTATCTTAACTACTATCACTTGCCACTGCTACATACAGATATCTCTTAGTGAACGTTCAAAGTTATGTGATAAGCACCCCCTAATGTTTATGAACAAGTCTTGAAATTATGAATGTTGCAGCACCACGGCAGTCGTTCACCTTTACGAACAACCACAGAGGCTCTGCAACATTCACCCTAGCTATTCTCTCTCTCCCTGCCCCCCCCTGCTGCTGGATCCACATAGGCACTAAGCCTGTGTATATTCACCTTGCGAAGATCTAGAGAGCCTTCGTTTCTTGGCCTGTTTCACTGCTTCAGGCCTTTGGTGTGTTCGCAGAGAATGGAGACCTAAAGTACCGCAAGATCATGCAAGATCAGTAGTGCGAGATCTTGCATGATCTCATGGTACTTTAGGCCTCTGTTCTCTGCAAACGGAGCCCTGGATGAGATCTGCGGCAAAAGGCTTTGTAAATGGAGGAAGGCGTGAAACATTAAAGCCTTCCCTCTGTTTGCAAAGCCTTTTGCCATCTATGCAAAAAGTCTTTGCTGCCAAGAATGGAGCTCCAGATTGACGCATGCATTGCTCCCGTAGTTACCGTGTTCCCCCGATAGTAAGACACCCCCGATTGTATGACGTATCGGGGGTGTCAGGGGGGTCGGCTAATGTAAGCGGTGCCCCGAACGTAAGACGTATATCTTACTTTCGGGGAAACACGGGGGCGGAGGGGAGGGAAGATGGATGCGCACACCCGGTGGAAACGGCGGGGCTGGGGAAGAGACGCTGAGGGGGGCAGCCGGACCTCCCCGCGCAAGCCGAGCCCCGAGCCTCTCCAGCCGCGCGCCGGGGCAGCAGGCTGTGCAGGGAGAGCCGCCGCCGCCGCCCCAGCCGCCGCGGGCGAGGCTGGCTCGCCAAGCTCGGAGGGAAGGAGGCTCCCTCGCTTGCTCCGCACAGCCCCGCCGCCCTCTCGGCCCAGCGCGATGGGAAGTGGCGGGGCGAAGTAGCGGGCGTCGCTGCCGCGGGGGAAGGAGCCGGTGGAGGTGATGGGGCTGGCATGGCGGGGGGGAGTGGAATCCACAGCTTTGCGCCGCTCCCCTCCCCTCCCCCGCCGCTCACTCACTCACCCGCCGCTTCGCTCACGCTGCCTTTTCCGGCGACCAACCTCAAAAAAGAAAGGGAGGTTGGTCGCCGGAAAAGGCAGCGCGAGCGAAGCGGCGGGTGAGGCGATGGGGCTGGCGTGGCGTGGGGGGAGTGGAATCCAGAGCTTTGCTCCGCTCCCCTCCCCTCCCCGCCGCCGCTCACTCACTCACCCGCCGCTTCGCTCGCGCTGTCTTTTCCGGCGACCAACCTCAAAAAAGAAAGGGAGGTTGGTCGCCGGAAAAGGCAGCGCGAGCGAAGCAGCGGGTGAGTGAGGTGATGGGGCTGGCGTGGCGGGGGGGAGTGGAACCCAGAGCTTTGCTCCGCTCCCCTCCCCGCCCCGCCGCTCACTCACTCACCCGCCGCTTCGCTCGCGCTGCCTTTTCCGGCGACCAACCTCAAAAAAGAAAGGGAGGTTGGTCGCCGGAAAAGGCAGCGCGAGCGAAGCGGCGGGTGAGTGAGGGGAGCATTCCACCGGCACGGGCCGCATTTGTGGGCGCTGGCCGCGTCCTGCCGGCCTCTCAACCCAATCCCTGCCGCTGTTGCCTCCCCATCCACCGGGCAGCAGAGCGCGCGGGACCGGCGCGGGTCTGGGGCGGCACGCAGGCCTGCTCTGGGCTGGCGGCGGCGGCGGCGGCAGGGCGGGGAAGGGAGGGGAGGGCCGGCCGCCCCTGCCACACAGGCAAAGCTTCGTGGCGCCCGCCGGGAATGGAAAGATTTCACCCGCACCTTTTCTACGTACGCTCCGAAGGCGGGGGCGGCTGAGTGAAAAGCGGGCAGAAATTGACGGGAGGGGCAAAGGTCTTGCACAGCAAAAGTCAACGACAAGCCCAAACCACCAAAATATTAATCAGTCCTGAAAAATTACTTTTTAAAAAGACAGGAAAGTGGCCAAAATAGACCCACGTTGTTCGCTGGATAAACGAATAATTAATCATAAGGCAGTGTATCTCCGGCTGGTTCGCCTTTACGGTAATTGAAAAGTTGGGAGCTGGTGCTGTGGGCTTACAAATTCTCCCTCTTCCTCCCCACCACTCTCCTTACGATAAAACAAAAGTACATCTGATTTTGTTAACCCTAACTTGTCAAGTTCAGTTATTCCTTGGCACATTTCCGACCAAATGAAAAGGAGGTGCCTTGGTTTGTGGAGTTGAGGGGATGTTGGTTTTTAGTTTTTGTATCTTTATGCTTGTGTATTTTTCTTTAAAAGTTGTTATAAATGAATAAAACGGAATTCAGACTCCAGTGCTAGCAAATTACTGAACTTATATTTGCTGATTATATAGACTTGGTGATTTCTCTGATAGCTGAGGCTGAGCAAGAGTCTTTTTGCACAGAGACTGGAAACCTGAAGTCCCGCGAGATCACAGTGCCCAGAAGCTTCCAGTCTCGGTGCCCAAAGTTTTTGCAAGCTGGCCGGATGCTTTGAGGCAGTTAATTGATTTATATTTTTGTACTTGTATTTTTGCTGTGAGCCGCCCTGAGTCTGGGGAGAAGGGCGGCATGTAAGTCAAAATAAATAAATAAATAAATGTCTCAGTAGGTCTGGGGAGGCCTTGCGTGGTCTGAAGCAGGTGGCCTGTTCCATCACTAGGCCCCCTCATGGCCTTCCCCACCCTGATACCTCATGTGCACTTAACAAACTGCATATTCGATTAGCAAATGCCTGGGCGAAAGCAGGGAGTGATTGCGTTCAAGGTACGCTATTCACTCCTACAAATCCTCACATTACAAATGGAATGGGGAGGCTCCATTGCATTCGTAACTCGAAGATTATCTGTATTCTCCCGTTTTAGTCTCCCAATCTTGTATTGTAAACAAAATTTAATTTTCCCAATGTTGTGCCAAATTTATTCTTGAAGTTATCAACATGTACTGTATCAAATTATATTTTTCATCTTTTGTGGGGTATTATAATTAAAAAATATTTGTGATTTTCATTCAAATTTTATTTGTAGAATCTTATGAATATTTTGATGATGTATTTCTTTCTAGTACTTCTGAGATTTTTTTACAAAATCAACATACATGATAGAATATTCCTTATTTATTCTCACATTTCCAACATTTATTGTTATATGATTTGTCTATCTTGATAATTACTGATGGAGTTATATACCATTGGGTTGTTGGTGGTCTCTGAACTTGGCTGTTTTCTTGCAGACATTTCATTATCAAACTAGATAACATCATCAGTGTACCTATAAATATTTTATCCCAATTTCCCCTTAAACTGTATCAGGAAGTAAATTACATTGATTTGTTTCCGTAGCATTTCTCATTAATGTACTGTGACTACTTTTTAAAAATTTTGCATCCACTGTAACATGATGTTTATTTGTTCCTTTTCCATACTGTAATTCAATTACAATTTATATACTGTACATATCCTAACAGGTGACCTTGATTTTGTATAAATGTTTTAATTCTATCATTTTTCTCAAGGTCCCTTTTTCTTTCTTAAGACCTCTTATTATTCTTCCAGCAATTTGTACTGCTGGAAGCAGTTCTTGCTGTGTCTTTAGTTAAGTTTCTGAGTCTGGCCACAGAGCTTCTGATTCTAACCATTAAACTAAATAATGTAGTGGAAAAAGAAAAAAAGAAAAGAAAAATGAATTAGATTGATAGGGTTTTGACTGATGGAGCTGACCAGCTGGGTGCACTTTGAAATTATTTCCTCCAAAGGAAGTAATGTCAATACATTTCTAAACCCTGCTTCTTGTACAAATGGGAGGATTATACCCACAATAGGATCTTCACTATTTTTTGTGTGTATATATTGTACTTTTAAACTAGTAGTGTATTGTTTTGGGTTGTTAGAAGGCTGTCAAGACTCTTACAGTGTTTGCATTATTTATGAATTCCTCCAATTCATTAAGACTCTTGGCAATGTAGAATAGATGGAACAGATCTCCTTAGAGAGATTTAAAAAACTTTAAAATAAAGTTTTAAATAGGCGTTTAATTGCTAATTGCTTTAGATTAATTTTTAACACTTAATTTAGAAATGACAACTGTGACTTTATGTTTTTATTGTAAATCATCATATTTTGATAGTTGATGTAATAAAAAATTGATGGATAAATTAGTAAAACAAAGTAACTTCAATGTTCAAAGTGCTGCTGTTGAGGTGTACATCAGAAAGGTTCAAAGAGAGAGAAGATAACAAATTTAATTCTCACTCATTTAATGACCAAAGAGAGATGTCTAAATATTCCCAGACCTTTTTTCATGAAGGCCAGAAAATTTGAGCTATTTATGAGTACTACCTGGAAAGACAATAAAGAACATCTCATACGAAACCAAACAGAGATAGGGATGCCTAAAAGTTTGTGCATCTTTTTGAATTTTCAATATTTCTGCAGAGGTATGCCCTGAAATGTGATGCGTTCTCAGAACTAGATAAACAAGCCAAGCCAATTAAACAAATGTGTGAAAACATTATATTTATTCACTGATATATTAAGACAAATAATCCAAAGCTACATATTTGTGTGCAACAAATACCAGTATGTTGTGAAAGATAATGATGGCTATACCATTGTTTGGGCCTGTTTTGTTGTCTCTGGATCAAGACAGTTTTCTATCATTGATGGAACTCTGAATTTTGAATTGTACCAGTATTTTACAGGAAAACATCAGGCTATCTGTCCCTGAACAAAAGCTCAAGAGAATGTGGGTCACACAGCAAGACCCCCTCCCCAAATACGAGTCATATGATTAAAGAATAGTTAAAGCACAAGAAAGTTAATGTTTTGGAACCTTCAAGTTATAGTCCTGACTTTAATCCTATATAAATGTTGTGGAAGGACCTGAAGTGGGTAGTTCATGCGAGGAAGTACACCAACATCCCTGAGTTAAAAGTAAGTAAGGAAGAATGGGCTAATGTTCCTCCAAGTTGATGTGTAGGACTGATCAACAGTTTTAAGGAATGTTTAGTTGCAGATATTGCTGCCCAAGGGGACACAACAGTTACTGAAAGCAAAGGTTCACATACTTTTGCCATACACAAATGTGTAGCTTTGGATATTTTTTCTTAATAAATAGATGAAGAAGTAGAATGTTTTGACTCATTTGTTTTAATTGAATTATTTTGATCTACTTTTGGGACGTGTGGAGAACAGATCACATTTTAGGTTATACTTACATTTAAAAAGGTTCACAAACTTCAGCATCACTTCATTCTTTTGACTACGGAGTCTACAATATTTTAGTTGCAGCTTATTGTTTTCTATAAATGTCTTTAAAACTAGTGCCTGCTAGATACCATTACATTCCACATTTTTTTTTCTAACTGGACAGCAGCAATTTGCAGTTGACATTACTCCCATCTCCTCAGCCTGCAGTAGATGCAAATAAGTCATTTTAACTTATAAACAGTTGTACAAAATGGAAGTCCTGAAAAAGTCTCTTCTAATTTTCTGTAACCTTCTTGCTGTCCCTGGTCAACATTTTAAAACTCACCTTAATTGTACCCTGACTGTTAGCAGCAATCAACACATTGGACTCCTGCAAAAGAAGAAAAAATATCAGGCATTATGCTGCAGGCAGTAACCAAGTAAATTGGGTACTGTTTGCCTTAACAATCAGATATGTTGATTCCAGTATTCAAGAGACATGTAGAATTTGACATAATGTTTGAGAAGTTGTGCCTGTAACAGTTTGGGAACACTACCAGTCGGGGACATGATACTTTAAACCATCTGTCAAACATGATCTGTGAACATGGGAAATAAGTGAGAAATTCAAATTCAAAGGTGCTTCAATTGAACTCCATCACTGACTATTGGAACAAACTAAACAGGCAACTTTTATTATGTAACAGAATGGAAAATGATTGAATTTAACCATAATTTTGTAATTTATGTACTAATAAAACTGGCTGCAACCTTTAACTGGTGTATCATAGGATAAAACTTTGTCAACACAGGCATCTCAAACAAGCAAACTTTCAGAATGCCTGGACCCAATAGCCCAGAGACACTCAGGTGAAATGGGCAGTATAAAAATTTGATAAGCAAACAAATAAATTACTCGCTTGGGGAAGTTGTGCTGTTTCTGTGCTTCCAGGCTGCTATTAAAATTCCTCATTTTCACCATTCTGTGACAGTTTACCAACCACTCATGCAATTCCTTGTTCTCTGCTTCCCCTACCCAACAGTATGCTTGCAGGGAAGGGAGGGAGGGAGGGAAAGGAGGGAGAACAGGGAAGAATCCCCTTGCATCATTCCTGTCCCACCTCACCCTGCCTTACACCCTCCCTGTGCATCTTCCCCTGTGGTATGGCGGCACTTCTTGCACATTCCCACAAACCTATCCATATGAACCTTCTCTGACTCATGTAGCACCTCAGGGCACCCACATATATCTTTCCCAACCCATGCCATCACCACCCCCAACATATGTGCTACCTCTCATACACTCTTCCTGACCTGCATGGCATTCTTTGCAAATTCTGACACACCCTTCCTGATCCCAATCTCACGCACCTCTTACTTCCTGCCTGGCATGCCTGCTGGCCTTGGAAGTTGAAGTTGCCTCATTCCTACAGCTTTTTTTGCCTGCCTGTGCTCATTTTATTTCTGTTTAGGTGAAGAAATATCTCTGAAAGGAATTAGAATTAGAATAATAGAGTTGGAAGGTATCTTGTAGGTCATTTAGTCCAACCTCCCGCCCAAAACGAAACAAAGACCAAATTAAGACCCTGGATTGTCTAGTGGTTTCCAACATGCTAACTGATCCCTTATTATCTTTGTCAGTTTGTTTATGCTCAGCACAGCAATTCAACTTGCTATGTTGAAGCTCTCCAAAAGTTCAAAAAACCTGGTTTATAGAATACCCAAATTCTCTTATCACTGGAAGACAGAAAATATTTGGATGGAAAAGCATAAATTACACCAAATATAAAACAATTAGCAAGAAGCAATAAAAGTGTTCAAGTATTTAAAGCAAATCCTTTGGTTTAATAGGATAGGTACCCTAAACAAGGAAATTGCAAGTTAAAATAATAATTGTAATACCAATAACAGTGCATGTTAAGGGCATGGTTTCCTGATTATATTAATACTGACAATTATGATTATTTTTGTGTGTATGTAAGTATGTATGTATGTACGTATGTATTGTGTTTGTATTTGGTTTTAATTGATTTTATGATTGTTTGCCACTCAGAGTCATTTATTTGAGATGGGAAGCTGTAGAAATTGAATGAATGAATGATCACGGCATATCTATTAAATCAAAGACAAAGGTGAAATCAACCAATTGCTACATAAAGTTGTTTTCTGAATCCATTGATGTTCTGTTGAATTAAGACCTTCAGAGTGACAGTGATTTATGTGCTCTGGCTTTTATGAAATCCTACCTGCTCCAGATGTATAAAAGCTTGTTGCTTCTTCCTAATCCTCCAGTTTATTCGGAAGACAATAGGATAAAGTTTGGAGTACTTATAAAAAGGCTAGAAGGTATTGCCTGCCATCTTTTTAAAAATTGGGACATATAATCCTTTCGATTTTCAATTATTAGCTCTAACATGTTTTGTTTATTTCTTCAAGAGTGTTTAGTCAGAATAGGGACTCACCAATGGAGATTCTGCTTATATACCTCTGGGGATATCATATATTCTCCAGGGACTTTTCAAGGGCCAGTGCTATCATTACTTGCATTCTAGTTTAAAGACAGGTGACCACTCTGGTAATGTATTGAGTTCTATGTGAGCTGTTGTGAGTAAAGTGTTATATAGTACATATGCATGCTATTAGTCACCAATTTCTGGAATTTTTCCCTCATTTTTTTGCAGGTGGGAATATTTATTAAGCTACATGAGAAATCTATTGCAGTTTAATAATTATTTATATTGGAATTAAAATTGGACCAATAGCTGGATTAGAGGGTTATATTTACCATTCCTAACTCAACTCTGAATATTTCTTGAAGTTTGTCACGGAAACCTATAGTCATAAGAACATAAGAACATAAGAAGAGCCATGCTGAATCAGGCCAAAGCCCATCAAGTCCAGCATTCTGTGTCACACAGTGGCCCACCAATTGTACGTGGGGATCTTGAGCAGAAAGAGAAGGCAAAACCCTCCCTTTCCCTTGACCCCCAACAAACCATCCTTTTTTTATATTGATCTTTTTGAGATGACATACAATGGTCACCTGAGTGTAGTACGCATGATTGATTATACTGAAAATTAGATACATATTTCAGTTGAGTTGCAATATGACGTCTCTTTGATTCAGCATCTGCTAGCTTTTTAATAAAGCAGTAATTTTCTCACTGAAGTTAGAACTTCATCTAAAGTGATGTTTAAGTTGAGTAATACCATCTGGCGTACATCATCTCACAGGAAGAGAACCCCTGTATAACAAAAGAGTGAGAAAGAGGGGTAGATAGAATTTATCTGCTCTATTATGAATGTCAAAAGAACTAACCTCAGGAAAATGTGTAGGTGTAATCAAGAATAATCAATACTGCTGCTTTAGAAATGTATAGTGCCTATTTGAGTGACCCAGATCAGTATCATGCAGATTATGTAGACCAAATCCAAAAGACAAATTCAATAACGAAAACCCCTGATTGTGTTTAACACTTTATTCATGGAGGATCAAGGGAGCTACCACTTGTCTTCTTGTGTCTGTCATCCTGATGTAACTATTAACATCTTTATCAATTCTGCCAGGCAATAAAATGTCTGTGTTTGGTAGTGATTGTTCAATATTCTCAAAAAGTGTTTGCAGAGAGGACCAAAACTTAAACCACAGATTTAGATTCCTGCCAGCAAGGAAATAAACATTAGTAGAAAGAATTGACCCAAAAGATTTAATATCTACCTGGATTAGCTGGATATGACTGTAATAAGACCAGACTTCTCTGGTATAATGTTAGCTGAAATCAAAATTGATAGTCTATCACTTTTTTTCATTCAAAACTAATTTCACTACTGGAAAATAACATGAGCAGAAACCTGACAAGTAAGGGCAAGAAATATCCTGGCGCTATGTCTTATGCAGAAAAATAGTATCATTTTTTTCCAAGCAGTATTCAACTTAGATTTGTAAATTCCTTTCTTCCCTCATCCTGTGAATGACTAATATTGAACAAGGGCAGATCATATACACATCAGAGGTGGGAAAGCCTGGAAACCAAGAGGGCATTCCTAGAGATTCATCAGGGAATGTGATAATTTTCAGAGTTTTCCCCTTCCACCCCCAAATTTTCTAGTGTTGGGAGATGTGCTAAAAGTGAAAAATGGGCACATTAAGCCCAAATATTAACACATCTATTTTGGATATTCTTATTCCCCTTGCTCCTACAAAAGCCACAAACTCTATCATGTTTGTAGAGTTTCTTGCAGAATTTCAGCAACGCTCTCTTGGAATGCTCTAAAGATGACAAAATGGGGGCTAAGAGGAGAATATATGACTTTAAAGTTTAATATATTATAATACCAAATCCAAGAAAGGCAATTAACAGTGGCTAAAAATAAAATTAATTGGCAAATGAAAGCTATTAATTTCCTCCTTACAATATGCCAGAGAATGGAGGAAGAAGAGCACATGAGGTAAAAGCAGTAAAGGAGGCCAAGTCAACGTTTGGCTTCAGACTGAACAAGAACACTGATGATCAAAACATATATAGCAGCTTTGCCAAATGAATTCTATTTTATTCATTCAATTTATTTAGCTGCCGGTTTCACATGTGTGACTCTGGCAGTCTGCAGTTAAAAGAGCAAAAATTAAAACACATGTAATAAATAACCCTAACCAAAGCCAATAAAAAATTAAATTTAAATCATATAAATTTTCTAAATAAATAAATAACATTAAAAACAAGTTAAAACAAACATAAAATAGAATGTGTGAGAGTACCAAGTAGCAGATTACAAACATTTCACAGGCTCCGTATCTCCATGGGATCCCCAAACCTGATGGCAAAATCATGACTTCGGGATCTTCTAAAACAGGACTTTTCAACCTTTTTACCCATTGTACCACTTTTAGGATACGGCAACATCCGAGTACCACCAGTTGCCTAGCAAGGGGTCAAAAACATGATGACCAAAAAAAAAAAAAAAAAGGAAAAAAGTGATAAAGTACAGGTAGTCCTCGACTTACAACAGTTCGCTTAGTGACTGTTCGAAGTTACAATGGCACTGAAAAAAGTACCCCCCAAGCCACAGCCGAGCAAGACACCTGCCTGGCTACCTGGCGGCGCTCTTCCTCCTGTCCAAGTTTTTCATTATTGTGACCATTTCTGTTGAGGATTGGCAGTGGGGGTGGGGTGGGGGGTGTTTGGTTTTTATTCCCACCGTCTGCTGGGTGGTTGCAGCAGGTTTTGGTCACTTCACATGACCCTGGGACACTGTGACCGTCATAAATATGAATCAGTTGCCAAGCATCTGAATGTAAATCACAAGACCCTGGAAATGCTACAACATTCCAGCTGATCGGCGCTTCTCCTGGGCTCAGAAGAAGCGCCAGGATCAGCGCTGAGCTCCAGCTGGAGCCTGGCGCTGATCCTGATGTTTCCACTGAGCCCTGACAGCCCTGCAGCTCCAGCCATCTCTCGCTCAGGTTTGTGCAGTGCTGCCACTGGTTCAGCTCATTCCCCTCCCCCACTACTTTTCTAGGATGGTCGCGTACCACCTGCCAGGTGCCAATGTACCACAGGTGGTACCCATACCACTGGTTGAAAAGCCCTGTTCTAAAAGGCCAGTTGGGGTGGGGACAATCTGACCACAGAGAGATGACCCAGAAGGCAAGTGCCATGGCACAAAAGGCTATCATTCTGGGTCCTAAAACTCTTTATTAGATGGTACCTACTACATGCTCCCTCTGTTGGATTTGATGGAATGGGCGGATGTAATCGAGAAGCGGTACTCTCTGGCCATTGTTAGCAATCATAGCAGACCAGAAGCCTTATAAAAATTTGAAAGTCATGAGTCCAAATAATATATATATAGAGAAATATGTTTAGAACCATATTATTTAATGCATGAAAATATTTAAAAACTACATTCATTAGTTACATTACTATTGTAAAAATACTATTAAGAAAAGTGACCCATTTATTTCATCTTTGTTTTAGATACTATCAAGAGATGGAACTCTAATTATCTAGTTAGATGTATCAAAAAAGTAAATTAAGATTTTAAGAATTAGGAGTTAGCTTTAGCAGGGTATAATACTTGATTGTTTCTTGACACTAGTGATGCTCCTTACTTTCTCTACCATATATTTTAACTTTTCTGTATTGAATCCGAATCTCTTTAAAAAATGATATGACTAAACTTTGAAAGTACAAGTCACTTTAATTGAAGCGAGTAGTTAAAAGTAACCAAGCAACTAAAAACTTTTTAATTGCTTGACAAGCCTGAAGTTAATACTGCATATAGGTAGATTTTATACTATCATTATCAGACAGGCTATCCCCCTTTCTCTATAATATTTTGTTTAATCTTTCTTTTAATTCACAGTTATCCACACCATGATTAATATCCTACTTCTCTAAGTCTGAGAATATTTACCCAGGAAAAATTATCCATTTTCAGATTTTTAAAATGTTCTTATATTTGCAACTACTTAAAATGAAATCGAGCCCCAGGTTTTTTCAGATTATTGCACTGATCTTCCTCAAAACAACTTACAACACAGTACAGTAATCCTCTAAATTATCTTTATAAATGCTTAGCATTTCAACTTTTGCATTCATGTCCCTGTGCTGAAAGCTACAAGTGGAAATCCAGCCAAAAATCATTCTGAAAAGAGAATGAAGTTTTAGCACAACAGAACTCCAATCCATCATATATTTTAACCTTGAAGCTTGCTGACAAGCAGTAAATTGTCAAAGGTTGCAAAACAGAACCAACCAACAAGAACATCAATATATTCCATGTAAGTGGAATTATTTTTGCTTTTTGAAATCTATTTAATGACATTCACTGAATAAAAGTTCTTTATACAATAAATTTCACATATTTATTACTGTGCAAAAAGTCTTGATATTCTTAATGAAGTTGACAATAATATCACACAACTATTAAATAGGGTATTATTGCTGAAGGACATAAGGAAGTGATTTTTGTCAAATAGTTTGGAGACTTTTTCTAATCCTAATATGAATTTTGTGGGTCACATTATACTGCTGAAAAAAAAATCATTCTAAAAGAGATTTATTTTTCTGTATTGTGGGATTATCACATAAAGAATATGCGACAAGTCATTTTTAAATAAAATAAGTGTAAGGTTTTAGATAGTTAGATATAATCTGATAAAGTTCCTTTAATGTCCCAGGAATGTATTTTTGATTCAAGAAGTAACAGTTCATTATATAAAAAGATTATCATTACCAAACTCAATCATTGTATTCCATTTTGCAAACATAAGGTTGGAGTCCATCTCCAGGACATTTCCGGTCAGTTGTATATTTTAATAAAATAAATTTAATTTTAATTAAAATATGCCTTATTATAGAACAAATTTAAAGAGATGAAAAATAAATTGAAGAAAGAAAAGGAGAAATGTGGGGAACAGATTCAGGGGGAATATTAAGATCAACAAATGTAGAACAATTTTGATTGTAAAAAGTAAGAATTATGCATCTTCAAAAGATAATTCACTAGTTTATGAATTTTATTCTGAAAAACAATCTATGCATTTAGACACTGAGGCTATATTAACACTCTCATATTAAGAATTCTGTGACTAACATATGCAGACATTTTTGTTAAAAACTTTATTGTGTGTAATATCTTTTTATTATCAGTTTGATATGTCTATCTACACTGAAAATTTTAAAAGAAGTTATCTCCTATATCTGTAATGATTTAGTTTCACAAGGCTTTTTTGCCTTAATTTATAAATGCCTATAAAACAGTTATTGGAGGAGCCTATTTTGGACTTGCATCTTTGAAAATATAATTGCATTCATCATTTACAGTATTTTCTCCTGTGCAAGTCTCTTCTAATGCTTGATAAATAATATAAACCAAACTTATTTTAAGTCTCTAATATACCTAAATTCAGTTAATTTATTAGTAGATTAGAAATTTAAAAAAATCTATATAAATTTAATGAAATAAATAAATAAATAAATAAGGATGACTGAAAGAAGAAAAAGTAGAAGTCCTCTAAGAAAAATATTAAAAGACAGATTTATCTCCCAACACAACAAAAGGAGAGTAGATGTGGATGCTGCTTGGGACACAGTAAAAAGGATAATATTACAGAATGCCAGAGTAGCATGTAGAGTTTTAATAACAAGAAATATTTAAAAGCATATTTGGTGCAGTGATGACATGAGAAAAGCTGTGGGTGAGAAAATAAAATAAGAAAATGCTACAAAAATGAAGATGAAAAGAATACTATAGCTGAATACCATTCCAGGAGGCAGAGAAGGTATAGAGGACTGCAATGATGCAGGGAATTCCTTGCCCTATAAAGGAAACTGGGATGTTTGGTGTGGAGAAAAGAAGACTTGGGAAAACATAACTATGTTCAGATAAAGAGAAGCTATAAGGAAGATAGTGAAGAACTATTTTCAGGATAGAACAGAAACTAGAACAAGGTATAAGAGGTAGAAGTTGCAACTACCTCGCTTTCATTTAAAAGGAAATGAACAATTTCTGTTGGGAAGATCTGTACAACCCTAAAGCAACCTATCTATAGAGGTTGTGGGTTGTCTATCTCTAGAGATTTTAACAAAAACGTTGAAAGCTACTTCTGGAGAATCATTTAATTAGCTTCCTGCATATTGCAGAGTTGGGCTAGATGATTTTATGGCTCCTTTGAACTCTACAATTCTATGATTTTATAAACTGTATTGTGAGAAAAAAAATTACAAAGAATGTATCCAAAGAGAACAAAGAATGATTAAGAGTAAAAAGACATAAAATGTAGAGTGATTTTTATAGAAATAAAAAGGGAAAAAGGGAAAAGAAAAATAGAAACCAAAAAAAAGATACGAAGAGGTAGCTTCAGATCTTCTTTACAGCAGTTATATGTACAATCATAAATTTAGCCCTTACACTATGGTAGCAACAGAACTTTCTTCTATACTGTCTCATCATCAAAACCATAAATCATAAATTCATTTTTCTGTTTTATTAATAAGTCCATAAGAGAATTCCAGTCAGCAATACATGAAGATATTGTCTTTTCTTTGACCAAAGAGTTTAACAGAAATCAATTTAGCCATCTTAGCAAGTGCCATCATCTTCACCAACCATTCCTCCATTAGTGAGTAGTAGAATAGTAAATAGAGCTGGAAGGGACCTTGGAGGTCTTCTAGTCCAGCCCCCTGCTCAAGCAGGAGAACCTATACCAGTTGTGGCGAACCTATGGCACGGGTGGCAGAGGCGGCACTCAGAGCCCTCTCTGTGGGCATGCGCACTGTCGCTCCAGTCCTAGGCCTTCATTTGGGCTTTATAAAACCTTTTCGCTTTAGGCCTCCGCTGCCATGTGCAAAAAAAAGGTACAATCAAGCAGTCAATTTCAACTTCTCGCTGGAAAAAAAAAGATCTTGCAAAGTTGGAATTGATTGATTGAACTTTTTAGTCCCATCCAGTCTGTTACCACTGCAGCCACGCTCACCCAATGGGCCACACCCAGCCAATGGGCCACACCCACCCGGCACCCGACGATGCATAAGTGGGTTTTGGATTACATTTTGGGTACTCGGTCTCTAAAAAGTTTGCCATCACTGACCTATACCATATCTCAGACAAATGGCTGTCTAGTCTCTTCTTAAAAATCTCCACTGATGGAGCACTCATAATTTCTGGAAGCAAGTTGTTCCACTGGCTAATTGTCCTCATTGTCAGGAAGTTTCTCCTTAATTTCAGGTTGCTTCTCTCTTTGATCACTTTCCAATCATTGTTTCTCATCCTTCCCTCTGGTGCTTTGGTGAATAACGTGACCCCTTCTTCTTGGTGGCAGCCTCTCAAGTACTAGAATATTATGTCTCCCCTATTTCTTCTTTTCTTTAGACTAGCCAAACCCAAGTTCCACAGCTGTTCTTTCTATGTTTTAGTCTTCAGGCCTTTGATCATCTTAGTTGCTCTTATCTGAATTTTTTCCAAACTCTCAACATCTTTTTTGTGATATGGTGACCAAAATTGGCTGCAGTATTCCAGGTGTGGTCTTACTAGGGGGTTTTATAAAGCGGTACTAATACTTCGCATGATCTTGATTCTATGCCTTTGTTTATATAACCCAGGATTGTATTAGCTTTTTTGGTTGCTGCTGCAAACTGCTGGCAAACGGCAAACTGCTGTCAAGTGATCGTCCACTAGGACTCCAAGGTCCCTCTCACAGTTACTGTTTTTGAGCCAGGTCTCGCCCAATCTGTGCTTATACCTTTGATTTTTCCTGCCTAAATGTAAAACTTTACTTTTCTCCACACTGAAACTCATTTTGTTGGATAGGGCCCATTGTTCAAGTTTGTTAAGATCTTTTTGGATCCTGAGTTTGTCTTCTGGGGTTTGTTAAGATCTTTTTGGATCCTGAGTTTGTCTTCTGGGGTTTGTTAAGATCTTTTTGGATCCTGAGTTTGTCTTCTGGAGTGTTGGCTATTCCTGTCAGTTTGGTGTCATCTGCAAATTTGATGAGTTCCCATTCAATTCCCTCATCTAAGTCATTTATGAAGATAGTGCTAAATGTTTCCATTTTTATGTATACAATAATCTCACTACAGTTTTCGGGTACAAAAACAAAAGTTTTATAAGTGTTTGTCCATTAATGCCAAAAGAAAAACCACTGGTCTCAATTGTATATGAATCTTTAAAAATCATTTGTATCCGTGTATGTATTTAAATCCAGAACTTTCTAGCTTTTTGACTTAGAAATGTTCTTCTAAATAAAATAACCAGCTGGAACCCTGTACTTTATTGGAAAGCCATCTGATTAAAAAAATCAAATAAAAGTAGAAAGCATCCTTGGGTACACATTTCTATTGTCTGAAAATGGGTATTTTGTGACTGGCCATGGTCAATAATGAATGCTCATAATTCCAAATTCAACCAAAGATATACTCCAACTAAGACTTTGAGTTAATTAATTGGAGCCAATATAAAAAACCCTATTATTTTAATTGAAATTGCACTCTCTCCTTCTGAAGTACATTAAGGCCAATTACTTAACAGTTTACAGTATCCTTGGGAGAGGAAATGACACACATTTCCCAACCTTAATTTTCCCTCCCAGTATGCAATGAACCATTAAGGTACTACTCTACTTACTTCTAAGTTTAATGCACAGGCCAAATTATAAGCAACCACAAAATCTGAAATTGTAGAAATGCTTTATGTCTACGCTGCACTGAAGTTGAGATTTGGCAATCTGACTTGCATTTTCTTTTAATTAAGTTCCCCCAATGCCCCTCCCTAATACAATAGCAAATACTTGCATGATTTTTGTACCTGTACATATTATAACAAAAGACTAACCTTTTGTTAGTTTACAACAATAAAATCCATATGTAACTCATCAGTAACTGTTACTGGGAGCCAAACTCCCATGACTAAGAATGTACACTATGTCCCCCCCTTGAAGTGGAGCAGATGCAGCAGTATGTGGACAAAAACTTAGCAAGGGGATTTATCGAATGGGCCAAGTCTGCCATGGGAGCCCCAGTGTTATTTAAAGAAAAAAAAAGGCAGGTCACTTTGTCTCTGCATAGATTATAAAGGTCTGAACGCAGTGAGCATGGAAAACAAATACCCCCTCCCCCTCCTGAAGAACTTACTGACCCACCTGGCAAAGGGGAGGGTCTTCACTAAGTTGGACTTGAGAGAGGCTTATTACCGGGTGAGGATAAAGGAGAGAGATGAGTGGAAGACTGCTTTTAACTGTCCCATGGGGAGCTACCAATTTAAAGTCATGCCTTTTGGACTGCAAGGAGCTCCAGCTGTCTTCATGCAGCTGATTAATCAGGTACTATATGACCATTTATACAAAAGTTTTAGTGTACCTTGATGACATCCTGATATACAGCACGAATATGGCTGACCACATAAAACTAGTGAGAAAAGTATTTCTGTTGAACGCCAAACTTTATCTTAAACTATCAAAGTGTGAGTTTCACCAGACCCGACTGGATTATCTTGGCTACACAATTTCCAGCGAGGGCACTGAAATGGACCCGACCAAAATGAAAGCCATAATTGAATGGCAGCCGCCAAAGACTTGCAAACTGCTCTAGAGCTTTCTGGGATTCGCCAACTTCTACCGGCAATTCATCCCCTCCTTTGCTGAAATTGCCCTGTCTCTTACAGAGTTACTAAAAACAGGCAAAGGGGGAGGCCACATCCGGGCCAACCACTAGCATGGAATATAAACTGTCAAACCGCTTTTGAAAACTTAAAAAGACTATTTGCGCTCAAACCGGTCTTAAAGCATCCTTGCCCAGGGAAGCCCTTTGTGATTCAAGCTGATGCTGGCAACGTAGCCGTCAGAGCTGTGCTATTGCAAAAGAACCAGAGTGGGATCCTATAACCCTGCGCCTACACCTCGAAAAAATTCACTGACTGCAAGAGGAGATGGGCTATGTGGGAAAAGGAAGCTTTTGCAATCCGCTGGGCTCTATTAAACTGGCAACACTATCTAGAGGAGAGTAAGGTGCCATTCGAGGTATGGACTGATCACAAAAACCTAGAAGCACTACAGACTCCCCGCAAATTATCCCCAAAACAAGTACGATGGGCACAGTACTTTAACCATTTTAACTTCAACCTAAAGTACATACCGGGAGGAAAAAACTTCTTAACTGATGCTCCATCCAGACTGCCCCAGTACAAAAGCCAGTGTGAAGAGATTAATGAGACAATTATCTCCAATCCACAAACTGCTTCTCAACTTATGCCGCACAGAGTCCTACCTCCAATAGCCCCTAATCCCAATGACCATGGGGCAAAGAAAATAAAACAAGAGCTCCTCAGTAACCAATGGTTCAAGGACAATTAAACCTCCCTAACATGCAGGGATGGTTTGGCTTACAAAGGGGGAAAACTATATTTGCCAGAGACCCTCCGCCTTAATGCGGTCCCACACAGCCATGATGTAAAACAGGCTGGGCACTTTGGGTATTTAAAAACACTACACCTTGTCCGTAGTCAATTCTGGTGGCCGGGATTAAAATGGGACATGGAAAACTATGTCCGGAGTTGTGCTGTATATGCCACCATGAAAAGAATTCCGGGGAAACCCCCTGGATTATTGCAACCGGTGGCAGACCGTTCCCAACCATGGGAAGAAATTGCTATGGATTTTATAGTAGATCTACCTGAAAGTAGGGGAAATACGGTCATCTAGACTATGATAGATCTGTTCTCAAAGCAGGCTCACTTCATTGCCTGCAAAGGGCTCCCGTCCGCCCAAGACTAACCAAAATGTTCCTGAAACAATATCTACAGACTGCATGACACACCTAAACGAATAATCTGACAGGGGGACGCAGTTCACAGCTACGTTTTGGAGTTTTCTTGAACTAATTGGCTCATCTCAAGGACTATCCTCTGTTTTCACCCGTCTACTAATGGGGTGGCTAAATTTTTAATTATTTTAATTCTGTATATTTATATGTTTTTTTAAATTTTAAGGCTGTACACCGCCCCGAGTCCTTCGGGAGAGGGGCAGTATAGAAATTTAATAATAAATAAATAAAATAAATAAAAAATCCACGAAATCAATGGTGAAGCAGTATCTTTGATGCTATGTTAATTACCAACAAACAAACTGGACTGACCGCCTCCCTTTCGCAGAGGTGGCTTACAATAACTCTGTTCACAGCAGCACCGGCTTCACACCTTTTAAAGTGGCCACAGGAAAAGAGTTCAGCCCAATACCGAATACCCCCAAGCACCCTCCACTTCCCAGACTCTTGATCAATGGGTGAGGGGGTGGGAAGAAGTTTGGAAAATCATGAAAACTGCTTTGAAAAAGGCTTCCGAGACATATAAAAAGCAGGCAGATTTAAAAAGGGCTCTTCAAAGAACATTCCAAGTTGGGGAAAAAAACTAAATATTTACGGATTAAGTTACCTAGTAAGAAGTTAGGACCAAAGCACTTAGGACCCTTCCCCATTGTAAAGATCATTAACCCGGTCACAGTGAAATTAAAACTTCCTAGGCTCTTAGGAAAAGTTAACCCTTTTTTCCATTGTAGCCAGATGAAACCTTTTCTGGATTCCACCTTAAGACCTCCCCCTAAGAAGGCTCCCACACCCCTCATGATGGCAGGACAGACTTACTATGAAGTAAAGCGTATTCTTGATTCAAGGATTTTTAAGGGGAAATTGCAGTACTTAGTACAATGGAAGGGATATTCATTGTCTGAAGCCACCTGGGTGAAGTCTAGTAATGTAAAAGCTGACAGACTCATTAATAGGTTCTATAAGAAACACCCTAATAAACCAAGAGGCAATCCCTAACCTATGTTTTTGTTTACATTACAGGATTTGTCCTTTTTATAAGGGGGGCCGGATGTTAACATTGCTAACATCGGATGTAGCCATCTTTTCTCTTTCGCTTTTAGAGTTAGATGATGCTGGGAGGGGGGATGTGGATGAGAGTCCAGTTAGTCATAACAATAATAATTCAGCCGTGGGAATCAAGGTTATTGCACCCAGAGCTGATAAAGATTTGGTGGGCTGGAGAGCTGAGGAGAAAGCCCGCGCTTCAAGCTAATTAGGGAATGTGATTTATAACTGTTAATTGGAGAAGGGAATTGTGCTTTGCTACTTTGTGCCCAGGGGAGGGGAATTCAGTTTTTGGCTTTAACTATGTAGTGCCGATACTTTGCTTTTCAAATAAAAGATTCTTTACGGTAAACAATGCCTCAAAGTTCTTTTGAAGAGTTCCATCTGTCAGAACCACGACATTAACATTTATCATACTTTTAAACAAAGAGTTTCACTGAATCAAAATGTCCTCCTGCAAGAGAGGCTATTTGCTCCATGATTCACTATTTTAACCATGCTTCCCTCCACTTTCCCACCCTATGCAAATTAGTATCAGGTATTAATATGCTTACAATTTTAATTAAGAAAATAATACTGCAGGTATCAAAAGCTAGGTGACACTGACTTAATACTATGTGGCATACCCAAGTTGTAATAGATAACTTGATTCCCCCCCCCCCCGGAATACAAGAGTAATAACAATCTTTGTTCATGATTTTTCATAGTAGGAATAGCAAGCAAAAATCCCTCATATTGTTCTTAGAAAATCTGACTTTGAAGGAGCTATAAAACCTTCATGTACAATGTTTTGATGAACATCCATGGTTCTCTCGCAAGATTTGCTGCCTTTATAATTCTTGACTATGGGATGTAACATACAAATAGAGACTCAGTGTGCTGATCTCTAAAGCCCAATATTGCTTAACTACCTGACTACCTGGCTTTAGATCCACTGTTGAAATGCAATATAATAGTTTCAAGTATTATTTTTACTGGGTGAATATTTAATTAGATGCGCACATATAACTGATTTATTGACATGATGGGATGAAAATTTAATAATGTACATTATTAATGTCAAGGTTAAGTCAATCTAAAGCCTGCACCAAGATCTTCATTATAGGATGGAAGTGTAATTAACAAAGCTAAGAAGGAATTAGAGGAGACAGGAAAGGGCAAACTGTGAAACCCTCTGACTGCTGTTTTCCACAGAGTTATGACACTATTTCAATTATTCTGATTGGGATTAATTCAAGAACATAAGGTTGAAAATACCATTTCCCATTTCCTCCATAATAGTTAGAACCTTTAAAATAAAAATGTCATCTATGTTAACATAATCGTGAAATCAAATAATTAAGTACCAATCAACCAGCCAAAATCTGGAAATCTCTTTCTGGAGGGATTAGAAGTGGTTTATGCCAACTATAAAGTTAAAAAGCTTTTTTTTTTTGTTTACATCAGAGGTCCCCAACTTTTTGGGCACCAGGGACCAGTTCTGTGGAGAGAGGTTTTTCAACAGACCGGAGAATGTGTGGTTTTGTGGGCTACCTGCATCTCACAGATGGGGCTTTGCTTGTTTGTGTTGATCAGTTGTTGGCATGCCACAGCCTAGTACCGGTCCATAGACCCGGGGTTGGGGACCCCTGCTCTACATAATGGCTTGCCAAGAGGAAAATGATATATTCTTCACATTCTGCAGCTACTAAGATTGTTTGATGAGCAGGCACAAAAACTGCCAGGGAAGTGATTGAAGCCTGGGAAACAGGACCCTTGTCAATCAACAGGAATTCTGATCTATCATCAGCTTATCAAGTACTTAGATAAGATGAGGACTGAGCAGGACAAGCAAACGATGTAATAGCCAACCATCAACACACTCCAATCAATATCTAAAAAGCCACATACAAGAAGCAACATACACAGAACAGTGCACACTCTCCTAGAGAGAAGTTCCCTGAAGATGGGCTCCCAACACGAATCTGAAAGCTCAGAAAACTAAAGCTCTGGTTTCGGTGACCAATCCAAATTGGATCCTGTAATAAAAAGTGTGGTTTTGTGTGCTGCCTACATCCCCGATGGCTTTGCTTGTTTCTGCGGACTGGTTGCTGGCATGCCGTGGTCCGGTACCAGTCCATGGACTGGGGAGTGGGGACCCCGATTTATACCACGTATTTATAGCACAGGTAATTTGAGGGGAACTGCTAGAAAAATGGCAAGAAAAGCAGTTCTTTTGGATAGGTTTATTTGTAAATCTTACTGCAACTGAAAGGCAGTGCTCAGTAACTTTTAACTGATCAGAAGTGGCCAGTTATCTAAAATTTCAGCTGAATTGATTTCTAAAATAGAGAAATGTTTTTTCATATTTGTCTCCGTAGACTCTGAAGCCATTTCTCACACTGCTTTTTAAGTCATGTACTTATGGCAGCTAAGAGTGTTATATTAGAATGTATGTTCCAGTGATAAAGTCTATTTATATCCCACCTTTATTATTTATACAAATAACAAGATGGCAAACATATCCAATACACCTTCCTCCTTCTATTTTCCCCACAACTGCCCTGTGGGGTGGGGTGGGCTGAGAGAGTGTGCCCAGCTGGCTTTCATGGTTAAGGCGTAACTACAACCCGGTTTCTGGCTTCGTACCTTAACCATTATATATATTTATTCAGGAAAATGGGACTGTGCAAGGGATAGAAAGTGGACTTTAGTAAAATATGTTACTAGAAAAAAAAGCACACTTCCTTGAAGCAGTAAAGCAGACAAATCCTTTGGAAGAAGCATGGAATTCCTTCAATAATTGTTCCCAGTCTTTTATATGTGTATATGAATATGTAAATAACGTTTCTTCTGGAACCATCAATGATTAAAAAAAGATGTGCATGCACAGATACTTATAGCTACAGCCCTTAAGGCAAAAATTTGAGCCTTCCAGAGAAAATGGCTGCTTATATTGCTTTGACTGGCTGCTTATATTACTTTGCTGAGACATGCTTTTCACATCCCTATTAGAAAAGATTCTTTATTACAAAAGGAAAACAGAATTCTCTAATATAGCTTGTTAAATTCTGGAAGCACACAGATGTCAGACAAGCTTTAAGTGAGAACGTCTACTATTATACTAATAAAATGTTAATTACTTGAACATTCCCCAACATACTTGGAGAATGCTATTTCTTAGTAACCTCATAAGTTTTAAATTCATAGGTACTGAATTAGGTATTCTATTATGAAGCAGAACAGATGGGAAAGAAATGAAGTTTTAAAAATAGTGTTAGCAGTTGAAAGGTTTAGAAAAAATGCTTGTGTGAAACATCCACAATGCAGCTTCACAGAATCATTTTAATTAATTAATTTAAATTATATGGATGCCCATCTCAATCAAATTACTCTGGGAGGCTTATGATAAAACAGCTAAAAACAATAAAAACAATCCAAAACAACTGCACTAGTTTTGAGATGGGAGCAAATTCTCTTTAAGGCAAAATACTCTCAGTCCCACCTCCAATCTCATCATCTGCAGTCCAAATAAAAAATGTGTTCCAGATTTTTGATCCATCTCTTTTTGGTGATGGATGGTTTAGAAACTTTTGTGAGGTCTGCTAAAAATACAGGCACTAGATTGCAGCCTCTGTCTCCGTCCAAAATGTGTCTAATTATACTGTAAAGTTTAGAAATACCTCCTTTAGTTATTGGAATTATGTGCTATAATTCCCATAGTTTTAAGAACTCTTAAAGCAGGATTTACTTATATTTCTTTTTTAAAATCCATGCACCAATAAAGGCTAGAAATCACTTTTTTCATTTTTCATTTTAGAAACTTTGTTCAAAATTAGAGTAAATGTCCTTGCCCCATAAATTCTGAACTATTTTGCAGATATGACATTATGTCCAGCATAACATGTATTGTACATTTATCTATCAAACCTTTTCATAGAATCTATTCTACTGAGATTACTTTTTCTTTTATTGACATGTCATTTATTTTGCTTGCTGTGTCACAATTTTAGTACAATTTTACAATTGTACTAAGTGTCACAATTCCCCCCTCCCAGCCCTGATTTAAAAAATGGTGGCTTTAATAATGAATGAAAGTATGTTCTTTATATATTCCTTACGTTAGATTTTTTTTTAAATGAATTTGTAGAGCAAGTGAAATTGTTGTTCCTTAATGGATAGGTGAGACAATTGGACAGAGATTCATTTGTGTAACTATAAAAACTACAGCACAGGTAGAAAGTATGTTTTCTTATAAGGAACCTTATATAGAAAGTTCAGTTTCAATGTAGCACAATTTTATACATATAATTTTTTTACAACCCTATAATCCCTTAATTCAGCATAAAGTCAGGGTGATTGTATGGAGTTGAGCGTTTACTGGCTGGATGCCCTTCCTGATGCCTACATGGAGTTGGCAGCAATTATTTTCTCTTTGTGTTCTGAGAGAGAAACATCTGCTACTACCTAGGATTGAATCCTCAACCTTCCAAGTTGGAGGCGAGTGTCTTCACTATTAGGCCACCACACCGCTCTTATTTTATACATATAATATCCTCTTAATTAGTAGAATTTGTTCTCAAGGATACAGTCACAACATGTATAATCAGAATCCTGGTGTGGATGGGTAAAAGGCAACAAAGTGGTTAATTTGTTTGAATTGTCCCAGGCTAGATACTTTTATAAATCTTACTCAAACAAGAAAGGCAAATGTAAGTCAAATAAATTAGTTCATTAATTAAATAAATCATCAATATCTCAATGTAGGTGTTTTTATTAATTCTGCAAACTCCAATTTTAGAGAAGATATTTAACTACCCAAAAAACTAATAAACTATGTTGTCAAGTTTAGGGAGGGTTGGGGGGGGAATGTTCAACATTAATGATTTAAAACTGGCTATTTTTTAAATCTTTTCAATACACTGCAGAGTATTTTAAGAATTCTTCAAAAATTACACTTCCTTTTAAACAGCCTGACATGTTAATTCTTGTCATCAATCCTAAGTGAACTGAGAATATAACCACTTCTGTAGCTGTGCATTCCGAAAACTTAAGTGTAATGAGGATTCTGTTGCTTTGTATATCTTTTCTCTAAGAAAGTAGAGAAAAAAAAACACACTGAGAAAAGCAGTTGATATCAGATCTGATGAGTGTAATCTGTTGTGAATCACACCATCTCTTCTCTGCCTTCATGAGCATAATACCTCTTTTTAATTTTCGGGGGGGGGGGGCATTTTATTTGAAGTCTATAAAAAGAGGCATGCAAGAAAGTTGATGTAGATGAATTTATTATTCATCCCTAATCTGAGATAACAATTCCACATACATACCCAATGAAAAAAATGCCTCCAAGCTTCATGCATGCTTCTTCAAACTTAACTCAATCTAGAATAATCATTCTCTTTTGTACTGCATTCTTTTTATTCATATTTTTTTAAAAAAGAGAAAAACAAAAACAAGTGAAAGAAAAAAGACTATTAAAAACATTATGAGTAAATGTTTAGTTTCTAAGTTCCCTTTTATTGTGCTCTAATATACAATATTTCTAAACATGTAAAATTTCCATATATTTCTGATTTCAGTTTTTTGGTCAAGTCTTTTGCCCTTTAGAAACCATATTCTAAATGTTTAAATCTGCCTTGCTACATAAAATATATTTGGAAACCATTTTTGCTTGTGTTTGCTCAAACATCTATGGTGAATAAACGTTATTTTTTTCATTACTACATATTGTCAAATTAAAAACAAAACTATTTTAACTTTATTATTGAAGATTACAGTTACTTATGCAATTTGTGGTTTATTGTGATATTTCAGAACCAATGTTTAAATTAATTTTCAAATTCAACTATCAACCAACCTCATTAACATCTATCTACATATCAAATTTTACCAATTTTACACATAAAAAAGATATAATGAAATGCTGTTTGGTGCTGCAGATACCATATAATGTAGAGCTGCATAGGAGAACACTCTTCAAAAGTAGACTATTAAACCTCATAGAAACACAAAGCTAATAAGTACAACGAACCCATAATGAATAATGAATGGGATCTAGGAATGTTGACATTGTAATTGTCTTTCATGAAGTGAACTAGTTTCTGGATAAGAAATATGTTGGAAGGAAGGAAGGAAGGAAGGAAGGAAGGAAGGAAGGAAGGAAGGAAGGAAGGAAGGAAGGAAGGAAGGAAGGAAGGAAGGAAGGAAGGAAGGAAGGAAGGAAGGAAGGAAGGAAGGAAGGAAGGAAGGAAGGAAATTAAGCAAATTCTAAATTCCCTTTTTTGTATTATTGTATTATCTCTAAAAACTTCCAAAAGAAAGTAAGTGTCAAAACACCAAGGTTTTTAGTTGGCAAGTGTGCCACTAATAATAACAGCTTGACAGACTAATGTTGATCTCAAGAGTGTTACTGTTGAGGTGATAATAATAAAGGAGTTGCTAAACTGGTCACCTTTTCTAATTATTCATGTAAAATGATATTTGCTATGGTATCCTAGAATATAGCAGAAGTTGTAATGCATATGCTTTATATGCAAATGCAGATAAACACAATTTATAATTCCTTTACAAAACTTCTGTTTAAAAACTACTTAATACAGAACATTTTGTTTCTAAAAAATACATATGTCAGTTCATGCTAAATAAATGATAGCATTTCTGATATTACACATTTTAAACTAAAGTGGACGCTTGTACAATTGGGAATATTAGAGCTCAAACTAAGGAGGAGATAACCTTCTAGTCCTATAGCTAAAAAAAAATAAAGGTTCTGTTCATAGATAAGATTGTATAGAAACTGAGCAAAAGTAAAAAATGTAAAAATTAGTGATTATAGAAGATTAGAAATACATATTTTTCAAATGTTTGAATTTAATTAGATAGTATTTTATTCATAGTAAGTCTAATATTTATTACCACAGACATGCCTTTCACATGTTATTAATTGACAATTATTCCAAATTATTATTTAGCATATGATGAGAATACGACAGAGGAGAAGTAAACATACAGTATATACACAGCCCATGTAATTATATATGAAAAATCAATGGGGGTAAGGCATTCCTTGAGCTACACGTGCTCCGTGGTTGGTGCTAAATAGGTGACAACAACCAGATGCAGCCATGACAAATTTGAATTCTAAATAATCCAAAGATGACACTGAAGTACTTGCTGAAATTATTCTAGGAATTATTTTAGTTAATATAATTATAAAGATGAATGGACATTCCCTATATTTAAAGTCTATTAGTTCCTACTGTTGTATATAATGTGCCTTTGTCGTCAAAATTCAGAATAGGTGAAATGGCCCTTTATTAGCTGAAAGAAGTCAAAGAATGTTCTAAAATTCTTTCTTCTGTATGGAGCTTGAGATCATATATCAGGGCTTTTCAACCTTTTCACACATTGTACCATTTTTAGGACATGACAATATTTGAGTACCACCAGTGCTTAGCAAGTTGTCAAAAAATTGTTGTCTATAAAAGGGGGGGGTGGATTTTGGGTTTTACTGATTAGATTCATTTGTTGTTATAAAAATGGCTAGTTTATAATATGATGGAAAAGTAAAAAGTTGAGGTTCAATGTTAATGCTTCCTTCTACTGCAACAGAGGAAGTCTGTTCTTTTTCCCTTCTCCCCCTCACTTCCCTCCCTTTTTCCTCTGCACTGTGTCCTACTATTTGCTTTTGTATTTTATTCTATAATCTAATAAAATATTACAAACTGTAGAAAAAAGGAAAAAAGTACCAGTTTTAATTTCTTTGGTGGCTGTTTTTGCTGAATCGCTTTCCCTTTGCACTGAAAAATGTATGATGAATTTATCCATCTTTATTAATATGCACCACTACCAGCTAGCTCAGGGGTCCTCAAACTTGGCACTTATAAGACTGGTGGACTTCATGGCTGGTTGAGGAATTCTGGGAGTAGAAGTCCACAAGTCTTAAAGTTGCTAAGTTTGTACACCCATGAGGTAGCTGATCGGCCCTTCTTCCTTTCTCTCTTCTGAGTGTAGTAAGAATGCATACCCCCCCAATCCCTTCCCTATACCCCTAAAGGCACGGGAATCAAGTGCAAAGCAAGAGAAGCTCACAAAATAAAAAACACACATAAACTCTGTTTTTTTTCCCTTTAAGCTGCCTCAGGTGTGTCACAATGTTGCAACCCGAGACAGAAAGGCTCCGGCAATTGCGAAAAGCTTTAGCCTTAAATTAAGCCTGTTTACCTTCAAAGAAAACTTTATAAAAGCTATAGACAGACTCAAAATAAGTGGGTAAAACTAATTACATTTGTTTAAAGGGATTAAACCTACGGAAGTCAACACTTTGGACTCATTGCTAGCCTAAAATACAGACTAAAACAGTGGTGGCGAACCTATGCCACGGGTGCCAGAGGCGGCACTCAGAGCCCTCTCTGTGGGCACGTGTGCCGTTGCCCCAGTCCTAGGCCTTCAGCTGGGTTTTATAAAACCTTTTCGCTTTAGGCCTCCGCTGCCGTGTGCAGAAAAAAAAAGGTTCAATCAATCAGTCAATTTTAACTTCTCACGGACAAAAAAAAGATCTTGCAAAGTTGGAATTGATTGATTGAACTTTTTAGTTCCACCCAGTCTGCCATTACCACTGCAGCCATGCCCACCCAATGGACCACGCCCACCCAACGGGCAACACCCACCCAATGGGCCACACCCACCCAGCACCCAACGATGCATAAGTGGGTTTTGGGTTGCAGTTTGGGTACTCGGTCTCTAAAAGGTTTGCCATCACTGGACTAAAATATTCCAATAACCAAAGCACACAAACTGAGCTTCTGAATTACAAAACATTGTAAAAACTGTACAAAAATCCTTATGGTAACCCAATCAAGCTGCCAGCTGATACAGAACTAAATAAACCCACCTCCTTTCCGACATGCTCGTCTGCTGGCTTTTCATTTCATCAGAGCTGATTGCATTTTCTTGGCTGGAGAAAATGAACCAGGGGATCTTTTCTTCCAGCAACAGCTGCTGCTTCTTTCCTGTTTCCTCCCTGCCTGCTGAGCTCTCCTTCTCTTTCCCTGCTGTCTTTTTTTCCCCTTTCCACCTCCTTTTTATAGCCTCTCCTCTCCCCCCCTTTTTTTCTTCAGTTCACCTCCAACTCCGCACTGCTTCCAGAAGTGCCAATCAGTTGGAGTCCTGCCAGCTCCTGGGGCTTCTGCCCAGCTGAGACAGTCCTGCAGCTGCAGTTGCCTCTCCCTCAGGCTTGGGTCACTTTGGCTCATTCCCCTTCTACACTTCTCTAGGAATGTCACATACCACCTGCCATGTGGCAAAGTACCACAGGTGGTACGCGTACCACCGGTTGAAAAGCCCTGTCATTATATTACTAAAGGGATCATTTGAGTCCAGTATTTCACTATGGCTAAAGGCTTTCTGAAGCAATAATGTAGATGAAATGCAGGTGGCCTTTAGAGAGTGACTCAACAGAAGTCAATAATCAGAAGACAGATATTTTCCCGCCATTTACAATGTCTAATTTTGAATTAAATCAGTTAAAAAATTACTACCATGGTGAATTTAGAATTTATAAAAAACATAAATATATCAATTGTCTGGAGTGTTTTTTTCTGATGCGCCGTGTCAGCCCAAATATGGGAAGAAATCTTTTGCCTATATCAGCCCAATCTAGGGCTATCCACAGGCAGCAGTCGCTACTGCGACATCATTTGTGCACTAATTTTTTGGGATTGCTAACGAAGAGTTAAAGGGAGACTGGTATAGCTATTTCGAGCTAATCAGCTGTCATCAGCCAACCATACCCTTCTGAAATTCGAACCTGGGCTGCTTGCACGTTAGGTAGCTGTGTTGATCCCTAGGTCTATTACACACACGCGCGCGCGCGCACGCGCGCACACACACACACACCTATATTATTTGTCCAAGAGTTGAGGATCAGATCACTTCATACTGATAATTTCAAAGTGTGTTCCTCAAATGTCAACAAATTCAAATCAGCCCTATTTCTCAATCAAATGCGAAAAATGGCAAACGAACATATATATAAAATAGCACTACTAGTAAAAAAAATCTCTTGTGATTATATACATATATATATATATACCATATATATATATATATATATATATATATATATATATTTGCTTTCTGAGGTTTTCGCGGGTGTTTGTATGTAGGTCTTTGGTTCTTCGGGTTTCCTCCCGCGTAGAATTTGAAGTGTCTTGGCAACGTTTCGATGAAATCTCATTCATCATCTTCAGGCTGGTGCTTTTGGCTTCTGCTTCTAGGAGCAATGTGTGGTCTAAGCTGTTTTTTCCTTTTAACTGCCAGTGGGGGTTTGAACTGATTGGCTGGGAGCTTGGCTATGTTCTGATTGGTTAGGGGCTTGGCTGTGCTCTGATTGGCTGGGGGGTTGGCTGTGTTCTGATTGGCTGGGGGAGTGTTCTGTTTGGGTGGGGGCTTTGTTGTGCTGGAGAGGTTCAAAGTGGCCAATGTTGCAGCTCTGGTCTGGCTCCTGGTCTGTGGTCTTGCCTCATCATTGGTGTGGGTTTGGGTTTGCTTTTTGCGTGGATGTGTGGAGGTGGCATCCTGTGTGTTTCTGGTGTCAATCTTTGAGTTAGGAATACGTTTGTCAATAAGGGCGGGTTTCCAAATGGCTGGTAGGCGGGAGGTATCATCTCGTTTGTTCATGCTGTGGGGGCGTTTTTCTATCTCGATGGCTTCTCTGATTATTCTGTTATTAAAATGTTCAGTTTTGGCAATTGTTCTGGTCTTTTTGAAATCAATTTCATGTCCTGTGGCTTTAAGGTGTTGGACCAGGGAAGAAGTTGGTTCCTCTCTTTTGACTGAGTTTTTGTGTTCTTCAATGCGTGCATTTATCCTTCTGTTGGTTTGTCCAATGTATGTAGTGGGGCAAGCAGTACATGGGATTTCATATACTCCTTGATTTTCTAACTCAATTTTGTCTTTAGGGTTTCTTAGGATGGTGGATATTTTTCTGTTTGTGCAGAATGCTGTTTTGACGTTATATTTGTGCAGGACTTTGCTGATCTTGTCTGTGGTGCCTTTTATGTATGGGAGGAGGGCTTTGCCGTTTTCTTGTTCTCTGTCATGGATTTTAGTGGGAGTTTCTTTTTGGATTAAGTTGGAAATCTTATTTCTTGGGAATCCGTTGGATGTTAGTACATTAGTGAGCGTGTGTAGTTCGGTTTTTAGGTGTTGTTCGTCAGCTAGGCATTTGGTTCTGGAGATGAGTGTCTTGGCTACGGAGTTGATCTGTGCTGGGTGGTGGTGTGAGCGTGCGTGCAGATAGCGGTTTGTGTGTGTTTTCTTCTGGTAGATGGTGTGTCCTAGGGAGCCATTGGATTTCTTGTAGACTAAGACATCCAGGAAGGGAAGTTGGTTATTAGCTTCTGTTTCCATGGTGAACTGTATTTTGGGGTGTAGGCTGTTGAGGTGTGTAAGGAAGTTGTCCAGTTTTCCTTTCCCATGTGGCCAGATTACGAAGGTGTCATCTACGTATCTGAGCCAGAGTTTGGGTTTGTGATCAGATTTTTCTAGAGCTTGGGTTTCAAAGTGTTCCATGTAGAGGTTTGCAATGACTGGTGAGAGAGGTGATCCCATGGGTGCTCCTTCTATTTGTTTGTATTTTTGTCCGTTATAGATGAAGTATGTGTTGGATAGACAGTGGTTGGTCAGATCTAGGATGTGTTTGGGGGGGTTATATTTGTTTTGGATAGCTGTTAAGGCTTCTTTGATTGGCACTTGGGTGAAGAGGGATATGACATCGAAGCTCACGAGTAGGTCGCTGGGCTGTAAGTTTTGTTTCTTTATGATCTCTATGAACTGGAATGAGTTGGTTACTTGTGAGGTGATGGATTCTGCATAGGGCTGTAGTTGTTTGGCGAGAAATTTGGCTAGATTTTGTAGAGGTGAGCCTATGGAGCTGACTATGGGTCTAAGTGGGGTTCCTTCTTTGTGTATCTTGGGGAGACCATAGAGCTTAGGGCATCTGGATGATTTCTCTCTTGGAATGATTCTTTGTTGGATCTCTTCGCTGATGGGAGAGGCTTTTATTTTGGATCTGGTGGTTTTCTCCAGGTAGGTGGTGGGATCTGTGTTTAGGGGTTCCCACCACCTACCTGGAGAAAACCAACTATATATATATATTTATATATATATAAATAAAATCACAAGAGATTTTTTTACTAGTAGTGCTATTTTATATTCTCTTGAATATTCGAAAACATGGAACAGGATAGTTTTTCAGCTCTAGCTTTCTTAGCTTGCTTATTAACAGAATACTTTTTCAGTGATGCAGAATAACTATGCAATTAATAGAACTTGATTTAAGTAAACCAGTAATTCTGGCCCCTTCAGCAGAACTGAAATTTATGAGTTTTCCACAATTCTCTATTACCATTACTTCAGAGCTTCTCTCTGGAAGGATTCTAGATATTTTTATGACTAATTTGCATTCTATTTTCTCTTATCTTCATTTCCAGATAGTTTTCCAAAACACTTAAATTCTACTTTTTTCCCAGGCTAACCTATTTAAAATATTACAATGAACATACTGATTAAATGACTTCTTTTATAATGATGCTAATAAATTGAAGCTATGCATAATCTATGTAATCATAGGGCTTATATATAATACTTGTACTCTGAACAGCAAGAGCTAAAATAAGATTTCTTACAATACACTTAGTTAATATTACAATACATTTTCAAGCAACATCAGCAGAAGCATAACAGGACCTTTGCTCAAATGTAATCAAATCTAATGCATGTGGAAACCCATATCCCAGCTCCAAGATGCACCATGATTAGGCGTGTCCTTCGAGTTAGTCTTTAGTCAGACTCCTCCTGGTGACTGCTTGGATTTGACTCTTCAATTTTCTTGGCAAGATTTTTGGAAATGTTTTGCCAATGTTTTCTTAGTTTCTTCCTGAGACAGATTGACTAGGCCAAGATCACCCAAGGTGGCTTTATGTGTAAAGCGGAACTAGAACTCATAGTGTCCTTGCCTCTAGTCTGGTACCGCCATCACTACACCAAATTGTTTTTTTCACAATGATATTGCTAAGCTTCATATTCTGTTTTCATTGTGGGTTTATGATTAAAGTAATACAGGTAGTCCTCGGCATACAACCATTGGGCCAACAAGCACTCCAAGCTACAGTGGGGCTAACTGAATCATGGTTACGATAGGCCCTTGAAGTTCTACTGATCCCAGCAGCCCCACAGTCAGGCAATTGAAATCTAAGCATTTAACCAGTTTGCCCTTAGAACTGGTTACAGCACCTTTCGATCACGTGAATACCATTTGCAACCTTCTTTGCCGGCTTCCTTAGAAAGTCACTGGGGAAGCCAGCAGGAAGGGTCACGTCACTGGGATAAGTATCCCCCGCCCACACACTCTTCCCCATGCCCCGTGTGCTTACGCCAGACACTTGGACCCATCTGTACATCCTTCCCAAACCTCAAGGTACCTCTATTGCACCCTTGTACACACAACCCCTCCCTGACCTGCACCATGCCTCCATCACACCCTTGTGCACTTTCCTGGACCCATATCATGTCTCCTGCACACTACCTCTCATCCTCAAGGCATATCTTATACATCCCCTCTCTGACCCCCTCTAGCACACTCCCTCTTACTATCTCTGACCATGCACTCCCCTTGCACATTTTCTGGCCCAAACTACATCATGCCTCTTGCATACAGCCTCATCAACCCTCTCTCACATCCTCTCTGGTCATTCCCCACCCAGCAGCAGCCACTTATCTGTCTACAGCCCTGGGACTTGAACTTCCTACAAGCTTCCCCAATGCCTTTGGTTATGAGAAGTTGGCAAGAAGTTTCCTTACCTAATCACCATGGGAGTTGATTAATGATAGCAACTAGGATCAGGGATTGCTGATGCCATGTTAGTGGTAGCATGATTACATCAGTTAGCAATAGAAATTCTGGTCCCAATCGCTGTCATAAGTTGAGGACTACTGGTCTCAACTGCCCCAAAGGTGCTTTAAGATCTATGTTGTTGGCATCCTTAGGATGTCTGTTAAAATAGTCAAGATGATGATTATGACATGTGATTGATGCCTAAAGTTTGTCCCTGCATGTAAAATTAATGCAAAGGGTGGTTTTCTAGCTTCTTTTGACCTCCCCAGTCTCTCTGGAACTTTCTCCCCAAAACAATGCACGAGGAGTGCTAATCTTCTCAATATTTTGTTAGTTTTCCAACAGACTGCATGTCCCAGTTTATTTAATTATTTCCATATTTCTAATTATGAAAGGCTCTACGTAGGCTCTAGAAACACTCTTAATTTTTTTTAAAAAAAATAGTGAATAATTGAACCCATACTTTGTTTGGAAAGTGGAAAGGCTAAGAGAGCGTAACTAACCCAAAGTCACCCAGTAAGCTTCCATGCTGAGGAGAAACTTGAATCCAAGCTTTTGAAAACCTAGTCCAACATCTTCACTATTATGGATCACTAATAGATCCTTTTTAGATACTTCTTGCAATCTCTTTATTTGCAGCAAACTGAAAATTACATTTGGTTTGGTATTTTTTTTCTTTCATTACTAATTTGAAAGTTGTTGTACTACCACGATCTGGGCAACAGTATAATTATCTTGCCCTACAGTGAATGTTTGTGTGTTTTTTTAAGAGTGGGGATTAGGAAATTACATTTTATCTTTTTTTAATGATTTGGGTAATTTCTATTACTCCCTGGAGGAAAAAAGGTTGAAATCTTTAGCTAACATACCTCTATACTACATGATATGGAGGTGATATTATAAAAATGATTTCAACTTTTGCATTTTAACCTTTAATTGCTAGAAAGGCAGCAAAGAATGTGAAAGTTCTGTTTCTCTCACATACCAGGTGAAACATTCAAAGGACTGATAATGGCAGTAGGAACTACCAAGCCACTGTCCAAAGCATGAGGTCAGGTCAGTATATGGAAACTCGGACGGGAGAGGTTTTCACCTCCAGCTTCTACCCTGTGGACCTCAGCATTAAAATGCAGACAAAAATGAGTAGTGATGTTGAAAGAAAAAACTGGTTGCTATAATTAAAGGAAATAACAGAGCACTGAAGTAACACAGCATACTTGAACAACATAAACCTGCAAAGACTGTTTTCTAGCACAACCAGAAAGAAGATACATTCAGAGCACAAGGCAAAATTGGTACTAACATAGAATTCTAAATTTTCATAAGCTCTGACGAATTATGGTCATCAATTGTTACAATCATAAGTCAGGCATCCAGATGAGTAATTTTCTGTCCTTTTTCATGGTGGTTGTTAAGCGAATATGATAATCTTTAAGTGAATCCATTAATTTGAATGGATTTTTTTTTTTGCTGGATACTAGCAAGAGATGCTGGAAACCAGCAAAAAGTACTGTGAATCAAGATCATGTGACCACACAATACAACCAGTCATAAAACTGACCTGCTTGACATGCAGCCATGTGATGGGGGGGGGAGGCAACCATTTATGAGGGCTAGGGATGCCTGACAGGCATCTATTTGGGCTGAGAAAGCAGGAACAGGCATCAAGTCTGTTAGAACTAAAAGAGTCACAGGTTGTAGCTAAGAAGTTACAGTATCTATACACTAAAACAACTATACAAAGAAAATTTAAATACAATCTTTGTCCAAAGATGAAAGCTACTGAATTCTGAAATAGCAAAGTCTGATATAGGTCAAAGGTAAGATTTGTTGCATGATAGTCCAGTGATATCTGTTTTGATAATCTATTAACATCTGCTTATATTCCTTTACCTGCACTGGTAATTCTAAGTAATGGTAGTTGTTATTACTCTTGAGAAAGCCAAATTTGGTCATTTAAGGATCCAAAAGGAAAACTTCCATTAATCTGACATGTTCACAACTAGACTGAGGTTGATCCAAATAAATGGCCTGCAAATCTCTTACTATTTTGCTCCTTGGCAAGAAGAAAAAAAATAACAAAATATTTACCCCATCTGGTAATGCCCTCCAGCATACAGCACTGACAAATTCGTTTGTGTCATCCTCCTTCCGATCTTTGTCCAGGACACTTTTGACAGTGTCAAATTTGAAGGTTAGCAGTGTCTTTGAGAGACCTTTATAGTATAGGTAAAGCGAATTATTTTCACTTCCTACAACCAAAAACAAAAATACAGGTTGATTTACAATATTTATTTCTGTCAGTTCCAGCCCAATCTAAACTTTCCACTAAAACTGTTCTGGTTACAGCAGAAAACTCTAATATAGGAGTTAGATTAATTATAAGATGTATAATTTGATATAACCAACTCATTCCAAGTATCCAATACTCAAAACGTGAATGGAAGATGGCAACTACCAAGGTTAATACAATTTAAGAAGCATACATTTGAAGATGTAACATTTGCAACTTTTCTCTGCAACAGCATCACTCCAGATGGCAGAAGATATTTTCTATGACCTACTTCAGATGTTCAGAGTTCAAGGAGAATGCTGAAACACCAAAAAAGGATTTAGAAGATAAGAAGTGATAAAGTCCAGCGTACGTGCTGAAGGACTGGGGATATTTTTCACTACTGAAAAGTACAGTAAGCTATGTTATTGTACAATAGGTTACTTTATGTAACCAACTGGAAAACTGAATAATAGTTCTTTTCCTTGCCTTTATGAAGTTTGAGATTACTCAGTTTTTCCAGTTGGTTTGAACTATAATGATTTGGGATAAACAAACATTTTGTAAGTATGTTCTCAAAGTTTTGAACCTCCTTCTTTTACGTTTCTTGAAAACAGGTGGGTAGGCAGCTGTTAGGGATATTTTTAAACATAAGAATTTATTTTTTATCAAGAAAAGGCATGGAACCATTCAATGATTTTGTTTATATTTCATAGCGTATTCAGTTTTATTGTAATATATTGTCATAAACTTGACATTGATAAATGCTTAAACTTGACAGTAGATTTAAATGTCTTTGTTCAAACAGCTGTTTACTTACCACAGGCAATATAGTCTCCATTAGATGCCAAACCTACAAAATTCTTCTCATTGATGTGACCCTTAAAAGAACGCAGACAATGTGGCTTCCCTACATTCCATAGCTTTAGCTGGCTATCTGTTGACCTGAGGACAGAGATACAAACTTACAAATAAACTGGAAATTAGGAAAGACTCCCAAGAAGGCAAAATCAGCAGAATGTAAAATTTAAGTTAGGTGGAAAACAGATTTCTGGTACCATCCGTGCCTGGAACAGTGCAGGCAAAGAGGGAAGCTACATTCAACACTCCCTGGTTTTGCAAAGGTTTGTTTTCCAAGAAAAAATACTTTAAGTCTTTGGGAAGGGGTACAGAAAACTTGTTTCAAGCAAAGAAGTCAGCTTTAGTATCAATAGCCTTGCAATTATTAGACAATACATATTCATAGAAAAATGAAAAGCCATGAAGAATCCCAAGATACATTTTCCTGTAGAACCTTGTTAAATTTACTGAAATTTACATAACATAACTTTTACATTTAATTCATTGAGGCTTCCACCAGTGGAATGAATCCCAAAGAATACCTGTTATACAGAATCATAGAGCTGTGGAATTAGAAGGGATGATAAAGATCATCTACTCCAACCTTCTTTAATTTGAGTAAAACCTATTAAACCACCCACGACAGCTGACCAGATTTTTAAAAAATGTCTAGAGATGGTGAACCCAAATGTACATAACTACACTATTCCACTATTATACAGGTAGTCCTCAGTGTATGACAATTGGGATTGGAATTGCCATCACTATGCAAAACTGTCATAAAATACAATGTCATGTGACCGCATCACTTAGCGACAGCAAACAGCAGTCTTAGTTGCCTTTGTAACTCCATACACATGGAGTCGTTAAGCAAGAGAGAGCATGGGGGCTGCTGCAGGGGTGAAGAGGAAGCCTTCACAGGTCCAATGCAAGCCGTGTGCAAATTGGAGTCCTGCTGCAGTGCAACATGAGTTCAGGAAGGCCAAGGACTCTGATATTCTTGGCACACCATAGCTCTGGAGTTGTAAGAAGCCTCCAAGTTGCAATGTAGGCTGAAGCCATAGCTGCCATAACTTCGAGGACTGATCTTAAGTCCCTTCTTTCACTGCTGCTATAACTTTGAACGGTTGCTAAACAAATGGTCATAAATCAAGGACTAGCAATAGCAGTAGCAACAGCACTTAGACTTATAAACCGCTTCACAGTGCTTTACAACCATCTCTAAGTGGTTTACAGAGTTAGCATATTGCCCCCAACAATCTGGGTCCTCATTATACCAACTTTGGAAGAATGGAAGGCTGAGTCAACCTTGAGCCGATGAGACTTGAACTGCCGAACTACTTGCAATCAGAGTCAGCACAATTAACCTGCAATACTGCATTCTTACTATGTGCCACCATGACTACCTGTACAGACCTTAGCATCGAGCATTTTGTAAGAATGTAATGCAAATGTAAGAAGCAAAATTTAGATAGCTGCAACTTGTACCCATTACTTCTAGTTTAGTTCCTAACTATCATTCCTATGAGACAATTTGGTGTAATAATTAAAGCCTCAAGCTAGAAACTGAGAACCTATGAGTTCTAGTCCTGTGATAGACACAAATCAGCTGGGTGACCTTTGGCCAGTCACTCTCAGTCCTAGAAAGCAGGCAATGGCAAAGCATTTCTGAGATCTTGCCAAAAAAATTACAGACAGTCCTTGACTTACAACCATTCGTTTAACAACAGTCCAAAGTTACAATAGCCTCAGAAAAAGTGACTTACAACCTGTACTTGCATCACCCCATGGTTATGTAATTGCAATTCAGTCACTTGGCAAGCAGCTCACATTTACAACCTGTTGAAGGCATCCTGCGTTCATCTGATAGCAATTTGTGAACCCTTTTGCTTATTTCTGGGAAAACATTGCAAAAAAAGCCCATTGGGAACCTGGATTTGTTTAATAACCATGTAATTAATGATCATAGTGATCCACTTAACAACTACAATAAAAATTGTTGTAAAATTGGATCCCACTCGACTTACAACATACAGCATACAAGCCCGAATAAAATAAAATAAATAAATAAAATTGTTTTGAGGACTACGTGTACAGAAACTTGTCTAGGCATTCGACAAAAATCAACACTGACTTGAAGGCACACACACAGAAAAATAATTCCCATCCATTCATGTACATAAAAACTGATAGGCCTTTTTTCAGTCTTCTAAACTAATACTAAGATTTTGCCTAGTGTTTTTAAATTCCAAATGTAGTTTAATCATTATAAATTGCCTTCTACTAATTCTTTACTCCTTAATTTGATCAGATAATTGCTACCTAAGTCTCCAAAGTTCAACTCTTCAAATGCAGCAAATCTCAGGTTATATATTACCACATGAGGGCACTCCTGCAATTCTTAGAACATCTGCAAGTAAAAACATCTACTGTACACCTTTCAGAAAAATAATGGAATCAAATATTGCCTCTTCTTCAGTGATTATTATACTAAAGAGAAACATGAGTTTAAGTCTTCACAGAATTAAGCATTTGTTTCAGTATGTTGTCAGCAACTCCTGAAAGTGTGGCTGAACAGACAAGAACTAAACAAAACAAAAAACTACTAGTCATATAGTTATAACTTTCTCAGTTTCTTCAGCACTAATGAGACACTCTGGATCCAAAGAAAGTGAGAAACCATTTTCTATTTTTGTTCTAATAAAAGTACTAGAATCTGCTGTGCAAATTGACAGTTCACACAAACACGTAGTATGTGCTTACAATCTCACTCATAAATTGTATAAATTACTGATTTTCTGAAATTCACCAAGAATCAGAAAGTATAGAAGCTTTTTACAATACTCACGCAGAGACTATTTCTTCTCCACTAACAAACTTTGCATATGAAACAGCTTTGCGATGCCCTTTGAAGACCATAATGGGCTGTTTAGTGTTCCGAAGATCGTAGTAGTGGACACAGTGATCTTTGGAGAAATGTGGGGAAAAAACAAAGATATTAGTCAGTCAAAATAGAGAATAAGACAGACTGAACCTAAGGCTACACAGATTGGGGTAAGAGGTTCTCCCAAGATATTTATTTCCCATTTATTCTAATTATCAAGCAAGTCAGATTTCTATTTTTTTTTCTCCTAATTAAAAGAAATACGATTTCCTTCCTGTAAAAGAAAAAAGTAAATATTCAGAATTATTATACCATTTTTTGAAGTGCTATTACCTGTTGTCATAACATCAGGACTGCATGGGTCATTAAGTGAGGACTTCATGTGATTGCGATGTGGGAAAAGATGAATGGGCAGGGAGGTGTTATATAGTGTAAGTAAGTAGACAAGTTCAATGGACAGGTACTACAGTTGGCAAGTGGGTGCTGAGGGCAGGGTCTACGGAGCCATGGGCAGAGCATGGGTAAGTGAAAAAGTACAGGAACATGAGTGATTTGTGACCTCCTGCTGGCTCCCCCACTGACTTTGCTTGGGGGAAGCTGACAAGGAATATCGCAAATGGCAGATGCTGCAATTGTCATAATTGTGAGCCAGTTGTCAAATGTCCAATTACATGATTGCGCAGATGCACCACTGAGAACCAGTAAGTATCCCTCATTCAGCACCACTGTAAGCTTGAATGGTCACTGAATGAATGGTCATAACCTGTGAAGTATCTGTAATTTCTGTTTGGAAAACAGAAAGATCTATTTAGGTATACGACCAGCATTTTTTAGAGATGAGCAACTAAATTGTGGAGAGAAGTATTACAGGGAGAAAATAAATACTAACTAGCTATGACTGAACCTCTAATTAAGTTCTCAAAATATTGCTGCTGCCAGTATTTTTTTTTAATCGCTGCTAGTCTTGCAAGATAATCCAGATAGAAAGCATGCCCAGATGAACTAATTCTACTTTATTGTAAGATGACATTAATAGAATTTTGCAAGTCTGAAAGTAAATTTCTCCACTGTCACGAAGTCCTCCATTTAAATTCCATGGATTAAATTCCCTGCTTAAATTCCATGAATTTCAATCCTAATCTGAATTCTGACCTGTACAAATGACTATTTCCACTCAGAAACTGTGCTTCACTGTTCAGATTGCCCTGAAGAAACTCATCCTGTGGCACTGCCACAGATAAGTAGGTCAACTGGGTATTTCCATTAGAGTGCAAAGAGAAAGAGATCTAGACCAGTTTGATCAAGCTAAGCTTATCTAAGACACCTAATTTCTCAAAATCTTCCATGTAATAAATTCTATCTACTATGCTAGTTGTTCAAATAAATACTTAACCAGCAGTAATACAGTACGTTCTCGAGTTATGACCAAAATGGAGCCTATTACAGCTGTAAGTCAAAACGATCATAAAATAGGTTGATCATGTGACCAACCTGATTTTATAATGTTTTTTGCAGTGGTCATTAAGCAAATCCATTGTTTGCCATGGTACAGTTTTGCTGAAAACCGAAAGTGCTGGTTTTCAGCAAAAGGATTGTAAAAAACAGTCATATCACCGTGGGGTGTTGCATGGTGATCCACCATAAATGCAGCAATGCTGCTGAGTGCCTAAAATGTGGTTATGTGACCACTGGGGAGTGGGACTGCTGGAACTTCTTATCTGGGTCCTAAATGCCATTTTCAGGTAATTTGGAACTTCAAACAGTAGCTAAGTTACCTGTCATAAGTTGAGAACTACCTGCATTCCACAACATAACACAGCATAATGAAATGGATCTCCTCAATCAGCAAGAGTATTCTAAAATTATTCCATCAATTTGTAGCTGACCTACAGACTTAGACAAAAGCATTGATAAAAGAGCATAGCAGTTTTTGTGGCAGTGCTCGATGTTTCTTTACATAGATGGCCAAAGTGGACTCTAGATCAGACATGTCAAACACAAGGCCCGGGGGCCAGATGCGGCCCGCAAAGTGGTTTCATGTGGCCCGCAAAGCCATCCTGGAAACAGTGAGGGAACAGCCCCTGCTGCCTTGGCCCTGGCCCAGGCTGGCCGGGAGCCAATGTACAATTTTGTAGTGGCCATCTATGCTGAAATGTATTCAGTCTTAGCTCCACAAGGCTGTCTGGAAACAGCGAGAAACCAGCCCCTGCCACACTGGCCCCACCCCCTGGGTGCATGCTGGGGAGGTATCACCCTTTGTGAGGAATGAAGAAATGGAGCATGCCTTGGCGCTTGCCCCGGTCCCACCCCCTTCTGCCAGAGACCCTCAGATCTGTCCCACTCCTGCCCAGGCCTCCACAGGCACCCTTGACGCAAACGATGTAGAGCTGGCCATGCCCACCCAGTAGGCCACACCGACTCCATCCACGCCCACCCAGTAGGCCGCACCCACCCTGGCCACACCAACCCGGCCCCCAAGGGCAACTGCAATGCTGATGTGGCCCTCAATGAAATTGAGTTTGATACCCCTGCTCTAGATCATTTCAGCCTCAACAAATCTATTTGTCTATTATTAAATTCACTCTTACATTGTAGTTATAAGAGAATAAAATGAATGTTTCTCTGGAAAAAGATTTTAATAACATCTGAATGCAAAATAATAAAATATTTGTCAACTGATGCTTTCTTTTAGCTAAAAAGCTAGAATCTCTATTGACACATTTTAAATGATATGGACTGTATATTGATCTATGGCAGGAAGAATGACAAGTATGGGGAATAAATGAAGCGAGCCAAAACATCTGCTTGCAGCTTTGAATTCTTCTTCCAAATGTTGCAATAAACAACTGTAATCGTGAAGGCATATGGCTTCAGCCTAGCATATGTAGCATATGCCATCAATCAACTCCTATTCTGATTACTCTTAAATTAGTCACTTAATAATTTATTATTTTAGAATGTAGTGTCCATGCCCAATTGAGCTGTCATTATTTTTATCCATCCAAAGTTGCATTTTTTGAGTAGTTACATCAGGATTAATGTCCATCACGTTAATTAGTGCTTGAACAGTGTGCCATGTTTCCTAGTTAAACATTTTATCTGACTCATTATATTTGTTGTATTTCTATCCTGCCTTTTTCTCCAAGTGCTATAAACAACAGATATGCAGTTCTCCCCACACAATTTTCCCCCATAACCATCACCTACTAAAATAGGTTGGACAGAGAAACTATGTGTTCATGACTGGCTCAAAGTTATGTAATGAATTTGTATGGTTGAGAGAGGGAATCAGAAGTTGGGTCTCCCTGGTGACAGTCAAATAAATATTTAAACACAACATCCACAGTAACTCACAACAGATCATATGAACCTTCTGCTGAAAAAGATACAAGTGTGATCTGTTAAAGAAGCATAAGTTATTGTTTTTACTGTAAGTAAGAAATATAAAAATCTTAGGTACTGTTATGATCCAGATGATCAAGACAAGACAGGCCTCTAGGGAGTTCTTTTTTTCTCTTAACCAATGTTCCAGCCAATGGCCCTCCAACAACAGGTAAGGCTTCACCCTCACGCTACCCTGAAGGCAACCACCCTCAATCCCCCAAACAACAGACCCTATAGTACAAAGAAAGCCCATAGAGTAGGAGCACGCTCACAGGGCAAGGTCCAGGGTTCCCAGTCCAGTCCACCAGGCAGGGTCCAGGCCCAATACAAGGGCAGGACAAGAAACAGGACCAAGAAAAGAAGCAGTTCCAAGGGCACAGAAAAGCAAAGGCCAAAAGCAGCCCACAAAACAAGAGCAAGGTCCAAAACACAAGGCAAAGAGCAATCTTCCAAGTGAGGCAAGGCAAACAGCAACAGGCATAAGTAAAAGCCAGGGGAGTGTAAACCAAAGCAAACAATTGTTCCTGACAAAGACTTCTCCTTAAGTTACTCTTCTCCAGATGTTCCTTGTGAGGAGGGGTGGGGCAACCAGCTCCCAAGTAGCCTTGCAGCCCTTCTCTAGGCTTGCCTATGCTCCACTCTCCTTGCCCTTGGATTGAGTGGAGTAGGCAGCTGTTCCTCATCAGAGGAGATTGGTTGCCTATCAGTAACACTGTTGGTCAGCAGCAAATCCTCCAGTGTCTATGCAGGCAGGCAGCTCTCCATCTGATCAACCACTTCCCCCAATGCCTGAGGGGCCTGGGGCAGCATCGTCCTCAGCCTCTAACTTGCCTTCCCTGTCGGATAGTTCCAGCTCCAACTCTTCCTCCTCCTCCGAACTGGCCTCTGAGGGGGCCATGACAGGTACTCTAGTCACTGCAGAAGCTTCTCAAAATGATTTATGATGGACTGAAATTGTCACAGCTAATACTGTTTAGGGCCTTTCTGTTCCTTTTGGACCAAAGATTTAAGATGCTCTAAAAATTGAGATAATTCCAGTAATATCAAAAATCAAGAGCATACCAAGGAAACAGTGATAAATGCCTTTTAATCTTAATTCATTAGTTTCTTGCCACACTAGCACAGAACAATGGCTCAAACCACATTCAAACCAGTCAATATTCTCTTTAATCTAGATCACAGGCAGCAAATATTTTCAGAGTGGGAAACAACTAAAATATTTTGAGGGACATTAAATCAATGTTTATATGGAACATAACAAAGATTGATATAATTTCATGTACATCTTAAATTTCAGATTTTAAAGATTTCAATGGTTAAGCTTTTAGAAGTTGATGAGAAAAGTTTAAAAAGAAAACTTACGTGACACAGACATTATAGAATTTGAAAGCATGGAAGACAACAAAAGTGAGAGTACCACAATAGGACTACAAAAGTCAAACCAAGTAAAGGAACTGGACAGGGAATAAAACCTTTGAAGATTTCTTCTGAATGCCAAAAATTGAGGAAATATCAAATCCTGTGATGCCATTGGAATGTCCAAAGGTCAAGATTGCAAAGAGCAAAAAGAGGAATATAAAGCTAGATTATTTGATATTTGTTTGACATTTCTGGTAACCCTTAAATCAGGACTGAAAAGATGACAATTTCTGGATTGCACATAAGTAAAAGTTGACTACGGGAAGATTTTTTTCATTTGTAATTTTAAAAGAGAACAAAAATCTTACTATATTAGTTTATGCTTGATGTGATGAAGATTGGAAGCCACTTCTTTATTATTACCTTTCTTTTTCTTTTTTCTTTTCCCTTTTATTTTTCTCTCTCGTTTTTTTCCCCTTGTACCTTCTAAACTCTTTTTACTTTTCTTTTTCCATGTAGTTTAATTTGTAATAGTTTTTACTACATTTACTAAAAACATCAATATTATTATTTTTTTATAATATTTTATTAGTTTTCTAATTTTACAATTAAGTATTTAAAAAACAATGTGGTGACTGGGTTAATCAATAGTTCAATAACATACATAAATCTTTAGTATAAATCTCAAGTTACAACATCAGATATTTCCTCTCTTTTTCCCTTAATATCTACTTTCTCATATTAAGCTAATACAGTTCTTATTATTAACTAAGTAAAAACATCTTTGTTACATTTATCAATAATTTTAGCTTATACTTATCTTAATTGTGTTTGCATTCAATCCTTAAATACAATCAATGTCCTGTTATTGCTTTTTTCCCAAGCTTTAATTTTCCAACAATATTCAAATTAACATTTGGTATTTATAATTTCCAAGCTTTAGGTAACCAAAGTTTCCCTTATCTCAACTTCTTATTTTTCCCTTTTCATAACAAAATTTAACATTCTAAATTACACATCTTATCTATTTGAATATAGTCTTGTTCTGTTTTCTAAGAATTATCTATTTTCCACCATATTAAACCATCTAATTAATAATACAGTATCCCCTCTAATAAATCAAAACCAGTATATGTATTGTCTGGGTTAACTAATAAATCAGAAATATACATACATTTTTTCGTTTAGGTCTAATTTTTAAAAGCTCAAATACTCCCTCTCTTTTTCTGGTAATATCTATTATCTCATAATGGGCATACAGAATTCTTATTTTCAACTGATTTCCAAATATTTTATATTAGGTGACCAAGATTTCCCTTATCTCAGCTTTTCTCTTTTTCCCTTTTCATACCAAAGTCTATTAGTCTTGTTACACATCTTACCTATTCAATTATGTTACATTATTTTCTAAAAAATATCTATTTTCCATCATATTCAACTCTCTAATTAGTAATATGAAATCCCCTCTAATAAATCAAAGCCATTATTTTCTTCAGCCTTAGTCTGGCTTTCTTCCTTTGCCAACTAACCTTCCATGTCAGTGCTTTTGAATCATCAAATAGTTCTCCCTCTATTATTATATATATTATTTGGAATAAGAAAGACCATTTGGTTGAAGTTTTTTTGGGAAGAACTAGCCCATTTGTATTCATTAGATCGCCTCCCTGTTACTCCAATTTCCCACAATTGTCCTGATAGGTTTATCTTCCCTTCAATCTGTTCTTTTTCCTTTCCCTCAAATTTCTTCTGATTTTTGTAAAAAGTCTTTTCCATTTTCAGTGTTGTCACTCACTGTTCTGATTTTTCCGTTGGGTGGATCTGTTAGTCAACTGAGTCCTCTGTCATAGTATCTAGTTGCTCCACTTCTCTTGTTATTTTCTGCATTGTTAGTTCTTTGGTTGTAGTCAAGATCTGGGTTTGTATAATTAAGCTGGCATCTTGTTCCTTATGTTGCATCTTATTTTGTCACAAACTGAAAGAATGGTTGATTTTGATTTCAACATGGAAAGGATTTTTTCCTGATCTTCATCCATATTCTCTTGATAGTATGTTAAGTTGAAGACTTTAGAATCAAATGTTAAAAATAGTTTTTTGTTTTTTATAGCTAGGTATGGGACATCTATTTCACGTGTTATAGGTGGTCTTTATAGTAGAAATTGTTTGTCAAGTAAGAGTTTATAGTGCAAGGTATTCCATCATCTCGTATAATAACATATGCTTCTCATGTAAAGAAATAGGAAAACAATTCCCCATGTATAGCTCTGAAAGTCAGTAAAAGTTTGCATTCATAGTTCAAACAGGCCAGATATGCCGCCCAAAAGTTCCTTCTTTGCAGGTGAGTTTTTCACAGGTAGTACCTGTCAAGGTCAAAGAAGTATTTTCTGGAGTCTGGGCTTCAAGCCAAGTCTCTTTTAGGCAATAACAAGTTGTAGTACCATACTTCGCCACAAGATGTCACTGATGCCTTTTAAAGCTTTTTAAGACTAAAGTTTTTATGATAGTTTTTCAAGAGAGCTAATTTCAACAAACTTAGAGAGGGTTTGGAAAGGCTTCCATGGATGAGAATCCTCCAGGGGAAAACAACTCAAGAAGCTTGGGAAATTTTGAAAAATGAGATAATAAAATCCCAGTCTAGCACAATACCAACAAAGAAGAAAAATAACAGCTCTCAAAAGAAACCAGCATGGCTGCATAAAGAACTCTCTGACAAATTGAAAGATAAAAAGGACAAGTATAGAAAGTGAAAAGAGGGGCACATAACTAAGTCAGAATATCAGCAAATAGCCCAAGCCTGCAAAGATGAAGCGAGGAAAGCCAAGGCTCAAAATGAACTAAGGCTTGTGACCAAAGTCAAAAATAACAAAAAAAGCTTCTTTCAACATGTAAAAAACAAGAAAAAAGTGAAGGAAATGATTGGTCCATTAGTGGGTGAAAGTGGCAAGAAGGTGACAAGCAACAGGGAGAAAGCAGAACTATTCAACTCATTTTTCGCATCTGTCTTTACACAAAGGGAAAAAACAGACCAACCTATCAAAAATAGTGCCATAAAAAACAGAATAGAAACACAAGTTAAGATAGGCAAGAAAATGGTAAGTGAGCACCTGTCCAGCCTAGATGAGTTCAAATCGCCAGGATCAGATGGATTACACCACAAGGTTCTCAAGGAACTGGCAGATGTGATCTCAGAACCACTGAACTATATTTTTCAAAGATCCTGGAACACTGGGGAACTACCAGAGGACTGGAAAAGAGCTGATGTAGTTCCCATCTTCAAAAAAGGGAAAAAAATGGACCAAGGAAATTACAGACCTATCAGCCTGACCTCAATACCTGGGAAGATACTGGAAAAGATAATCAAACAACAAATCAGCGAACACCTAGAGGCAAACAAAGTCATTACTAAAAGCCAACATGGGTTTGTCAAAAATAGATCATGCCAGACAAATCTTATTGCATTATTTGACCAAGTGACAAAATTAGTGGATCAGAAGAATGCTGTGGACATAATTTACTTGGACTTCAGTAAGGCATTTGATAAAGTAGATCACAACCTACTACTTCACAAGATAGAAAAATGTGGGCTAGACAGCATCACCACCAGATGGATCCATAGCTGGCTGACTGCCCGTACTCAGCGAGTGGCCCCCAATGGAACCGCATCTACATGGAGGGAAGTGTGTAGTGGGGTGCCCCAGTGCTCTGTTCTGGGCCCAGTGCTCTTCAACATCTTCATCAAGGATTTGGACGAGGGGATAGATGGGGAACTCATCAAATTTGCAGATGACACCAAGCTAACAGGAATAGCCAACACTCCAGAAGATAGGCTTAAAATACAGAAGGATCTGGACAGACTTGAACACTGGGCACTATTTAACAAAATGAAATTCAATGGTGAAAACAGCAAGGTTCTACATTTAGGCAAGAAAAACCACATGCACAGATATAGTATAGGGGGTACCTTGCTCAACAGTAGTAACTGTGAGAGGGACCTTGGAGTCCTAGTGGACAATCACCTAAATATGATCCAGCAGTGTGCTGCAGCTGCAAAAAAGGCCAACACAGTCCTAGGCTGCATTAACAGAGGGATAAAATCAAGATCATGTGAAGTGTTAATACCACTTTACAATGCCTTGGTAAGGCCACACTTGGAATGCTGCATCCAGTTTTGGTCACCACGATGTAAAAAAGATGTTGAGACTCTAGAAAGAGTACAGAGAAGAGCAACAAAGATGATTAGGGGACTGGATGCTAAAGCATATAAGGAACGGCTGCTGGAATTGGGTATGCCTAGTTTAATGAAGAGAAGGACGAGGGGGGACATGATAGCAGTTTTCCAATATCTCAGGGGCTGCCACAAAGAAGAGGGAGTCAAGCCATTTTCCAAAGCGCCTGAAGGCAGGACAAGAAGCAACGGGTGGAAACTAATCAAGGAGAGAAGCAACCTAGAACAGTGGTGACGAACCTATGGCACAGGTGCCAGAGGCGGCACTCAGAGCCTCTCTGTGGGCACGCGCGCCGTTGCCCCAGTCCTAGGCCTTCAGCTGGGTTTTATAAATCCTTTTCGCTTTAGGCCTCCGCGGCTGTGTGCAAAAAAAAAAAAAGGTTCAATCAGTCAATTTCAACTTCTCACGGGAAGGAAAAAAGGTCTTGCAAAGTTGGAATTGATTGATCGAACTTTTTAGTCCCACCCAGTCTGCCGTTACCACCACAGCCATGCCTACCCAATGGGCCATGCCCACCCAATGGGCCACACCCACCCAGCACTCGACGATGCATAAGTGGGTTTTGGGTTGCAGTTTGAACACTCAGTCTCTAAAAGGTTCGCTATCACTGACCTAGAACTAAGGAGAAACGTCCTGACAGTTAGAATAATTAACCAGTGGAACAACCTGCCTCCAGAAGCGGTGAATGCTCCAATTTGTCTGAAGTGGTATAGGGTTTCCTGCCTGAGCAGGGGGTTGGACTAGATGACCTCCAAGGTCCCTTCCAATTTTATTATTATTATTATTATTATTATTATATCTTATTTCTTTTTTTTAGATAAAAACAAATATCTCCAGTTAGTATAGGAACACTTTTAGTCCCCAAGTTTCAAAAGCCTATACATCTAATTAGATTAAAATTGTTCTTATAGTTGCTCTGTTTCCCCTGGGTAGTTAGTCGTCGCTTTTCTTAGAGGGTGGGGTAGAAATTCCCTTCCCTTGCTCCTCACAGGGGAAAAAATACTTTGTGTAGCTTTTACAGGAAAAAATACTTAAAATCTTAAATAGAAGATCAGATCTCACCCAGTTTCATCTGTGTTGCTTTAAAGGTGCTTGGTGGTGATTTTGACTTGGGCTGTCAACAGCTTAGTGATGAGCCATATTGCTATGGCCGGTCTTCCCCCCGCCATTTGGAGGGCTTCCCTGGATCAAACGGAAGGCCGCTGTCCTCCCGCGATCAAGTGGGGGTCCCCTCCTTGCTCATCGCCCCTATAAGGCGACTTTCAACCCTTTCCAGGGTCCCTCAGCAGGACGAAATCAGACGCGAAAGATGGAGCTCGTCTTCCAGTGTCCGCGGCGCCGCAGTTGAAAAGCAGAAGTCCAAAACATCAATATTATTATTTTTAAATAGTAGGAAAAGATTTGTGAAAGTGCAAGGAGAGGAAACTAAAGGGGAACAAATGCTTTTTCACAGCTTCAGGCTTGCTTTAGATCCTCTCCAAGAACTGTATAATCTAGATATTTAGTTGATTAGTATTACAACTATTTTAGATGAATAATTTTTCTACTTATCTTATGTGAGACAAAGATTTGACTATAAAATTAATACTGCACTCTATCAGCACTTTACTACATTATTTTTAAATGGATGTCTAATAATACCATTTATCTATAAAGTAGACCAAAAGGAAGAGTAGCCTAAAAGAGAACATCAGGCAGGTTTTAAACAGCTTCCACATAGCTTGAGGTTACAGATGACATTCATCAAGTGATGGAAATCAGATTTCACACATTAGGGATTTTTTTATTGATCTATTTTTTTTGGTCATGGAATGACATGTAGAAGCTCTATTAAATACATTTCTACCAAAAACATAAAACTAATCCCATTCAAAATTTAATTGGCCAAGATGAAAAGGTTAATGCAAGGTGGTTTTAAAATGGTTTTAAGCCATTCATGATTAGAAAAAACTGATATTTGAATTTGTAAACAAAAATCAACACATTGTAATTTCTGTAGCTGAGAATTAAACATTATCTGCTTGTGAAACAGCACAGTTTAATATTCTGAGAGCTGTTGAACACAGTTGCAGCCATTAACTTCACTATGAATTTTGCAAAAACAAAGAGAAATTATTTACCATATATATTGGTGTACCTGACCAGTATTGGAATTTATGCATGTCAGAGCTCAATATTCTCAGTTTTATCCTCCAGGGAAAAAAATATTGCAATCATTATTGCTATGAGAAGACAAATAATAAAACAACTGATGTGATAAGTCTTCTGAAGGAACGGGACATACTGTCAACTGGGAATGCCTAGATGGAATACTGTGGACCAAAATGATGCAGTCTCCCAGTTGAAATGACTGACCTGGGGATGTTTTGTTAGTTGATATACAAAGACAGTGCAGCAAGAGGAGCACAGCCATATGCAGCCTCAGAAATGTGAATGTCTGGCTTGTAACAATACAATTTCTCCTATAAATGTAAAGCCCCAACAGACTAAAGAAATTGAAACTTTAAACACAATTAACTTGGAAGTAAATAAAAAAGTGAAACATGAAAAATCATTCTAACACGGTCACAAGGGCAAAGTTTGATTAGAACAGGGGACTGACTTCTGTGCCCATTTTCAAGCTGAAACAGCTGTAACTTGGAAAAGTTTTAAAGTACATTTTGAAAGAAACAATGTCTTTAAGTTCAGAGATAATGTCCTTAAAAGTTATGAAAACTCAGTTCAGATTTTCAAACAGCAGGCAGGAGAAAGGAGGTTCAAAATGGGATGACCATTCAGAATCCATGAATGTACTTATGGAACATGTAACACATCGATTCTTTCAAAATGTACTTTAAAACTCTTTAATGACTTTATAATGGCAGAGTAGAATTCAATGTAAGCAACTGCAAAGTGATGCTTGTTGAAGCAAAAATAAATAATTAAATCAACCAACTAATATTTGTGCACACACTAATGTCAAAGGGGACCTGGGGGTAACTTATTGAAAGGGATCTCAGAATGATGGATGATTGCACAATTAAAATTTCAATCTAATTTGTGATGGATAAAACATTAGGTAAATTTCATGTTATGAAATATTTGGAAACAGGTAAAAGGATAAGAATACAGTAACTGTAGGCAATATAACATCTTGAATTTAGTAAAATACAGAAAGAGAAATAATGTTCAATTTTGAGAACCGTGAAAGTGATTCCAAAATCTATCTTTCCCTCCCCCCCAATAAATGCTTCACAACTAATTGAAGATATGTATGTCTTGTTATCCAAGACATCATATTCAAGGAGACTTAAGAACATTCCTGAGCTAGAAAAGTTCTGCCAAGAAGAAGGGTGGGCAGGGGGGATCCAAAATCAAGAATATAAAGATGAGATTTTTGGAAACATCTTACAAAACAAAACTTTAAAGACAGCATCTATAAAAACTAATATTTTATTTCTGAAATCCTGTAACAGGTTTATATATTCTAATGTAACACACTCTCTGTAGTCTCTGAGTATATTTTTGGCTGTCAATTTCATTGTGTTTCTTGCCTGATTTTGTCTCTTTTATGTCTCCTCTAAACAACATAAAAAAAGCAGCAGCTATTTATACAAATCAACATCAAGATCCAAAGAATGCTGGCAAAGCACTAAAAGACAGTAAATATAAGATCATCACTCTGTCTAGACCATAGCAGCTGTTCAAATAAAGTTTATATGAAGAAAAGGTACAGTACATTCCAGATACATCACATTTTCCCATGACAAAATGATGTTACCTGCTTATCTTTAGTTTTCTCTCTCACTGTGTCTAAACCAACATAAGCAGAGTGTATGTTCTGGACTTGACAAAACACAGATTTCTATGAATCCTAACTGACTGAATAAAATATCAGGTAGCAATTTAAGTGTTTATAAAGAAGTCAATCGAAGAATTAATCCTGAATTACTGTGAAGAACCCTATGAGAGTTGTAACACAGCTGCTATTTAATCAACTGAAAATAAAAATTGTAAGACAATTTCCTTGTGTGTCTATCACACTGGTTCAATAAAGCTATTCTATTCTATTCTCTACTGCAATGATATTGAAATATTTTTAAATAGAAACTTGCCAACAATCGTTTGTAACTTTGAAACAAGAAAGAGAGAGAGGGGGGGAGGGAGGGAGGGAGAGGGAGAGGGAGAGAGAGAGAGAGAGAGAGAGAGAGAGAGAGAGAGAGAGAGAGAGAGAGAGAGAGAGAGAGAGAGAGAGAGAGAGAGAGAGAGAGAGAGAGAGAGAAGGTCAGAAGGATTTTGAGATAAATATCACTAATAAAAGGAGACCAGTTGAATGAAAGAAAAATTATGAAGTCAGAATTAATACGATATAGTACAATGATTAAGACATTAGCTTACAAACCAGGAGACTGTGAGTTCCATACCTGCCTTAGGCATGAAACCTGACTGGGTGATTTTAGCCAGTCATTCTCTCTTGTGGCGGAGTACAGATGGTTAAATGGGCAGAAATGGGGGGAAGAGGAGAGTTGAAGCATAAGCAAGCATGACAAGGCAAGAAAAGCATGAGGTTGTCACCGAATAATGGTATGGTCCTTGCTTAACAACTGCAACCAAAACTGCCATTTCTAAGCAGTGTGGCGTGTGATATTTTGCCTAATGATCACTTTGCTTAGTGACAGAAATTCTAGTCCCAATTAAGGTATTTAAATGAGAACTACCAAATGACAGCAACGACAGATTATGAAAAAGCTACATCTATAACAAGTTCCAGCAGAAGTTATTTAGTAACATTTATGTTTAAAATAGGAAGCTAGCTAGTTCTCAGGTTTAATTCAAGAATACAACTATCAGTTTGTACATGCATTTCTAAAATAATTTACCTCAAAATATTGAAACTCAATTACAATGGAATAAATAAATACAAAACTATGTATTTTAAGAACTCAACATTAAATATAATTTTGCTTTTAAAGGAAAGTACATTGAACATATATTTGTTATCATTCATCTCACACTATTATTTCTTTATAATTATGTAACAAAAATAGTCCTTGAATTACAACAGATTAATGATTTTCTGCAATTGCAACAACCTCAAAAAGGGGTGCTTTATGGCGCATAAAGCACTTCTGGACATTGGAAAATATGATCCTGGTTGCATAATCACATTCTGGGCACTTGGCCCCCGGCTTGCATTTATGACCAGCCACAATATCTTGTGGTTATATATCCATAGTTTTCAACCATTTCTGTCAGTTTCTAGCAAAAAAAAAAAGCGCCCATTCAGGTTAAGTGAATAAATTCACTTAACAACCATGCAATTCACTTAATGACTTAGATGAAAATGGTCAAAAAATTGGTTCCTGTGGGTGCCTCAATTTATGACTGCAATGACTTATAAAATTCAGATCCCAGTTATTTTTGTTTCTTATAGTGACTAAATTTTAATACTTCTCAAGAATCACTATTTAAAACTTGATATTAATTTTTTAAAAGTATATTCAAGTGTTCCTTAGCATCAATATTCAGTGGTGATTACTATTTCCTTAAATTATTTCTCATATAATTTTTGCTATTAATTTCTGTGCCAAGAGTATGTTTCATTTTGTTTTTATGGTAGCATCTTTTAACTTTTATCAACATAATTTGTATCTCATTTTTTGGTACAAAAATAACTTAATTGGCCAAGGAATACTTTAGTTTCTAAACTAAGTAACTAAGAAAGACTTAAAATAATAGAGGGTTTTGCACGTAATTTCTTCCTCTTGTATTTTTCTGGTGTTTTATTATCCAATGTCCAATGTCCAGAGTTCTTTGGAGTTAGGCATTTGTAAACCATGTCACTAAACAGAAAACTCCATCTTAAGCAAAAGAGTTATTGGCCCTGTGATCCTGAAGAGCAGCCTTCTGGACAGAAAGCAATTACTTCAGCTTTTGAGGATTCAATATGTAAAACTGAGTTATATTTTCAGAATGCTATCTAACTAAAATGTCTCCTAAAAAGAAAGCAAAGGGGCGTTGTCTTACTTGAATGCCTTTTCTCAGCACAGAGATGGATAATCCACCAATGGGTTTAGACTGTGTTCCTGCCCAATCAGATCAAGTAAGCCAAAGTTGCAACACCTGTCCTGGGCTAGTGTGTCCCAGTCTCGTGGCAGGTGAAGCCATGACTGACAGCAAGACGTATTGCCTCATAAATCTAGCCCTAGGCTTAAGTAACCTGCAAGGGCGGCAGTGGATTATCCATCTCCGTGCTGGAGATGGATAATCCACCAATGGGACATACCAAAGCCTACTCTCCCTGAGGGAGGGGAGCAGGCCGGTCTGGCGTGGCACTTTGAGGTACGACCTGATGGAGAACCCTCCTACCAAAGGAGGTCTCCGCCGAGGCGAACCTGTCAATCTTGTAATGCCTTATAAAAGGAGATGGTGAAGACCATGTGGCCACTCTGCAAACGTCCTCAATGGACGCCTGAGTGGCCCAGACCGCAGAAGTAGCCGTCGAGGAACCGGCAACGATTCAGCCTGGTACGCCTCCACAATACACGCCCTAATCCACCTGCCAATCATGCAGGAGGACACCGTCCGACTCTTGGAAGAAGGATGGAAGGAGACAAAGAGGGCCTCAGAGTTCCGGAAGGCAGCTGTCCGTGAGATATAGTAACGGAGCACTCTGCGGACGTCCAGAAGGTGCCATTGCCATTCCAGGGCATGAGATGGGTGAGGACAGAAATCTGGGAGTACGATTTCTTGAGCCCTGTGAAAAAGAGAATTGACCTTAGGAAGAAAGGCAGGGTCCAGACGAAGGACCACTCGGTCCAGGTGAAAAAAGCGCAAGTCATCTCTGACTGAAAGTGCCGCTAACTCTGATATTTGTCTCTCAGACATGATTGCCACCAGGAATGCGACCTTGTGCGATACGTATCATATATCACATGTCTTGAGGGGCTCAAAGGGCGGTCTGGTTAGAGCTCGAAGAACTCATGGCAGGTTCCAAGAGCGTTACCTGTGCACTACAGGAGGCTTGGTGTTAGTAGCCACCTTGATGAATGAGTGGATCAAGGGATGATGACCTAGGGAAACCACTGAGTCACAGGTAAGTACAGTGGAGAGAGCGGCAACTTGTCTGCGCAATGTGTTTGGAGCCAAGCCCCTCTCCAGACTCTGTAGAAGGTAATCCAATATATGTGGAATTGTCAAGTCTGGAATGGTCAAGTGGTGGTTCAAGCACCACAAATAGACGTTCCTCCACGTGGCCTCATAAATACGGTTAGTAGAGGACCGACGGGAGGCCTGGATTATGGTAATGACCCCCAGCAAACAGTACTCCTGGGACAGGATCGAGCGCTCAAGTGCCAGACGGCTAACTGGAGCCATTGGGGGTCTGGACGAAGAAGGGTCCCCTGGCTGAGTGAGACCCGATCTGGGGGAATCCTCCACGGGGCCACTAGAGAGAGGTTCACTAGGTCGGCGAACCATGGTCTCTGTGGCCAATACGGGGCCACTAGAAGAACCTCCGCCTGCTCCCGAAGAAACTTGCGGACAACCGCCAGAAGAGGAGGAAGAGAAGGGAAGGTGTAAAGCAGTCCCTCCAGCCACAGGCTCCAAAGAGCATCCGCTCGTTCCGCCCCTGGAGAAAGAAAGCGGGAAAAGAATCACTGGAGATGGGTGTTTGTCGGGGAGGCAAAAAGGTCTAGAACTGGCAATGCGAAGCGGTGGCAGATCTCCCTGAAGATCCTCGGGTGCAGGCCCCATTCCGAATGGTCCACCGTCGCCCGGCTCAGGAAGTCGGTCTGGGTGTTTGCCTCCCCTGAAATGTGGTCAGCCTTGATGGAGGCCAGGTTGGCGTCTGCCTAGGAGCCCAGCAGGAGTGCCTCAGTCAAGAGTGCACGAGATCGGGTGCCCCCTTGCTGGTTCACATGTGCCTTGGCAGCCACGTTGTCCGTGAGGACCAACACGTGACGCTTCGCTACTGTGCTGTGAAAGTGGCACAGGGCCAGGTGTACGGCTCTGAGCTCTAGCCAGTTGATATTGTGCCGAAGGTCAAAGCGGGACCAATGGCCCTGGGCCCACTGTGAGCGAAGGGGTGCTCCCCAGCCGAATAGGCTGGCGTCAGTCATAAGGGTGAGTCAATCGGGCTCCTTGGAGTATGGCCGACGAGAGCTACCATGTGAGGGATCACGAGACGTGAAGCGGAAGTCTCACCCTTCGATTGGAGGAACTGATGTTCAGTCTCTGGAAGGGGAGCAGGAACCACTGAAGGTTCCTGGAGTGGAGCCTGGCCCAAGGTCAATCGCAATGGCCGAGATCATCTTCCCCAGGAATTAGGAGAGGCTGGCCAACGTCACCGTTTGACCCCTGCGCAATTGGAGAATCAACTCCCTGATGCTGTCTCAGCGTTCTTGGGATAAATAGACCCGGCATTCCACCGTATCTATGATGGCCCCTAGGTGTAATAACTGTGTTGTGGGGACCAAATGGCTCTTGGAGAAGTTCACTGAGATACCGTGATTCTGGAGCAGCATTATCACCAGTTCGAGATCCGCCTGAGCAGCCTGGATCGATGATGACTGGATTAGAATGTCGTCCAGGTAGCACTGGACTCTGACTGGCACCATTCTCAGGAGAGCTGCTAGAACCGCCAGGATCTTGGTAAAGACTCTCGGAGCCAAGGATAGGCCGAACGGGTGTGCCCTGTACTGATAATGATGTCCCCTGTGGGCGAATCTTAGAAACCGGCGGTGGGTGAGAGAGATGGGGATGTGGAGGTACGCTTCCGTGAGGTCGATAGACGTCAGAAGTCCCCCCTTCTTACGCTTCCCAAGATGGACTGGAGCGTTTGCATCTTGAATTTGCGGTAACCAAGATAATAGTTTAATCCTTTTAGATCCAGGATGACTCTCCATCCCCCTGATGCCTTGGGGACGACGAAGAGGATGGAGTAAAATCCCCAACCTCTCTGATCCAATGACACCGGTTCTACGGCCCGTATGTTTAAGAGGTGACCGGTCGCCTCTCACATTAGTTTTTTCTTTGTTGGATTTTTTAGTTGGGGACAAGAAATGAAGCGATTCGGGGGGTTGGAGATGAACTCCAGGGACAGTCCGTGATGCACAGTGTTTAGGATCCATGCCTCCGTGGTGGTGGCTTCCCACTGGCGGGCAAAGAGAGTGAGTCTGCCCTCGATGGAAGGATCCGCCTAAGAGTCACCTGGATCGGCGGAATGGGCGGCCGCTCACACGAAAGGGCCGTTTGCCCTGAAATTGTTGTCTGGGTCTGGAAACCTGTCTGTCTGTCAGACTGTCTGTCCTGTCTGTCTTGTCTGATAGGGAAAGAACGGTTGGGCTGGAAGTAGTTGGACCTGGCTCCAGCGCGAAAGGGCTGCCTCCGTGAGTAGGTGTTGGGACGTTTGTCCGACTGTTTAAGGAGGTGATTGAGGATCTTACGTTTATCCTTATTCTCAATGAGGTAAGGATTCAAAGCTTCACCAAACAATTTCCCTCCCTGATAAGTGGCTGCTGACAAGCGCCATTTGGACTTGGCGTCAGCGTGCCAGTGTTTCAAACAGAGCATACGGTGGGCAGTGACATTGGATGCCATGGCTCTGGAGGATAATCTGGGGCCTGGACGGTGGCATCGGAAGCATATTCTGTAGCCGCCACCATCTTACTTAGATCTTGATGCGTGTGGATATCCTCTGCCGGTATCCTGGCCTGAAGCTGTCTAAGCCAGTGGAGAGCAGACCTGTTAAAAAAGGATGCAGAGGTAGCTGCTCTGATAGCCCATGCCGTGGCTTGATGTGTTCTATGGAAAGAGAGCTCACATTTACGGTCCTCAGCCTTGAGGGCCTCAGAAATGTCGCCAGGAATGATGATTGGAGACACAAGGGGTCCTAAAGGTTCATCTACCGCGGGTACCTCCAGAGCCACCTCCAGGTCCTGGGCCATGTTATAAAGTCTTTTCTCATTGCTACTTGGAAGGGGAAAAGAGGCCGGGGATAACCATTGCTTTTGGACCGCGTTGAGGAACATGGGAGGGCAAGGAATGTGGTATTGTGTTGTTACCGGTTTGGTGAAATTCGGATCCGCCTCCGAGTCTGGAGTTACTGAAGTTGCCGTTGTGGAAGGATCGGGCCTGAGATGTGCCGTGGAAGTGGCCTTACAGAGGGGCACAAAAAAGGCAGGGTTAAAGAGACCGCTAAGTGATGGTGTCTCAGGGGAGGGTTCCTCCTCCTCAGACATCAGAATCTCCAGATCAGCCTCATATTCATGAGATGACGAGTCCCCAGAGTAAATGGACTGTGAAGGGGAAGAAGGTGCGTGATAGGACTCAGTAGACGGCTGGTGGGTGGGTAGAAAGGTGACCGCGGATGACCTAGCCGCTTGCGATCTGGCCTCAAGAGTGCACACTACCACCTGTGCAATCATCTCAGCTAGGCGGTCCTCCGCGGGGAGGGGGACCAGTTCACTTGGCTTCAGCCCGGCCGCAGTGGGGGTGAAAGTAGCTTCAGGGGCCACGTGTTGAGTCCATGGAACGGAGGGCTGAGTGATGGGATGAACCCTGTCCGTGTCCCCTGGTGCAGGAGATGGGAGAGGTTCCCCTGTTGACCATATCTCCAGTGGAGAAGCGGAGGGTCCCAGGGGCAGATCAAAAGAAGGCACTTCGGCTTGTGAGGTCTCCAACCTGGCTAGCTTCTGTGCTTTAGAGAATTCCTTCTCTAGTGCTTGGTATCTCCTGGTGGCCTGTTTTTCAGCTCCCTTGGAAGTTTCTGAGGTAGACCTGGCCTTGGCCTTGGCCAAGATCTTACCTGTGGCCTCTTGATTAGAAGATTTGTGGCGTTTTGCAGTCGAGGAGAATGGCAAGACATCCTTTGTGGGGGGCCTAGTATCCTCCATCCTCGGGTAACACAGGAGCACGATAGGGGACCCCTGGTATCCGGAGACTGCTATTTGTTGGATAAGAACAGGCGCACTATAGGGGATGCCTGGAATCCAGATACAGCTGATTGTGTGGATAAGAACAGGCGCACGGTAGGGGGCGCCTGGAATCCAGATAGAGCCGTTCGTGTGGATAAGAACAGGCGCACAATAAGGGACGCCTGGAACCCAAATAGAGCTGTTAATATAATTAGGCGCAGGATCCCAATGGACTAATCCTGGTTTTCAGGGAGACCTGGAGACACCAAGAACCCAGAAATTGAATCCAAGGAGATTAAAATGCACATGAAAGAACAACCCAGATAGAGCCAAACCTGCTAAGCAGGCTGTGAAATGGATATATTTCAGGCCTGAGTGGCTGTGGAGATCAAATACTGACTGAGGTCTGACAGGCCTTGGAATGGTGTTATGTAAGGTTGTATTTAGAGCAGATGAAGGAAGTAGTCCTGAGGAGTCTAGGAGGCCTGTTCTGAGGCAACAGTGGCCGTGCAGGGTCCCTGTGCAAACTGAGGCTCCAGAGGCCTCAAATGGTGGCCGCAGGGGAGAAAAGGGTGCAGAGCAGGCCCCAAGATGGCGGCCTCAAGAAAGACCTAATCCCAATAAGGGACACAAAAAGGCGGCCACATCCAAAAAGGCTGCCACACTCCGAATGGCAGCTCAAAATGGCGGCCACACTCAAAATGAGAGCCACGTTCAAAATGGCGGCCACATTAAAAAAGGCAGCCACACTCAAAATGGCTGCCACAACCAAAATGACCACCACTCAAAATGGCGGCCACACGAGGTCTGGGGGTATTGCTGCCGGCACCCCCTTCCACCCTAAATCAAACAGCTCTCTGAGACGAAAAAATGGAGCTTTGGAATGCTCTCTGGCTCCAAACAGCTATCTCGGGCCTGTGCTCTCGTTCTGCCCTCCCCGGAGCTGCAGGCGCAAGCTCCGATCACAAAGAAAGGCTAGAAAAGAGGTAATTGGCCTTCCGAACACGCGCCAGCTGCAAATGGCCGTTTTTAGCCTTCGCGCGTGTGCAGAGGCTTTTCCAGGTAATGGGGAACTGTGGAGGGCTGAGGAGCCGCACTGAGCCCAGTGCTGTCCAAGAGGAGAAGGAGGGCTGTGTTACAGAGGGGAAGCCAGTTCCCTCAGCCTCAAGCCTTTATGGTTGGAAGTGGGGGGGGGGAGGAACGAAGGCCTCCATTCCTATTTAAAGGCAAACAGTTCTTCAGCCAACTGAAAGGAAAAAACAGTGTCACAGAAGACTGAAGAGAATAGAGAATAAAGAATCCACCAATGGAAACTGTACCTGCCTAAGAGCCAACTTGCTACATCTGTCTTGGGCAAGATCAAGTCGAGACTGGGACACTCTAGCCCAGGACAGGCGTTGTAACTTTGGCTGACTTGATCTGATTGGGCAGGAACACAATCTAAACCCATTGGTGGATTATCCATCTCCAGTGCTGGAGAAATATAACATTTGCAGATATCTCTCAGCTCTTCTAAGAATGACTAGTTCCTACAAGTTCTTGTTGTTTTCGCTCACAACAATTTAACTTATTGCATGTGGATTGCACCTATAGGTTCCTTGGCTATAAACATCTTAGTCTACTGCCCAATTCATGTCTTAACAATACTGGAAAGCTTCTAATACTCTTGTCCAAAAGACAGCAATGGAGAACTGAAATTTTCATTACTCCAGCATTTACTTGAAGCAACAGAAAGCAGAAGAATTCCTCGGGGCCAGGATATTCAGTGGCATCCTGTCTAAAAAATTACTAATTCTAGATATGTGTCTGTAGCCATAACTCGGCCTTATGTTATATTATTATAAACCATTGTCTAAATGGCTAGACACTCAAAACACTTGCACATGAACATATAAAGAATTTTACCCTATTTTTTATATTATTCATTTTGTCCCACACAAAAAAAGCAAATTGTTACACCTACCTGCACAGCCAAAAGCAAGATGATATCTGGATGAGGGACTGAATTTTACACAACACACATTTGCCTTGGCCTCAATGCTTGCTACTGAATTGTCCAGGTTTGTTGACCACAGCTTCACTAAGGAAAGATAAAAGAAATGCAAGCAAAATAGGTAGATTAAGCTGCAATTGCTTTTCTGGGATTTTCACATGAAATATTTTTCCTTTTATTATTTCTATTGCTACATAGAAATATAGCAACAGGAAGCAATGTTTACATGTGGATCACATGCAACCTTCAACAATGGATTAGTGGGAATTTCAGATGCCTTGGTAAGACCTCTTGCAAAAAAAAAATGACATGATGACATCACCAGCCACACACCCTGCAATCCAGACAGGGCAGAAAGACAGCACTCAAACACAAGAGATTCTAAACTATCTTAAGACCTAATGTAATAAACCAACATGTTGTCTTAATATAAAACCAAAGCACAAGAGACTTATTTTTCATTTCTGTTGAATTTCATTCAATGGTTTTGAGTTTTATTCTTCTAGAAAATATTACACACTAGCAACATTTTTTGAATTAAGTCATTTTTGTTCAAACTTCAAACTTTTTTGGTTTAATGTTGTAACTTATAGTCCCTTTTCCTATTAACTGATCTAAACTGATAAAAAACAGAGAATCTGATTAACTGGTATATTTAATTTTGTTTTAGCACCAACTTTACATTAGTCTATGATTAAAGCAAGGAACAAAAAGAGGAACTCATTGGGACTAAAGACAAGAAAGTGAATTCATTTTTTTCATGTGCCTTGAAAGTATGTAACTTAATTTATTATGTCATGAATCCTACACACCTATTTTAGTTATTATCAGGTTTCACATATGATATTTGTGCATAGAAAGCCAGTGTTGTGTAGTTATTAAAGTACTAGATCAGGAGTAGAGAGACTCGGGTTCTAATCCTTCTATAGACACAGAAACTGGTTGAGTGACTGGGGGTCACTGACTTATCAGCCTAAATCAGCATCAGATTCTGCAATAAGCTAACTAATAAACAAAAAACCCTATAGAATTGAAACCCACTATGATGTAGTAGATAAGGTGCTGAAATAGGAGTGGTAAAATCTGAACTTTCCCTTATATCTAGAAACCAGATGGGGGGCATTGTCACTCTCTTTTAGAGTCAGGCTCTGCAACAAGCCAGCTGGTAAATAAAACTCCTCTTCACTAAATGATAATAGCTTTGCTTTAAGAACTAGATACATAAGGTTTTTAAAAAAGGACAAGTGGACTCTGCAGCTATTAATTCAGCTGTGGCAGAGTGATTGGGGAGGGAGAGGGGAAGCAATACCTTTTGCATCATCAGAACCTGAAGCCAAGAGTTTAGGATCCATCAAATTAAAGTCCACACTCCAGCATCTTTTCTCATGCTCCTGTTTTGTCATGGGGGAACAGAAATAGAACGATAGAAAATTACTTCTTCAATAAAATCAAGGTCCTGGTGAAATACATACTACTTTTGTTAAATTATTATTGATAAAACTTTACTATTTTTCATCTACCCAATATAATTGATTGTCCTGTTTGATAGCAGCCTCAGCAAGGACATAAAGAGCTATCTTGATGCCTAAATTTTTAAAAAATTACATTTTGAAGATCTTACATTACTCTTATTACAACAGTATGAGTTTCAACTTGCTAGTAATCCCTTATGGAATTTTTGAAGAGGCAACTGTTAAATTTCACCTCTAAAAACAAATTAGCCACTTAGTAGGATATACAAGCAATATGTTCCTCTATAGACTCAGTTCTCAGAAAAACTTTATTTAATTAGCACATCCGTTTCAGCATCTCTAGCCTCCTTAAACATAATTCCACATATGCTGGAGTTTCTAATTTAGGATTGGACATTTTAAAGTCAGTTTTTTTTAAAATAGTTCAGTTTAATAACTCCTATTACTCAGTTTTCAACTGGGAGCAAATTAAAACTTTTGAGAAAAGAAGAGTCTGAATGTTGTCTGCATATTAGAATTCTTCTCAGTCTGGAGACTGAGAAGCAAGCATATTGGCTTGTGCAAGATCCCATCTTTTACTCATTAAGGGTTCCTACATTTTTATTTGGATAATCTATCACCAATTGATTTAATGAATCAAATATTTCAAACTCTGGACAGGCCAACTAGGATAGAAATTATTTCAATAATTTATTTGAATAATAAATTTAAAAAATTCTACTGAAACATTAATACATTAATTTCCTCACAATCCTAAACAATATCCAATTCTATACTGATGAGCATCCTTTTTCATCAACTAATTCCTAATTCTAAATGCTTTATCCACTGCAATGTTTTCATTTTCAGTATTTTAGTAGCAACTGCTCTATAATATAAGAACCACTGAAAACTCTATTTTCTCTAAGCCATATTTTTTTTCAAAAAAGATACAAAAGTGATTTTGGGTGCAAAGGACTAGCTGCTAGATTTACTGTCAAGAAACAGAAATAACAATACAAGAGGTCATTTATTGAAAGCACTTGGTGATTTATAAGCTCTATTTGTGAATGCTAAGAAATCATGACTCATGAGGTTTCTTTTTAACAAGAATTTTTAAACAAGAATTTTAGTAAGTTTTCATTTTATCCATAAGGAAACAGTTAAAAAGGCAACATATCACTAGACAGATTTATCACATGTAAATATCAATGGTCCTGGCATCTACAATGCCAAACCATAAAGCAAATGATTAATGATACCTATCTTCGATGGTAACAGAAGAGCCATGTCTTTTGGCTTAAGAAATGAAACTGGGAGGCAGCAACTATGACTTTTCAGATTTTAGGGCCATATTATTAGAGTGAACATCATACATGTTGCCCAATATCACAATACTCTTTGGAACACAGTCATACAAATACATATATAACACTATTTTGTTCATTTCCTATATGCACAAGAACACATTTACCCATTTTTTTGTTTTACACCCAACTTCTCCCTCTGTTTTGCACATATGTACATGCACACCACTTATTCTCTCATACTCCTTTATTTCTTACAGAAGCCAAATTGTCTCATCTGCAATCATTTTCTCTTAACTTTATTACTTGATAATATTTTTCCCGTATCAAAACCAGCATTTCTTTACCTGATAGACTTTTGAACGTTGCCCTGTGAATCCATCCCATAAGATCACTGTTCCTTCATAGTCACTGCTGGCCAAAAGGTTCTTGTGGTAACTACTCCAGCTGATACAGCTGAAAAAAAAATGTTAAAACATTTTATTCTACAATGATGGGCACTGTAAATTAAATAATGTAATAATTCAGACTATTTTATGCATCAGCTGCAGATTTGTTTTGTTTTGCTAATTTCATAACCCTGATTATTATTTAGGTCAAAATTCTGTCTAAATTCATATGGGACAAAGCTAAAATTATTGGTGTCACTAGACTTTATTATATCCAGAAACATATATTTCAGAAGTTTAAGTTGGAAGTATTCTTTCTTTGTTAGCGGTTGCAAGAGAGAGCCTTATTCAACAGACTGGAAGAGGACATCTGTATTCCAACAACAAAAAAGAAGATTTAACAAAGTGGGCAAACTATTGTGCAATATCCTTAATTTCACATATTAGCAAAATAATGTTTAGGATGATTTAATGTGGATTAGAATCCTACATGAAAAAGAAGATGCTAGATGTTCAAACTGGCTTAGGAAAAGTCTAAGGAATATTATGCTGATGCATGCTGAATAACTGAAAATGAAAAAAAAATAAAAAAGAAATCAGTATGTATTCCATTGATTATAAGAAGGCCTTTGATTGTGTCCATTACATCAAGATGTGTAATGTATTCAGAAAATAGGAATCCTAGAACATTTCATTGCCTTCATGAGAAACTTATATACAGCTCAGAAACTATGGTGTGGACACATCATGGTAAAACAGACTTGTTCCAGGTTGGCAAAGGAATGTGAGAAATTTGCATACTCTCCTTTTATTTATTCAACATAAATGCTGAATGTATATATTAAGGGAGGCTTGATTGAAAGAAGAACATTGCTTTAAAACTGGGGGAAGAAACATCAATAATCTATGTTATGCTGATGATATTACCTTGATAGCCAAAACTGCAAAGGATCTGCAAACTCTAATAATAAAAGCCAAAAAGTACAGTGAAAAAAGAAACTAAAATTAAATGTAAATAAGACCAAATCAATGACAATAGGTAGAACAACTAGCCTTAGAATTCATAAATGAAGATGCTGAAGTGGAGAAAGCTTCTGCCTTTTCAGATCAAGCATCAACAGTAAAAGAACAAGCCATCAAAAATGCATATCAAACTATCACTTGGTAGAAAAGCTGCAAAGGCCCAGGAAAAGATATTCGAATGGCATCCTATAGAAGCAACTTGGTTGTTGGAGAAGACTCTTGACAATATCATGGATGGTACTATGGATCATCAAGCAAATTAACTCAGAGCTCTTACTCAAGGAACAAATGATCAGACTTAAATCATCCTACTTTGACACATTAAGAGAAAACCCAGCCCTCTGGAAAAAGTTCTAATACTGGGATAGGCAGAGGAAAAAGAAGAAGAGAATAACAAGCAAAAAGGCTGGACTCAGTTTAGCCTCAGTTTTGAAAGACCATGTTAGTGAGATTATTGTGGAGGAAATTTAACTATATGGTCAGAAAGAGCTGAAAATGATAATGGCACACAATTGTTTCTTAAGTGTAAATATATTTGAAATGTATGCTATATTTGTCAAATCAATCATTGAATTCCATATAAATTTCTGTTTTAGATGTCAACAGAACAAATTTAATGGCCTAATGACCTTTTTTCCTTCTGCACTACTTCTGTACTAACGGACAAGGCTATGAATAGTCATTAGAGCTTACAGAATGTAGAGCATGGCATCTTAAGTGTTGACTAGTTTAAAGCAGAGAAACCCATACTAGTATGGTGCAAAACCTGTACATTAGCACATTCCAAATCTATTTTCCAATTCTATACTATTTCAACATGTCCTATTTTATAAGGCATATACCAAGAATAATTTATTCTCAGCTGAACCTATGTGTTATTTTATCTACATTGCTATTTCACTCACTCCAGATCACTGCAGTAGGGATTTTAGAATCCCAGTGACTAAATGCTCTTATAATAAAATGTGCCATTATTTCCTTGAAGATAACAGTATGTGATACATATATATATTTATCACTGTGTTCCCTTTGAAGATAAGCAATTATTTGTAGAGCACAGCAAAAAAAGAAACACAATTAAGCAATAACTGAATAATTGCAGTTGCTAGCTTTCTAGCCTTCCTCAGCTAGCAAATGCAATTATTCCCAGGATCATTTGGAAGGCCTTGACAATTTGGAGAAGGAGCCTTCCAAGTATTGCAATAGTAGGGCCCGATTGCAGGATGGCATGAGGTGGCCTTGGTAGGAAGGTTGTGTCTCACTTTAGCTAGGGACAGATGCATCTACATAAAAAAGGATAAGTAAGTGGACCCAGGCATGGTAGGTGGGGAGAGAGTACTCTCCCCAGTGCTTTGCTTAATGACCCATGCAATCATTTTTTTTATTTTTTTTATTTTTTTATATATAAAAAATTCCTTTATTAAAACAATCAGCATTGTACATAAAATCTTTGTATGCATCAAACATCATAGCATCTGATATACAACACTACGTATTATTCTTTGTAGACGTCTGGTTTGGTAAACATTTTTCACTCCTCACTTCAATCCTCTATTATACACCTGTTACATTTTTTTTCTCTATGATCCCTAACAATAGGTCCTGAGGTAGTAGTTAAACATTAAATGTAAGATCATATTAATAATCAATCATCATAGAACACAACATACAACACTAGGCATTAATCTTTGTACACGTCTGGTTTGGTAAATATTCTTTACTCCTCACTTCCAGCCTCAACTATATGTCTGTTATATTTTATCTTTTATGATCATTTAATCATTTAATGGCCACAACTGCAAGAGTCGGAGTTGTGTTTGTTGAGTGAAGTGATCATATGGTCCTGTGGGTTTAATGACCGCACTGCTTAATGATTGGGATTCCAATCCATTGTGATTATAAGTCTAGGATTACATGTAAAGGAAGATTGGCTAGAAATGCTGAAATAAGAAAGAAAATATTTTTTTCAAGACAAATTGAAATTTGGAAATGTTTAAAGATTTTTAATGCTTTCATCAGCTGCTTTAGTAAGTTTGTTATTATAGGAAAATAAACTGTGTTATGCAAAATGATATATCATAGTCATTTAAAGTAATAGTTTTCTTCTAAGAATGGTTTACTAGCATTCTTTTACACCTCTTCGTGAACACTTAGAGTGTTTGCAAACATATCATAACACCTCAGCAATTTTTGTATAGCTTATAAATACAAGGACTTTCACTCAAACGAGCAAATAAATTAAGGTAAGTTTTTCCATTGTACCGTAATTTTTTTTGTTCCATTTTTTTATAAAGCCCATTACTGCTACAGATGATAGCATTAGCAGACACTGAGAGACCAAGAGACTCTCTTTTTGTCTCTCTTTCCTCATAAATACTATGTGAAGTTATGCCCACACTATTAAAAAAGAAAACATTTTTCTCCAGGCTACAATGATTCTACCTCAACTGAACAAACTCTAGATCAGTGTTTCTCAACCTTGACAATTTTAAGGCATGTGCACTTCAACTCCCAGAATTCCACAGCCAGCATTGCTGGTTGTGGAATTCTGGGAGTTGAAGTCCACATGCCTTAAAATTGTCAAGGTTGAGAAACACTGCTCTAGATACTATATAAGAAAATAAGGATTATAAATAAAAATATACTAATGTAAGGAACAGATACATAAGACTCTGCCCAGGGTCTACTGGAAAAGCTGGATGTTTATGCTCGTCTGAAGGCCAGCATGGTTGGGGCCATACATACTTCCAGGAGGTAGGTGCAATCATAAAGGATTCCACAGGATAGGGGCAATCAAAAAGGAAGAATTTATGGAGTATTCCCCAAGATGATACTATTTCATAGATGGGATCCACAGCATGCTGACCCTGGTAGATCTTAAGAGATAGACAAAAGCCAGAGTGATACCACATACATAAAAATCCCAAGCTTCGAAAGGTTCTAAAAGCGGTTAACCAGCATCTTTAACTATACCTAGAAGCCAAATGGAAATTGGTGCAACTTGTGAAATAGAGTTGTCACACTGGCAAACCAAAGTATGCCTAGAACTATTTGTGCTGCTGCATTCTAATTGGCCTTCAACAACAGCCTCGTGTACAGGGTGTTGCAGAAATCTAAACAAGAGATGACTAAAACATTACTGACCATGAGAAGAGCCTCCCAATTCATGAAAGGACATAACTGTCATACAAGATGCATTTATGGAGAGGTTCTTCTTGTCACAGCTGTCACTTGTTCTTCAAACCAGATCCAAGAAGTATAATGGTATGTATGACAGATGTTAGGAGACTGGGCAAAGGAACACTACCAAGGGAACAGTCAGATAGGAATTAGCATAGCCCATAGCTAGCTAGCAGAACGGAGAAGAGGCTCAGAAGAGACCCTCCCTAATTTTTCAGACCATACAGGGAAGTGGGGACAGGAGGGATTCATACTTTCAAACTTGCAAGATTAATGTCAACTCATACAGGGTAAACCAGAAAGGAATCACAACTAGATAAGCTAATTCTACTTTACTGCAAACTAAACTGATAGAATCCTACAATTCTGAAAGTACAGGTAGTCCTCGACTTACAACAATTCATTTAGTGACTGTTCAGAGTTACAACAGAACTGAAAAAAGTGACTTATGACCGTTTTTCACACTTATGACCATTGCAGCTTCTCCAGGGGCATGTGTAATGAAATACTCCTGGGGGCTAAAATACCAAATACATGGACTGAAGCCAACATTATTTTAATACCCAAAGAAGACTCTGATCTAACACAAATAAAAAACTATAGACCAATATCGCTATTAAATGTAGACTATAAATTTTTTGCCTCAATAATAGCAGAAAGACTAAAGAAATTTTTGATTGAATTGATACATATAGACTCAAAAGACAGATAAAAAATAATTTAAGAATGATTCTTGATGTGTTAGAATACTATGAAATTCATCCAGAGAAGCAGATGGCTTTAATATTCCTTGATGCACAGAAAGCTTTTGACAATGTAAACTGGCAATTCATGTTTCAGCAACTTGCAGAAATGGACTTTGGAGAAAACTTTATAAATGTAATTAAAACAATTTATCGCAAACAAATAGCTAAAACAATTGTAAATGGAGATTTCACAGAAAACTTTAACATTAAAAAAGGCATAAGATAGGGATGCCCACTATCTCCATTATTATTTATACCAGCGGTTCTCAACCTATGAGTCGCTACCCCATTTGGGGTCGAACGACCGTTTCGCGGGGGTCGCCGGACACCGCAGTCCGCCATTTTCTTTTTATTATTATTTTTTTATTTATTTTTTGTTTTTGTTTTTTTTGTTTTTTCGTTGTGCGCGCGCCGCGCATGCGCAGATTGGCCCGTCGTGGTCCGCCATTTTGTTTTTTTTGTTTTATTTTATTTGTTTATTTTTTGTTTGTTTTTTTCATTGCGCGCGCGCGCCCAGGTCGGGGTCACGGCGCGCATGGGTGGCGCAAGTGGGGTCTCAACCTGAAAAAGGTTGAGAACCACTTATTTATACTAACACTGGAAGTATGGAATAGAAACATCAGACAAGATATAGAAATTAAAGGACTGGAGATAAAAGATGAAAAATATAAACTACAAGCATTTGCAGATGACTTGGTTTTTATATTGGAAGATCCATTGGAAACACGCACTAAACTTATGGAGAAAATAGAAAACTTTGGAAAAGTGGCAGGGTTGAAAATAAACAGAGAAAAGACTAAAGTGCTAACAAAGAATCTAACAGAAAAACAAAAAAAATCTAACCAAAAAACCAAATCTTCAAATAGTTAAAAAAGTCAAATATTTGGGAATGTATCTAACAGCAAGATGCTAAAACAAATAAAATTGGATCTGGAAAAGTGGAAAAAGCTACAACTTTCAATGCTGGGGAGAACAGCAACAGTGAAAATGAATATCTTACCAAAAATACTCTTTTTATTTCAAACGATTCCCATAAGGCTGGGAAAAGTCTTTTTTTGATGACCTGAATACAACAATACTGAAATTTATCTGGCAAGGAATAAAAGCTAGAATTAGACTGAAAATGCTACAAGAAACGAAAGAAAATGGAGGATTTGGACTGCCAGACTGGACATTATACTACCAAGCATCTATTTTAACATGGTTTAAAGAATGGATAATGCTTAGAGACAAAAGGCTATTATACCTAGAGGGGCATGACTTACAAATTGGTTGGCATGCCTTTCTGTGGTATAGGAAGAATAAAACACATAGATATTTTCAAAACCACTTTATAAGAAATGCATTTCTTTCAGAATGGGAAAAAATAAAAGCAAAAATTTATATTAAGATACCTGGATGGCTTTCAACAATGGAAGCTATCGCTTATCCAAATTTAATAATAACAATAAAGTTGTGACTTAAAAAGATATTTTGGACAATAAAGGAAAATTGAAAGACAGACAAGACCTATAAGAACAAGGTATTGATCTATCATAGTGGCCATATCTGCACATTCAAATGAGATCTGAAAAAGATGTTCAAAACAATGGGATTCTACAGTAGTGGCCAAAATTGTGAAAACCTTTTGGGAAAAGTGTACATTTGAGGTTTGATGGCTAATAACACCACTTTGTTTTGGAATAGTACCATAAAATTATATATCAACGGAAAGATAATTTAATCAAGAATGTAATGCAATAATCTTTATGAAGGATTTGCTATTAGAATAGCAGTTATGAGACTTCCTGTTCCGGATAGCGGCGCTCGCAGCTGTGCAAGGAGATGGCTCTCCTTGCCAGCTGATTCTCTGCTGCCAGTAGACCCTTAATCAGGTCGAAAAGCTGCCCTGTGGGGGCAGCTACTGGTGAGGAGGTCCTCGTTGTCCTTGGGAGAGTGGCAGCTTCTTCCAGGGACCGAGATTGCTCCTTTGGGTCGACAGTGAAAAGAATGGCCAGTAAAATGGCTGTTCATCTAGCCGCCGCAACCAGAAGTCAGAAGAACATCTAAGCACAGGAACCACCGTGGCTGAGCTGGGTGAGATTTTTTTTCCTCCCTCTCTTGGTTTTTCTTTTTTTGTGTGTGTGCCTGTAAAAAGCACCTTTGAAATGATTTCCCTACTCTAAGAAGGCGGTGTTTGTGAGTGTGGGGAAAAGAAGTTTGGACTGAATTAACTTAAAGTGATTTTTTTCCCCTTCACTTCGGTGTCTTGGAAATTTTGTTAGTATTGAATCTGCTGTTGGGTTTGAATGCTTCTTTTTTCTGTATTTCCTGATCTTGTTTATGAGATTCCTGGTTTCTGGAAGAAGATTTTACACGCTACTGATGACACCTTGTGGAAAAACGTAAAATTGCAACTTTAATTAGTGACTTAAAATTGCCACTTTTTCTTTTGAGGATTGGATTAACCTTGACTTTCAGATTATCATAAAGGAGAAAATACAAAGAAAATTAACAGCTGCACTGGTGGGGGTGGACACTAATTAAATGTTCTCTGAACACAGCCCCTACTAAATGATACAGACTATTTTTGATTATCTTTGAAATGGAGCAACCCTTGGCTCAACTTGACTATAAACTTATACTGGAAAAACTTTATGAAGCTACTGATGAAATACGTTTGCAAATAAAGGAATTCACGATGGAAATAAAAAATAGAAATCCTGCTTTGACCTTCCAAACTGACTCCCAGACTTCGTCTGAGTACTCTATGGGTCAAGAAATAATAGAAGCGGGATTAGTCGGCCTTCTCCAGGTCCCGTCGGCTAGACAGTGTCGCCTGGCGGGGCCTAGGGGAAGGGCCTTTTCTGTTGCGGCCCCGGCCCTCTGGAATCAACTCCCCCCGGAGATCCGTATCGCCCCCACCCTCTCCGCCTTTCGTAAACTACTAAAGACCCATCTCTGCCGGCAGGCCTGGGGCGGTTGAAATCTTGCCCCTAGCCAGTGTATGTCTGTGTGTATGTTTGCTGAATGAATGGTTCTTAATTTAGGGGTTCTTCTTTTTATATATTTATTTTTATAAATGTACTATTTAGTTTGTATTGGATTTCTATTTATGCTGTAAGCCGCCCTGAGTTCCCGGAATAGGGCGGCATAGAAATTTAATAAATAATAATAATAATAATAATAATAATTAACTAAAGGTAAAGAAGATTCCACTTTACTCTATACGCAGGCTGATGAGTTCTCTGAGGAATTAAAAAGGACTGTAATTAAATCACTTACAACCCTAAAATTAACAGAAATGGACAGACAAGCCCAATGAACTGAGAACGACGCTAACTTGGATAAACAACTATTAGGTACAAAACTGGACGTAATTAAGCCGGCTACTCAACAGTTTCAAACGTGGAGATTGGACCTTGTTAAACAACAAGGGATTATTTACAAAGGAGCTAGGTTCCTAAAACAGAAGACGTCTCTGTTTGATTCAAAGGACACTACAAGATAAAAAAAATGACTTGCTTATGGATATAGTGGCCTTGTTATGGAAACCTGTTTGGCATAAAAGGAAAGCTAGAATAAGATTTAAGAATGTGATTGAAGGTTTTATGTAATGATTTTAAAAGGCTTATTAGATATGGATCGATTTATGGCTTATGACAGTTAAATAAGATGTTAGATTGAATAAAAATTAATTAAGGGTCTAAACTTAATAAGGTGTTTATCTATGTATTAATATCTTTTGTATATAGTAATTTTGAGGAGGTTAAAGAAATGTGATATTGATATTGAGGGATTGATTATTAGATTATAAAGTATAATAGAAATAGAAAGGTGTTTTTTTTACTTTGTTCTGTTTTGTTCTTTGTTCTTTTTCTTTGTTCTTTTTTTTCTGATATGAACTACGGTAATATACTTTTTATATATATATACATTAGAACTGATGGTTATTTTGTAATGGAAGAATAGGGAAAAATAAGAAATGATATTAATAAATGTTTATTGAATATGTTAAGGAAAAAGGTAATGAGGAGACTCCCGAAGTGTTAATTATGTACTTAGATTAGAAATATGGAACATAGTAACTGAAATAAGTAAACTTCATACAGGAGTTGGATTTGTGGATCTATTTAGAAGAAAGGTTATTGAGGATAGATAGGATTGATCTAGTTGTATTGAAATATATCAATTTGAATATAATAAGTTATTAGAGGGGAAAGAGGGGGGTTTTCTTTTTTTTTCTTTTTTTTAATGATTTAATCTGATTTTTATGGATATGACTTTGTTGTGTGGATAATTGATTGCCCTGCCACCACGTTGTTTCGTAAGCACTTGTCTGTAAAATGAAAAAACCAATAAAACTTGTTTAAAAAAAATAGCAGTTATAAAGAAAAGTGAAACATACAGAAAAAATGAGATATACAAAAATTATCACCGTAGAAAAAAAACGAGACATACAAAAATTATCACCATAGAAAAAATGAGATATACAAAAATTATCACCATGTCAGTTAATACTAAGTTGGGTAACATTAAGCATGAATTACGGCCTTATAATGTCTTCCCATGGAGTGAACCAAGTCCTTTAGTTCTGCAGCTGTTATAATGTGAAACCAAGATTGAATGATTGCTTCTATTAATTGGGTTTCATTGCTGAGTCACTTCTGACTAACAAGTTTCTTTAATCGGCTCCATAGATTTTCAATTGGGATACAGTCTGGGCTATTCCCAGGCCATTCCAGCAGTGGAATATGATTATCTTGAAACCACTTTTTGCACACAGCAGCAACATGACATGGAGCTGAATCCTGTTGAAATATAAATGCCTCATTGTCTTGGAAAAGATCATGTGCGGAAGGTTTCAGTTTGGGCTCAAGTATTTCATTAATGTATTTTTGGCCATTTATATTCCCATTAATCACACAAATTCTGCCCACATCTTTTGATGTCATACAACCCCAGATCATAACATTGACTGGGTGTTTCATGGTACATGTAATGCAATCAGGAGGCAAATCTTCTCTGATTCTTCTCCTTACGTATTTTATGCCATCACTACCAAACAGGGAGATCCTGGTTTCATCACTCAAAATAACACTGTCCCATTGTTCTTCTGTCCAGGTAACATGGGTTTTAGCCCAGTTTAGTCTTTTCAACCTTTGAGAAGTAAAAGTGGCTTTTTTTGTGGAAAATGACTAAAAAACAAATAGATTTTAAACCAGAATTATTTTTGTTAGGAATAATAGGAGCAAATTATGAGAAAGATTGTATATATTTAATTTTACATGTACTAACTGCAGCAAGAATTGTATTTGCACAACATTGGAAAAATGAAAATTTACCAACTGAAGAAGTATTAATTAAGAAAATGTTAGGGTGTGCAGAAATGGACAGACTTTAAAGATAAAAGAGAAAGAAGACTCGGTGTACTTTAGAACAAGGGATAATTTCTATCAATGGCTAGAAACATCAGTTAGAGAGAAAGGAATGTGATATGTAACCTTGAATATATATTAGTAAGACGACTATCAAGCGATTAACATATGATAATTAACTATTATCTATTATTCCTACATGAATCCAGACAGTATGCTGTTTGCTGAATATTGAGAATGTTATTTGGAAAAACCCTAACCTCAACCCTAATCCTAACCTGAACCCAAATTCCAATCCCAATCCCAATCCCACATCATCCCTAACCCTATAAAAACTAATAACATTTATTAAAAAAAATTCAGATGCTAGCAACTGACTCATATTTATGATGGTTGCAGTGTCCTGGGGCCACCTTTTGCAACTTTCTGATAAGCAAAATCCATGGGAAAGCCAAATTCATTTAACAATTGCAGTGATTCACTTAACAGTTGTGTCAAGAAAGGTCTTAAATGGGAGAAAATTCACTTAACAAATCTCATTGTGCAACAGAAATTTTGGGCTCAATTGTGGTCATAAGTCAAGGACCACCTGTATAATTACATCTACTATACAGTCTGAAAATTTGGTCGAGTCTGTGTGTGTGTTTGTGTATTCTGAGCCTCTTGCCCTCCCCCCCCCCACTATCCAACTGCAGGCTAGGCTGCCTCTCTTTTCTGACTTTTCCTTTGGCAGTGTTTCTGCCCAATCCCCCCCCCCCATTTTTCACACGTACCAGTACAAAATGCCAGGAATTTTCACAAATTATGTACAATTCTGGTCACAAGTAATGCAACTTCATCCAGAATTCATGTTGGTAAATCACTGTCCACTAGAGATTCTTGTTTTCACAGCCACTCAATCCTGATTGAGCCTGAGCATGTTCTACCCTATCTATGATTCAATATGTTCCAGGCACCAGAGCCATGGATCAAGATATACAGCTGGGTATCATCTAAGTATGAGTGTTACCTGACACTGCCCGGAAGGCTTATATAGCAGTTGGGTGCTGCTATATGCTGCTGATATTGAATAATAGCCTAACAGCTGCAACGTAACCCTAAAAAAAAAGCTCATTAGCTATTTTGCACCTACATAAAATAACCAAACAATTTTTTTAAAAAAACAAATCACAAATGAAAAACTTTTACTACCAATATGTAAATCTGGCTTTTTAAAATTAACAAGATAAATGAAACAAGGCATAATGGAACAGCAGGGAAGAAGGGCCACCTGTACTTTGCACTCATAAAATATTCAATTAATGCCTCTTTAAACTTCTTCACGCAACATAAATTTTAATTCTATTTTAATTTCAAAATGAATTATCACATAATGTATTGAATTTTCTTCATTTTCTAAGTTAAAAATTAGAAGATACATTTTCCATACAGCATGCTGAGAAGCTTGTGTTATTAATGGAAAGATTAATGAATATGTTATACATTCCATCTGTTGAAATAATTTTGTTTATATAACATGTCATTGTCTACTTACACTTGTAAATATGTCATGACAAAAACTCAACTTTAAAAAAATAAACTACTCTTAGTAAATAAAAAGTTGGGTTAAATAAAACAAAAGTCCTACGTCAGATCTTATAGAGAAAAAAACTTCTTCAAACTTTAACTTAGCATACATAGGTCAAAGTGAAAATAATAAGTCAAAGTGAAAATAATAATCAATCTTGCATTATACAAGAAGTCACTCATATACTTCCTTGGCATTCATTTTTCTTGCTTTTATTTCCATTGATATTGTAAGGCAAATGATACCTTGGTATCTTAGTAGCAAAATACATCTACCCTTACTAGAATGCTAGTCTCCAAGAATAAGTAATCATCAACTCTGCCCTAAAGATAATTAAACAGATTTGGATTCTTTGTGACAAATTATTTACCAAAACAATTAAACAATAAATTCTATCATTTTGTCACTGATTAATATTTCTGCAGAACCATTTTTTAAAGAAGAGAACCATTGTAGATTGAGAAAATCGGTATCATAAAAAATCAAACATATTAAGAAAGAAATGAACAATCATATCCCAAATACTGTATATTCTCATATAAGCTGATGGTTTGAGGTTCCCAAATAAACCCCAAATCTGGGTTCAACTTATAAATGTATGGGCTTATCAGTGAGTATACATGGCAAAACACTTTTTAAAAGTACAAGTATACATTTGTGGATAAGCTCATCTACAAATAAACTGTCCCTCAATTTTTTAACCAAATTCTATGAAAAACGTGTCATCTGTGGATAAACCAATGGTGAAAATTAAAACATGGAAATTGCAAGGATCAACTTATCTGACGATGGCACATTTTTCACAGTATTTTTGTTAGAAATTCAAAGCTTCTCTGTGAATATATACAGTAGTATGATATAAAATATTATGCTACTTATGATGGCATATCAAAATAGGATCAAATCTCTTCCACATTATTCAGTCAATAAAGAACAGTGTGACCGAATAGGTAGATCCTGACTTACGATGACAATTGAGCCCAACATTTCTGTTGCTCTGCAAGACAGCTAAGTGAGTTTTGCCCCATTTTACGACCTTTGTTGCCACAGTTGTTAAGTGAATCACTGCAGTTGTTAAGTTATAACATGGTTCTTAAGTAAATCTGGCTTCCCCATTGACTTTGCTTGTCAGCAGGTCACCAAAGGTGATCACATGACCCTGGGACATTGCAACCATCATAAATATGAACCAGTTGCTAAGCATCCAAATTTTGATCATGTGACATGGAGATGCTGCAATGGTACTAAGTGTGAAAAATAATCATAAGTCACGTTTTTCAATGCCACTGTAATTTTGAACAGTCACTAAACAAATGGTTGTAAGTCAAGAACTACCTGTACTCAAATACAGAGGTACAGGAGACAAGACACTATTCTTACTTTTTAAAATCCAAGAAGAGAAGCAACACATACCTGATTTTGGAATTACATGTCATTTCATTTTCTGGATAATGAATATCAACTGCATCCTGAATGACTGTGCCATATTCATAGACTTTAATCTTCTTTGTGACTCCCGCAATAGCAAAATAGTCACAGTCTCGATCAAATTCAATACTAAAAAACAAAAATACAAATACAAATACAAACTTATGAATATAACACATACCTAGTTTTATTTTGATGATGCATATTATTTTTCAGGAGAACACCATCTCTGACTTTAGGTTAAAAGATACCAAAATTTCTATCTCCTAAGTTTGCAAAAGGCCACATTCTCATTAAATTTTCTGTCCTGTTGATTCATTTCTACTGGAAAGAATTAAATTAACATGAGAAACAAAATTTAACCCAGAGTAATAAAACAGGAGAAAAGAGAAATTAAAAGTGTGGGGATGTAAATATTATTGTTGTTTAAAATGCAAAAGATGGACTTGCTGTATTTTTCAACATTGTACAAAACAATATACTTGAGCCAGGTTTAAGCCCACCAGTCATAAAAGGGCCATAGTTCTCCACTCCTGCTCTATATGAAGTAAAAGAAGAAATAAAAGAACCACAGGGGCATAGTTTGTTAAGTTTGTCTGGGAAGGTGTTCGGCAGAATTCTGACTGAAAGGGCACAACTGGTGATAAAGAGGAAAACCTGAAAAGTCAAGTGCTGGGTTACACCTATAATGAGTTTTGCAGGCCAGAGCTTGCAAGTCATTGAGAAACATATGTTTGTTAGAAAGAAATTTTATTGCACATTTCTCAATTTAGAGAAGTATATAGCTTTGAATTACAGAATACTTTGAAAGGAATGTCTGTTATCACAATTCCTGTTCTCCACATAGGATTTCAGGCCTGTATCATTTCAGCTACATCACATTAATCAGAAATTATAAAAATATTTTTTTGAAGATATCAAAGAAGCTCCAAATTGAGATCCAAACCAAATTCTGGTTAAAAAGTATAACATGATTTAGAATTTTACAGATGATGAATTAGCTGGATTTAATGCTGGAAAATTGCACTGAGTCACTATATCAATCATTATAGTGCCAGAAGTTGTTCTGAAACCAAAAAAATGAGTAAGTTCTAAAACTTGACAAATTTGGAGTAGCTTCAGGTTTTGATGTCATTTTGTACATTATGTCAGAGAAATAATGATCACAACGCTATATTAGATGTTGTACAAGAATCTTTCTTCTCATTAAATTATCATTTGATCTATTTTCTTTAAAGTTCTGGAAATCCCTCAGGTTCTGATTTTACATCATACTTTTTATATTTTCCAGAAGAGAAAGCCTTCATCCTCTTATGAGAAGTTATTTTTCAGTAGAGCAGCAGGAAAAAAAGATAAAGATAGCTAACTATTTGTGCTTCGTAAATCTATAATTTTAACAAATTTTAAAAAATGGGACCATCCATTTCCTACTTTAAATTCATTACGTTTATCATTAATGTCCAAAACAGAATGAAGTGATTATTTTGAACAATCATGAATAGAAACATAAATCAAGCTTGAACTAGGTATATCCAAAGAGAAAGGAGGTTTCACCCAAAAACTAGTTCATATTGTGAAATGTAACATTACTAGTCTTTCCACGTTTTGCACAATACCCAGCCAGAATGACGCAGGGATGAGGATCATGATACTGATGAGAGCAGGACACCCCCTCTTCACCCCCAAAGAGAAAATACTTTGGCAAATACAGGAAGAACCTAATACTAACTAGTCTGACTCAGTGGCAGCCTGAGGCTAAATAAACAAACACTTAACACACACTGGTTACAAAGTATCAAGTGTAAACCACAGGAATACAGAACCGGCTAACAGCAATTAGGATTGACAGGATTAAATAGAAACACTAAAAGGTACACAATAATAAAATAAATCACACCGGATCCCTCCTGTGGCAAGGATTAACATTTTTCTAGACAGAATTGATAAAGAAATTAACCTATCAATAGACACTGACCAACGAATCAGAAAAGACAATTCTAAACTCACGAATCAGAAATGACAATTTTGAAAACCATGAAAGGATGTAAGAACTCAAGTTTGGGGACCATTCTGTCTGGCTAGCCAGGGATTCATGCTGAATATGTTTCATATTTTATAAGACAAATTAAAATCAAATTCTGGTTATAAAATTCTAGGACTACATGTCCAGGAGTCCCTGGTTAAAATATTTGCTATGAAATTGCGAGCTAAATAAGTCTAGCATTATTTTTGAAGTAAAAAGTATTGCCTTACCAAAATAACTACAATTTATAGAAAGTTAAACAGGAGAATTGGTCCATAGAGGCTTCCAAACAGAATTATACTTTGCACTATATTTGATTGCCTTGTAATATGTTTTCTGGTCTGTCTCAAGAAAGGTTTTACAATCAAGAATTTATTCCATCATAACCTTAACTGAACTGCTGGATCAGCTTCTGTTTCATTGTAATGGGAAAGGCAAAAAGCTAATAAAAGAAATAACTTTTATCTATGTAAAATAAAATTTTATCTATATAAAAATTATTTTAATAGTTTTTTTGCCTTTCCCCTTACAAGTAAAACATAACATCATCACATTGTTAATACATTGACAAGTATTAATTTTTTAAATTACTCACTTGTTTGGCTAATTTGGCATTACACAGAATTTTGAAATTGGAATGTATCATTAGGATTTATCCCTATCAATAACCTATTTTATGAGTATGCAAAAGCTACTTAGGACAAAACAAATCTCTGCAGAAGCATAAATCAATGAGCGCAATGAGTTATGTAGTTTACTACAGCAAGAATGTCCACATCTAGTTTCAGTAGATGTACACTGTTTCCTCAGGCAACAGTTTTTTATTTCATTCTAAAAGGATTCTTGGTTGGATCTGAATTTACATTCCCAAACAATTATATGAAATCAAGTAATAGTTTTCCTTTTGAGATAAAACAAAAACAAAACAAGATATAATGATACAATGCTGATTTCTATTTTATTAAGCTAAGATATTTATCTCCAAACTAGTCTTTTTTGATACATTTTATTTCAATAACATAATTTGTTCCTGAAAGATATTTTGCTTCAGCTTGATCAAATATACGTAAGATTTCATTAGGAAACAGCCACACTTAATAAGCACCAAAGCAATTTGGGCTACTTTTGTCTTACTATTTACTTTGGTAACACTTTTCCACATCTGTCTTCAAATACTCAAGACATTATAAACTCTCTTTTCTGTACTCATATCAACATATTAAAACCTCCATTTTCCATCTGATATGGAATAAACTAATTATATTAAGTTACTGAACCCCTGTTGATCAACTAGCATCGACTGCCATGAATAGCACAATCATTTCCAAACTATGCAAATAGTGCAGTGTTTCTCAACCTTGACAATTTTAAGGCATGTGGACTTCAACTCCCAGAATTCCACAGCCAGCAACGCTGGCTGTGGAATTCTGGGAGTTGAAGTCCACATGCCTTAAAATTGTCAAGGTTGAGAAACACTGAAATAGTGTATGCCAAAAAGCCTATGGCATGTTAGAAAACCATGGTTAGTATCATATACATTTTTAAAAATAACATATAATTGTAATAATAACATAATAATTCATTGTGTATGAAATGTATGTTCATACAATTGATGGCACAGTGGTTAGAATGCAGTACTGCAAGCTAATTCATTGCTCACTCCAGGAGTTTGATTCTCATCGGCATAAGGTTGCCTCAGCCTTCCAAGGTCAGTAAAATGAGGACCCAGATCATTGGGGGCAATATGCTGACTCTGTAAACCACTTAGAGAGGGCTGTAAAGCACTGTGAAGTGGTATATAAATCTAAGTGCTATTGCTATTGCTATTTTATCATTATTATCACATGAATTAGAAGTATATAAAAATACACTTGGGCTGAATTCTTCTCAAGATACACACACACACACAATTTATTTGTATGAACATAAACTTTTCACATTAGTTTCATTTTAGTTCACACTTCTAGCATAGAATATTTTCTTACAGAAAAATTTGCAACTATAGAGCAAAAAAACTTGAGAATTTGCTATTTCTTCTGTTTTTTACAGATATACTGTATCCTTACAGCCTTGTTTGTTATATAGATAAAAATAACTATATTAATTGAAGAGATGTTTAATGTGTTTGTATGATATATCACCAAACAGTGAGCATTCACAATAACATCTCTAAAATATCAGGAGTTTAACATTATTTATTAATACTAAATTTTACAAAATGTTCCGCTGGTAACTCAAACACTTCCACTGATTAGTTTTCCATATTCAGAATATGGAAATATCCCTAAAATTAAAACTCAGCAATGAACAATATAAGCATTTGCAGTGAGATTCCACAACCATTCAAAAGCTCAGACAAAATGGGGATATTCATCCCTGGCCAAAAGATATTAGGGGGCAGAACAAGCCACAGAGTCTCGGATCCAGGTGCAAGAAACGGGGAGAGCAGCTTGCAGTGATTCTGGCAAAAAAGCAAAGATGCTCAACATATACGTAATCCTTGACTTATGGCTGGTGATTTACTGAAAGGTCTTCAGTATTGTAATCCTTATTATTATTTGAACCTGGTATATAAAATTATTTGGAGGATTGCCAAATTTTCTTTTTGTTTGCCATAAGAAAACTCAGGTTTAATTCCAGAAATGTTGGCTGATTTTCAATCTGTGCCATTCATTTTTTTAGTTTTCTTTTTCAGCCCCATTTCTCTCTTACTTGATTGTACTGCATTTGGTATTCTGGTATTTGACAGTAAAGCATCAGCACGATCTACCTCCTGCACACTAGTAGCAAACACATACAATCAATGTGGATCTTATTTAGGCAATTAAAAAAAGCACCACTCATTTGTATAAGGAGGGAAAGATTTTCAGAAATGCTCAAACACAAAAAAGAACAGAATATTCTGGCTGACTGAAATTCTAATAGCAATATTTTGATGCAATATTTTTTGTAGTACACATGCATACATATTCAAAATCCAGAACAAGCTGGAGTATCAGGATATTTTTCACATCCTTTTTGCTTACAGAGTTGAGCCATTTTTTTCCCCAAAATATAACAGAAAACCAAAGCCTTCTATATGGCAGCAGTCTGCATGTTTAAACTGACGGGGGAGACGCCAATGCTGCAGAAATGTTAGTCCCCATTGGATAATCTTAGGACCCTCATGCTGGTGACATAATACTCTACAGGAAGAAAGGCAATGTAGGACCACTGCAATCCTCTTAGTTTGCAGTGTCCTCAAGGCAGAGAGCAACTCTGAACCCGTTTGATGAAGATTGCTAGAGAAGTAAGGAGGAAATTAATTCTAGGGGGACAGAATAGCAATCTTAGACAATATCATCGAAGAAAAGGGCAACAAGACAGATCAGAGCTATTAAAACAATGGTCTTCCCAGGGATAATGCATAGCAGTTAAATCTGGACACTGAGAAAAAGAAAGAAAAAGAACCCAAATGCTTTCCAATTATGCAGTTAGAAATTATTAGTAAGGGTACCATGCATTGCAAGAGCAAATCAATCTGTCCAAAATCAAATAAAGCCTGACTGTTCCCCTGAAGCAATGACCAGCAAGCAGAAAGTCACATATTAAGGGCACATGATAAACTAGGAAAAAAGATGTTTGGAAAGATTGAGGGAAGACAATGGAAAAACTGAATAAAAGAGATAACTGAATGTGGATTTTCTCGATCTCATACTGCATTTTAAATTAATTAAAATAGCCAACCCTCCCCTAGGACACCCTTGCTGTCCTTGGAATAGCTATAAGTCAAGATATGAGATCTGTTCAGTTACCAAAGCTGAAGCAACTTGATGCAACTAATCAATGTAATCCATTTGCTTATACTGATAAATTTATTCCTTATAAAAAGAGCTTTCACTGATTTTGTCAAAACAAAGTGTGTTCAAACTAATTATTTCATTTTGCGGAATTTCTTGTACATATAACCTGATTTTACTTGTTCACCTAGTTTTCTGAGAAAAGAAATCCATTACTTATACTTGATTAGCAACTACTGAATTTATAGGGTCCAGTTATTTTTTAAATGGGAATGGTTTCAACTTACAGGATGTATTGGTCTTTGACTTTTGATGCATATTACATGAACCAGCTGTTGCTTCTTGACAGCCATTCAGGTTTTGCCAATATTCTATTTTATGGTCAGATCTCTCAGAATTCCAGATGTGCCTTATAACATCAAAAGGTTGCCACTTCCTGCATTAAACAAACCTGATGGGGAATACCAATATCAGTTTCTCTGAAACAGAAGTATTCCATGTCTTCAGAAATTATCTGCTCCTGATAACTGAATAACTGGAGGTTGTATAAATATTTATAGAAGTATATATACTGAGAAGGTTAGATAAATAGAAGTATTAATGTAAGAGAAAATTAATCTTATTGTATATAATACAGATAGATAAATTTGAAGAGAGGAGTTGCTCGGACATTACCCCTGAATTGTATCTGAAGAGGGATGAGAGGGAAGAAAGGAGAGGAGAGAGAAAAGAGTAAAGGAGGGGAGAAGGAAGTAGGAAGGTTGGAGGAGAAGAGGAGAAGTGGGGAGAAAGGGGAGGAGAGTGGTGAAGGAAAGAGAAGAGAAGAGGGAAGTAGGGAAGAGAAGAAAGGGAGAAAGAAGGTAGAGAAGAAGGAGTGTGGATACAGTGAAAGCGGAAATGGGCAAGCAACACCAAAAGTCATGTGTATGTATTTATTTCATTTTATTAAAAGTATCTTATATATGAATGTAAAAAGAATGTATGTTAACATATCATAAATATCACGGTATATGTATCGGGGAGAGTTTGGAAAAATAAAAAATTTATTAAAAAAAAGAAATTATCTGTTCCTTTGTACATGTATCTAATTCACAAATTCCAAAAATAGGGGCAGAGAAATTTTGTTTACTGTTGTTGTACACCTTTTCATAATATAAACTATATTTTCTCTGCACCAAAATGTGCATCAAAACTTAAGATTATGAACGGCATGGAAGTCATTCCATCAACAGTTTTATAATTCTCTGAAATTAAACTCTATTTTTTTCCTTTAACAATAAAAATCTATCACTACCTCTTCTAAATGATATGTCTTCACTAATGTTTATCTATTGCGGTGCTTAAAAAGTTTGTGTACCTTTTGAATTTTCAATATTTCTTTATAAATATGACCTAAAACATGATCTATTCTCCATACAACTCCTAAACTGAGGAAAAGGGAATCCATCTAAACAAAAGAGTCAAAAACATTATACTTATTCATTGATTTATTGAGTAGAGTAACCCAAAACTATCTATTTCTGTGGGGTAAAAGTATGCGAACCTCTAGGATCATCAGTTCATCTGAAGCAGAATTAAACATCGGGTGTTTGAATCAATGTGATAGTTAGTTGTGAGTATTGGAGGTCCTGCCTTATATAAAAAACAGAGTTCTGGAGATCCACTATCAAAGTCTATTCTTCACAACTCAAGGATGTGGAAGTGTGTCATAGGTTCAACAAAGGAGATTTTTGAGCACTTCCATTACTACTGTTCCTAGGGTGACCAACTGAGATCATGCCAAGAGCAAGGTATGTTAAAACTCAAGGAGATACACACTGATCAACAATGATGTACATGGCAGGGTTGCAAGGAGAAAGTTACTATTCTCAAAAAGAACAATGCTATCCATTTACAGATTGCAAAAGATGACACAGATAAGCTATCGAAAGATATTGATATCGAAAGATATAAGGATATCGAAAGAATGAGATCAAAACAGAACTTTTTTGGCTTGAATGAAAAGTGTTATATTTCTTGAAAGGAATACATTGCATTCCAGCATAAGAACTTTATTTTATCTGTGAAACATGGTGGTGAAAGTACAGCTTGGATCTGCCTTACTGCCTCTAGACCAAGAGAGCTTTACACAATAGATTGAACTATGAATTCTGAATTGTACCAGCAAATTTTAAAAACAGAAAAGGTTAGGGTATCTGTCCATAAATTGAAGCTCAAGAGAAAGTCAGTTATGCAACAACCCAAAGCACACAAGTTATATGACCAAAGACTGGTTAAAGCAGAATAAAGTTGATATTTTTGAATGGCCAAGTTCAAATCCTGACCTTAATGCTACAAAAATATTATGGAAGGACCTGAAGTAGGCAATTCAGGTGGGGAAGCCCGCCATGGTCCCTGAATTGAAGCTATTCTGTAAGGAGGAATGGGGTACATTCCTCCAAGCTGGTTTGCAGGACTGATCAACAATCATCAGGAATGTTTAGTTACAATTATTGCTACCCAGTGGGAGGGGGGGGAGGGATCAGTTACTGAAAGCAAAGATTCACATACTTTTGCCACACACAAATACGTAGTATTGGATTAGAGGTAAAACAAATGAACACAGACCAAATGGTTTCTTTTCCAATATATTAAAATTATTTCAGCCCATGCAGAAATGAAATGATGCTGCAAGTCAAATACACCATGGTGAGCTTGTAGAAAGAAGTCTGCTTCAATTCCTTGATGACGTGGAAAGGTTAAACACAATGTTTAAAACTACATGAATACAAGAAGAATGAGAAAATTTGCATGTGATAGAAAATGGGATCAAGGAATACATCATACAATGTATCTGAGAGATTAATGCATACCATTATGACATGAGGCTGCCATATCTGTTGATGAAACTCTTCTAAAGTCCCATGGGGATTGTAAGGAAAACCAAGGAATCTGCAATTAATCTATTCTATGATGGTAGTCAAGGTGATCATCTTGATACCATCAAGTCCAGTACCTGGGAATTGGATTCCTAAATGATGTAAGCACTCCTCCAAACTCTATCTTCTAAATGAGTCTAGTAGCACAGATAGGTCAAGGGGTACCATCACATTGCTGAAACTGAAAAACTGAACATCTCTGAAGGATTTTTCTCCATAGTGACTAAACAGAATTACATATTCCTGAACTGTTAAAGGATAATCTGTTATTGTGCAGTTACTGAGCCACTCAAAAAATGATTGAACAAGAACCTTCAGAAGAAATCAAATGCATTCTTCTTTAAGATTAGTTTCATTAACTGGGAATCCAATCACAAAAAAATGCTGCTCTCTTCTTAGTTAGTAGACCAATACATAACTATTTCCTTTTTAAAAGGAAAAAAAAGACAGAAAAAACTGGAAAAAGGCAGCATTGTTGTAAACCGACAAATATAATGTTTTAATTTTTTAATTTTTTACATTTTATTTAAAAATCTAGAATCCATCAATTTCTTAATAAATAAAGGGGAAAAATGCAAATATCAAGAGCACAAAACATAACATACAGGTATAGGGGTTTGTACATATAATTCTTCCAAGTCTATATTTGAAATTTACATATTCAACCACATTTAGTATGCTAAATTAGTCTTAAGTTACACTGTCTGGTGCTTCCAACTGAAAATACTTTTTTAAATAAAGGACTTGGCAACATTTGAGAACAGAAAAGAAAGTACTTATTTTTTAAAAAGAAAAATGTGGGAGGTATCTGTTTTTCCACAATTCTGAGAAAGGGAACAATTAACTTATAGGTTTGCTGGTCAATTTGCTACATAATCCTAACACTATGTAACACACACACCACGCGCAAACATTAAATTAAAAGCAGTTCTACTTCTTGAAATGTCAATATTGGCTCATATGTTCTAAGAAATTTCACTTTTAGAAATAAAGAAAATGCTTCATATATTCCTTTGGTGAATACAGATGGTATGAGATCTTGCCAACCTACTATTTCTATCAATTAAAATTCTTCTTATTACCAAAATTACCTGCAAAGTAAACTAAGGTTGTCACCTTGTGGTTTAGTAAATCACTATTACTATATTTACTTGCCTGGGAAAGTGACTCTCCCCCCCCCCCAAACACACACCAATTCACCTTTTAAATGAGAATATTTTACTAAATTTATTGAGAATGCAGAATGGAGACAAAATGTTTCTTTTCAAAATTTCCTTGAAATTGGACTGGACATTGCTTAAAATTCAGCCCAGCTGCTTTTGAGATAAAAACTGTTTCAACACTGACCAAAATAAATTACCCATATATTTTAAATAAATATGGATATGAACATTCAAATAATGATTAATATTGTAACAACAGGTCAAAAATTATGGATGGATTATTTTGATAATAAAATCTCTTAATTATTTCAAAATTAGTATAATGGATTAGGCTAATTGTAAAGAATGAAAATAATAAGTTTTAAAAAGCATTGTTAAAATAATATAAACAACATCTAACTTCACAAAAGTCTTGTGAATAAAACTGTTTGCAAATAAATGAAGAGTTTTGTCAGACTATAAATTCTCAGTATTTATAGCTGTCAAACAAGTATTTATTACCTTGAGACTATGCTAGATCCGTTGTAGAGATCACTTGCATAAGACAGTGTTGCTAAAGGTCGAACAGAATTGTAGCGAGTAAACTTCGACAGGCACTCTTGAAATTCATCCAGCTGGTTTGAGGTTCTACTATCATCTAGATGGGAAAAGCAGGGAAGAAAGAATGCAATTTAAAGGTTTAGAAGGGAAATATGGTAAACATAGTTTCAGTAACTGCCACTATACGTTTACCGGTCAATTAAATACTATTTTTTTTTCTAATCTGCAGGACTAGCATAGAAATGGTTACAGATGTAGTCCATTAAGATCTGAAAATATGTTCTGCAGTACACAGCAAATAATTTAAGTCAGAATACCTGAAAGTCATATACAATCTTTCATCATCCTTTCCCAGCCTGACGCCTATCAGATGATATAGTAGGTACACACAGATGTCATCCCCCACAAGCATGATTTGGGCATAACCAAGTACTTCTGTGGAAAATACATACAATGTAAAAGTAGTCTTCTATTAGTTTGCCTAATTCTAATGCTCTTAGTTAAACTAGTAAATATTGTTTGAGAGGGAAAATAACTTTTTTCAAATACTTAAGACATGAGAAAAGCATCCCCACTGTCAAACTTGCTGCAACGTAATTCCATACCCATTTATATAATATGAATACAACTCCCAATGGATGTTATAAAATATACTATAATCGAGATTTAAATAAGCCACTTTCTTATTACAAAGCTGGGATGTAATCAGTGTAAACCTATGTTTATTTTGTACATGGAATTAGATCAAGGGAGTGAAAGACAAGGATATGTCATGAAAAATATCTGTGTTGGATGTGAGAAAAACAGGTAGTCTAGACGTCCAGTGGTTTGAGGAGGAATGTCCCATGATGTGAACTACAGAAGAATTGAATTACATTGTAGTGGAAATCCAACCGTATGGAAGGCGACTGAGATGTGACAGGTCTCCAGGATAATACATATAACACCTATGAATAAGAGTGTCATCATTCAATAAAAAATATAACCCTGAGATTTATACAGAAAAAAATGGAAGGAACAGCAAGAAAAAAAGAAACGAGGTTCAAAATCCAATCTGCCTCTATCACCAGGCCAAGAGGTTTAGTCTTCTGAGCTTTCAGACTTGTGCTGGAGCTCATCCTCAGGGAACTTCTCTCTCACCAGAATGTGTCGCTTAGAGATAAGAAACATTATTTTGAAGTAAACAATATTAGGAAAGGGATGAATCATACAAATATAACATTTTGTGTTGAAAAGGAGATGAAGAGAATAGGGGGAAAATATCAGGCAGAGACTACAACAATTAAAAATCACAAAACAGAAAAGAGTTATATTATGGCTGCGGATGTCTATTATCCTATCCTATCCTAATCCTATCCTATCCTAATCCTATCCCAACCATAGCAAATTACTATGCAAAATGGAAGGAGAATATTGGGAGGCACGATAAACCACTTTATTCAGAAGCTAACAGGCATTCTACCTGATAGACGAGTCATCCTGGTAGAAAAGTAGCATTGTTCCAAATCTTCAAAATGAGCTGTAAGCCTTTTCCTCCTTGAAGCTAAGGTACTATTATACCATGGCTGTTTCTTAGTCTGAATGAAGGAAAAGTAAAAACTATGTTCATAAATCAAACTTACTCAAACTATTTTGGATTAGAATATACTTTTCATTTTACAAATTGCACTTAAGATATTTCAGATAGATATTTATTTCATTTTTTTTAAAGTTATGTAATGTACAGGTGAAAGGAGAAGTTCAACAGATTTACACTTCCATATCTGATTTAAGTTTCACAAAAGAATAACAAAATCAAATGTCACAGTATTAAAAAAAAGTACCCTATTTTAAGTTATTCTCACACCAATGTGTTTTGATACTACAAACTAAAAAAAAGGCTGACTCTAGATCTTCTGGAAGGTTAAGAAAAAGGCAAACATTAGCATCATCAATGTATCTTGTTCCAAAGATTTACAATCTGTTGTCAGGAAAAAATACTCCCATTTAACTCAGTATATAAAATATGAAATGGGTGACCAAATATGATAATTAAAACCAAGAGGGTTCTCCACTCAACTGGACCTGGGAAAAAGGCCAATCTTAACAACTTTTCTAAAGGCAAGCAGAGTTGAATATATTGTGGGGAGAATATTCCAAAGAACTGGAGCAACCACCAAGAAGGCATGCATTCAGACATAAGATGTTTATCTTTAAAAGAAAGCTCCTCCTACGACTGTGTGGGGCAGGCAGATGTTCTTGGGAGATGGCAATCGCACAGGTCACCCAATTCTATGCCATTGTAGAGCTTTAAAGAAAATAACTGGATCCTTTAATCACACCCGGGAGTCTACTGGGAGCTAATGCACAACTCTGCAGAGTTGTAGTGCCACATGGGCATAACAAATAGCAAATATTCTGAACATTCCGGATTCAAAAAGGTATTTGCAACATTTGTCAGCATATCTGTGTATATAAAGTTTACTCTCATACCTGGGAACTGCCACTAAATCCAGGTTGGCTATATTCTGTAGAATCAATAATGCTACTGTAAAAATAAAAAACAGAATATGCATGAACAATAGTTAATAACAATAAAAAAATTCTGAGTTTTAATTTATCTAATAGTATGACTAAGAAAAAGGGTTTTATTGGAAGTTCTTAAGAGGAAAATTTCCAAGTCTTTTTGGAGATGAGATTGGAATTGGTAGTCCTCAACTTACAACCATAATTGAGCCCAAAATGTCTGTTGCTAAGCAAGGCAGTTAAGTGAGTTTTGTCCTATTTTATGTTTTTGCCAAAGTTGTCAAGAAAATCACTGCAGTTGTTAAGTGAATCATGTGGCCGTTAAATGAATCTGGGTTACCCCACTGACTTTGCTTATCAGAAGCCAGCTGGGAAGGTTATACAGTGGGGCAAAAAAGTATTGAGTCAGCCACCAATTGTGCCAGTTCTCCCACTTAAAAAGATGAGAGAGGCCTGTAATTGTCATCATAGGTAGACCTCACCTATGAGAGACAAAATGAGAAAACAAATCCAGACAATCACATTGTCTGCTTTGGAAAGAATTTATTTGCAAATTATGGTGAAAAATAAGTATGTGGTCACCTACAAACAAGCAAGATGTCTGGCTCTCACAGACCTGTAACTTCTTCTTTAAGAGGCTCCTCTGTCCTCCACTCATTACCTGTATTAATGGCACCTGTTTGAACTTGTTATCAGTATAAAAGACACCTGTCCACAACCTCAAACAGTCACACTCCAAACTCCACTATGGTGAAGACAAAAGAGCTGTCGAAGGATACCAGAAACAAAATTGTAGACCTGCACCAGGCTGGGAAGACTGAATCTTCAATAGGCAAGCAGTTTGGTGTGAAGAAATCAACCGTGGGAGCAATAATTAGAAAATTTAAGACATACAAGACCACTGATAATCTCCCTCGATCTGGGGCTCCACGCAAGATCTCACCCTGTGGGGTCAACATGATCACAAGAACGGTGAGCAAAAATCCCAGAACCACACGGGGGGACCTAGTGAATGACCTGCAGAAAGCTGGGACCAACGTAACAAAGGCAACCATCAGTAACACACTACGCCGCCAGGGACTCAGATCCTGCAGTGCCAGACATGTCCCCCTGCTTAAGCCATTACATGCCCGGTCCCGTCTGAAGTTTGCTAGAGAGCATTTGAATGATCCAGAAGAGAATTGGGAGAATGTCATATGGTCAGATGAAACCAAAGTAGAACTGTTTGATAGAAACACAACTCGTTGTGTTTGGAGGAGAATGCTGAGTTGCAGTCAAAGAACACCATATCTACTGTGAAGCATGGGGGTGGCAACATCATGCTTTGGGGCTGTTTCTCTGCAAAGGGACCAGGACGACTGATCCGTGTACAGGAAAGAATGAATGGGGCCATGTATCGTGAGATTTTGAGTGCAAGCCTCTTTCCATCAGCAAGGGCATTGAAGATGAAACGTGGCCGGATCTTTCAGCATGACAATGATCCCAAACACACCGTCTGGGCAACGAAGGAGTGGCTTCGTAAGAAGCATTTCAAGGTCCTGGAGTGGCCTAGCCAGTCTCCAGATCTCAACCCCATAGAAAACCTTTGGAGGGAGTTGAAAGTCCGTGTTGCCCAGCCCCAAAACATCACTGCTCTAGAGGAGATCTGCATGGAGGAATGGGCCAACATACCAGCAACAGTGTGTGCCAACCTTGTGAAGACTTACAGAAAACGTTTGTCCTCTGTCATTGCCAACAAAGGATATATAACAAAGTATTGAGATGAACTTTTGATATTGACCACATACTTATTTTCGACCATAATTTGCAAAAATATTCTTTCCAAATCAGACAATGTGATTGTCTGGATTTGTTTTCTCATTTTGTCTCTCATAGGTGAGGTCTACCTATGATGACAATTACAGGCCTCTCTCATCTTTTTAAGTGGGAGAACTTGCACAATTGGTGGCTGACTACATACTTTTTTGCCCCACTGTAAATGCTGATCACATGACCCCGCGACAACGCAACTGTCGTAAATACATGATAGTTGTCAAGTATGCATATTTTGATCACGTGATCATAAGTTGCTTTTTCTGATACTGTTGTAACTTTGCACAGTAACTAAATGAATGTTTGTAAACCAAGGACCACCTGTACCTGATATATGTTTTCTGAGTTTTCGCGGGTGTTTGTATGTAGATCTTTGGTTATTCGGGTTTTCTCCTGTGTAAAATTGGAAGTGTCTTGCCGACGTTTCGACGAAGTCCCATTCGTATCTTCAGGTTGGTGGTTTCGGCTTCGCACTCCTAGAAGCGTGAAGCCGAAAGCTCCAGCCTGTTGAAACGTCGCCAAGACATTTCCAATTTTACGCAGGAGAAAACCCGAATAACCAAAGATAGATGCATACATACATACATACATACATACATACATACATACATACATACATGTAGGTTTTGGTTGTTCGGGTTTTCTCCCGCGTTTCGACGTTGCCAAGACACTTCAAATTCTACGTGGAAGAAAACCCGAACAACCAAAGACCTACATACAAACACCCGCGAAAACCTCAGAAAATATATTAAAAACATTAAAAACAATACTCTAACAAAGGTAGGTCTGGGAAATGGCCAACACAGTATTATTACAAAGCCCTACTTTATTAGTTGTCCATTCATAGCAATAATTAAGTTTTCTTGATCATGTTGTATATCTACTAATTAAAACTAATCAATTTGTTGCTGCGGAGGTGGACATATCTTCCACTCATTTTTTTATTTTCTATTTTTTTATACTTTTAGTGTCTCTAGAGAAATCAAGATGCTTTGTTTTATCACAAACAAAATTCCTTTTTTGTTATTTAAAATTTGAAAAAAATTGGAATAATGGAATTTGCTTCCTAAAAACTATTTTAAAAAATCTGTTCTGTACTGGTCCAATTTGCCTTCTTCTAGACCCCCCTGTGCTATTACCCCTGAATATTTATTTATCCAAATATTTGGCATTTTTATTTATTACTGTCTTAAAACAACAAGCTATATTTCATGACAATTAAAACAACATGATCTTGATATTACTGTCCTAGACTATATTCCCATATTTAGGTCTTTTCTCTTTAACAGAAACACATAATGTATTTTGTTCTTCTTAAAGTTGCCAATCTATAAATAGAACTGCACAGTGCTACAGATCTAGAGACAGAAAGATGCTTCAGAGTGCTCATGTAGCATTTTTCTGCAATTTCTTAAAGCAAATATTCCCCTCCCCCAGGACTATTGGAACTGTAGACATTTTTCTATCCAATAGTCCTAGAGACAGTTATTTTGCTAAGGATACCTTTTAACAGAGTTCATCTCTAATTTGTGAAGAAAACAGATTAAGGAGGACATTAAAGCACTTGCTCAAGCAAAAACTCCTGCTTTCTAGCTTTTGCACACAGAATAGCCTATGGTGAAACATCCCAGACTTTACAGATTTACAACATCGACAGTATTGTAGATTTACCCCTTTGTATTATGTAATTTCTATCAATGTTTGCTTCTATAGAAACTGTGCTTTAAGACAGGTTAATAAGGAGTACAACAAAGATGGAAAGGGAGAAAAATATATAAAGTGGTTTTCATTATATTTTTTATGGATTCTGTACAAACTTCAAAAATGGCTTAAAAGATTACTTCAGATTTGGAGTGAGTACAAGCACACCACTTTTCACCATTAAAGCAGACAATTTGTCAGGGATCCTCACAAATCATTAAAAGAACATGTAAAGCAAGAGGATCTTTTTTCAGGTTTGCATGCCTGCTTTAATAAAAAGCAGAGAGATGAAGTCATTCTTTTTAAAAATCATTTGAAAAACATTTGTACATCTAATTCAACTGATATTTGGTTACCTATGTGAAGGAGATGGAGCTTCAAACTGGGGCACAGTGCTGTCTTCACTGACTGGTGAATACAAGCCACTCATTTCCTGGAATACAGAGCCACACCATAACTAAACAATATGATATTTATATCCTTTCATTAATTTTAATTTTTTATCAAAGTATTTGTTATGACTTGCCATCAAATCAATTTTACCCCTAGTAACTACACAGATAGATTTTTCCCATGATAAACTGGTCTTTCAAGTCCTCTAATAGCACACCACTCACCACTATAACTGAATCCCTCCATCTTGCTATTCTTTTTCCTTCCACCCCATCATTAAAGCTTTTTCCAGAGGTCTTTGCATAATGTCTCTAAAATCAAAGCATTCCACTCATTGTTATTGTAGTTATTTTCTCCTTTCATTTTTAACAGAGCTTCCTGTGCTTCCTTCAGGATTTACTGAAAAGGAGGCCAGAATTAAAAAGTTCCCACCTCAGCCATTTAAAACCAATAAAATAATGTTAATGCAAAAATTCTATTTAAATGTTATCAGAAAATAAACGGGAGATTTGTTTAGTTTGCTGAAATTTATAGGGTTGCCTAACAGAATGAGCACTTAGCATTCTTACATTCAGAAACTGAATTCACACCAATGACACTATTTCCTCTTCTTTCTCAGTATACCTTTCAAATAACTCTAAAAATATCCAATACACAAGTCCAGATTTTGGTCCAAAAGAAGACTACAGATGGAAGAGAAAAGCTCATTCGGCTATTGAACCACACTGTTGTCATCAAACAAGAATTTCAACCATTTTTACTGCAGTATTTAAGTGAATCACATGGTTGCTAAGTGAATTATATGATTGTTAAGCTTCTCCAATTGACCAGCTAGAAAGATTGCAAATTATAATCATCTGACCTCAAGATGCTGCAACAGTCATAAATAGAAGCCGGTTACCAAGCACTCAAATTCCAATCACTTTACTGTGCAGGTAAAGCTTTATAATTGGCAGCATTATTTGTGGGTTTATGGTAAACTCATAAAAAGTTAATCCCCCACCTTTACACTTGCCATCAAACATGATGCAATCAAAACACTTTGATATACATTAAAACAAAAACCTGCTTGTTGCAATTAGTGTGAAGAGCCTCACCTCTACTCGTTTAATATCTTCTTCCAAAACACTCAACTCCTTCTGGATTTGCTCTAACTGCTGCAGATTTAAAAAAAAAATGATTTTAAAAATGTAAGTTATACTGGCAAGATTATTATAAATTACTTGTGACAGAAAAAGAGGTCGTGGGCACAATAAGTGGTAAAAGAACAAAATGCAGTCATGTATTTTTAGATATGCATTCTACCAGTAGACTAGTATATCAAAATGATAAAATACTACAAAAATTATGTTCCTCACCATCAGTTTACAAGCATGTTCAATGTTAATAAATAGAATTTGCTTTTCTTAACAGCTAGTTCCTTTGGCTGGATATAATAATAATAATAATAATAATAATAATAATAATAATAATAATAATAATAATAATAATAATAATAGTAAAGTTGGAAGGGACCTTGGAGGTCAACTAGTCCAACCCCCTGCTTAGGCAGGAAACCCTATACCATTTCAGACAAATGACTGTCCAGTCTCTTCTTGAAAACTTCCAGTGTTGGAGCATTCACTGCTTCTGGAGGCAGGTTGTTCCATTGGTTAATTGTTCTAATTGTCAGGAAGTTTCTCCTTAGTTCTAGGTTGCTTCTCTCCTTGATTAGTTTCCACCCGTTGCTTCTTGTCCTGCCTTCAGGCGCCTTGGAAAATAGCTTGACTCTCTCTTCTTTGTGGCAGCCCGAGATATTGGAACACTGCTATCATGTCCCCCCTCGTCCTTCTCTTCACTAAACTAGACATACCCAATTCCAGCAGCCGTTCCTTACAGTATATGCTTTAGCCTCCAGTCCCCTAATTATCTTTGTTGCTCTTCTCTGTACTCTTTCTAGAGTCTCAGCATCTTTTTTGCATCGCGGTGACCAAAACTGGATGCAATATTCCAAGTGTGGCCTTACCAAGGCATTGTAAAGTAGTATTAATACTTCACGTGATGTTGATTCTATCCCTCTGTTAATTCAGCCTAGCACTGTGTTGGCCTTTTTGGCAGCTGCAGCACACTGCTGGCTCATATTTAGGTGATGGTCCACTAGGACTCCAAGGTCCCTCTCACAGTTACTGCTATTGAGCAAGGTACCCCTTATACTATACCTGTGCATTTGGTTTTTTTACCTAAATGTAGAACCTTACTTTTTTCACCATTGAATTTCATTTTGTTAGATAGTGTCCAGTGTTCAAGTCTGTCCAGATCCTTCTGTATCTTAAGCCTGTCTTCTGGAGTGTTGGCTATTCCAACACTATTCCCCATCTATTCCCCATCTATCCCCTCGTCCAAATCGTTGATATAGATGTTGAAGAGCACTGGGCCCAGAACAGAGCCCTTGGCACCCCACTACACACTTCCCTCCATGTAGATGCGGTTCCATTGAGAACCACACGCTGAATATGGCCGGTCAGCCAGCTACGGATCCATCTGGTGATGATGCTGTCTACCCCACATTTTTCTATCTTGTCAAGTAGTAGGTTGTGATTTACTTTATCAAATGCCTTACTGAAGTCCAGGAAAATTATGTCCACAGCATTCCTTGTATAGGGTTTCTTTCACAGAGTCTTTGTAACGCTTGTGTGGTTGACTCAAGGTCTCTTTCCAGATTTCAATACACTGTAGAGCAACTGATGAGGTACATCTGTTCTGATTATCTGTCCCACCCATCTCATCTGAGCTCTGATAACCAGGGATTCAATGCTGGTGGACTCTGCACAATCCAAGACCCTCCAAATTGGAGATATGATTTTGCAATTGAATGCCAAGGAGTGGAGAGCATGCATCTAAAATTTCTCTTGTTGTTTGATATGCCTTCAGTACAGAGTCCAGGACAAACATCCATATAGAAGGGATAACCACAGCTTTGTAGAATTTGTTGATTGAGCACTCTAGTACACACCACCTCAGTGCCCTTGTCCAAAGATCCATCACTCAAGATGATGCTTCCCAAGTATTTGAACCTGTTTACATTTGTCAACTGGGTGTTGTCAACAGTGATTTTGGATTCTATGAGCTTGGTATTTGGCATGGGTTAGTGAAGTACTTCAGTCTTTTTCAGGCTGATAATTAGGTTGAGAAGCCTACCAGCTTTTAAGAATTTGTTCAGCGTCAGAAAAGAGGGCTTCTTGAATGATTGTGTGGAGGCACTTCATATTATCATCTTTTATTGCTTTATTGTATATATAAAAATATTTCCTCTTCAGAAGTACAAATATGGCCAATGTTAAACAGATTTTGCCTTTCTTAAAAGTCATTTAAAAAACAACTATACTTCAAGTAACAGGAAGTCACTGATTTTAGCAACAACTGGTATTAAGACTCATTTATTTTAGGACATTTAGTAAGATAACTGAACTCAACTGAAATTGTGTTTGTCTAGCAATACATACAGTATGCTGATACTTTAGAATTAGCAAAGATGATAGTGTTAATGTGCCCCAATACCTTTGAAAAAAATATGCTGAGTCACAACTCTGTAATATTATAATTTCAATGATTCACAATTAGCATATTGCCTAGTAAACAAGAAAAAGCAGCTAGCTGCTGATCAGCTGAATTATCACCTCAGTGTGATTCCTGCTGAAGAGATTTCACATAATTCTCCACATCTTTAAATTGCTTCTCAAGAATTTAGATTCCTCATTCACTATTTTTAAAGTAGTATCTAATATTTATTGCTATGCTTGGAAGAATGTAATAACAGCTGCTGAAAACTCAGAGGTAGAAAAATATATGACTATTTATTTAAATATCCGACGAACTTATATTTTAAGCATCACAAATCCAAAAAAAGAAATGCACACTATTTTATCTGCTTGGATTTAAATATATATGGATGTTCAAATCTACGATGCAGTTGAATTCTTCATTGCTTTTATCATCTCTCTGTAGTGTCCTATAATTCTTTCAGCAAAGAGATAAAATTTAGCTAAAATGTTACATGAAGTGGTATATGTGTGTGGCAGGGGGTGTTATCTAGCCAAATTCATTAACATAAGCTAAAATTAAAGAATGGCTTGGTAAAGGGGAGAATAGATTAAAGCATTTTGCTGTAATGCGAACATTACTCCCAGTTATATCAGGTTAATGTGATGATAAAATAATTTACTTCTAATATGCAACCACAATAGACTAGTTTATGGTTTAATTAGTTTTCTTAAAAGCAATCTATATCTCTAATAACTTGCATTACAGAGTTCTAAGTCAGAGCCTAACAGTCGGATTCAGAAATATAAACAATAAGAGATAGACTGAATTGGCAAGCAGGAGAATTGGAAATTATTACTTAATATAAAGTATAATGCACAAGGCAACTATAATCCAGGATTAATTTCTCTGTACTTTAGAATATACAACTGTAAATTTAAAACATCTACCATTATGAACAGTTTGCTGCTCTACATGTAATACTGTACAAAATATATTTGTAATTAGTATAACTGTTCTTCCTTTGAATAGACCTAATGACAGTATAATCATGCCTAATTATGCCTAGAAAAAGGTGGAATAGACAACATCACCACCAGATGGATTTGTAGCTAACAAACTGTACTCAACGAGTAGTCCTTAATGCTATTACATCTACATGGAGGGAAGTAAGCAATGAGGTACCACAAGGTTCCATCTTAGGCCCATTACTCTTCAATATCTTCATAAATGACTTGGATGAGGGAATAGAAGGGGAACTCATCAAATTTGCAGATGACACTAAGCTGGCAGGTATAGCCAACACCCCAGAAGACAAGCTCAGGATCCAAAAAGATCTTGACAGACTTGAACAATGGGTCCTATCCAACAACATGAATTGTAATGCGGAGAAAAGCAAAGTTTTACATTTAGGCAGAAAAAAACCAAACGTATAAGTACAGATTAGGCAAGATCTGGCTCAAAAACAGTAACTGTGGGAGGGACCTTGAAGTCCCTAGTGGATGATCACTTGAATATGAGCCAGGAGTGTATGGCAGCAGCCAAAAAAGCTAATACAATCCCAGGTTGTATAAACAGAGGCATAGAATCAAAATCACATAAAGTATTAGTATCACTTTATAAAACCTTAGTAAGACCATATCTGGAATACTGCAACCAATTTTGGTCACTACACTAAAAAAAAGATGAGACTTTGGAAAAAGTTCAGAGAAGAGCAACTAAGATGATCAAAGGCCTGAAGACAAAACATATGAAGTATGGTTGCAGGATTTGGGCTGGTTAGTTTAGAGCACAAGTCGGCAACCTGCAGGTCCGGAGCACAATGGTAGTAACTGTGAGAGGGATCTTGTAGACCTAGTGGACAATCACTTAAATATGAGCCAGCAGTGTGCTGCAGCTGCCAAAAAAGCCAACACAGTGCTAGGCTGCATTAACAGAGGGATAAAATCAAGGTCACGTGAAGTGTTAATACCACTTTACAATGCCTTGGTAAGGCCACACTTGGTCACCACAATGTAAAAAAGATGTTGAGATTCTAGAAAGAGTACAGAGAAGAGCAACAAAGATGATTAGGGGACTGGAGACTAAAACATATAAGGAGCGGTTGTTGGAATTGGGTATGTCTAGTTTAATGAAGAGAAGGACTAGGGGTGACATGATAGCAATGTTCCAATATCTCAGGGGTTGCCATAAAGAAGAGGGAGTCAAGCTATTCTCAAAAGCGCCTGAAAGCAGGACAAGAAGCAACGGATAGAAACTAACCAAGGAGAGAAGCAACCTAGAACTAAGGAGAAATTTCCTGACAGTTAGAACAATGAACCAGTGGAACAACCTGCCTCCGGAAGCGGTGAATGCTCCAACACTGTAAGTTTTTAAGAAGAGACTGGACAACCATTTGTCTGAGCAGGGGGTTTGGACAAAATGATCTCCAAGATCCCTTACAACTTTTTTTATTATTGTTATTGTTGTTATTACTAAGGGTGACATGATAGCAGTATTCCAATATTTGAGGGGCTGCCACAAAAAGGGAGTGAACTTATTCTCCAAAGCACCAGAGGGGAGGATGAGAAACAATGGATGGAAACTAACCAAGGAGTGAAGCAACCTGGAATTAAGGAGAACCTTCCTAACAGTGAGAGCAATTAACCAGTGGAACAGCTTGCCTTCAGTAATTGTGGGCGCTTTATCGTGGAAGTTTTTAAGAAGAGACTGCACAGCCACTTATCTGAAATGGTATAGAGTCTCTTGCTTGAGTAGACAGCTGGATTGAAAAACCTCCAAGGTCCCTTCCATATTCTATTCTATTCTATTCTATTCTATTCTATTCTATTCTATTCTATTCTATTCTATTCTATTCTATTCTATTCTATTCTATTCTATTCTATTCTATTATTTCAATGAGAGATTTCTTAAATATAGTCACGTGTGGATACAAGTGTAATCATTCTTCTTTTTCTTAGCTACTCCTATTTTCCAAAGAAGCCAATAAGATTTCTTTAACATTTTGTTTGAACCTGAATTCCAGAACAGTAAACTAAAAAACTGCAAATGGCCCAAATTTGTGGTTTGTGAGGAAAATAATCAACCAGGGATCCTATACTGAACATAATTTCAAACAAAATCATACATACTTACTGGTTTATTCAACAAGAGCAATCCAGCAAGATTCATAGGGCAACATGCATTACCATACTTGCTTAGATATGTTTAAATTGAGCCACTGATTAGCCATTTTTTAAAAAACAGTAAGATCATATATAAGATACATAAGATGTGTAATTCTATACATATATATTGCATTATATAGTAAGATGACGTTATGCAGCAAACATAAAATGTATTTGTAGAAATGTTGGGAAGGAAATGTAAGCTGTACTTAATTTATATTTATTTCAGAATCACAATTTGCTTGCCTCTTGTTTGAAATATACCAAATATCAACTCCTTTTTATTTATTCTTTTAAAAATTCCAAGCAGCCCCTCATGGCAATTATTATGAGCTCAAATTATAGTACTAAAATATAAATGTAAAAATATCAAGGTGAACACTATGTTTAACCCCCATTTTATATTAGAACCACAAGAGTTTATTCTACTCTAAATTTTCAATGGGACAAATCTCTGATGGGACAATGTTGGAAAGTTATCTCATGAGATTACACGTAATTTTTCCAAGCTGCAAAGTCTTAGGGACATTTTAAAAATAACTTCAAAACTTTCAATGCTCTGTATGCATTTAAGAATACAAATGATTTTGTTTAAATGTAAGGCTATGATACTCACATGTAATTCCAATATAGAAAACATAAGGAAGGAATCTGTAACAGTATGTGTTATAAATCCATGTACAGCTATTTCCTTGAGTCATGTTCAATTGTTAAGTTTGAAAAAGGTCAAATATTCATACTGGCCTTTCCAGATTTTGGCATTTATACAAATAGATAAAACTTGCAATTTATACCTCAAAGGTATGAAAAGTAAAGCAAAACAATCCACTACCCACACTTTTTAAAAAGTAATAAGCCAACCTGCATCATTTAAGAGAGTAATGGAAAGACGTTTTTAATAATAGTAAATCAAAGTAGGCCATGTTACCTCTCTCTTATTTCTCCTGGCAACCTTCAGGAATTCCATCAAAATCTGTAGCTGGGCAGCATGGGACTCCTGTAACAAAAAGTTGTATTAAACAGGGGAAGAGGCATTTAAGACACTGGCGTTCTATGCACAATATTTAAATACAGATATATATATATATATATATTAGAAGGGGCGTTGTCTTACCTGAATGCCTTTTCTCAGTACAGAGATGGAGAATCCAACAATGGGTTTTCTCTGTCTGCCTGCTCTTGAGACCAAGTAGCCAAACTTGACAAGCCCCCTCTTGCTAGGAGATCCAGTCTTGACGAGGGCAAAAGTGGCTGATGCTAGGACGAGATGTTGGCTCTCTAACCCCTAATAACAGCCTAAATGACCTAAAGAGTGGGTGTGGATTCTCCATCTCCGTACTGAGAAAAGGCGTTCAGGTAAGACAATGCCCCTTCTCCAGTACAGGAGATGGAAAATCCACCAATGGAACATACCAAAGCCTCACTGTCCCAATGGGTGGGAAACAGGTAGGCTGGATAAACATCCCCGGAAGCCACCTGCTGGAGGACCCTCCGACCAAAGGAGGCGTCTGCGGAAGCAAAATGGTCAATCCTATAATGGCGTACAAATGGGGAGGGCGAAGACCATGTCGCAGCCCTGCAAATCTCCTTGATGGACGCCTGAGTAGCCCATGCCGCAGATGTCGCAGCGCTACGAGTGGAATAGGCTGTGATATGACTTGGAGTCGGCAGAGAAGAAGACTGGTACGTCTCCGCGATACAAGCCCTGATCCACCTGCCTATAGTGGCAGCAGACACCTTCTGTCCCAGGGAAGCCGGGCGGAAGGAAATAAAGAGGGCCTCAGATCTGCGAAAGGCTTCCGTGCGCTTGATGTAACGCCGCAGGACCCTGCGTATGTCCAGTGTGTGCCACTGCCGCTCCACGTCATGGGAAGGATTGGGATAAAAATAAGGCAAAATGACTTCCTGTGCCTGATGAAAGAGTGAGTTGACCTTGAGCACAAAGGTGGGATCCAACCGAAGGACTACCTGGTCTCGGTGGAAGAAGCAAAGATCGTTCCTGACCGAGAGAGCAGCCAGCTCGGAGATACGCCTGGCTGACGTGATGGCAATTAAGAATGCGACTTTATGAGACAAGGCCTGCAATGGTATATTAGTAATGGGCTCAAAGGGCGGTTTAGTGAGTATGCGAAGCACACGAGGCAGCTCCCAAGAGCGATAACTGTGTACCACGGGAGGCATAGTGTTACATGCGCCCTTGATGAATGCGCGTATCCTAGGATGGTGAGCTAGAGGAACCGAATCCGCGCAAGTGAGCAAAATCGATAAAGCCACCACCTGCCTACAAATGGTCGCAGGGGCCAGGCCTCTGTCCAGACCGTCGAGAAGGTAATCTACAATCTGAGGAACAGTTAGTTTGTAAACATCCAGTTTCCGCCTTCTGCACCAATGGCAAAAATTCTCCCATGTGGAATCATAAATGCAATTGGTCGCCACCTACGAGAGGCCTGGATAATGGTGATTGCCCATGGTGAGAACAACTCTTGTGTCATGATGCTGCGCTCAAACGCCAGACGGTTAACTGTAACCATTGAGGGTCCGGATGTTAAAGGACCCCCTGGTGTAAGGATACACAATGCAGGGGAATCTTCCACAGAGGAGAAGGGGTGTTGTCTTACCTGAACGTCTTTTCTCAGCATGGAGATGGATAATCCACCAATGGGTTTAGACTGTGTTCCTGCTCAATCAGATCAAGTCAGCCAAAGTTGCAACGCCTGTCCTGGGCTAGACTGTCCCAGTCTCAACGCAGGCAAAGCCATGACTGACAGCAAGACGTGTTGGCTCATAAATCTAATCCTAGGCCTAAGTAACATGCAAGGGTGGGAGTGGATTATCCATCTCCATGCTGAGAAAAGGCGTTCAGGTAAGACAATGCCCCTTCTCCAGCACTGGAGATGGATAATCCACCAATGGGACATACCAAAGCCTACTGTCCCTGAGGGAGGGGAGCAGGCCAGTCTGGCGTGGCACTTTGAGAACCCTCCTACCAAAGGAGACCTCCGCCAAGGCGAACCTGTCAATCTTGTAATGCCTTATAAAAGGAGATGGTGAAGACCATGTGGCTGCTCTGCAAATGTCCTCAATGAACGCCTGAGTGGCCCAGGCCGCAAAAGTCCCGCTCTACGGGTTGAGTGAGCCGTTACCCGTTGTGGAACTGGCAATGATTCAGCCTGGTACGCCCCCACAATACACACCCTAATCCACCTGCCAAACATGGAGGACGACACATTCCGACCCTTGGAAGAAGGATGGAAGGAGACAAAGAGGGCCTCAGAGTTGAGGAAGGCAGCTGTCTGTGAAATATAGTAACGGAGCACTCTGTGGATGTCCAGAAGGTGCCATTGCCATTCCAGGGCATGAGATGGGTGAGGACAGAAATCTGGTAGTACGATTTCTTGAGCCCTGTGGAAAAGAGAATTGACCTTAGGAAGAAAGGCAGGGTCCAGACGAAGGACCACTCGGTCCTGGTGAAAAAAGCACAAGTCATCTCTGAGTGAAAGTACCGCTAATTCTGATATTCGTCTCACAGACGTGATTCCGACCAGGAATGTGACCTTGTACGATACGTAGCTTATATCACATGTCTTGAGGGGGTCAAAAGACGGTCTGGTTAGAGCCCGAAAAACTCGCTGCAGGTCCCAAGAGGGATACCTGTGTACTACAGGTGGCTTGGTGTTAGTAGCCCCCTTGATGAATGAGCAGATCAAGGGATGATGACCTATGGAAACCGCTGAGTCACAGGTAAGTACAGTGGAGAGAGCGGCAACTTGTCTGCGCAATGTGTTTGAAGCCAAGCCCCTCTCCAGACCCTGTAAAAGGTAATCCAATATATGTGGAATTGTCTAGTCTGGAATGGTCAAATGGTGGTTCAAGCACCACGAACAGAAGTTCCTCCACGTGGCCTCATAAATACAGTTGGTAGAGGACCGACGAGAGGCCTAGAGTACGGTAATGAACCCTGGTGAGCAGGACTCCTAGGACAGGATCGAGCGCTAAGTGCCAGACGGCTAACTGGAGCCATTGGGGGTCTGGATGAAGAAGGGTCCCCTGGCTGAGTGAGACCCGATGTGGGGGAATCCTCCACGGGGCCGCTAGAGAGAGGTTCACTAGGTCGGCGAACCATGGTCACTGTGGCCAATACAGGGCCACTAGAAGAACCTCCGCCTGCTCCCGAAGAAACTTGCGGACAACCGCCAGAAGAGGAGGAAGAGAAGGGAAGGTGTAAAGCAGTCCCTCCAGCCACGGGCTCTGAAGAGCATCCACTCGTTCCGCCCCTAGATACGGAAAGCGGGAAAAGAATCGCTGGAGATGGGCGTTTGTCAGGAAGGCAAAAAGGACTAGAACTTGCAATCCGAATCAGTGGCAGATCTCCCTGAAGATCCTCGGGTGCAGGTGCCATTCTGAATGGTCTACCATCGCCTGGCTCAGGACGTCGGCCTGATTGTTTGCCTCCCCTGAAATGTGGTCGGCCTTGATGGAAGCCAGGTTGGCTTCTGCCCAGGAACCCAGCAAGAGGGCCTCGGTCAAGAGTGCATGAGATCGGATGCCCCCTTGCCGGTTCACATGTGGCTTGGCAGCCACGTTGTCCATGAGGACCAACACATGACGCTTCACTACCGCACTGTGAAAGTGGCACAAGGCCAGGTGTACGGCCCTGAGCTCTAGCCAGTTGATATTGTGCCAAAGGTCGGAGCGGGACCAACGGCCCTGGGCCCACTGTGAGCAAAGGTGTACTCCCCAGCCGAATAGGCTGGTGTCAGTCGTAAGAGTGAGTCGATCGGGCTCCTTGAAGTAAGATCCCTTGAGCATGGCCAACGAGAGCCACCATGTGAGGGATCGCGAGACGTGAATCGGAAGTCTCACCCTTCGATTGGAGGAACTGATGTTCAGTCTCTGGAAGGGGAGCAGGAACCACTGAAGGTTCCTGGAGTGGAACCTGACCCAAGGTACAATCGCACTGGCTGAGATCATCTTCCCCAGTAATTAGGAGAGGCTGGCCAACGTCACCGTTCGAACCCTGCGCAATTGGAGAATCGACTCCCTGATGCTGTCTCGGTGTTCTTGGGATAAATAGACCTGGCATTCCACCGTGTCTATGATGACCCCTAGGTGTAATAACCTTGTTGTGGGGACCAAATGGCTCTTGGAGAAGTTCACCGAGAACCCGTGATTCTGGAGCAGCATTATCACCAGTTCAAGATCCGCCTGAGCAGCCTGGATCGATGATGACTGGATTAGAATGTCGTCCAGGTAGCACTGGACTCTGACTGGCACCATTCTCAGGTGAGCTGCTAGAACTGCCAGGATCTTGGTAAAGACTCTGAGCCGAGGATAGGCCGAACGGGAGTGCCCTGTACTGATAATGATGTCCCCTGTGGGCGAATCTTAGAAACCACCGGGGGGTGAGAGAGATGAGGACGTGGAGGTATGCTTCTGTGAGGTCAATAGACGTCAGGAAGTCCCCCCTTCTTACACTTCCCAAGATGGACTGGAACGTTTGCATCTTGAATTTGCGGTATGCAAGATGATAGTTTAATCCTTTTAGATCCAGGATGGCTCTCCATCCCCCTGACGCCTTGGGGACGACGAAGAGGATAGAATAAAATCCCCAACCTCTCTGATCCAATGGCACCGGTTCTATGGCCGGTATGTTTAAGAGGTGACCAATGGCCTCTCACATTACTTTTTTCTTTGTTGGATTTCTTCGTTGGGGACAAGAAATGAAGCGATTCAGGGGGTTAGAGATGAACTCCAGAGACAGTCCGTGACACACGGTGTTTAGGACCCATGCAACCTGGGGGGACTGGTCAGAAATTCTAAGGACAGGCCAAATTGGATTGTTTGTAGGACCCACGCATCCGTGGTTGTGAGTTCCCACTGATGGAAAAAGTGGGTAAGTCTTTCCTCTATGGGAAGTATGGTATGAGAGTCACTTGGACCTCTTGTAGGGGCGCCCTGCCCCTCGAAATGGCCACTTGTTCTGGTTCTGCTGCCTGGGTCAAAATCCTGATCTGTCATACGGACGGTCATATGGCCTGTCCTGCCTGGGAGTGTATGAGTGGGAGGGCTGGGTGGCTGAGCCTGCCGCCGGCCGAAAGGACTGCCTGCGGAAATAGGGAGTGGCACGCTTGTCGGGCCATTTGTTAAGATGAGCCGTGACCTTCTGCTTGTCCTTGTTTTCCACAAGGTACGGAACCAGGGCTTCTCCAAAGAGATTGTTGCCCAGGTAGGGGCAGTTGCGAGGCACCATTTAGCCTTGGCGTCGGCCTGCCAGTGTTTTAGCCAAAGCATCCTTCTGGCTGTGATGTTGGAGGCTAGAGATCTAGAAGCAAAGTTTACTGACTGCAGAGTCGCGTCTGCAGCGTACTCCGTCGCCGCAACCATTTTGCTTAGGTCCTGGTGGGTCCAAATGTCCTCGGAAGGGATTCTGGCCTGGAGTTGGCGAAGCCATAAAAGAGTGGCTCGGACAAAAAAGGACGTGCAAGTGGCCATTTTAATTGCCCATGCAGCTGATTGATGGGTCTTTCGAAAGGCTAAGTCCCATTACCTTCCCTCCACTTTAAGAGCCTCCGCCATGTCCCCAGAGACTGCGGTTTGGGACACCAGAGGGGTCCAGGCTTCATCTACCTTGGGGACCTCCAGGGCCTCAGTTAGGTCTGTAGAAGTGTTAAACATCTTTTTGTCTGTCCCACCTACAGAGGGAAAGGAAAAAGGAGAGACCCATTGCTTCTTGATCCCTTTAAGAAAAATAGAAGGACAGGGAACATGGTGCTGGGCTGCCACTGTTTCAAAGAATATCGGATTAGGACTGGAATCCGATGAGGCCTGTGGCTGAAGGAACTGATCGGACCCTATGTTCATCGTTGTGGTGGCCTTGCGGAGCAAAGGGAGAAACAGAGACAGATTAAATAGGCCTCCCGATGGAGATGGTTCTGGGGGAGGTTCCTCCTCCTCTGACAGGTTGAAATCCGGCTGGTCACCACCCTGCGGAGATGAGTATCCGCTAACTGATGAATGTGCTGGAGACGTGGGCTCCTGATACATACGCATCTCCGCTGGAGGAATGTAAGGTAGAATAGCTGATGTGGGAATCCCCTGCCCAGGTGGTTGGTAGGACCTTTCTGCCAGTGCACGGTCCACCATCTTGGACAACAGGGCCTCCAGGCGGCCATCGGAGAAAATGTCTCAGAGGTCTGGTCCCCTGAGTCCGGCAGCTGTCGGGGTGAATGTGGCCTCAGGCATCGAACCTGAGGGTAGGGTTGGGAGATTAGTTGCCGTGTGCTGAATTGGCATTGAAGGGGGGCAATGTGTGGCGGAGGTTTCTGCCAAGGACCACACGCCCTGAGCAGGGGATGAAGGGCATAAAGGAAGATCAAATTCAGGGGCCACCAATTGATCCGTCTCTGATCCTGCCAGTCTCTGCGCTCTAGAGAACTCCTTCTCCAGAGCCTGGTGCCTACGGCTGGCTTGCTTCTCCACCAACTTGGAAGGCTTCTTGAGAGTGGCCTTAGCCTTGTTCTTGAGCTTGCCTGCTGCCTCCTGCTTGGAGGTTTTGTGCCAGACGTAACTGGAGGACAGGGAGTCAGTGCTCATGGGTTGAGGCACTGTGGAGTCCTCCATCCTGGGTCGAGCTATCTCAGGAAAACTGAGGGGGAGCTCTGGCAGGCAAGCGGTTGGCGGGAAAAGTAATTGGAGCAAGTAATGAGGACTGCTCCCCTGACCACTTGACCGGGTAATAATTCTCTCTGGGCTCAGGTCACAGTTGTTATATAAGACCGAAGGTACGGTTGGGACCCGCTATGGGCTCCGCCTAGAGGCCTTAGGTCGCCAGTCAAGGTGCACCAGATGGCCCAATGAAGGGCGCAGAGGACCTGAAAAGGAGGCCTGGCAGAGGCAATGTGAATTCAAAAGGCTCCGATCAAGATGGTGGCCTGAGAATTTGGGCCTAGTCTGTGAGTTATTGGGGCTGTAATTAATGGTGCAGTTAATGAGGCCTAGATGACAGTCGCTGGGCAGGGCTAGAATAGTTTCTCAGATGTGCTGAGAAATAGCTAGAATATAGGAAAAACCTTGTGGAAAGGCCTGTAGCCTGCAGTCAGAATAGAAGGCCTGATATGCTGGCTTAATGGAGGGCCTCATGATGCCCCCAAGATGGCAGCCGCAACGGGCTCCGCCAAAAATCCCTGGGATGGCAAGGTCATGTGAAGTGCCTGAAGTCCTTAGGGGAAGGCTCACTAGCACCCTGAGGCCTTCAGCCAGCAATCCGGCTGATGATAGATTGCGGGGCTGGCCGCGTGGCACGTCCAAAATGGCGGCCCCGGCAAATTAATTGAGCCTTTCTGTGATCGGCAAGGGAACGCTGATGCCTGGTGCCCTTGCCTCCATTGCCAGAACGGTAGAATTAACTGCCCACAGAGATTGTTTTTAATGGTAAAAGGGAGCCTCCATTTTATTCCTGAGGTCGGCAGCCATCCAAAATGGCGGCCGCGACTTTCAGACCGTTAGAAACAGCCTCCGGAGGTGTCGAGGACGAAGGTGAGCTCTGAGGATGATTGTGGCTGCAGTGCTGAGCACTGTGCAGAAAAGCCGACAGGGGAATTGGCAAGGAATTTTCCTGGGGAGCCCTGGGGAGATGAACAGAGAAGTACTCTCCCCCCCCACCTCACAAGCCTGAAATCAGCCAATTTGAGGCAGCACTGATCCCAGCGTTCCTGGGGGAAAACGTTTGAGGAAATTTTTCTTTTGAATGGAGTCACTAATTAGGGGAAGTACAAATACCAGAATTAAAGCAAGGAAAATTCAACAATGGATCTCTGACCTGCTAAATGAATTGAAGATCTCTAAAACCTGAGAGTCAAACCTGACACGTCTTCAAGAGCTTGAGACCAAGTCAAGACTGGGTCCCCTAGCAAGAGGGGACGTGTCAAGTTTGGCTACTTGGTCTCAAGAGCAGGCAGACAGAGAAAACCCATTGGGGGATTCTCCATCTCCTGTACTGGAGAATCACAAACTGCTAACTGTAGTGACATTGAGAAAACAAATGATTTATCCACAACTTAAAGTCCACTTCAAACCATAGTTTCAGATCTTGTATTATGAAATAATCATGTTTGTGGAGAATCTGCTCTAAGGAATTCAAAACACTAGTGATGAAGCTCACATTCCCCTAACTCAGGGGTGTCAAACTGCCGGCACACGGGCTGGATGTGGCATGCCGAAACCACGGCCACCCCATTGCTGGTAATGGAAAAAAATTGCGATACATTGCAACACGTCACGTGACCTTGCGAGTTTGACACCCCTGCACTAACTGGTTCTTACCAAAACTTGAAGCAATAAGGAAACCAAACCAAACAAAAAATAATATACTATACTAGCCAACACTTGCCAATATATTTTGAGAGAATACTATTCCCTCAAAATGTTGCAATGAAACTTATGGCATATTTTTTTCACACCATTTTTTTCACCTCTGGAACAAAAAGGGAAACAGAAGCTGTATGCAGACAAATAAAAATTCATTTGGATTTTGTGAAGGAATCTATTCCAGGAGTTGCTAAAGTACAACACACCACAACGCAGATAGCATGGGAAAGCTGAGACTGCCCTCAGCAATTTATGGAGAGCTCTAGATAATGGAGCTTTCTGCTCAGGATGTTGACAATACAATATACGCATGAAATTATTTTGTTCAAATGTTTTTATCTTCATCTGAAACCTAGTGAAATAATGCATTTTCTAGATGTCTAAAATATTTTATGAAACCTAACAGATTATGCCTTCATTTAAACTGAATAATGAAGGGAATGTTAACTTCTCAGCCATGTCACAATCTTGTACGATGGACTAGACAAGAGAAAACCCTGCTACTTTAAAAGATCTCACATAAAGCCATCAAAACCCCTTAATGCATTTTTTAAAAAAGTAAAGCATTTTATTCTTATGCTGGTAGGACCATCCACTGGGTATTCAATCATACTTTGGCAAAAAAGAGAATCAGTTTCATTAAATGAAATATATTGTTTCATAATATATACCTACTAAGACAGAGGTCTCCAGCCTTTCCGGAGACTGGAGGGAAGGAGAGCAGCTTCAAAATTGGTGTGTGTGCGCTCGCACAGGGCCATGTACACTAGTACAGCACTAGTGGCCTTGTTCACGCATGCAGCATGCGCATGCACCATACGCATGTGCGAACGGCTGCGCAACCCACCTGGGCTAGCAACCCTATTCATGAACGGGCTGCAGACACCTGCCCCGTGCTAGCATCCCCGGTTACACCCATGGGCAAATGGGGCCATGGGCGTTAGCACAAGTGGGGGGGGGAATGCGCACCCACGTGTGCGCACACCCACCAGCCATTTCTGTGGCTCACTGGCCAAGAGTCCGCGGCCTGGTCGCGGGCCGTGGCTCATAGGTTGGGAACCCCTGTACTGAGAGACTAGAAAAAAGCTTACTGCCTCCAGTTGTTTTTTCTTCTGCACCAGAAGTTCCAACATTAAGTTAACATTGGCCAGATCAAGGTTATCTTGTTCTGTTCCCAACAAATCTTGAAATATTTGCCACCTGTGCCCATTCTAAAGGGGAAAAAAGCAAACAAATGATCAAGACATGTTTCATGACTTAAGTCAATATAGCTTAGACATTACACAATAACATAAAAAGGTCACAGTAATCCAATGGAAGCATATCATCCTTTATGCTTGGCCTGGGTCTCAGTGAGGTTCCTCCAGTGGACCATGTCCCGGCACTCGCCCCGGTCCCACCCACCCCTCCGCCAGAGACCCTCAAATCTGCCCCAGTCCTGTCCAGACCCGCATAAGTGACCCTGATGCAACTGATGTCGAGCTGGCCATGCCCATCCAGTAGACCACGCCCATGCCAGCCAGTAGGCCATGCCCACCCAGTGGGCCATGCCCATTCTGCACCTGACGATAAATAAGTGGGGTTTGGGTTGCAGTTTGGGCACTCAGTCTCTAAAAGGTTCGCCATCACTGGTATATATGTTTACTTTAATATGAAAGTGAAACCTTTCAGTCAAACCAATTTCTTGTGTAAAGACAATGTTAGTAGTCCAAACATAATAACATTAGCAATTATATTTAGAAGCTGCTTACGTTTATCACCTGAATTTCAACAAATATTAACATGTTTACATTTGTGAATTAACTATTTCAATAAAATACCTGATGTGCTTAAAAGCTATGATCTCATAATATTCAGTATGGCCCCAACTTGCTGATTTTTTTGTACATCCTTAAAGATTTAGCTCTGTGGACTCCGAGTGTGTGCAGACCCATTTTATAGTTTAAATATTATGAGTGATTTATTCTTGGCTCCTACATATTTTTTATATTAGTCATGGTGAAATAGGTGGCCAAATTAAATAAGTATACGAATAAATGTTTCTTGGAAGACCCTTAGAATCTATCAGAATGGCATATACAGTACATACCACCTTCCCTTAAATTCTCAAGAAGATATAGATGCTGTGTTATGATATGTCCTCATGTATGAAGTTTCATGTGATTTTCAATGACAAACCCCTCTCCTGTGCTAGGGAGTTTTTGTTTTTATACATGTATATCACGACTGATGTTTGCAGTTACACTGGCTACCATGATGCCGGGTGTAACTTATCAGACATATACCACTAGATATTTCCTTTTGAGTATCAAAGCTTAACTAGGAATTGAATGCATGGACCATTGCATTATATAATGATCTGAACTGGAATGGTCCATGACTTCTGGATTGCCACTAAAGCAATCTTATTTGTTCTGTAGAGAATTTGAACTTCACAGAAAAAAGACCTGGCTATTAGAAGTGTAGTATCAGTTTTAATATCACTGATATTCTTACCTAAGTCTTATAAAGCATAACTTTCATTATTATCTCATTGTCATAACTTGTGATAATTATAAACTGCACTGGAAAATACAGAACATTTTGAATCTATATTCATAAATCTATCAAAAACCATTATATTAAATAGTAAAGTTACACTATATAATGAAAATCCCAAATAACACTTTGCTTACACAGATTAACTGAGCTGTCTGTCAAAGAAACAGACATTCTCAAATGCTTAGAATATAGGAATACCATGCACCACATCCCTTAAGCCCAGAAATAAACAAATGTAAGAAAGAAGATTGAGACATACGGTGCTACTCACTGAATGGTCCAATTTGAATCTCTTTTCCTCAAATCTTTGCTTCTGTTTAAGGATGAGCTCATTCACTATAGGGAAAAAAAGATCTAAGTAGTACATTTTAAAATGATAGATAAAAGACAAACTGTCTTACAAATAAATGCATACTAAGAAGATCAAATGAGTAAACTTCAACAATGCACTTTTATTAATTCAATAAGATTAAACACAATAGAGCAACTAATATTATTACTCACTTGCCAATCAGAATAAAAAGAATTCCAATATTTTTCTGGAAAATGTATACTGTATATAGAGTATTTTTAATTTACACAGCAGTATTGATGAATACAGTCACTCATTTTATTTCAGCATATACAGTACATCAAAATAAGATGCATCTTCACCATTCTGTAACTGGTTCATCAAATGTGACCATTAAATACATTCAGATTTGTGGGCGGCCAGACTCCTCTAACATATTAATAATCTAGACATCATAGTGGTAGCACATTAAATCAGAAATATTTGGTGAAAATAAAGCATGCCATTCTTACCACACCTCTGTGTTACTGTAACCATTCTACATGGATTTCATTTAAACACGATCCAAAGCTACCATTGGTAAAGAATGTAGCGGCCATTATGCAAGTGTAACTCTTGTCCTTCATTCGCTAAACTGGTTGTCAGTGCTGCTTTTGACTGAGTGGTTTGATTCCAAGGAGCCATCCCGCCCCCCGGCAGAATCGGCTCAAATAGTATAATACAGACAGGGAGAGGATGCTTAGAATCTCATCCCTACAAATATTCAAAGGACAGGGGCCCTAAGGCAGCCCTCTTCCTTGATGGCCTAAAGCACATTTGATACTCCTATTATTAAACTTTCAAGAAGGCCACTGAAGCAGTGTTGTTTTAACAGGCACTTGAAGGTTGTTTGATAATTTGGTAGCCGTGTATATTATATAATTTGGATTTTGTTGTAGTTACTGTGATTTGATGCTTTTTGATGTTACTTTCTGCAAAGTACCAGGAGTCATTTTTAGCTGGGTAATATAAAATAAAATCAATAGCTAAATTTTTAACGGGATATATCCCTAATGATCTAGGCAATGAGCATTTAAGTACAAATATGAGTAAAGCAAGGAGATTGAAGCTCATCTAATATGTAGGAATATTAAAGTTACATTTTTATTGTACACAATAGTCTACTTATAGCAGATGTTAACTCATTTGTATTTTAACAACTTCACTTGTTCAGTCTGACTTATTCATTACGTTACTAATTAATTTTATGAAACTAAGCATTTGAAAATGAATCACATTTCATTGAATATGTCCTAGTTCACATTATCTATATTAAAATATATACCATAGGTACAATTTTTCCCCATCATATACAGAAAGTCCTTAAAATTGCTCTTCTATAACTTTAACTACAGACTGTCAAATGTACAAAATGGATTTATTCGCATGATATACAACCAAATTACATTACTTGCACACTTTTTTCTACCCTCCATATTAGTTTCATGTATGTCTCTCTCCTACTCACACAAAACCAAAGGGAAGAATCAACTCTAATTCAGTTTTATTTTTTCCTGTTTCTAACTTATAATTTATATGAAACATAAATGTTTAAAATAAATTGTTGATCAGCAATCTGAGGGCTGATCACTAGTAAAAAGGCCAAGATCAGAAAAGACTATTATCAAAACACCATTCTGAAAAAAAGAGCAGAAAAGAGATTATAAACCCATCTTGGCAGGAGAATTAAGTCATAGGCACTATGACTTCAGGAGATTTTATGCCGAGCATACAATTCATTTAGCATAAGGCCTATTTTGATCTTCCCCTCTTCTATTCACATCTCAAAATCAAATACGACTAAGTATTATTAAATTATTTGGTTACTAATTGTTTTCAGTTTGTTGCTTTCACAATCATGGTCCATCACAGATTCTCTCAACTTCATCACTTGTTTTGCAAAGCTAGAGTGATTTTTATATCACTGAATACCTGAAAGATATTCAGATATTAGATGTCCAGGAATATAGTCTTATGTTCTACAAAATTAACAGAAGCATGTGAAGCATAATAAAGAAATAAACACCCAGCAATAAAAGTTCAGCTAATGAGAAAGTTAACAAGGTATGATTGAAGGCTGTATTAGTGAACATTAAAACTTACCTAAAAAGTTGGGATATAGATGATCAATGTTATCCACAACATAATTACATTTGGGACATCTGTTGTTATCTTCCAGGCTTTGATGAATGCACTTGTAACTGTTCAAGAAAAGTAACAGAACAGTGAGAAATACTGCACAAATTTATTAAGATGTGTTTTTGAATATGATACATCACATTGTTTGTTAGTTGAGGAATTGGAGCTATGGTACCAGGTGGTTGGGTACTAAAGACAGATCAAATAAATGAAGCATCTTCAAGTTCTGGGCAATTTTTTTTGTAACTAATATTACCTTGTTGCCAACAGCAACAAAATATTGGATGTTAATAGACAGTTTTAAAATACTATTGCCTACAACAGATTGTCATCTTCAAAGACATTTCATAACATACAAAAGTGCAAAAAGAATTGTATGCATCCTAACTTTTGATGAGACACATCACTTCAAAAAAAAATCAGCTTTTAAGAGAATATTAAAAACCATTGATGACTTTGAAGAATTCATAGTCACTTACAAGAATCTGATGCATGTGTCCTGTCTTGGTTTATCCACCAAATTGTTTTGATATGTTTTAATAGTTATTTATTTGTTTAAAGCTATCTCAGTGCTACCATTCAGAGATACCGTAAGTTAAGTTATCCCAGGATATCTCCAATGAAGATAGTGAGTTAGAAATGTGCATTTAACAAATTAATTTTAGTTCATACATTTTCATTTTATAAATAAATCTCTCTTGCTAAACAGTTTTATCAAGTAACCTTACCAGAAACTGTGTCCACATTTTGTCATGTAAGCTTCTTCAATCATATCAAAGCAGATGGGGCTTCAAAAGGAAAGGAAAGAAAAGTATATAAATACTGATGAAGTCTTTTAAACAAACATTGTTTCTTTTAATGGAAAAGAGGTAGAGAGAAGGGAATGAACCCAATAGTTGATGAAACATTTGTTACACACCACCACCATTGAGAAGTCTCTATTAATCTCTTATTAATAGAAAGCCCAGAGACCAAAAGTTAGTCATTTGTATGATTTAAAATCTAAAGAAAAATCTAGAAAAATATGCTGGCACTTAAAAGATATGATACAAAAGACATTTAAATACACATCCAAGTAACAAATTATTTCATCATGTATGTATCTGGAAAAAGTGATTTAGAAGTTATCTCAGGTACTACACTTAAAATTTAAATAGGAAAATGGTTAAAAATGAGGAAATTGATGCTTTCTAAAAAGTAATTAAATTATTTAAATTTAATTTTAATATTATTTAAATTATGGCAGAAAACATATCCAAGCAAGATACTTATTTTGCATAACAAAATATATTAAAAACAACCCAATTTTCCAGCTCAGTGTCAAGAACTAGTTGAAATGATATTGTTGCCATTACGGAAACTTGGTGGGATGAAACCCACAAATGGAACACACAGTTAGAGGGATTTAAATTATTTAAAAGAAATAGACCAAATAAAAGAGGAGGTGGAGTTGCTCTCTAAATAAGAAATGACTACATCTCTATAGAAATAGAGCACAAAAATTATGAAAACTGTCTTGAATGCATTTGGGTCAATATAAAAGGGGGGAAATGACATTGCAATAGATGTATACGATAGGCCACCCAACCAAACAGAGATAATAGATGAACTTTTTGCTAGTCAGTTAACTAAGGTATGTAGGAAGCACACCACAGTAGTAACGGGGACTTTAATTACCCTGACATCAACTGGGAGACAAACTCTGCACCAAGTAGAACAGTGGTTCTCAACCTTCCTAATGACGCGACCCTTTAATACAGTTCCTCATGCTGTGGTGACCCCCAACCATAAAATTATTTTCGTTGCTACTTCATAACTGTAATTTTGCTTAAAAACCATGTTACTAATTTAATCTCTCTCACACTCTTTCTTTCTCTCTCCCTCTCTCCCTTTCTCTCTCCCTCTTTCTCCTTTTCTCTCTCTCCCTCTCTCCCACTCTCTCACTTCCTCTTTCTTTCTCCCTCTTTCTCCCTTTCTTTCTCTCCCTTTCTTTCTCTCCCTCTCTCTCCCTCTATTTCTTTCTTCCTCTTTCTCTCTCCCTCTCTCTCCCTCTCTCTCCCTCTCTCTCTCTCTCTCTCTCTCTCCCTTCCTCTTTCTCTTTCTCCCTCTCTCTTTCTCCTTCCCTCTGACCTATAACAACACAATGAGGGAGCCAACCAATCACAGCATGTAGATTCTGACGGGCAGCCGGCCTGAGCCGAGAAGCCAGCGATCGCCTTGAGCCGCCGCCACAGCCCGATGAGACAGACAGCACGTAATGGCCAATGAGTGCCGGGCGGGGGTGGTGCTTGAGAGGTGGCTACTTAGTGTGCAGCACCATTGTGGCTCTCAAGCCCCATGGGCTCGACATTCCTACGAGGGAAGGGACCCACGCATCTGGCCGCCGAAGCATGTAGCTGGCTGCCAGAAACGCCACACAGGAAGAACTGCTGACAGCAGCCTACCGGGTGGTGTGCAGGACACCGGTGCACCCTAGGATGGCCCGCCGGCGCCTGGTTAGAGCAATTGGCTGGCACTCCATTGTGGCCAGCTTCAGCGGGGCAGGGATTCCCTGGTGTTATGGAATGCGGCACGGCAATGTCACCGATGGGCAGGACATCCCAAGGAGGCCGCCGATGCCTGGTTGAAGCAGCTGGCTAGCGCTCCATTGTAGCTGGCTCTGCCGGCGGCGGCAGCGATCCCCCACAGTTTGCAGCTTCTGCTGCGGTGCCTGGATCGGTTTCCCAGCGTGTGGGCATTGGAATGTTCAATCGGTATCCCGGTTGAAAAGTCCTGGGATAGAGGAGCGGTGTCTTGGTTCCTAAGACCATTGAAAATATGTGTTTTCCGATGGTCTTAGGCAACCCCTGTGAAAGGGTCGTTCGATCCCCAAAGGGGTCGCGACCCACAGGTTGAGAACCACTGAAGTAGAAGATCAAACAGATTCCTGATAAACCTAGCAGACAACTTTGTCTCCTAAAAAGTAGAGAAGGGAACTAGGGGATCAGCCATATTGGACTTAATTCTCACTAACAGAGATGAAATGATAGAAGGTGTTGAAGCCACAGGAACCTTGTGGGGGGAATGGTACTGCAATATTGGAATGCAACATTATGCAAGCACAAGCAATAGAACACAGTCAAACTAGAGTCTTGGACTATAAGAGAGCTAATTTCAATAAACTTAGAGAGAGCTTGGGAAGGATTCCATGAATGAGAATCCTCAAGGGGAAAACAACTCAAGAAGCTTGGGAAATTTTGAAAAGTGAGATTATAAAAGCTCAGTTTAGCACAGGGATAGGCAACCTTGGCTCTTTTATGACTCATGGACTTCAACTCCCAGAATTCCTGAGTCAGCATAGCTGAGCTAGCTAGCTCTCTCCTGCCCTTCCTGCTTCCTGCAGAGATGCAGCAAAGGGAGGAGCCCCGCTCAAAAAGCTTTTCAGCTTGTCGGAGAACACCGTGAGTCCACTCTGTTTTTTACACACACACACAAACACACAAACCACAGAGAGAGACAGAGAGAGAAGCAGGGAAGTGCAAGAGCCTCTCTCTGTCTCTCTCTGCAAATGGCAAAGGAGGCTGGGAGCCACAGGGGAAGGTTCAAAGAGCCGCATGCGGCTCCGGAGCTGCAGGTTGCCAACCTGTGACCTATACTATACCTGTGCATTTTTCTTGCCTAAATGTAGAACTTTACTATTTTCACCATTGAGTTTCATTTTGTTAGATAGTGCCCAATGTTCAAGTCTGTCAAAATCCTTCTGTATCTTAAGCCTATCTTCTGGAGTGTTGGCTATTCTTGCCAGCTTGGTGTCATCTGCAAATTTGATGAGTTCCCATCTATCCCCTCATCCAAATTATTGATGAAAATGTTGAAGAGCACTGGGCCCAGAACAGAGCCCTGGGGCACCCCATTACACACTTCCCTCCATGTAGATGCAGTTCCATTAAGGACCACATGCTGAATACGGCCGGTCAGCCAACTACGAATCCATCTGGTGGTGATGCTGTCTAACCCACATTTTTCTATCTTATCAAGTAGTAGGTTGTGATCTACTTTAGTAAATGCCTTAATGAAGTCCAGGTAAATTATATCCACAGCATTCCTCTGGTCCACTAATTTTGTCACCAGGTCAAATAATGCAATAAGATTTGTCTTGCATGATTTGTTTTTGACAAACCCATGTTGGCTGTTAGTTATGACTTTGTTTGCCTCTAGGTGTTTGCTGATTCCTTGCTTATCTTTTCCAGAATTTTCCCAGGTATTGAGGCCAGACTCATTGGTCTGTGGCTGTTAGTTGCTTCAATTACTTCAATAAGGGAAAAGCTAATCTGGAGGGTGAAGTGGAATATTGGTTTTTAAAATATACTCTTCAGGCTACTACAATCTGTAAATGAATGACCTAACTGTAATTTTACCATTAAAATAGCTTAGAAATGCAAAAGCTAGTAAGCTAAGAAGATTATAATTGTCTTTAGCTTTAAACACAGACATTCCAGCCAACCTAAATTAAGTGACATTTTTAGATATAACACCTGAATTATTTTTAATAGCAGATACTAATAACTTGCACTATGTCCAGGTACTGAATGGTGCAATACCCTGAAGTAGGCAAATGCAATAATTATAAACAAATTGCCTCCTGGGGCCGTAGCTGAAACTTGCAGAAAATGGAAATTGAGTGAAGACTTGCTTTTTGTATTAATGCTAGAGAATATGGTCTAAACTAGCAGCTGACTCAAAGAATTCAGAAATATTATAGAAAGTTAGGAAGACTGCAATGTTCTCTAAAATTGGCAGAAAAATAAATAAAGGAGTTATCTACCATTTATCGGCTTATGGTTATTACTTCCTAATAAATAACCCCAGGTTTCAGATAGTATGTTATATTGATGTGGGAGGTGTTGAAGAAAAATGGTGTTAAGTTTGATAGAAGTTAAATGGATATATGACAAACTCTCAATTCAAACAAGAAAAGGGAAGGAGTAGGGGAAAGATTTATCTGCAGGTTTTACTCCACTAGTTGTAACTGACTTTAAGGGGTGGTGCTTTAATGGAAAGGCACATATATCTGAATGTCTGTTAAATTTCAACTGAATACACTTGGGTCAATTGATACGATTTGCATAATGTTGCTATCATGCAAATCATATAGATTGAACTGTTAATTTCCTACTTAGATAAAAAGTTTATATAATAGATCTATTTTAGATCTTAAAACTATATAAAATACATTAGTGTAAAATATATTTCATATAAAATACATTAGCTGTATTACATCATAATGTTATTTGACTACAACTATGGAGCAACTTTTCTAATAGTTTGATCTTGTGCCTTTTTATTTGATCTTTGCCTAGGTATAATATCTTATTAATCTTTTGGTCTTGCTTTTGATATTCAGCTTTTTGTCTTGATTTCTAAATCAGAATTTACTTATTATACTTGACTGTGAGTACTCTGACTTTACTATGAATACTCTAATTTGGAGCTCTACATCTCTTGTCTTGGCTTTGAAACTGAACAGATAATTGCAGACATTTTAATTTTGAAGCTTTTCCATATTTCTAAATTAATTGTAAAGAAAAAAAATAAGAAAAAATAACTAAATCTATCAGATGCCGTGGAATTTAGGTCCAAATTGCACCACCCAGACAGCAATCCAGAAATATTTGGATATATATTTGAAATGTTCCTCCAATCATTCTGGGAGTGTAACATACATTTTAAGATATTGTATTAGAATTTGGTACTTACTTTAATACCTCAGTCTGCCAACAAAAAGGGACTGAAACATTTTAAATTCCAAATTCACTAATTCAGCTTACAATGTTTGGGAAAATAGTAGTTTTATAATTCCAGACACACCTGAAACATACTGATCATTTGGATCCATCTAAATTGGATTTTTGGACAAGATATGAGACTAAGACTATTATGGTCCCCTTTATGGCTGACCAACAACACAAATACAGCCTACTTATTATTCTGAAACTCTTGGAAACATTCAGTACTTTTGACCAGGCATTCACCTGGACTACTATGATATTTTTGAAATGGTTAAGATCCTTTTTGCCAGATAGTATTCAGTATATTATGCTAGGGATTGCAGTTCAATAAATAAAATGTATTGTTCCATGTTGTCCCAGTGACATTTAATACCTACATGAAACTAGGTGTAAGAAACTTAGAAATATGCAGTAAGATGCCGGCAATATATTTAAAATATATTGCTGTTCTTTGTCATCTAGTTCCAAATAACTAATTCATTTTTTAATTGTTGCTTTCATTTAGTAATAAATTAGATGAAATAAGTGAAATATAATCCACAGGAGATGGAAGTGATGACTCTGGTGTTAACTTCTAGATAGTTCTATGAATTGCACTCAAAGCTTTCAGGAGCCCCATGTTGGCCCAAAGCCTACACCCCTTTTTAAAGATCTGAAGGGTTTTAACTTCACATAAGATCATGGAACTAATAGCTCACTATGCACTTAAGCAGGCTTTAAAGTTAACAGATAGGCTTCTTTAAGACATCTTTATGTCAGAGACCCACTGCTCAATAATAATAGAGAGGGACTTCATCTGTATTAATTTCAAACTATAAAACATGCTCCTTCAGTAATTGGATTTAGGTTCTATTTCTCCATCTTTAGAATAGGAATTTTCTTTTTCAAGCTTTCTTACATGCACCTTTTGAATCTCCTATAATTTAGCTTTACTGGATGGTAGTATACTGCAATACTATATTCTAGACTTATGGGAGAAAGAAAAGCTTCTACTTGTTCATACTATATTAACCTTATATGTCCTCTTTCAATTATTTTTTTTTCTAATTTGACAATATACAAGTATAAACCCTCATATGAACATTCTCTTCTTCTCATATCCATTGGTCTTTTTTCAATTTCTCCTATCTATTATAGCATTTTCAGGAAGGAGTAACCACAAACATTATAACTATACATTTTTATCTCTTTCTTAATGATCTTCAACATGGACAAGTAACTATTGGTTTTTTTTAAGGTTTATATTGAATTTCAACATTTTCTTAAAGTGGTATATAAAAAATAAATTTATTTCAGAAATATAAAATTAAAAATGTTTTAACTAAATTTAAAGAATCATGTATTTGAGATGGGTAGCCATATAAATCTATTAAAAAATAAGAATCTTCATATTTATTTTACAGGGAGGGAAGAAGACTGGTAGCTAGCTACCCGAATATCAGCCTTTTGAGGTAGACCAGATCATGAAAGAGTTTCAATAGGATGACTAGAACTATACTTTATTGAGGCAGGCTGTAATAACAGAATCTTGTAAGTCTGTGTTTCTCCTCCCATTCTTCTTATATTCTAGTGAATTAATCTCTTCTCAATACTATCTCCCTTCCCAGAACTTAATGTTTTAGTCCTCTTTGTTTACAAAACAGCCTATGAACATTTGCTTTAATATTGATTTCACTGAAATTTAGATTTTTAAAAAATAAATTAAGGCTAATAGTTCAAAACCACATATTGCTACAATACTGCTTTGGCTAATTGTTCAAAGAAAACAAAAATATAAAAGTTTAATATGGAAGTGTACATTAAAAACCCATTGTTGATTCTTGTTCTCCCAAACATCATGACAAAACATCATGAAGCCAGAAATACACATCACCTGTGGTACTAAATCACCAAAGTATTATCTGGTTTAAAATGAAATTTGGTGTGAAAAGAAATCAGAATAGCAGTTATATCTTTATTTAAATCCATTGTGACTGGAAATTAATGTACCTTCAAAGTAGAGATTAATCAATCAAAACCAGAAAACCTTTCCTTAAGGTTGACATCTTTGCCTAAAAACTTTTAATTTTAAGGGCTTGAAGGAAGAAGTTTTTTTAAAAAATAACTGGTTGCTTTAATTTCTGTTCTTGGTAAATTTGTAGAAAATATTACTAAATGTAAAGTAATTAAACACAACATTGCACATAAAATAGCAAGTCTTCTTAAAGAATAAACTTTTTCTGCAAAATAAGTTACATTTGTTTTAAAGTTCTTTGCTAAGATCAGCAAGCATGTGAAAGTGGGGATCTGGTCAACTTAGTTCACTTATTTCTACACTTTGAAGGATTCGCTTACCAAAGACCCCTAAGGAAATTTAGCAATCTCAGAAGTGCAGAGATTCTCTTATGTTTAGATACTGCCCGAATATCACTGGAGGAGGAGAACCACATTAGCCTGAAACTACAGTTCATAAGGGTTATTCTTTTAAAAATGTGTTAGTTGGGAAAGGTGCTGCCAGATTCTTTCTGATAGTCTGAAGAACGGTAAACCATATGTAAACAACAGGGTCTTTAAAAACCATATTCAAACTAGTGCTTCTTAACATGTTAGAGGCAAGAAATAAGACAGCCAATAATTTTGATGACAAAAATTGTTTAGAACAATAAGCAAAGGATTCCAGAATACAGAAAAACAGATTTGGAAGGGTCTTCTAGTCCAGTCTCCTACTCAAGAAGGATACCCTATACTATTCCAAAAAAACGGCTGTCCAATCTCTTTTTAAAAACCTCCAGTGATGGAGCATCAAAACTTCTTGAGGCAAATCAAATCAACTGATTAATAGTATATACAAATTAGAGGAACAGGAACTAAGATGGAATGTAAGTAAGGATAAAGACTTTCACACTACAGCAAAACTTTCTAGAGTAGACCTTCTACAATTGATAGTGTTTGATCTGGTGATGGCTAATCAGAAAAAAAAGATATTAGGTTTTGTGACTGATGACTTGATGCAGATGTTGACCGACAGTACAGCTACTATGCAAATGTTTTCACTTGTAGATCATTGCAAAATAAACATATAATAAATTTTGTAACATATTATAATTCTGTGATTCAACATTAATAGTCAACAGCTCTGGTTACACAATTTCCAAAATACAATGTCAAAATAGATCCAGAAAGGGGCAACTTAGTTGTTTAAACTAGGTGGAATAACTATCCAAGGAAGAAAATAAATGGAGGAAAAAGGATTGGTGCTGAATGTTGGATGAATGTTTTTTTTATTATTAAAAATTTGGGGTATTGTTTTTACTTTATGATCATTTTAATTTAATTTATATTAGACTTTAATGCGATTGTTATTATCTATGTTGTAAGCCGCTCTGGGTCCCCTGGAGAAGAGCGGCTTATAAGTCTAATAAATAAATAAATAAATAAATAAATTTCAGTACATAGTACAGATACACAGAATCATGCACGTTGAAGAGAAATTGCATAGGATTAATTTTTTTTACTTAGCTCCTGTAACACTAAAATCCAGACCATCCAATGAAACCAAATAGTTTCAGGACAGATAAAATAATTCTTCATTTAGGTCATGGCTAAACAGTAAAATTGGATATCACAATACATAAGGATGGCCAACAATTTATATAAGTTACATAAATTTATGAAGAATAGCACAGAAATCAAGTAGGCAGCTGGTCAAAGTGCTTTTATCCTATTTAGCATAGAAATAATGTTCAGTCTTGTCTATCCCTCCTCCACTAGTCCCAGAAGCTAGTGTTTCCCCGATAGTAAGACACCCCCGATTGTAAGACGTATCGAGGGTTTTAGGGGGTCGGCTAATATAAGCCATACCCCCGAAAGTAAGGCATATGTCTTACTTTCGGGGAAACACACAGTAAGCATATTTGCTGATCAGGCACTTGGGGACCTAAATTAAAATGTCTATTCTATGAATTAAAATATTTCTTTAATAATAATAATTTATTAAATTTATACTGCCCAACTCACAGATGCTTTTTTATAAGAAAAACAAGTCTGAAGCACATTCCTTGCACAAGCATCTTCTGTAAGGAATGTGGATTAAAGCCTCTTTTGTCAGGGATAGTTAAAGAAGTCCTATTGATTGGTTCTGCTGAAATAGTGTTCTAAGGTAAACATGCTGAATTAATTGGTGAAGCACTATAAATCACATGATTCTATGCCAATTTCAGAAAAGAGAATGGATAATAGAAATGCCTGAAAACACAATTTTTCTTACTTTCACTCAGTAGTCAAAACAGAATCCTGCTGCCAACACAGATATTCCAATCCTGGTCAATTTGTAATAATCTGATTTTAGGAAAATGAAGAGCAGCTGAAACCTTACCATCTATTTTTCTGATGAGGAGCCTGCCCCACTGAGCTCCACAGAACTTATTTTTAAATCATAGGTGTGCATGTGTGTGAGAGAAAATTACAAGTTATCATATCCATGGCTTAAATCTTACATCAATCATGAATTCGCTGAGTGATCATTCCCTTCTCTCTTCCATGCCCAATATATTTTGATGTCGGTCACATTTCCCATGCATGGATAGGAGCTAACGCTCCTCCTACATAATCCCAGCAACAATCTGACCTACGAGGCACAACCGTAGTATTATAAACCAGGGGGAGGGTTGCGCTTGGAAGAGCAGCGTTTAGAGATGCCTAGATCTACAGCAACGCGAGTCCTTGCTACGACTGCACCCCCAGCCTCACCCCACGACCACCCCGCAGCCCTGCCCCCCCCCAAACAAACGGGAGTAGCAGCACCTTCCCCACCCGTCACGCGCCACTCACCATACGAAATCGTTGCTTTTGTCCTCATAGGAATTCAGAAGGCCGTTGCAAAGCGGAGTCAGTAGCGGCCTCTTCCTGGTGCCACTGCCGCTGCTGGCTGTGCTACTGCCGCTCCCGACTCGAGTCCCCGCCAGGCGAGAAAGGCCCCCGCCGCAGGAGGATCCAGACACAGCGGCCGCCACCAACACGGGTCGCGAGGGGACCGCTGATGTGCCCGTCGCCATCGCGGTGCCCATCGCCATCGCGGTGCCCAAGCAGGCCGAGGTGGTGACCGAGGAGCTCGAGGAGGAGCCCGGAGGGGCCGCAGCACCCGGCCCGGCCGGAGGGTGCTGCGGCGATGGCCTGCTTCCGGACATTGCCGAGGCCTGCCTGGGCCAGCTACGGCGGCGAAAACGAGCCTTTCCTCCTCGCGAATCAATGCATCGCTTCCCCCCCCCCCACACACACACACACACAAAGAGACCAACTGCGGGCAGAGAGGAACAATAAGGCTTCTACAGAAAAAATAAAAACTCTCACCGTTGTCCCGCCTCAGGAAGCCAATACGCCGAATCTGATTGGTTCCCAGACTCCCTCTGGCTGTCCTCCTCCCATCCGAAAGCGAAAGGGGCGGGGAAATGCCTCCCGCTTGTCGAACTTTAGCAACACATATCCTGCACTTCGTAGGCGTGGCTAACAGTGACGCATGCGCCGCTGAAGTTCCTCCTTGCTCTCTCTGTGTGGGGATACGCGCTTGCGCAACAAACTGTCAGACCGATTGAATCATTGCGTTTCTGGGGTTCATCTTCCTTACCCGACAACGACGTGCGAGGAAGCGATGAACTGTCGTCGGCAAACTCCTTCATTTCCAAAGCCCTAGTCCTACGTAGGCTCAGTTTGCGCGGCTGCAGCCTTCAGACATCCAGACACTTAAAATTTCCGATTATCAGTTGGATTTGGCCTTCGTTCTATGGTCCTGTTCAACTACTGCCTTCATTACATGGAGAAGCATCAATTCCTGGGGGGAGGGGTGTTTTTTTTTCATAAAATGCCTTTTGGGGCTCCTAAACAAGTTGGCACTTTTCCCCTTTGGTGATCAGTTAGATTTTTGTATATCTATTGGCAGAGCACCTGCCTTAACAAAACTCAGTTATTATAAAATTGGCCAGGTTTTACAGTTTTAGTGTGCAAGATCCATTAACGTTGCATTGTCTGCTGATTCTATGTCTGCCTTTTCTTGCAACAGCTGAAACCTTTGGTTTTAGCAAGAGGGAAACATAACTAAGGCGGAATACCAGGATATAGCCCGAATCTGCAAAGATGAAGTCAGGAAAGCTAAGGCTAAGAACGAACACAAACCTGCAACAAAAGTCAAAAATAATTTTTAAAAAGTTATTCCAACATATAAATAACAAGGAAACAGTCCACTAAAGAGAGAAGATGGCAAGAAAGTAACAGGCAGTAGAGAGAAGGCAGAGCTGCTTAACTCATTCTTTGCATTGGTCTTCACACAAAAAGAAACCATATGTAAGGTCCTGCCTCAACCCAAGAAAGCAGAACTCTTGAAACAGGCATTGTTTCAAAAGGACCTTTTATTCAGAGATAGTGATAGCAAGAGAGCAAAGCAAGATCTAAAGTTTTCCTGCACAAATTGCTACATGAAAATTTTCTTTTCACAAAACCCCATCCCAGAGTCCAACTGTCCAGTTCATGTTCAGCCAATCCACAGTGCAAGTTGTTATGAGAACGAGCTGATAAGGGACAGTTCCCAGGCACTTCACCGGATCTCTCAACGACTGGAGATAAGGCAGATGGCCCCTGGCACATGCCATTCCCCTTCTCACACCCAAAGAGATACATCAAAGTTGAGGAAGAACAATGCAGAGGAAGTACAACCCAAAGCCCCCTCCCAGTGGCTACAAACCTTCCCCCTCCCACCATAATTGCAGAGCTCCAAAAAAGAAAGATTGAAGAGGTTTCTGACACTATAGTCCAACCTACCGAAAACTACTGTAAAAGACAGACTAGGGGGAAAATTAAAATAAGAGAATGGTTAGAGAATACCTATCTCATCTTGACAAATATACATTACTGGGACATGATGGTTTACATCCCAGAGTTCTGAAGGAGCTGGCAGATGTTATTGCAGATCCATTGTTATCATATCTTTCAAAAATCCTAGTTGGAAACTGATCAAAGAGAGAAGCAACCTGGAACTAAGGAGAAATTTCCTAATAGTGAGAACAACCAGTGGAACAGCTTGACTTCAGAAGTTGTGGGTGCTTCATCAGTGAAGGTTTTTAAGAAGAGACTAGACAGCCACTTATCTGAAATTGTATAGGGTCTCCTGCTTGAGCAGGGGGTTGGACTAGAAGACCTCCAAGGTCCCTTTGAACTCTTCTGGTAGATTGATAGTACTGTCTTCCTCAACTGGGAGAGTCATCTTTGCCTTCAGAGTCATCAGCTTCTTACAGCCAGATACATTTGGAATAATTCAGAGGCTATGAGCATCCATAGTGAAGGTTTTTTTACCCCTTCTATGAAAAGCTATGTATATTTGACCCTAAACTCAAAATAAAATTTGCAGGCCATACTGGTGGAGGACAAGAGATGGACAAACCTTTCAGAAGGAAGGGTTCTCACAGTGTCAAAACTTGTTCAGTCTGTCGCATTCCTTCCTGAGAAGCACAGCCTTGTAGTCCAAAGATTAGGGGGTTGTGATGTTGAAATAGCAACTGTTCGTCCACAACATGGGTGTCAAACTCAATCACATCATGTGATGTATACTGATTTTTTTTGCCTTTGCGGAGCCGTGGTAGGCATGGCCTGTGTGGGACACATCCAGCCCATGGGCTGCCAGTTTGATACCCCTGCTCCACAACAATATTCACACTGTTGAGGTATTTTAATTGAAAGATCCAATGATTGACAGTTGACAACCAATTGTGGTCAGTTTGATTTCAGCTGTTCAACTGTATCATGTCTATCCACCAGTGTTCTTAGTGAAAGGAGTTTTCCATGGCAGATGACATTCTTACATTCTGTTACCATTCTCTGGATTATGATTTAGTGCAGCATTTTTTTTTAAGTTCTGACTCCTCAGCTTTCTTGAAGTCTCAAAAAAAAAAACATCCTCAAGTTTCTCTAGCACCACTCTTGAAATTGCTTCTCCTTTTCTCTTTTTCCGTTTTTTTTTGGGGGGGGGGTCTTTTTTATGTTGTTTTAGTTCATTTCCCAGAAACTGCCTTTGTCTCTGCTTCCTGGCTGTTGTTGCTTCTCTTACTATTAAGACTTTTTATTCCTAATATTTCTGTCATTATGCCATGTCCTATACTCTGAAAAAATAGAGAACAGAGAATAGGTCTTGATTTTTTAGATATAATTTTCTATCAGCTATTTGAAAAGTATTATTGTGTCTCCCTCCATTTCATCAATTTTTTTAAGTCTGAATTATATTCAACTCTTTAAATTCTAAGAATTTGGAACCATGGTTTGGAAACAATGCTGATGTAGGCTAAAATTACATTTTGTCTTATTTGGTAGCACATCATCTGCACAGTCCCTCCCAACAGCCTCATTGTGGGGGGAATCTCCCTGAAGGATCTAACTCAGGTCACATCACAGGCAAGGAAGGGCTGTCCAAATGCAGCGAGGTCCCAGGAGTTCTCAACTACCTTCATTCATCGTCTTCTGTTACACTTAAACTGTTACAGTCACAGAGATTTATTCCCATTCCCCTTCCCAGTCAGCTGACACACACTGAATACAAATTCCTCATTTATTGGGAATTGATTTTGTTATTGGACAGGAGATCACACAGTAATGACACTTTCTTTTTATTTAAGAGACTGATGTAGACACCCATCTTATATACAAAATCCCTGGGCGGATCAGTGCATAACAATAAAATATAAAAACCAACAAAATGATAATAACCACAAACAGTACACCATATCGCACCTGCAAAACCATTCTCCCTCCACATCTTCTGGACTCATCCTACCCCAAGTATTAGAGGAAGAACCAGCTATTTGCGGTGTCCTTATCATTCAATAAGGAGATGGTGGGAGGATGCTGGATCTCATAGAAAATCCTCTTTCACTTGGCAGGGACAGCTATGGGAAAGGTGCGCTAACTAGGTTTCACTGGGTGCTGCTCCTGGCATGGAGATGATTTGCTCCATTTGACATGGGAGGGAGCAGAGCCTGGCCTCTTCCCTTACAGACAAAGTAGCAAGGGGCTTGTGCTCCTCTCCAAACCTCCGTGCTCAACCAGGGAGATCGCTGGGTAGAAAAGCAAGCAAAGCTTTCTATCCTTGGCATGTGTGGCTTGATGGGTTGGTACTGCTGTAGCTGCTTTGGGCTACCTCTGCAGGGCCAGACCCATTCTGGTGGTCTGGCTCAGATATCTTATGGATACAATTGATTTCTGGTGGGTTTGACAGTTAAGAGCCTGATTTGCCAGTGATCTTGGTCTCTTGGCACAATTACTTCTGAATGTAAAAAAATCTGATATGATAAATCTGATATGTTTATGTGTCCGTATATATGTGTTTTTTGCCAAGTGTCAGGCAATGGCCAAATGGCTCTTTGAGAATACAAAGACAATGAACATACCAGTTAATAAGGAGATTTCAAGCTTTATTAAGTACCTGTAGCAGGCAAATTAAATACAAGAAAGCATCAATGATCTTTCTTCAGCTGCTGGGAACCCCAATTCAAGCAATGGAGATACTCTGAGGCCATGGGTGTATCGCCCTGAGTGGTCAAACCAGTGCAATGCTCACAGCTGAAAAGGGCTATTTCATGGTTTTAAAGCTTGGCACCCAAATTCCATGGTCATGGGAAGACCAGACCATGGCCCATAATTGTCAGGCATGGAAGTCTGAGAACTTTTCCTTCCTCATAGGCCTTGTTATGCTAGCAATGCTGCAGTCAATCAATCAATCAGAATAGACTTTGAAGGGATATTGGAGGTCTTCTAGTCCAACCCCCTGCTCAGACAGAAGGGGCGTTGTCTTACTTGAACGCCTTTTCTCAGCATGGTGGTGTAGAATCCACTGATTGGGTTATTTCAGCCTTCCTGCTCAGAGAGACTAAGTCAGAGCTTTGGTCACGCCTCCCTCTGGGCGTGGCTCCCCAGTTTTGACGAGGCGAAGGATCCTGATGAAGTCTGACGCAATGACTCAAAAAAAAAGCAACAAGATAATAACACACAAGCCTAGACAGCTAAGAAGGTTCCCAGACTGGTGGAAGAAGAGACCTTCCTGCCTATGGCAGAGGACTGAAAGGAGAACAAGGCCTCCGACTTGCGAAAGGCCGGAGTTCGCTTGATGTAATGTCGCAGGGCCCTGCGCATGTCTAGTTTGTGCTACTGTCGTTCTAGACGGTGAGAGGATTGGGACAGAGACTTGGAAGGACTGGGTCCAAGGATCTGTGAAAACAAGATTTCACCTTGGGGATAAAGGAGGGGTCTAATCTAAGGACCACCCTATCAGTGTAGGAAGTACACAGATCGTCTCTGGCTGAAAGTGCAGCCAATTCCGAATCCTCCTGGCCGACGTGATGGCTACTAGGAATGCTACCTTCAATGAAAGAAAATGCAGAGAGCAAGACTCGAGAGGCTCGAACGGAGAAGTAGTTAAGGCCTGCAGTACAGAGGGTAAATCCCAAGATAGATACCAATGCCTTGTCGGAGGACCCGAATTGGCCGCCCCTTTAATAAAGGCAGTGACAGCTGGATGTTGTGAGAGCGGACTCAAATTGTCACAGGTGAGAACCATGGACAAGGCCGTAACCTTCCTACGGATGGTATTAGTTGACAAACCTGTGGAAATGCCCTCCAGTAGATATTCCAAAATATTGGGAATAGTAACTGAAAGAGGATCGAAATTGTACGTAATGCACCACTGGCAGAAGCTTCTCCACATGGCGTCATAGATCCTATTAGTCAAGGGGAGCCTTGAGGCTTGAACCATTGAGATCACCCCCGAGGAATAGGCCTGTTTGGCTAAACTCTCCCACTCAAGTGCCAAACAGCTAACTGAAGCCACAGAGGGTCTGGGTGCTGAAAATCCCCCACCAGATGAGAGCTACTTGGTCCGGATGGATCCTCAACGGAGGCGAGAGTGACAGGTCCACAAGGTCGGCAAACCACAGGATGTCGCGGCCAATATGGAGCAACCAATATTACTCCCGCCTGTTCCAGAAACAGTTGCGGATGGTGGCCTGCAACAACAGAAGGGGAGGGAAGGCGTAAGGCAGACCTTCCGGCCACTTGCACCGAAGGGCAACTGTCCCCTCGGCCCCCCGTGTCAGAAGACTGGGGAAGAACCTGGAAGTGGGCGTTGGACAGGAAGGCAAACTGATCCAGACGTGGCCTGCCAAACCTGTTCACGATCATGTCGAACAGCTTTGGGTCCAGGCGCCACTCTGAATGGACCACTGTTGCCGTGCTCAGTGAGTCTGCCTGACGATTTGCCACCCCCGATATGAACTCTGCCCTGATTGAGCCCAGGGTGGACTCTGCCCACAGACCTAGGTTCAGGGCCTCCTTTATGAGAGCCCAAGATCATGTCCCTCCATGCTTGTTGAGCTGCCACATAGTTCGTCAGAATCAAACATGTTGCCCTGACACTAGGGAGGAGAAGTGGATGAGAGCTAAATGAACTGCTCCAGCCAATTGATGTTTGTTTGAGATCTGACCGGGACCACCATCCCTGGGCCAACTGAGTCTGAAGGTGAGCCCCCAAACCAAACAGACTGACATCTGTGATCAGAGTGTGTCTGTGAGGCTCCTTGAAGATGGTCCCCTCAGTAATGGCTGACGAAGCCTACCACAGGAGGGATGCCAGCATGTGATGAGGAACCTTGACCCTCCTGGTGGAGGCACGGAGGTTTCACTTCTGGAAGGGAAGGAGAAACCACTGAATGTTTCTGGAATGAAGTCTTGCCCACGGAACCATTCCCATGCAAGAACCATCTTTCCCAAGAGCTGGGACAGCTGGACCAGAGGAACCAACCTCTCCTTCCGGACCTGGAAAACCAGCCTTCGGATGCTTACCCGACGTTCCTGGGAAAGACAGACCTTGCAAAGGTCGGAATCTATTAGAGCTCCAAGATGGATCAGATGCTTCATGGGGGTTGTGTGACTCCTTAAGTTCACGGAAAACCCGTGATCCTGAAGAGCCTGTATGGTGAGCCGCAGGTCTAACTGTGCTGACTGTAAAGACCGGGACTGCACAAGTATGTTGGCCAGGTAGCACTGCACGCGCACCAGCCTCATCCGAAGGTGGGCCTCTAATACCGCCAAAGATTTTGTGAAGACCCTCGGGGCCGAAGACGGGCCAAATGGAAGGGCTCTGTATGGTAATGCCAGCGTGCGTAGCAGAAACGCAGGAACCTGCGATGACCTGGGGGTACTGGAATGTGAAGGTATGCCTCTGTGATGTCTATGGAGGAGAGGAAATCCCCCTTTTCTGATGTTGCCCGGATAGACATCAGGGTCTGTATCTTGAACCTTCTGTATACTAAGAAGCGATTGAGGCCCTTTAAGGCCAGTATCGCCCTCCATCCTCCGGATGTTTTGGGGACCACGAACAAATAGAATAGAACCCTTTTCCTATCTGATCCTGTGGAAAGGTTTCTATGGCCATAGTTTCCGAAGGTGTGCGATGGCCATAGTGACTAATTGCGCCTTGGTCAAGTTGCGCGTTACTGGGAACAGTATGAATCGGTCCGGAGGGAGCGATTGAAACTCTAGGACTAGACCCCGTGTGATGGTGTCTCTGACCCAAGATTTGGTAATGGTGTTTTCCCAGATCTCGTAGAATTGCCGGTCATCCCCCTATCGGAAAATCCCCTATGGCATCACTTGAGCCCCTGAAGGGACACTTGGACTGGTTTTCACTGGCCCCTGGCTCCAATACTCAGACTGTCCTGTTGGCGATCCTGTCTCTGGGGAGAAAGATCGCGAGCCTCTGGACCAATCCCAGGACTGCCTTGGCCGAAAGGGCTGCCTCCATTCCCAAGAACCAGTGGGGCGGAATGTATGTCTGCGGGACTCCTGCTGTGACCTCCTGTACGACTTTTTGGAGGGGTGTGTCAGGACTTGTGTTTGTCCTTGCCCTTGACCACATGAGGATCGAGAATTGACCCAAATAAATGTGCCCCGCAGTACCTGGCTGTCGAGAAGGACGCCCTTTTGACTTCGAGTCAGTTCTCCATTGTTTCAGCCACAGTAGTCTACGAGAGGCTATTGTGGCCGCTATTGACCTGGCCAACACTTGGCCGAATGAAGGGATGCATCAGCCATGTATTCCAGCTTCCACCAGCTTCACTAGTGTCTGATGTGTTCTAACCTGGTCAGATGGAACAAGCGCCTGGAGGTCGCAAAGCCACAAGATTGCCATCCTCACAAGAACAAGGACGAAGTCGCTGCCCCTACGGCCCAACCCGAAGACTGGTGAGCTCGTCTGAGAGAGAACTCAAACTTCTTGTCCTCAGCCTTCAGGGCCTCAGCCATATCTCCTGGGATGGAGGACGTAGAGAATAAATAGGCTAGAGGATCATCAACTGCAGGCATCTCTAGAAGGGATGCAAACGAAGGAGAGATGTTATACAGTTTCTTTTGCAGCCTGCTTGGAGAAGGTGTGGTTGCTAGAGAAGACCACTATTTCTCAACCTCAGTGCGGAAGACTAACGGGCATGAACCTGTTTCTGTTCAACAACGTTTTCCGCGAATAAGGGGTGGATTCCTGCTCAGTGGAGGTAGAAGGTTCTCCTCTTGTACCGAGGTCAATTAGCAGTGTTACAAGCCTTCAACAGAAGGGATTTGAACAGGGATAGGTCAAACAATCCCGAGGATAATACCTGTGGGGGCGCTGTCTCATCGTCCTCTGACATGGGCGTTTCAGCTATGCCCAGATCTCCAGATCCCCCCTCCCCCAATTGAGAGGAAGTCTCAGATATGCCAGACCCAGGCACCATGTCGCGTCCTGTAGGACTAGTGGGAGGGGTAACTATTTGGAGGAAACCTGAGGACTCCTGGAGGAGGACATGAATTGCACAAAGGCATGATGCATAAAAACCTGAAATAGGCTTTGAGACCACATGTCACCTTGGTCTTTGGAACTAGCCCCAACCACCATTGGAACATGTAAAAATTTGAGGGCTCTGATGGATTGGAGAAGAAGAGGAGCGAGGGGGACCTGCCTGTTCAGTTTCCCCCCAGAGGAGAACATGTCCATGGGACACCTTGCACAGGCTCAAAAGGTGGCTCAAATGTGGATGTGTCCAGTGGGGCGGCGGGAACCACTTCAGCCCCACTAGACAGGAGCCGCTGTGCCTTGGAGAAATCCCTCTCCAGTGCCAGATGTCTCCTCGAGGCCTCTCGCCCGGCTGCTGGAAGTCTCCTTGGTGGATAAATGTTTGGTTTTGGCTTTCTTTTTCCCTTCCCCCCTGCTTCCAAATCAGTAGGTCTGCGCTTTGGTTGTGCAGGGGGAGCACCGGAGACTTGTGTTGCGTGGGGCGAAGAACTGTCTGCCATTGCAATCTAGATAGAGCCGGCCAAGGATATCTAGAGATGGGGGGAACCCAAGCACGCAGATCAAAGGTCAGAGATGGAGCACAACCAATCCTCACTCTGAGCCCTGTGCAAAGGCAGAGACAGTCAGACAGGTATGTAGCCCTGCCTGATTAGGCCCAGTGGCTAAAGGCCACAGCTAATTAGAACAGGTGGTCAGAAACAAAGGAGATACCCCAACACTCCAATCACAGGTGGATAAGACCTTTGCCTTAATTAGTGGTTACAATATAAAGCCCCCCAAAATGAGGGAAATCCTCAACAGATGGAAATTATGTATATATACATGATTGTTGTTTTCAATTGATATTATTATTATAATTTTTTTCCTCTCTTTTGATATTGATATCAACAAATTACTCCCCTCGTTTGGACCTGCCAACGCAGGCCAAGGCAATAAGCAAGAAAGGCCAGGCCAAAAGGCCTCAAAGAATGACGAGGCTACAAAATGGCGGCTGCCATGTAGGCCTCGCAAAATGGCGGCCGCTGGGTGACCACGCAGTTAAAATGGCGGTCGCGCCTCCTCACACCTCTGAAAATGAGGCAAATAGAGGAATGAGAAGCAGAAAACAGGGGAAATCCTGGGCCCAGTCGGTAAAACCGCTTCCCCCTTTATCAGAAACACTTGCGTTTAGAAGAAGCAGCCTCCGCTGCTGGTCCAAAAGGAAATGGCTGCTGGAAGCCTCGTGACAATTTGTCCCGACGGTTAGGAGCACCAGAAGCAGCAGCCGCTTCAGTCCTGCTGATCAGCTGATCGTCGCAATCGCGCTCCCGCGATTTCACCTGGGTGGTGTGAAAACTCACCCCAGGGGCCTGCAACCAACTGCAGGAAAAAAGGGGGGGCCTCCCAGAGCAAGAAGCTCAACTCCTCAGTAAAGGACAAGGTCCTTATCAAATAAGCCAAATTTAGACAGCGTTTGAATTGTTGTTGGAAAGAATCTAATCAAATTTAAAGTAAAAGCCAAATTAGTATCTGAATGAATTAGTCTAGCTAGGGAGTCAATATTTTTGCGTCCTGCTGAGCCGAGACTAAGACAAAATTGGGGAGTCACGCCCAGAGGGAGGCGTGACCAAAGCTCTGACTTAGTCTCTCTGAGCAGGAAGGCTGAAATAACCCAATCAGTAGATTCTACATCCATCATGCTGGAGAAGACCATATACCATTTCAGACAAGTGACTGGCAGTCTCTTCTTAAATACCTCCAAAAACCACCTACAAATTCTGACAGAAAGATGTTCCACTGGTTAATTGTCCTCATTCTTAAGAAGTTTCTCCTGAATTCCAGCTTGCTTCTCTCCTTGATTAGTTTCCATCCATTGTTTCTTGTCCTGCCCTCTGGTGCTTTGGAAAATAAGTTGACCCCCTCCTCTTTGTGGAAACCTCTCGAATATTGAAATGTCCTCCCTCGTCCTTCTTTTCTCTAGACTAGCTAAACCCAAATCCTGCAGCTGTTCTTCGTATGTTTTAATCTCCAGGCCTTTAATCATTTTAGTTGCTCTTCTTTGCACTTTTTCCAAAGTCTCAATATATTTTTTGTAATGTAGTGATGAAAACTGGATGCAGTATTCCAGGTGTGGCCTTGCTAAAGCTTTATAAAGCAGTGTCTCAGCCTGAGTGAGAGTAGAGGGGCCAGGCTCCTCGTCAGACTGTAAGTCTTGGAGCTCCTCAGAGACTTCCACTGACTCTGATGTCACTCAAGGCCCCTCTTTCTCCTCTGATTCCTCTGACTCAGCTGCCGGGTCCACTGGCTGGCAAGGAATCACAACACTGCCCTTAGTCACTCCTTCAGGTGCTTTACTCCTCTGTCATGTAGCTCTGCACTGCTGCTGCTCAAGGTCTGTCGTGCTGCTCAGTCACTGATTTGCTGCCACCTAGCTCGTTTCAGTTTAGAAATTTTTAAAATTTAAGAATTTACAAATGTTCTTGGCCCTTTATGAAGTGTTATACACTTTTTTATGTTGGAAATCTCAGGGTTTTTTTCTAGGAGATGCTTAGCTCTTAATCCTCTACACCTTGCTTTTAAAGTTTATTCCTTTCCTCTCTGTCCACAACTATTATAATTTTCCTCCCTGTCTTCTTGCCCTTTGGTTGCCTGGCCATTGCTGGGGTTTTCTGGTATCATGTTCTGATCTATGTGCTTAGCTACTGTTCAGCTGCTTTGCCGCGTTGCTCTCAGCCACTCCTGGTCCACTGCACTACTTTAAGTCTCTGCTATGGGCACTCTAGCCTGCTGTCATATTTAGTTCTGCACTGCCGCTGCTCAGTTGGTCTGCCATGCTTGTCTTAGCCACTGCTGGTCTCTGCACTATTCTCAGTTGCTGCTCTGCGCACTCTGCTCCTCTGCCACTTCTGCTGCCACCGAGCCCCATTTCACCTCTGCTCAGTGGCTTCCATTTACACCTCAGCCCCTCCATTCAGCTGCCAGGCTGGGTCTCTGGGCCTCTTCTCTGTCACTCAGCTGGACTGCTGGGCTGTCTCTCAGCTGGGAAACTTGCCACCTCTCAGCTGTGCAGTCTCTCAGTTGGAACACTGGGCTATATCATTAAAGGATTTTTCCCCCAATTTAAAAAATTCTAGAATTATTTTCATAGTTCCCAAAATTTAGATTTTTTAAAAAAGAAAATTTAAACTAAAATTTATATTCTTAAAATGTTAGTCTTCTAGAATAATAGAGTAACAGAGTTGAAGGGACCTATACTATTTTGCACAAATGGCTGTCCAATCTCAAAAACCTCTGAAATCAAGCTGTTCCACTGGTTAATTGTGTACACTGTCAGGAGTTCTGGGAGTTCTGAGTTCTCCTTTTGGTCCCTTCTATGGCTAGTGTTGATGTTGCCCTCTTGATATAGTTTATAATCCACAGATGTATTAAAAATGAATAAAATTTGAATAGGAAAAAAATCCCAGCTGAAATTAAAAAAAATTATCTCAGCTGAGAGTAAAAAATGAAATGTCGGCTTGTTAATGTAAAAAAGGTTTATATATATATGTTTTTAAAATTGTTAACAAAGAAATAAGGGATTTCTGAGATAGCTATTTCGAGTTATTTAACTCTCTTCAGTCAGAACTCACCCTTTCCGGGATTCGAACCTGGGCAGTCTGCATGCTAGGCAGAAGCTTTAGCCTCAAGCCACAGGCTCTCTCCCGCTTTGTTAATATTCAGGGAGTGAATATGTGTGTCAAGTGGTTATTTTTTAGATTGCACCCTGTAAACCCAAATATGGGAGGAAGAAATCATTCTTTCTTTCCTTTGCTTGTTTCAGCTCAACCCAGAGCCATCTGCAAGCACAAATATATATATGTTTTTAAAATTGTTAACAAAGAAATAAGGGATTTCTGAGATAGCTATTTCGAGTTATTTAACTCTCTTCAGTCAGAACTCACCCTTTCCGGGATTCGAACCTGACTGAAGAGAGTTAAATAACTCGAAATAGCTATCTCAGAAATCCCTTATTTCTTTGTTAACAATTTTAAAAACATATACATATTTGTGCTTGCAGATGGCTCTGGGTTGAGCTGAAACAAGCAAAGGAAAGAATGATTTCTTCCTCCCATATTTGGGTTTACAGGGTGCAATCTTGTTTTTTAAAATTGTTAACAAAGAAATAAGGGATTTCTGAGATAGCTATTTCGAGTTATTTACCTCTCTTCAGTCAGAATTCACCCTTTCTGGGATTCGAACCTGGGCAGTCTGCATGCTAGGCAGAAGCTTTAGCCTCAAGCCACAGGCTCTGTCCCACTTTGTTAATAGTCAGGGAGTGGATATGTGTGTCAAGTGGTTATTTTTTAGATTGCACCCTGTAAACCCAAATATGGGAGGCAGAAATCATTCTTTCCTTTGCTTGTTTCAGCTCAACCCAGAGCCATCTGCAAGCACAAATATATATATGTTGTTTTTTAAAATTGTTAACAAAGAAATAAGGGATTTCTGAGATAGCTATTTCGAGTTATTTACCTCTCTTCAGTCAGAATTCACCCTTTCTGGGATTCGAACCTGGGCAGTCTGCATGCTAGGCAGAAGCTTAAGCCTCAAGCCACAGGCTCTGTCCCACTTTGTTAATAGTCAGGGAGTGGATATGTGTGTCAAGTGGTTATTTTTTAGATTGCACCCTGTAAACCCAAATATGGGAGGAAGAAATCATTCTTTCCTTTGCTTGTTTCAGCTCAACCCAGAGCCATCTGCAAGCACAAATATATATATGTTGTTTTTTAAAATTGTTAACAAAGAAATAAGGGATTTCTGAGATAGCTATTTCGAGTTATTTACCTCTCTTCAGTCAGAATTCACCCTTTCTGGGATTCGAACCTGGGCAGTCTGCATGCTAGGCAGAAGCTTTAGCCTCAAGCCACAGGCTCTGTCCCACTTTGTTAATAGTCAGGGAGTGGATATGTGTGTCAAGTGGTTATTTTTTAGATTGCACCCTGTAAACCCAAATATGGGAGGAAGAAATCATTCTTTCCTTTGCTTGTTTCAGCTCAACCCAGAGCCATCTGCAAGCACAAATATATATATGTTGTTTTTTAAAATTGTTAACAAAGAAATAAGGGATTTCTGAGATGGCTATTTCGAGTTATTTACCTCTCTTCAGTCAGAATTCACCCTTTCTGGGATTCGAACCTGGGCAGTCTGCATGCTAGGCAGAAGCTTTAGCCTCAAGCCACAGGCTCTGTCCCACTTTGTTAATAGTCAGGGAGTGGATATGTGTGTCAAGTGGTTATTTTTTAGATTGCACCCTGTAAACCCAAATATGGGAGGAAGAAATCATTCTTTCCTTTGCTTGTTTCAGCTCAACCCAGAGCCATCTGCAAGCACAAATATATATATGTTGTTTTTTAAAATTGTTAACAAAGAAATAAGGGATTTCTGAGATAGCTATTTCGAGTTATTTACCTCTCTTCAGTCAGAATTCACCCTTTCTGGGATTCGAACCTGGGCAGTCTGCATGCTAGGCAGAAGCTTTAGCCTCAAGCCACAGGCTCTGTCCCACTTTGTTAATAGTCAGGGAGTGGATATGTGTGTCAAGTGGTTATTTTTTAGATTGCACCCTGTAAACCCAAATATGGGAGGAAGAAATCATTCTTTCCTTTGCTTGTTTCAGCTCAACCCAGAGCCATCTGCAAGCACAAATATATATATGTTGTTTTTTAAAATTGTTAACAAAGAAATAAGGGATTTCTGAGATAGCTATTTCGAGTTATTTACCTCTCTTCAGTCAGAATTCACCCTTTCTGGGATTCGAACCTGGGCAGTCTGCATGCTAGGCAGAAGCTTTAGCCTCAAGCCACAGGCTCTGTCCCACTTTGTTAATAGTCAGGGAGTGGATATGTGTGTCAAGTGGTTATTTTTTAGATTGCACCCTGTAAACCCAAATATGGGAGGAAGAAATCATTCTTTCCTTTGCTTGTTTCAGCTCAACCCAGAGCCATCTGCAAGCACAAATATATATATGTTGTTTTTTAAAATTGTTAACAAAGAAATAAGGGATTTCTGAGATAGCTATTTCGAGTTATTTACCTCTCTTCAGTCAGAATTCACCCTTTCTGGGATTCGAACCTGGGCAGTCTGCATGCTAGGCAGAAGCTTTAGCCTCAAGCCACAGGCTCTGTCCCACTTTGTTAATAGTCAGGGAGTGGATATGTGTGTCAAGTGGTTATTTTTTAGATTGCACCCTGTAAACCCAAATATGGGAGGAAGAAATCATTCTTTCCTTTGCTTGTTTCAGCTCAACCCAGAGCCATCTGCAAGCACAAATATATATATGTTGTTTTTTAAAATTGTTAACAAAGAAATAAGGGATTTCTGAGATAGCTATTTCGAGTTATTTACCTCTCTTCAGTCAGAATTCACCCTTTCTGGGATTCGAACCTGGGCAGTCTGCATGCTAGGCAGAAGCTTTAGCCTCAAGCCACAGGCTCTGTCCCACTTTGTTAATAGTCAGGGAGTGGATATGTGTGTCAAGTGGTTATTTTTTAGATTGCACCCTGTAAACCCAAATATGGGAGGAAGAAATCATTCTTTCCTTTGCTTGTTTCAGCTCAACCCAGAGCCATCTGCAAGCACAAATATATATATGTTGTTTTTTAAAATTGTTAACAAAGAAATAAGGGATTTCTGAGATAGCTATTTCGAGTTATTTACCTCTCTTCAGTCAGAATTCACCCTTTCTGGGATTCGAACCTGGGCAGTCTGCATGCTAGGCAGAAGCTTTAGCCTCAAGCCACAGGCTCTGTCCCACTTTGTTAATAGTCAGGGAGTGGATATGTGTGTCAAGTGGTTATTTTTTAGATTGCACCCTGTAAACCCAAATATGGGAGGAAGAAATCATTCTTTCCTTTGCTTGTTTCAGCTCAACCCAGAGCCATCTGCAAGCACAAATATATATATGTTGTTTTTTAAAATTGTTAACAAAGAAATAAGGGATTTCTGAGATGGCTATTTCGAGTTATTTACCTCTCTTCAGTCAGAATTCACCCTTTCTGGGATTCGAACCTGGGCAGTCTGCATGCTAGGCAGAAGCTTTAGCCTCAAGCCACAGGCTCTGTCCCACTTTGTTAATAGTCAGGGAGTGGATATGTGTGTCAAGTGGTTATTTTTTAGATTGCACCCTGTAAACCCAAATATGGGAGGAAGAAATCATTCTTTCCTTTGCTTGTTTCAGCTCAACCCAGAGCCATCTGCAAGCACAAATATATATATGTTGTTTTTTAAAATTGTTAACAAAGAAATAAGGGATTTCTGAGATAGCTATTTCGAGTTATTTACCTCTCTTCAGTCAGAATTCACCCTTTCTGGGATTCGAACCTGGGCAGTCTGCATGCTAGGCAGAAGCTTTAGCCTCAAGCCACAGGCTCTGTCCCACTTTGTTAATAGTCAGGGAGTGGATATGTGTGTCAAGTGGTTATTTTTTAGATTGCACCCTGTAAACCCAAATATGGGAGGAAGAAATCATTCTTTCCTTTGCTTGTTTCAGCTCAACCCAGAGCCATCTGCAAGCACAAATATATATATGTTGTTTTTTAAAATTGTTAACAAAGAAATAAGGGATTTCTGAGATAGCTATTTCGAGTTATTTACCTCTCTTCAGTCAGAATTCACCCTTTCTGGGATTCGAACCTGGGCAGTCTGCATGCTAGGCAGAAGCTTTAGCCTCAAGCCACAGGCTCTGTCCCACTTTGTTAATAGTCAGGGAGTGGACATGTGTGTCAAGTGGTTATTTTTTAGATTGCACCCTGTAAACCCAAATATGGGAGGAAGAAATCATTCTTTCCTTTGCTTGTTTCAGCTCAACCCAGAGCCATCTGCAAGCACAAATATATATATGTTGTTTTTTAAAATTGTTAACAAAGAAATAAGGGATTTCTGAGATAGCTATTTCGAGTTATTTACCTCTCTTCAGTCAGAATTCACCCTTTCTGGGATTCGAACCTGGGCAGTCTGCATGCTAGGCAGAAGCTTTAGCCTCAAGCCACAGGCTCTGTCCCACTTTGTTAATAGTCAGGGAGTGGATATGTGTGTCAAGTGGTTATTTTTTAGATTGCACCCTGTAAACCCAAATATGGGAGGAAGAAATCATTCTTTCCTTTGCTTGTTTCAGCTCAACCCAGAGCCATCTGCAAGCACAAATATATATATGTTGTTTTTTAAAATTGTTAACAAAGAAATAAGGGATTTCTGAGATAGCTATTTCGAGTTATTTACCTCTCTTCAGTCAGAATTCACCCTTTCTGGGATTCGAACCTGGGCAGTCTGCATGCTAGGCAGAAGCTTTAGCCTCAAGCCACAGGCTCTGTCCCACTTTGTTAATAGTCAGGGAGTGGACATGTGTGTCAAGTGGTTATTTTTTAGATTGCACCCTGTAAACCCAAATATGGGAGGAAGAAATCATTCTTTCCTTTGCTTGTTTCAGCTCAACCCAGAGCCATCTGCAAGCACAAATATATATATGTTGTTTTTTAAAATTGTTAACAAAGAAATATATATATATATATATATATATATATATATATATATATATATATATATATATATATATATATATATATATATATATATATATATATATATATATATATATATATATATATATATATATACTATATATATATAGTAAGGCTCATATAAAGGTAGTCCACAAAAAGCCACAAAGATATTTAAAATATTTATTAATTTAAAAATATTGTAAAAAATATTGCAGTCTCTGATCATTTGTAATCCACAAATGAGGGTAGAATGATAATTGCAACCCAAGGCAATAAAATTTACTATCAGGGCAATAAAGTTTATGGTCTAGGCAGTAAAGGTTTAAAATCTTCTGGTGACAGTTGTAACAACTTTCTAAAATGAACATTCAGTTTTTTCAGGAATATTCAATATCTATAAAATTTGTATTCAATTCATTCATGATTATTTAATTAATACTGTAATACTTATAAATCCTTATAAATATAGGATTTATTGCAGGGGAGCACTTCTGATTTTGATTTATTCCTTTTCACCTTCAAAGCTTCCAGCTTTCAAATCTGGTTTTTCAATGCCAGCTGCACGTGTGTCCCTATATCATCTTATATATGCAGCTCAGTTGATTTCAAACAAATAAAAGGATCAATAGTGAAGGTCCATTTGAAATAGTCCAAAAGAGTACAGCAGATGCTGAAACTTAGCTGACACTGGACAAACCTTCTCCTTAAGAATCAGATGAAACACAGCATTTCCCTCAAGAGCAGGCCTGCAGATGTTCCTGGATTCCGGCTCTTGGGAGAAGGCCCATGAGCTAGGAATTTGGACTCCAAAAATACTGGAGGCCCACAGATTCTCCATTAGAGATGAAACAGCATTCACAGTGCTTCTCATCAAGATGCTTCAGAAATTCTTACTACAGGCATGACGAATAAATCTGTCTTGTTCCTTTCCTAAATATGCCGAGCTAAGTGATCATGGCTTGTTTAAGATATGTGTTGAGTTCATGGGAAAGCTATTTCTAGACCTTCTGATCCATAAACTAACCTCTTACATACAATGATATCTCATTTTGTTTATGTGTAGGGTAAATTTACATGGAACTGTGTTTCAATAGTATGTATTGTTTAGTAAAAAATGCTTCCTCTTCATAACACATAGAAACAGGTGTGCATCTAAAAAAATTTGTCTTTGCTGACTGATATATTTTCTACACTAATGCTTAAATGCATTCAACTAGATCCTTGGTGACAGCTTTTGATATCTCACTTGGCTTGAGATTTCTTGATAGGCTATCATTGAAGACTATTTAATTTTGATAGTTGTGTTCCTCAATCATCCAACTCTCACTGGCCTAATTCCTAGTTCATAAGGATCCCTTTGTTTTAGTGAGTTGTGCTCTCTAGATTAGTTCAAGTGACAGCCTATATGTCATATGCAATCTTGGTCTATCCTTTGTTTGTCCTTGGTCTACCATTGTCTATCCATTCTTGGCATTTTGGCATAAACATGGTTGCTGTTTGGCCCTTCTTTCCTTTTCTTTCTTCATATCAATCTCTCCTTTTTTTTTCCTTTTTCCTTCCACTCTCTTTCTTTTCTCCTCTCACCCAACTTAAGGCATCATCTGCATAATCACAATTGTTGATGACAAGTGTTCATTGGTTATGAAGCTCATGTTGAAATACCATAGTCCATTAGGAAAACAGTATGTCACTCAGTCTAAAAAGGCCCAAGAAGTTCTGGAAAAACAAAATAGTAAATACTTGGTGATATGTTTCCAGTTTGTTCATGTGGTCATCTTGATGTTAGTAACATTAGAAGCAGCAGAAATGAGAGAAAAGTCTACACCAAGATGGGATGGGATGTTTCAGGCCCTTCTTCATTTAAGGCTATCTCAAGCTACTCATTCACATATTGCTCGGATTCTTCTATGAATTCCTAGAGCCATTCCTCCAGATTGTTTCTGGCTTCTTCCAGGGATTCTCGTCTGAGTTTTTCAGAAATGTTTGTAGCATGCTTGTACTATTATTATTATTAATTTGACTTCTATGCCCCCCTATTCCGGAGAACTCAGGGCGGCTCACAACATAATAGAAATCAACAATTAGAAATACATATATATATATATATATATATAACCCTAATTTAAAAGAAAAACCAATCATTCAACATACACATAGACATACACTGGCTAGGGGCAAGATGTTAACTGCCCAAGCCTGCCGGCAGAGGTGTGTTTTAAGTAATTTACGAAAGGCGGAGAGGGTGGGGGCGACACGGATCTCTGGGGGAAGTTGGTTCCAGAGGGCCGGGGCCGCAACAGAGAAGGCTCTTCCCCTAGGCCCCGCCAGGCGACACTGTCTGGCTGACGGGACCTGGAGAAGGCCCACTCTGTGGGCCCTAACCGGCCGCTGGGATTCATGGGGCAGCAGACGGTCCCGTAAGTAACCTGGTCCGATGCCATGTAGGGCTTTATAGGTCATAACCAACACTTTGAATTGGGTTCGGAGACCAATTGGCAGCCAATGCAGCTCGCGGAGTGATGCTGAAATGTGGGCATTTCTGGGCAAGCCCAACACTGCTCGTGCGGCTGCATTCTGCATTACCTGAAGTCTCCGAACGTTTTTCAAAGGTAGCCCCATGTAGAGAGCATTGCAGTAGTCGAGCCTCGAGGTGATAAGGGCATGAGTGACTGTGAGAAGAGACTCCCGGTCCAAATAGGGCTGCAACTGGTGCACCAGGCGAACCTGGGCAAATGTCCTCCTTGCCACAGCCGAAAAATGATGTTCCAAATTTAGCTGTGGATCGAGGAGGACGCCCAAGTTGTGGACCTTCTCCGAGGGGGTCAAAAGCTCCCCCCCAGGCTGATGGACGGATAGATTGAGTTATCTTTGGGAGGCAGAACCCATAGCCACTCCATCTTGTCGGGGTTGAGTTTGAGCCTGTTGGCACCCATCCAAACCCTAACAGCCTCCAGACATGAGCACATCACTTCCGCTGCTTCACTGAAATGACACGGGGTGGAGATGTAAAGCTGGGTACCATCAGCATACTGATGATATCTCACCCCGTGTTGTCGGATGATCTCACCCAGCGGTTTCATGTAGATATTAAAAGCAGAGGGGAGAGGACTGATCCCTGAGGGACCCCACAAGGGAGGAACCTAGGGGTCAACCTCTGCCCTCCTGCCAACACCGACTGCGACTGACCAGTGAGGTAGGAGGTGAACCACTGCAAAACAGTGCCCCCAACCCCTCCAGTCGGTGCAGAAGGATACCATGGTCAATGGTATCGAAAGCTACTGAGAGGTCAAGTAGCACCAGGATAGTGGAAAATCCCCTATCCCGGGCCCGCCAGAGATCATCCATCAGCGCGACCAAAGCAGTTTCTGTGGAGTAGCTGAGCCTGAATCCTGACTGTTGAGGGCCCAGATAATCGGCCTCATCCAAGGACCATTGGAGCTGGAGTGACACCACCTTCTCAACAACCTTCCCTATAAAGGGAAGATTGGAGACAGGACGGTAGTTGTTTAATACAGCTGGGTCCAGGGAAGGCTTCTTGAGGAGGGGGCACACAATTGCCTCCTTGCAGGGAGCCGGAAAGGACCCCTCCCTCAAAGAGGCATTAACAATCTCCTGAACCCAGCCCCGTGTCACCTCCCTGATGGCCAAAACCAGCCAGGAGGGGCACGGGTCCAATAAACAGGTGGCGGAACTCACAGCTCCAATGGCCTTGTCCACTTCATCGGGTGCCACAGGGTCAAACTCCGTCCACACAACAGGATCAAGATGAGTCTGGGCCCAGCCAGGTCTCAGTCACACATGCGAGGTCGGCCTCCTCATCCAGGAGAAGATCATGGATGAGGGGAGCTTTATTTACAACCGACCTGGCATTCAGCAGCAACAGCCTGAGCCCAGGGTCCGGATTTTGCCCATTACCAGTACTTCGGGCTGAACTCACAGGGTCGGAGCAAGGGATCGCTTTTAGACAGCGAGCTCTTGTTCCCCGGGAATGGCCTACCCTATGGCTCCCGCCATATCTGCCTCTCCCCAGCAAGACCGGTATACTTTGGCCCTCTATCACCCCAGAGCCAGCGTCCCCTCCCCCCTCCGCCTCTGCCATGCCAGGCAGGCTAGCCAGTTCATCGCATTCATTCCACTCAACCACAACACCATCCATGCCATCAATTTATCCCTCCCAAAAACCACCCTATAAACTAAACAATTTAAAAACAATGAGCTAACCATCCATTCATCCATTCAACCCGATTCATTCCACAAACAGTCAATCCCCCCCAATCATTCATAACATCTAGCAAATCAATTAAAAGTATTAAATAAGTATAAATATTTAAAATTTGGACAAACAGTAAGTAAAAACAACTCGAAAAACATAGTGACAAACAATTGCCCTCAAGAGTCGGCTGATTAGGGCAATGGCTGCTCAGCGGCTCAGCTGTTCTCTTCCCCTCCGGACTCCCAAAGTTCAGCAGCTCAGCGTCTGGGGTGGCTGGTTTGGGGAGTGGCTGCACAGCAGCTCAGCTCTTCTCTTCCCCCTCCGGACTCCCAAAGTTCAGCAGCTCAGCGTCTGGGGTGGCTGGTTTGGGGAGTGGCTGCACAGCAGCTCAGCTCTTCTCTTCCCCTCCGGACTCCCAAAGTTCAGCTGCTCAGCGTCTGGGGTGGCTGGTTTGGGGAGTGGCTGCACAGCAGCTCAGCTCTTCTCTTCCCCTCCAGACTCCCAAAGTTCAGCTGCTCAGTGTCTGGGGTGGCTGGTTTGGGGAGTGGCTGCACAGCAGCTCAGCTCTTCTCTTCCCCTCCAGACTCCCAAAGTTCAGCTGCTCAGCGTCTGGGGTGGCTGGTTTGGGGAGTGGCTGTATATCTTCGGGTACAGTAAAACTATGCTTTCTGGAACTTGCTAAAGATATTTGAAGCCATCCATCCATCCTTTTCTTTTAGAGCAGCGGTTCTCAACCTGTGGGTCACGACCCCAGCATCTATTAAAGGCATCTAGGATGTCAAATACTCTAAGGAATCAAAAACAAGCATGGTAGAGAGGAAAAGGAGAGGAAAAGAGGAAGGAGAGAGTGATTTGGGTAGGATCTGCTTCCTCTAAAACAGCGGTTCTCAACCTGTGGGTCGCGACCCCATTTGGGGTCGAATGACCGTTTCGCGGGGATCGCCGGACACCGCAGTCCGCCATTTTTCTTTTCCCCGTTTCCCCTCGGCCGTCGCGTGCGCGGCGCGCATGCGTGGTTCGGCCCGTCACTCTGCTCATGCGCAGTTCAGCCGCGTATGCGTAGTTCGGGAGGTGCACCGGGCCGGCATCGCCTCCCACCGCTGCCTCAGACACTCCGGCAGGCACACCGAGGAGCGGTCCAGAGCAGGCGGGTGCAAAGCTGCCTCCTTCCTGCTCCGCTCCGCCACATCCCAGGCCCGGCCTCCTCCTCGCCCTCCGGCAGCCGGCCAAGTGGTCGGGGCAACCGGACCTCGAGGCGGGCCCGCACTTCACCGAGACCGGCCCGGCTGTGGCGAGAGGCACCTGGCGGCCCGAGAGAAGCGAAAGACGCCCGGCGTCCTGGATGCCGGTCCTGAGCGCGGACTTGGGGGCTGGAGGTGGCCGCCGGGCGCCTTTCACTTCTTTCGGGCCGCCGGGTGCCTCTCGCCACAGCTGGGCCGGTCTCGGTGAAGTGCGGGCCCGCCTCGAGGTCCGGCTGCCGACCACTTGGCCGGCTGCCGGAGGGCGAGGAGGAGGTCAGGCCTGGGATGTGGCGGAGCGGGAAGGAGGCAGCTTTGCACCCGCCTGCTCCGGACCGCTTCTCGGTGTGCCTGCCGGAGTCTTTGAGGCAGCAGTGGGAGGCGAGGCCGGCCCGGTGCACCTCCTGAACTGTGCATGTGCAGCCGAACTGTGCATGTGCCGAGCGACGGGCTGAACTGCGCATGCGCGCCACGCGCGCGACGGCCGAGGGGAAACGGGGAAAAGAAAAATGGTGGACTGCGGTGTCCGGCGACCCCCGCGAAATGGTCGTTTGACCCCAAATGGGGTCGCGACCCACAGGTTGAGAACAGCTGTTTTAGAGGAAGCAGATCCTACCCAAATCACTCTCTCCTTCCTCTTTTCCTCTCCTTTTCCTCTCTACCATGCTTGTTTTTGATTCCTTAAGAGTATTTGACATCCTAGATGCCTTTAATAGATGCTTCAAGCCATTCTTGACTTCCTAGATAGGATGCTTCAGATTTTTCCTCTTTGAAGCTATTTACAGATATTGTTGGTATGTTTCAGGACCTTTCCCAAGTTTTTCAGAGATTGTTGAAGCCATTTTTCAAGAAGTGGTATAGGTTCTTCAGAAAATGAAAAGCTGTCTAACGATTCTTGAAGCCATTGTAATATATTTTCCACGGGACCTTCAGAACATTGCTTCTTGAGGTTCTCTATTGATTTTTCAAACCATCCCTTTCTTAGAGTTCTTCTAATCTCTACCTTAGATTTCTGTAGACCCTGAATACCTTTAATAGAAGCTTCAAGACATTCCTGAATATCTAGATGTGGTGTTTTAGGTCCTTCCTCCTCAAGATTCTTTATAGATATTTCAAGCCATGTTTTGGCATCTTGTTTAGATGTTCCAGGACCTTCCTCTTGCAGGTTTTTCAGGGATTCTTGAAACCATTTTTCAAGAACTGGTCTAGGTTTTTCTGAAACCAAGAGGCTTTCTAAGGACCCTTGAAGCCATTCTAATATATTCACAAATCCTTCAGGACATTGGTTCTTGAGGTTCTGTATTGATTTTTTCAACCCATCCCTTTCTTAGTCTTCCTCGAGACTCTGACTCAAACTTTTGTAGATGTTGAATGCCTATAATAGATGCTTCAATCCATTCCTCTACATCTAAATCACATGTTGTTGGCCCTTCTTCTTGGAGGTGACTTATGGATACTTTCAACCAATTATTCACATCCTCCCTTTCAACCAACCATTCACATCCCTCTTGAAGGTTGATCAGGGATGCTTTTAGCCATTCTGCTAAGGTGTCTCTTGACAGTTTAGCAGCATCTTCTTTCAGGTTTTCCAGAGTTTGCTGAAGCCATCTCAGTATATTTTGCCTGGATCCCTTGGATTTTTTGATTTTGAGGCTATCTACTGAAGCTTTAAGCCATTGCTCCTTTAGTTGATATTCCACCACTTGAGGCTTCATTTTTTCAAGAGCTTCTGAGTTGTCTTCTATAATGACTGCACTTGTTTGGCAGGCACTCACAAAGCCTCTTTTGTACTCTCTACCATTGGGTGATACCATCTGGTCTTTGTCCATCAATGATGTGCAGCAGCCCTTCCTCAGTTGCTTCTCTCTAGAAAAATCAGAAGGTTGGATGTGAATGTGGACCAACAACAAAGCATTCTTAGTCAAAAATAATGGGAATTGCTTTGATGTCAGGAAACTCTCACTGTGAAAGTATAAATATTGTTGGGCAGCGGGGGTTGGGGGTTGAAAGATCTCTCCTGTACATACCTTCCCATTCACTTCCATGAGACCAACTCCTAGATTTGTATATGTAAAAGTGTAATGAATCATAATTCATTAATTTTTTTCTAAGTCAAGGGGAATTTAAGGTCTTTCCAAGATTTCTAAGCTAAGGAGAATTTAATATGAAAGTCTAGAACAGGAAGTCATGGTGGCTATCTAACAATTCCTCACCTGCACAGTCTTTCCTCATATGCTCTGCAGAGCAACTCTTTCTCATCAGTTAGTTCCAGATTTTTGAACATGAGCATCTCAGTCTTGATTCGGAGCTCTTCTTTTTCTGATAATAGTTTCGACATCACTGTTATCTTTCTGTAAATTATGAGAACCAGAGATAAATTAGCCCTCTTAATTTATTCCTTGAATTATTAAGTGTAACTACATTTTTATTTATTTTTACATTCCATTATACCTATTGCTATTGTCTTATTCACTAATACATAGATATAAAATAATGGAATATTTCTTTTATCCATTATATCTGGGTTCAGGGCTTTAACAAATAAATCTGAATTTGAAAGAAAACTTCAGGATTGCTATGTAAATATTCCTTACCTATAAAGTTCATCTTTAAGGTCATTATTTTCTCTTAGGAGCTCTGTTTTTTCTCCAGCGTATTTCAGAACCTTGCAGCTGAGACTCTGATTCTCTCGCCTGAGTTTGTCTAGTTTTATAGACTCTTCTGAACTATTTTTTCTGTAAAATATCAAGAGCAGAGGGAAATTAGCCCCCCTAGGTTTTTTTTATTTGAATCACAAAACTTGTTTAAAATTAAAACTAATTAAAATAATTGATATTTTGTTTGCTATACAAATTCTTAAATTTTAATTAATTTAGTTTTTGCTATTTGTATTACAACAGCTAGCAAGCTTTTCTTCCAGGAACAAATGCTGGAATTATTTACTGGGTACTTTGGAAATGCTCAGTAAAAATGATGAAGCAGTAAATCTATGCAGACTCTACCTCCATTATACTCTAAAGGGATTTGATTAGCTCCTTCAGCATTAAAGTTAAGATTGCTATATTTAAGAGTTTGACTAGTACAAGTTAACCCTTGTCCCTTCAGTAATTAGCATTTCATAATCCATTATTATCACCAAGGAATCTTCAGATCTTAAAAACATTTTTCTTTTTTCTCTGATATACTAGAACAGGCACAAGCCAATTCAAAACAATTTCCAGAAGCAAAGTTTCTGATGTGTACAGAATGATGGATAAAACTGAATTTGTGAGGGTTGAAATAAAGAACAAAGTGGAAGCTGCGACCTGGCGTGATTGAAAAGCACAGTAGTAGATAGGAGATAAAACCAAGGATCCCTAAATATATGTGATTGGGCCATGAAGATTCCCTGTGAAGAGATTTATGATGTCTAATACCTATCTGGGACTCAGTGATCTCTTCTCTTGCTATTGCTTTAATCCAGGCATGTCAAACTCTCAACGTCACGTGACATTGAGTGATGTTTTGCAACTTTTTCCCCATTGCCGGCAATGGAATGGGCGCAGTTTCAGCATGATGCATCCAGCCTGCAGGCCAGCAGTTTGACATGCCTGCTTTAATCAAACACAAAGTCTCTGGAAGTGAAAATCTTTAAAGAAACAAGGCCTCGCTGAGATCAGAAAAAGGCACTAGACATGCTGGGAGAGCCAGAATGTTTGGAACAAGTTAAAAAGAATCAACTTTGCTTTTCCCTAACCTTTTTCCAGGCAACATAATTCATCCCAGAACATTGTATAAAGTACGTCCAGGGGAAGGAGCTAAGGAGAATTTAATATGAAATTCTGGAAGAGAAAGTTAGCTTTGCTATCTAAAAATTTCTCACCTGCTCAGCTTTTCTTCATACTCTGCACAGAGTTCCTCTTTTTCTCTGGTCAATTGGAGATTTTTGTTTATGAGCTCCTGAATTTTTAATTCAAGCGCCTCTTTTTCTGTCAAGAGTTTTGAAATTTCCATTGTCTTTCTGTAAATTATGAAAAACAGAGAAATTAGCCCCCTTAGGTTTTTTTACTTGAATTACCAACCTTCTTCTTCAGTTAAAAATAAAAAAATAAAAAAATACCTTCATGGGTTTGGGTGTGTTTACGTACATACAAAGGAAATAATGCTTTAACCGTTTCTTTTTATTTTTCTTATACATTCCATGAAAGGCATAAATCAATTTAAAATGATTTCTAGAAGCAAAATAAAGTTAGGGATGTAGGATAAGGGGAAAGTTCTCATTTCTCACAAATGCCTAACTGTCAACATATCCAACAAGTTGCTTCCTCGGTGATTAAGGCAGTACCTTGTTTATGAGGGAGCATGAGATAACAAAAGTATTAATACAATTGGCAGTCATTATGAGAGGTTCTGTTTAAAAAACAAATTCAACTGTTGCTATTCCTAGCTTATTTTGCAAGCTTTACTAGAATATAATTTTCATCACTTCCCTTCTGTTGTGAACAGAAAGTTGTCAAATTTACCAAAACACTCTTCAACATTCCAAGCACTGCCCTTCCCCATGCTGCTTTCACTCGACTTCATTAATCCAGAATTGGCTTAATTCACAGTTTACACCAATCTGCAGCTAGCACAAATGTCCCTCCAATTATTTTCATTTGTGAGAAATGAACAATTGCCTTCCAGTATTTTGTTCCTCCTTAATATGCTCAAAGATTTCAGCACTTATAATGGGGTGAGCTCCGAGCTCCATTACTTGCCCCAGATCCTGCCCACCCAACAGTTCGAAAACATGCAAATGCAAGTAGATTAATAGGTACCACTTCAGTGGGAAGGTAACAGCATTCCATGCACCTTTGTTGTATAGCCATGCTGGCCACATGAACATGGAAACTGTCTTTGGATAATGCTGGCTCCCTCGGCCAAGAAATGAGATGAACATTGTGCCCTAGAGTTGGACATGACTATTTATTTATTTATTTATTTATTTATTTATTTATTTATTTATTTATTTATTTATTTATTTATTTGTTTGTTTGTTTGTTTGTTTGTTTGTTTGTTTGTTTGACTTATATGCCGCCCTTCTCCCAAGACTCAGGGCGGCTCACAACAAAAATACAAGTACAAAAATATAGTATAAATCAATTAAAATACTAATTTACAATGTAAAAACTATAAAACTATGTCCACTCACACAACACACAGTCACAATCAGAGGCCCCGGGGCAGAGTGCAACTCACACGCCCCAAACCTGCCTGCATAAATGTGTTTTTAAGAGTTTTCGGAATGCTAGGAGGGAGGGAGCAGTACGAACCTCTGAGGGAAGTTGGTTCCAGAGGGCTGGGGCAGCAACAGAGAAGGCCCTAACCCTAGGCCCCGCCAGATGACACTGTCTAACAGACAGGACCCATAGGAGGCCAACCGTATGTGCCCTAACCGGTCGCTGGGATTCATGGGGCAGAAGACGGTCCCGCAAGTATCCTGGCCCATTGCCATAAAGGCCTTTATAGGTCATAACCAACACTTTGAATTGTGTTCGGAGACCAATTGGTAGCCAGTGCAGCTCATGGAGGGCTGGAGTGATATCAGCATGTCTTGGGAGACCCAAGACGGCTCACGCAGCTGCATTCTGGACTACTTGCAGTCTCCGGACATTCTTCAAAGGTTGCCCCATGTAGAGAGCATTACAGTAGTCGAATCTCGAGGTGACAAGGGCATGGGTGACTGTGAGGAGTGACTCCTGGTCTAAATAGGGCCGCAACTGATGCACCAGGCAAACCTGGGTGAACGCCCCCCTTGCCACAGCTGAAAGATGGTGTTCTAAGCTTAGCTGTGGATTGAGGAGGACACCCAAGTTGCGAACCCTCTCCAACGGGGATAAAACATCCCCTCCCAGAGTGATGGATGGACAGATGGAATTATCCTTGGGAGGCAGAACCCATAACCACTCCGTCTTGTCGGGATTGAGTCTGAGCCTGTTGGCACCCATCCAGACCTCAACAGCCTCCAGGCACCGGTACATCACTTCCACTGCTCCACTGTAATGATGTGGGGTAGAGATATAGAGCTGAGTATCATCAGCATATTGATGACAACTCACCCCGTGTCGATGGATGATCTCACCCAATGGCTTCATGTATATGTTAAAAAGCAGAGGTGAGAGAACAGACCCCTGAGGGACTCCACACAGAAGAGACCTCGGAGCCAATCTCTGACCTCCTGCAAACACCGACTGCGACTGGCCAGAGAGGTAGGAGGTGAACCACCGCAGAACGGTGCCCCGCACTCCAAGCCCCTCCAACCGGCACAGAAGGATACCATGGTCGATGGTATCGAAAGCCGCTGAGAGGTCAAGAAGCATCAGGATAGTGGAATAACCTCTATCCCGGGCCTGCCAGAGATCATCGGTCAGCGCGACCAAAGCAGTTTCCGTGCTGTAACCAGACCTGAACCCAGACTGCTGAGGGCCCAGATAATCAGTTTCATTCAAGGACCGTTGGAGTTGGAGTGCCACCACCTTCTCAACAGCCTTCCCTAAAAAGGGAAGGTTGGAGACTGGACGATAGTTATTTAAAACTGCCGGGTCCAGGGAAGGGTTCTTGAGGAGGGGGCACACAAGTGCCTCCTTTAAGGGATCTAGAAAGGACCCCTCCCTCAATGAAGCGTTAACAACAGCCAGGACCCAGCTCCGTGTCACTGCCCTGCTAGCCGAGACCAGCCAGGAGGGGCACGGGTCCAGTAAACAGGTGACAGAACTCACAGCTCCAATGGCCTTGTCCACGTCATCAGGAGTTACCAGATCAAACTCCTCCCATTCAACAGGACTAAGACGGGCCTCTGTCATCTCGACTGACTCATTGTCAGCTGACACTGTATTCCAATTGGAGTCCAAGTCAGCCCGGATCTGAGCGACCTTATCTGCGAAAAAGATATTAAATTCTTCGGCATTGCCCTGCAAAGGTTCCTCTCTCCTCCCCGTATCAAGGAGAGAGCGAGTCACCCTAAACAGGGCAGCCGGACGAGATTCCGCAGACACGATCAATGCAGAAAGACACTGAGATCTTGCCATAATGATTGCTTCCAAATAGGTCTTAATATAAGCTCCCAATTTGGTTTGATCAGATTTGGATCTGCTTTCCCTCCATTGCTTCTCTAAACGTCTCTTCTGTCTCTTCATCCCCGAGTTCCTCGGTAAACCAAGGAGATCTCCTGGGTCTGCTACCACAGAGAGGTCGCAACGGCGCAATCCGGTCTAGAGCCCCTGTAGCGGCCATATTCCAGGCCGTCACTAGGGACTCCGCCGAACTGTGTACGAGTGAATCTGGAAGTTCCCCAAGCGCCCTTTGAAAACCAATAGGATCCATCAGGCATCTGGGGCGGAACCATTTAATCGGTTCCGGCTCCCTGCGAGAGAGGATTGGTGTCGTAAACTCAAGCCGCAGCAGAAAATAATCTGTCCATGACATGGGCAACACTTCTAAGTCCCTTAATATCAGATCATTCCTTTATTATTATTATTTATTTGACTTCTATGCCGCCCTATTCCGGAGAACTCAGGGCGGCTCACAACATAATAGAAATCAACATTTAAAAATACATGTATATAAAACCCCTTAATTTAAAAAAAAACAATCATTCAACATACATACAGACATTCCTCAACTGTTCCAAGAGAAAGACCAGGTCAGGTGTATGTCCCCTCTCATGGGTTGGGCCCTCGATTACTTGTGTCAGGTCCATGGTTGCCATGGAAGCCATGAACTCCTGTGCCAACCCAGAGGACTCACCGAGTGACGGCACATTAAAGTCCCCCAAGACAATAAGTCTGGGGAACTCAACCGCCAACCCGGCTACCTCCTCGAGTAGTGTGGTCAGGGCTGTAGAAACACAGCTGGGAGGCAGGTACGTAAGCAACAGACCCACCTGTACACCTAGGTCCAACCTCATAAGGAGGGACTCACAACCTGATATCTCGGTAGCAGCGAGTCTGCGCAGCCCGAGTGACTAACAGGAAACCTTTTCCTTTACTCTGGAGTAAATTCTCTACAGTTACAATTACACTGAATATGGTGTTCTTCTTACTCGACAACCAGACTGCATTGTAAGAAATGCCAAACTCTCTGAAATTTCATTGCTTATGTATGTATGTATGTATGTATGTATGTATGTATGTATGTATGTATGTATGTATACATTTATTTGTTTGTTTGTTTCTTTGATACAATGGCCAGTCCCATTGTCAATGTAGAAATTATGAATGTTGTGTTTAAAGTGTGAACTTAATAGGCTTAAGCTGTGATTATCTCATAATAAGTAACCACCAGATAAACTAGGTGAGCATTAAGAGTCAACACTGACTTGATGGCTGATAATCCATCAAGATAATAAATAGCAAATTGTTACTAAATACTTTTCAGAAGTCATTCTGGAAAGGATATCTAAAATGTTTGTGCACCACATAAAGGCATTTTCAACTATGCCAAAACTTACATATAACTCTGCTCCCTTGCTCTTTTCAGATCTATTTCCAGTCGTTGAGTTTTTGTCTGAAGAATCTGGAAAAGCCAAAATACATTACAAGTCAGGAATATATTTCTATATCAACCCACTCCCACTCACCACGGGCTTCTTCACCCCTTATTATGACATGAAATATTTCTAGGTAATGCACATTCAAAAGATTCCTCAGATGCTAGATTGCTTACCTGATGGGAACGTATCTTGAAACTTAAATCATGGCCTGCTGGTTCCTCATGGCCCACATGCATCTTAATGTTTTCAGGATGCCTGGAAACCTGGCAGTTCTGTGAAGAATAAAAAACATAAAATGAATTGTGAATCAGATTTTTGCTTGATAAATTTTCCTTCATTAAGAACATTTCTTTAAGGAGATACAAGGAGAAGAATTACATGAATTTGTTTTCCATAAAGTAAATTCTCTGTGATATCAGTGTAAAGAGGATATTAGTTTAATCTTCCTTTTTAGGAAAAGAGTCTGGAGTGTAGACAAGCATATTTGTGCATATTAAAATCCATGCATGTCAATATCTGCACTCACATGTCCAACTCCCAATTTATTGCTGTAGATATTCAATAGAGGAAATAAAGATTATTCATGCTGGGGTAGAAAAAGAAAGATCTAGTTTTAGTTATTTTGTTTAGGAAATGTAAAACACAGTAGCTGACACAAAATATGAACCATCTAAATTTTATTTCACTGTTTTTAGTATTGTATGTGGCCAAAGAAACTAGCTAAGGTGGCAGAGAAGAAACCAACCAAGAATTAGCATGAACTCTGATAATTAGCATGAACTCTGATAGTTTATTAAAAATTACAAATAAAATAAAAAAATTTAGTTTGTATTGAGTAGATATTTGTATGAATCTCATATAAGTAATAGAAATATAAGGCAAATGTATATACTGTAGAATATAAAATATACTGCACATGCATTACCAATTGTGAAAAAACATTTATTTTGAATTTATCTACATTTTCCCCATAAATTTATTCTAAAATGAGCTTGAAATGTGAAATGTATAGCTATAAATCTGGGGGGTTATTTTGATACGGCTCCTGTGACACCAGGCTGAATTTGCCATAACTAAAGATGAAGCAGGGATGAAAGCAGAAAGGGCAAAAAGTCAGGAATCTCATCCCAAACTTCCCTTCATGGAGGGAGGTAAGAAGGAAATGAGTTGTTAAGGAAGACAAAGGAAGTTAGGCTGAGCACATGGAAGACCCTCAACAAAGCAAGAACTTGGGCAATAAAAAGGGGTCCTGAAACCCATCCATTCCTTGAATAATCTTAGCAATGCCTAGTAACAAAAATATTGGGGAAGGGGCCATGCATTTTTTAAAAATGATGTACTTTCCATTTTAGCAGCTTAAGGATGAACTCGAGTTTATTTCTCAAAGAAATAAAGATAACCTAACCACAAGGAGAATACTGTATACTCCTTGTATACTGATTATAATTATACATTATATACCTCAGCGTGTCTCTGTTCTTCTGTGGTAGATGACAGAAGAGGAAGTCTAGAACTTTTTTCCTGCAAATGACAAAATACCCTTTTTTAAAAAGACAAATTCAGTGATTAAAGACACTAATTTTTCTAATAGCTTTTTATGACTTGGATTGATATTAAACATAGTTTCTTCATCTTTAAATCTTAGATGCCAACTGGCATCTAAACTTTGCACCCTTGTCTGGAAATTCACACTACCTGAATAACAGAAGCTTTTGATATTCCTCTGTCTGTACTGATACCAGCATTTAATATAAAGTGTAGCTGCAGTCTCTGTTGGCATAATTTGTATTTTCCCTTTTCATACATTTTAGAGCCTGATGGGTTGGAGAAGTAAACAGCCTGCTAATTGTTTTGTGGCATTTTAGTCATCTCAGTCAATTTAATATCCATTTTCTTTCTCTGCAAGATTGGATCAAGAATCTTAAAGGGAATATCTAAAGCTGGTCTACCACTTTGGTTTTCAAATGTTCTCTTTAAATACTTGAAGTTCCTGAAATAAAGAATAAATTAAAAGGGGTACAGTCTGGGATTAGTAGGCATGGGACATGTCTGTGGAGATTCGCAGTCATCCAGGTCATGGTTGTCAGAACCGAAGAAGCTTCTTGGATGAGAATCTAAACAACTTCCGGGGTGGGGGGTGGGTGGGAAGAAACTCCAGTTACCTTTTGAAAAAGACCTTTGGGATAGGAATGGGGCAGATAGAGAGTCCTTCTACTATTATCCTCAAACAGCCCTTTCATTTTAAGTGAAAAGTTCAGAGAAAACAAACAGTATTCCTGCTAAAGTCATGTAAAATCTCCATTAGCAACTTGGCTTATTAAATATGTTAATAAGTATTTAATCAGTATTTTCAGTGACTTAAGCTAGCTCTGCAAGTTCACTGATTCATTCATCCAACTTATACGGCTGCCCAAAATGCAACGGAGATTCTTTGCTTTCCTTTCCTTTGTTTGTGTTTGATTCTCAGGGACTGGCTGGACGAGTCCCTGCAGTTTCCTTAGCAAGGTTTTTCAGAAGTGGTTTGGTGTTGCCTCCTTCCTAGGGCTGAGAGAAAGTGACTGGCCCAGGGTCACCCACCTGGCTTTGTGTCTAAAGTGGGGCAAGAACTGCGAGTCTCTGGGGTTTATAGCCTAATGCCCTAACCATGATACCAAACTGGCTTTCTTGGATAGCTAACATAAGCTAACAATGTATTTCAAAAAATAAAGTACAAAACAAAAACCTATAATGGCAACAGGACAAACACAAACCACAATGAATATTCTGTCTGTCTGTCTCTATCTCTATCTCTCTATCTTACCTCTTTTTTGAGACGTTTCATGTTTTCTCTTAATTTTCTCAGCAAATTGCCTTCCATCGCAAAATCAGTGATGGCAGCTAGAAGATAAAGTAATAGGTGAGAAAGCAGACTAGCATAAATATTTTTATTTCAAAAACTGGAATGTAGGTCTTGAGAAACAATGTTTAGAACAGCACATAATTTTTTAATTGCATTTATCCTCCGGTTCCTCTAATCCAGGGGTCCCCAACCCCCGGTTTGTGGACTGGCATTGGGCTGTGGCATGCCAGAAACCAGGCCACGCAAACAAGCAAAGCCACATCTGCAGGATGCAGGCAGTACATGAAACCAGCCCCCCTCTGGTCCACAGAAAAACCTCTCTCCACGAAACTGGTCCCTGGTGTTCAAAAGGTTGAGGACCTCTGCTCTAATTTGAACGATCCTTTAGGACAAATATTGAACATTTAAAGTAACATAAAAAGATAAGGAAATAAATAATGTTTCTGTTCTAAAGGATTTAAAGGAATAGTCACAATAATGAAAAATGTGATTGGTAAATTAAAATCCAAACCATAAAATCATTGGCCCGTAAAGACCATACTAAAAAATAAGTGTTTTTACTGTATGTATTTTATAAACACAGAGCTGTAGCAAAAGGCAACTGCTTCAAGAGAGCCTTTTAAACTCTGGGAATGATGCAGGAAAAGGCCATCTTCCATCTGCCTAATAGATCAGTCTCAAAGAGCAGAACAACTTCTGGGCTTCTCCTGCAGAGTTCAACATCTGCTGAAAGGCATTCTCTTAGGTAGTCAGGCTCTTAAATGCTTCAAAGGGCAACTCCCATTGCCTCCCCTAATAATAACCAGTCCAATCTTCCTGGATAGCAGCTGGTTGCCCATCCCTCTCCAGGAGTTTTCACTTTTCTTTTTTGTTTCAACTAAATATTTGGCATTGTATCCCAATTGATAAGATCCCCCTAGCCTCAAACTACTTTTCAATTTCCTGTAAGTTACAGGGGGAATTTATGATTTTTTTCATGAAACCAGATGGGTGAGCCAATTCAACATGTGGGAGACATTCTTGTTTCCCTGTGTGATTTCCACCTATTAAATTGTTTCTAGAAACTTCAATCCACATTTTCCATTGCAACAAAAGCATATCTAAGCCCCATAGAATTCAGCTTTCCTATTTATTTAACATATATGTGGCCCATCTTACCTAGAGGCAACACTAGGTGGCTAAACCAAATAAAACATTAACATGTTAAAACAAGAAATATCAACACTAATATTGTTTTAAAAATCCTACTATCTAGGGCAGGGGTCCCCAACCTGTGGGCCGCGGCCCGGTAGTGGGCCATGGACCACTGGCCATTGGGCCGCAGGACAGGGTGGCTAGTGCACACATACACAACCACTTGTGCTAGCACTGTGGTCACGGGGTGTGAAAACAGGACACAGCACCACGTGGTGCAAAAATGGGCTGCTGCTGCACCTTGGGGCACAAGAACAGGCTGCTGCTGTGCCTCACGGCACAAAACAGGCTGCTGCCGCATCGCGGGTCACAAAAACAGGCCGCTGCCATGCTGCGGGACGCAAAAGCAGAATGCCGCCACGCCATAGGGTGCAAAAACGGGCCACTACCGTGCCATGGGGCACAAAAAACAGACTGCTGCCACACCATGGGGAACAGAAACAGGACACCATGCTGCCGTGCTGTGCAAAAATGGGCCAACACAACACCTCAGGGCGCAGAAATGCTTCCTCCTCCCTTTTTTCCGGTCTGCCAACCAAGAAAGGTTGGTGACCTCTGATCTAGGGGATACAACAATGGATCTGCTGAACTATCTAGAATGATCTATATAACTGGCCATGAATATTCTCCATGAAGAGTCTTTTGATTTAAAGAAATCAGCACCTCCGCACGTCAACTTCTCAGCACCTCCGGCACTTTCAACTTCTCAGCACTTTAGCACTTTGGCACTTTGGCACTTTAGCACTTCAGCACCTCAGCTCCTCAGCACCTCAGAACTTCAGCTGTTCACACCTCAGCTCCTCAGCACCTCAGCACTACAGCACCTTAGCACTTCAGCACTTCTGCACCTCAGCACTTCAGCTCCTTAGCACTTCAGTACTTCAGCACCTCAGCTCCTCAGCACTTCAGCACCTAAGCACTTCAGCACTTCAGCTCCTCAGGTTCTCTGTACTTTTAGCACCTCAGCTCCTCAGCACTTCAGCACCTTAGCACCTCACTACACCACAAGGATTGAAATCCTGGAAATATATATATATATGCAGCAAGTCCAATGTCATCATAATCAATGTTTCATGATGTGTTCTATTATGTCATAATCTCTATCTAGCTGTAGATAGATGCTAGGGGTGCAGCCTCATATGCCCCACATGAACTGTGCACCTTTGAATATGAAGGGGGACAAGGGGTGTCCTCATGCCACCAAAACAGGCATATCACAGTTCCAATACCCAAGTTGAATGGCAATCCTTTACCCTAAAATTCCATCATTCCTTCTATATGTGGTTTTTTCATCCACTTTTTGGCTGAAAGTCCCAGCTCAGAAATGGTTTCAATGATTTTTAATTTGATGGGGGATTCAAATTCAGCCTATTTCCGAAATCCTAGATCAATTAATCAGAGGAACAGCTTGCCTCCAGACATTGTGGTTGCTCCCTCACTGAAGGTTTTAAAGAAGAGATTGGACAGCCAGTTATCCCGCATGATACAGGGTCTCTTGCTTGAGTGGCAGGGAGGGGGGGAGTTGGACTAAAAGAGTTCCAATGTCTCTTCCAACTCTGTTGTTTTCTTAAACAAAGACAATATGAGAACTGTATTGAATGTCATAGGATATTTACAACATAAAGAAAAACAAGGCATGTTTTGCAGAGAAAGCTTTTGACGATTGGAATTGGTCTTTTTTGTTTAAGATTCTGGAAATTATGGACTTTGGCAACAATTTTATTCAAGGAATTAAATCAATATATACATCTCAGAAGGTTCAAATTATGATAAATGATGATATAACTAGACCATGTGATATCCAGAAGGAGGAAAGATTAGATTGTCCTTTGTTCCTTTGACTGTTTATTTTGGCTCCTGAAGTGTTGACTTGTCATGGTCCATGAAAGGAGAAAGGAGAGCAGAAGGAAGGTTCCATTAGATTAGTTGCCTAGTAACAGAGTAAGGATTCAGTTAATGGCAGTTGGCTGCAGAAACATTCTGAGGAATAACAATCTATATAGTTTCCTCTCTTCTCTTAGCAAGGAATGGGGTTTAGTTCAGATGTGATCCCTGTGTATGAATTTCACTCTTGAACCTTAGACCCTTGGACTGGCTGACAACTCTGACTCTGCTCTTAAGCCTTGGACCAATTTTAGATTACTCTTTTGCATGCTCATATTTGGAAAACACACTTTGCAGAAGGAACTTCCTCTGAACAGCCAGTTTCAGGAAGGATTGGCAGAAATTCTGGAAGAGTTGGCAGATACTGAGGGTCCGGGCACAATTCACTAATTCATCTGTGCTTGCAGACAGATGGGCACTTATAACAACAATAGGTCAGAGCCTGAAGTCAGAAACCTGTTGCCATGCCTGTAATACCTCAGCCCATGTATAATGCTGAAAAAACCTCCCCCCAGGAGCCCTTGCAGATTGGGAGTGCAGGGCCTCCATTGACAGAGGGAGAGAAGGCACAGAGATGGAGAGAGGGGCTTTCCTTCTGCTATGGGGACTAGGGACATATGGCAGCAAAAGGCCCTGCCAAGAAATCCAACCCAGCCCTTTTGAGAAATAGTTTAGGTCAGGGGTGTCAAAAACTCAATTTCATTGAGGGCCGTATCAGCATTGTGGTTGCCCTCGGGGGCCGGGTGGTGTGGCCAGGCTGGGTGTGGCCTACTGGGTGGGCGTGGATGGAGTGGGTGTGGCCTACTGGGTGGGCGAGGTCAGCTCTACATCATTTGTGTCAAGGGTGCCTGTGGGGCCCTGGGCAGGAGTGGGACAGATCTGAGGGTCTCTGGCAGAAAGGAGTGGGACCAGGGCAGAGCCCATCAAGCTGGATAGGTGAAGTAGGCAAGGGCCATTTTCTGGCCACTTCCAGACGATGGTGAATTTCTTCATTCCTCACAAAGGGTGACACCTCCCCAGCATGCACCCAGGGGGTGGGGATGACGTGGCAGGGGCTGTTTCTTTGCTGTTTCCAGACGGCCTTGTGGAGCTAAGAGTGAATGTGTTTCAGCATAGATGGCCACTACAAAATTGTACATTGGCTCCCGGCCAGCCTGGGCCAGGGCCAAGGCAGTAGGGGTCATTCCCTCACTGTTTCCAGGATGGCTTCATGGGGCGCATGAAACCACTTTGCGGGCTGCATCTGGCCCCTGGGCCTTGTGTTTGACATGTCTGGTTTAGGTTTAGCTGGACTTCTAAATTGGAGACACGTTCTGGCAAACCAAGCCCAAACATCATGTCCTCCATCAAAATACCTAGATGTTTTGGTGTCATGGCAGATACCAGGGAAGCATATTTTGGAAAGTCTGGCCATTTTTTATTCTGGAGGTACAACCAACTTTTTAGACTTCCAGTTTGTAGTAGATCATAGCATTCCTGCATATGGCCTCCAATCCCTCCTAGTGTTCAGATCAATCAATGGCTGTCCACTATGATGTGGTACTGGAACTCGGGCTACAATACCATGTTTTAAAAAAATCCCTTTCTCACTAATTTCAGAACAGCTAGGACACTTCAAAAATGCTTGGCTGTTTATCAGGCTGGACTTTAGGGATGCTTCTGCTATGTCCATTATACCAAATGTCAAACTATTACAGGTCATGAGACCATCTCAGTGGATGGGGTCCTTTCAGCAACAATGATTATTTTGAAGTTACACTATTTCAACAAGTGTCCATCTACTGAAATTGCTGGGTAAGTCACCCCTTTTGGTAGCAGATTGAGGCTGGACCACTCACAAATGATTCCAAAAACTTTGAGCATTTCTCAGTTTCTAGCATGTGTGCTTTGTCTCATCCCTCTGGTGAATTACCATCCAACTTTACCATCCTATTTGGCCTATGGAGAAATCCTTGAGACACATCTATGCCAGTAACACAGCATAGGTTAATATTGTCAAGTGGCAGCTGACCCATGTCAAGGGTGGAACAGGCCTATGTGACTCTCACTTATTGAAACAGCTCAGCTATGAGCAAGGTGACTGAGGGAGGGTCCTTCTGCCTTCCTCCCTTCTCTGTGGGGATGCCTTTTAACTGTAGCATGAGGACATGTTGACAGAGTGACTGATTAATCTTATAAAGAGAATTTTAAGGGAATAACTGTCTCCAGAAGAACCTGAGAGAGAATTGATTTTTTCTCTGGTGCTTCAGAAGGCAGACTCAAAAGATGGAAGGTTTTCAGCTGGACATTAGGAGAACATTCTTCAGTGAAGGGAAAGATCAGAAAGATCATTTTTTCCTCCCATCTTTGGACTTCAATGCCCCCACTTTATCCTTCTCTCTTTTTTATATAATATTGTATTGATTTTCTCATTTTACAATTGAATATTTAAAAAGCAACATGATGACTGGGTTGATCAATAGTTCAATAGCGTACATAAGTCTTTAGTATAAATCTCATATTCCAACATCAAATATTTCCGTTCTTTTTCCATTAATATCTGCTATCTCAAACAGTTCTTATCATTATCAACTAAATAAAACATCTTTGTTACAATTATCAATAATTTTTAGCTTATACATATCTTAATTGTGTTTGCACTCAATCCTTGTATACAATCAATGTCCTATTATTGCTTTTTTTGTCCAGGCTTTAATTTCCTATCAATATTCAAATTATCATTATTTATAATTTCCAAATATTTTATATTTGGGTGACCAAAGTTTCCCTTAGCTCAGCTTCTCCCTTTTCCCCCTTTCATAGCAAAGGCTAATATTCTAGTTACACATCTTATGTATTCGATTATAGTCTTACTGTTTTCTAAAAATTATTTATTTTCCACCATGTTAAACCATCTAATTAGTAATACAGTATCCCCTCCAATAAGTCAAACCATTATATGTGTTGTCTAGGACTAGGTTGACCAATAGTTCAGTAATATACATTAAATTTTAGTTTAGGTCTAATATTAGAAGCTCAAATACTCACTCTCTCTTTCCAGTAATATCTGTTATCTCATACTGGGCAAACAAAATTCTTATTTTCAACTAAGTAAAAACATCCTTGTTAGATTTATCAATACTTTTTAGCCAATGCATAAACCTTAATTTCCCATCAATGTTCAAAAAAGAAGAAGAAACCACTATTATTTATGATTTCCAAATATTTTATGTTTAGGTAGCCAAAAGGTTCCCTTATCTCAACTTCTCCCTTTTTCCCTTTTCATACCAAAGTCTAATAGTCTAGTTACAGATCTTACCTATTCAGTTATAATGTTACTCTATTTTTTAAAAATTATCTATTTTCCACCATATTCAACCATCCAATTAGTAATATAATATCACCTCTAATAAATCAAAGCCATTATTTTTTTCAGCCTTACTCTGGCTTTCTTCCTTTGCCGGTTAACCTTCCATGTCAGTGCCTTTGAATCATCAAATAGTTCTCCCTCTATTATTATATATATTATTTGGAATAAGAAAGACCATTTGGTTGAAGTTTTTTTAGATCTTCAGTGTGGACCTGGTCTTTCCATCAGACATCATGTTGTCAAATTGTTGCCATTTCATCCCTGGGTCATAAATTAATTATTCATGACATCATGTGACAGCTTTAGTATAGTCTCCTTTACTGTATAATCTTTATTTCTTTGAATGCTTGGGGATCTTAAATTTTTTGGCTTGGGAAATGGGGGAAGAGAAGGCACATTCAAGCAGGAAATGTTAAAATTTGCTTATGTATAAAAGGAACACTTATGGAACTGCCCCTGAACAACACACTTACTGTATACATTCTCTCATATATAGTGCCAGGGTAGTCTGCTCAAGCTGTAAGTCCAATCATCCTTGAATTCTGTTTTCTCTCATCTAACTACCAGCAGGTGCTAACTGTTAATTGAGAAGATTCCCGTGCCTAGACTGTTTAGCAATAAATTTAATTGGATCTTCAGTGTGGACCTGCCTGGTCTTTCCATCATGTTGTCAAATTGTTCCCATTTCATCCCTAGGTCATAAATTAATTATTCATGACATCATGTGACAGCTTTAGTATAGTCTCCTTTACTGTATAATCTTTATTTCTTTGAATGCTTGGGGATCTTAAATTCTTTGGCTTGAGGGCCAGTGATCGCTATGTTTTCTTGATGCTTATAAAGTGGCTTTATTGCAGTCTCCAAATGCTTCTTTGATTCTTCTTAAGGGAATAGATTATTTTATGCAACAGACAGTAATGTACTCAGCACCTAGATCAGAGATGTCAAACATGTGACGTCACATGATGCCGCGCAACCTATCAGAGCTTTTTTTGCCATTGCCAGCAATGGGGTAGGCGTGATTTCCCGATGACATGTCCGGTCCTTGGGCTGGCAATTTGACACCACTGACCTAGATCCTATTGTAACTGCCCCAGGAATAAAACCAGATTTAGGTTGTGATTGCTAGTATGTAGTAGCTCTCAGCTACTTGTAACAGTTCCACGGTGGATATGAATTTCTGACTGTCCCAGACTTAATAACACTCCAGAGGATTTTACCAGCCTCAAGGATTCTACCACTAACCCAGCAATGAAATTTAGCAACTGAAGGGGAAATGATGCCGTATCGTATAGAGCAGGGATGTCAAACTCACAACGTCACATGACATGTTGCGATGTATCATGACTTTGTTTACATTGCTGGCAATGGGGTGGACGTAGTTTTGCCATGATGCATCTGGCCTGTGGGCCAGCAGTTTGACACCCCTGGTATAGAGGTACAACAGCAATAAACCCAACTGCTCTTTAGAACCCCAGCTTCAGTCAGATAATCCCACATACAGTTACGTGCGAAAGCCTCTGAAAGCCCCCAAGGATACCCAAATGATTGCTGCCATCCTACCTACCCATGTTCTGAAGTCATGGCCGCACATCCCACTGCAACCAGTTATATCCACACCAGATCACATCATCCACAATCTCCAAAAGGGGAACTTTCACTCAGATCTTGGTTATTCACACTAGATCACCTCATCTACAATTAAGTCATGTATAAGGAAGACCTTACCACATACTGAACTGGCATTCAAAAGCACCATTAAACCTTAAACATTTACACTGACAGGATTGGATTTTTAAGGGGAAGGTTAAAAGCAGGTTAGAAATAAGGACTAGTCTCTTGCCTCCTTTTCCTACTAACACAGTTCAATAGGCAGCATTTTAAAAAAATATTTCTCCATTTTTGACCCACCATCCTCTTCAGATAAGGAAGGTGTTTTTTTCTGTTCAAGTTCTGAATTTTAGTATAGGAATGGCTACAGTGGGAGAATTAATTTTGTCCCCATAATGTCAATAAGAAATTTCCAGGAAGGTACTAAAAGTCCAGCATATGCATCACAGCACAAAGTAAGGCAGCATGAAATGCACAGGAGCTAAAGATCACCTTATTTTTCTCTTCATAAGGGGTAGTAAGGGATCCAAGGGTTTCTAAGTGAAGAATGGAAAGCATTTGTTGATTCACTCTGGCAACAATAGGTTGTCTCTGTGTCTCTCCTTCTTGTCCTGTTTAGGGAATGGTTTGGGGCATGTATGAATATGTTGCATACTGTATACTTTCATGAATGATTGCCACAATGGTATTTTCTGTTTAAGAAACGATTGCTGTAGGATGTGCAGCCAATTAAAAAGCAGCTTAACTGTGCCTTTTAACATAGGAGGTTTTGCCTGCCACAATTCTGACCTTTTTGAATGCCTCTGTCACCCCAGCTTATCTTACTCCTTTTTTTTTAATGGATGACTGGCACTTCCAAAGAAGGTACTGATCTGATGCTATGATTTTTGGGCTCATTGAAAGGCTATGGGGGACATCTCTTGCTTAAAGGCATTCCTGGAAGGAAAGTTGATCTTGGAAGCTCTCCTTTTTCCTTGCAACATGCCAGTTTCACAAAAAAGAATAAAAGTCTCTGAAATCAGCCAAAACAGATGAGGCTCATACTCACAATTCCAATTTGAAGGAATAAATTAATCTTATCTCTTCTGTAAGATGTGGTTTACATGGAATGAGCAAAGGTGCTGCATGGTTGTTCGTCTGTTTGACATCTCCTCTATGCAATATGCAAAGAATTGGAAGTACAGAAATAAAATGTAATATAGGGAGTAATATAAAATACAATGAAACAATAATACACCAAATAATATAGAAACAATAATCATTTCTTAAGGAACAAACTACAAACCATACAAGATTTCACTTCATTTGATTTGGTGCCAGCTGACACCAAGGAACTCTACTAGAACAGTGTTGTTATCTATCAGCATTTAAATATTTAAGAGCAATGAAGAGGTTTTTGGACTAACATTTAAGGAGTAGAAATGCTATTGTGAAAATGTTTATTTCAACAGTATTGTTTCTGACCATGAGAGGGCATACTTAACTCAAAGGAGAAGAGGCTCTAATTTCCAAGCCATTTGAAAAGGAGCTGAGATCATACCAGGATTAATAATTAGAAGAATAGGAAAAATTACATTCCTGTATTGGCGGAGGGGAGAATGCACAGTATACAAATGAAATGAAAAATATACAGTCCATTTCTGAGTGATTGATTTCATTAGAACAGTTAAATGAAGACATGATTAAATGTCTTCATTAAAATAAATGTGATTTACAAATGCTTAACTTCAGTGATTGCACTCAAATTCCTTTAAAAAAAATGCTTGCAATTTGGGCTGTTGTCTGCAGGAACCTAAGTAAGCCATATTGTATTGTTTCAGCAGCCCTATAAATTTTACAGCACTTGTAAAAATGAATACTTAAGCAGTACAGTTATGCACGTTTACCTGAATGTACTTTGGTAGATGTACACATGAAGCTGTACAAATCTTACAAAGGTTATTGAATTACCTCAAGTTAGTTTTTTATGCATCTACACTATATCAGAGACTTGTTTGGATGATGAAATGGGCTTCCCAGAGTCAATATGTTACTGTGAGTGACTGGACTATGGATATTTCTTGTAATGGTTTTCCATGTTCTTAGATTAAGAGTTGTTTATTTTACATCATTCAAACTCAGCCTCAGATTTTTTTTAGTTCATCTTCAACTTCTTTACTGCTGTCCAGTGAACAATCCATATAGATGCTTGTGACATCTGTGCAGTGGTGGGATTCAGCCAGTTCACACCAGATCGGCAGAACCGGTAGCTAATTTTTTGTTGCCCGGGCCCAGAATGGACTTCTGGAAGCAGCATCCACACAGAGAACTGGTTGTTCACATATTTGAATCCCACCACTGCATCTGTGCCACTGTCTGCAAATATTACACTGTGGTCAGCAAGCTTGGAATTGGTTATCTAGTGGGTTTCCTCATTCTATACTCCTTGCTTTCTGTAAAAAAATTCCTTATTATAGCATTGACTTCTGTATGACATTGAAAATAGGGATGAGATCACATAACCTTGCAGAACATGATTTCAAAGTGGGAATTGAGGCATAGTTGCTGGAAGTAAGCACATGCACAATGGCATATGATTTGCTGACCACATTGATCAGTGTTCAGTGTTTTCCAGAAAGCTAACAAATATACACTATTGAAAGTTGATGGAATTCAGTGATTGTTCATTGGTCTTCCATGAGTTGTCTGATGGTGAAGATCTGATTTTAGCATCCTAGGTTTGGGCAGAAACCAGCTTGCTATTGTCTGTTCTCGATGTTTTTGGAAACATACTTGGATGATTCCCATAAAAATATTTTGAATGATAGGTTAAGGGCTTATGCCCCAGTAGCTTTGCATTGTAGCTGTTGCCATTTTTACAAAATAGGGATTATAATATCTTTCTGCCAAATGAGTGAATGCAGTGACTGCAGTTGATTGTTGACATGATCTCCACCATTTCCAAGTCCCTTACACTTCATGTCTTCTAGGCTTAGCATCTGAAGCTTAATTTTCTGGTGCACCAATGCAATGGACCTGCTGGTGGTCCCTGTGGCTCTTCATGGTGGCATAATTGTTGGAAAAATTCTCTCCACATTTGAAGCTGAAGTTCTACTCATGTTTTTGTACAGTCTTTTCCAGTTCCAGGGCCACAGCATTCCAGCATGCCTCACACTCTGCCTTAATGGCAAACTTCAGGCAGGCAATTGAATTGTTTGTATCACACATTGTCAGTAGGTTTGGCTCATTTTTTGGTGTCCAAAGTCTAAACCCTCATCTAAAATCCTTACTTATGTCTGGTGATTTATTGTCAGGACACACTTTTGACAAATACATAAATAGCTTCAGAGAATTGGTTTTCTTCCATGTTTACACCATCCAGCAGTTTCAGGACAGCAAATATATTTGCTAACGTTATTTGGAAATCTTATTTATATCCTGAGGGTTAAAAATTAGAGTGAGCTCTTAGAATAGCACAATGTATGGACTCTTCAGGCTCCATACCCATGTTACAGATGCAAAGCCATTTTTCAGACCCTTCTTGAAGACCTGCACAGTTTCTACCAGGGGTAGAACTATATTGTTGGGTATCATCAGCATATTGGTGATACCTCACCCCATGGCTACAAAGACCTGACCCAATAGCTTTGTGTAGATGTTAAAAAGGAGCAGAGAAAATACCGAACCCTGTGACACCCCACAATGTAGGGACCAAGTACAGAACAGCTTATTCCCAATCAACATTGCCCAAGTTGGTTGCAAAGGAAGAAGGATCAGCAGAATTATGGTGCCACCCACCCTAATCCCATGCAATAAGTCCAGAAGGATAGCACGGTTTTCAAGACTTTCAAGAAAATTTGCTATGCCTTTGTGTTATATATAATACTGAAGTGAGTCTTCTGATTTTAAAGGAAGATGATCCACATGATTCTTCAAATAATGTTAATAGTTATAAATGGTAGATGTAATGTCTTGTGAAGGAATTAAACAGCTTATTTCAGTTTTACTGTAGCTGAAATATTAACATCAGGTTTCCATCAACAATTTAGTTTCAAGTTCTGTAGCATCCTCAGTTTTCTGTTCTTTTTACTGAATATATCTACTTCGGTGTTTAAAAAAGGAATAAAAGAAGATGGAAGAGCTCAGAATCTAAAGATTGTGTCCACTAGTTCAGGGGTCCCCAACCCCTGGTCCGGTTGTTTTAATTTGAAGGAAATCACAATAACATTTCAAATGTTATATGGATAAACTCAACCATGGTTTTCTTTATATTGTACATATTTATAGCTGTACATAAGATCAAATTTGGTGCAAAACACAAACCAAAAAAATAAGCAATGAAATAGGATAGGGTGAAACAAAGTAAAAACTAAGGAAGAATACTCATTTGGAAATATTCCATCAATGAATAAAATTGAAAGTTGTTGCCCTGACTTTAATTCAGTTTTAATTTTTCTTAAAATTAAGCAAATACATTGTTTTTATTTAGTGTTGAGCTTAGTAATTATTCTTACTTATAGAAATTTAAACAGACAGGTATACAACTTCCTGAAATTATCTTTACATACAGCAAGTGAGCAAGGAGTCCATCAATTGTAACTTCTAAATCTATTACTAACTAAAATTAATGTAATTCAAACTTCAAATTGGGTTATATTTCTATGAGCATTTTCAATAAAAGTGAATATGTCAACAAAAGACTGTCAGGATTTTTTTTTTAATTGAGGCTTATTCAATCCGAATAGAGCTGGAAAGGCCCTCAGAGGTCTTCTAGTAATCCAATCCCTTTATAAACCTCCAGTGATGAAGCACCCACAACGTCTGAAGGCAAGCTATTCCACTGGTTAATTGTCTTCAGGAACTTTCTCTTTAGTTCTAAGTTGCTTCTCTCCTTGATTCATTTCCATTTATTGTTTCTTATCTTGCCTTCAGATGCTGTGGAAAACAAGTTGTCCACCTCTTCTTTGTGGCAGCCCCTCAAATACTAGAATACTGCTATCATGCCCTCCCCCCAGTCCTTCTTTTCTCTAGACTGACCATAACCAATTCCTATAACCGCTCTTCATATGTTTTAGTCTCCAGGCCTTTAATCATCTTAGTTGCTCTTCTTTGCACTTTCTCCAAGGTCTCAACATCTTTTTTTGTAATGTGGTGACCAAAACTGTATACAGTATTCCAGCTGTGGTCTTATTAAGGATTTATAAAGCGGTACTAATATTTCAGGTGTTTTGGATTCTAAGCCTCTGTTTATACAACAAAGGATTGTATTAGGTTTTTTTTGGCTGCTGCTGCACACTGCTGGCTCATATTTAAGTGATCATCTACTAGGACTCCAAGGTCTCTCTCACAGTTACTGTTTTTGAGCCAGGTTTCGCCTAATCTGTACTTGTACCTTTGGTTTTTTCTGTCCAGGTGTAAAACCTTGCTTTTCTCCACATTCAATTTCATTTTGTTGGATAGTCCCATTGTTCAAGTCTGACAAGAATTTTTTGGATCCTGAGTTTGTCTTCTGGGGTGTTGGTTATTCCTGCCAGCTTAGTGTCATCTGCAAATTTGATGAATTCCCCTTCTATTCCCTCATCTAACTCATTTATGAAGATGTTGAAGAGTACTGGGCCTAAGACAGAACCTTGTGATACCCCACTGCTCACTTCCCTCCATGTAGATGTAGTACCATTAAGGACTACTCACTGAGTACAGTTTGTCAGCCAGTTACAAATCTGTCTGGTGATGATGCTTTCTATCCCACATTTTTCTAGTTTACCAAGAAGTAGGTTGTGGTCTACTTTGTTGAATGCTTTGCTAAAGCCCATGTATACTATGTCCACAGCATTCACTGGTCTACTAATTTAGTCACGTTGTCAAAGAATGAAATAGGATTGGTTTGGTGTGATCTGTTTTTAACAAACCCACGCTAGCTTTTACTTATAACTTTGTTTCTAGATATTTACAGATCTCTTTTTTGATTATTTCTTCCAATATTTTTCCAGGTATTGATGTTAGGCTGATTGGTCTGTAGCTTCCTGGGTCTGTTTTTTTTTTTTTTTTTTTTTAAGATGAGAACCACATCAGCTCTTTTCAATCCTTTGATAGTTCCCTGGTGCTCTAGGATTTTTTAAAGATATGGTACAATGGTTCTGAGATAATATCTGGCAGCTTCTTCAGAACTCTGGGATGTAATCTGTCAGGTCCTGGTGATTTATATTCATCAAGGTCAGACAAGTGTTCTTTTACCATTTTCTTGCTTATTTTAATTTTTATTTCAAGTCTGTCTTAAAATAGGTTTTTGATAGGTTGGGTTATATTTTCTTTTTGCATGAAGATTGATGCAAAGAATGAGTTAAGCAACTCTGCTTTCTCTCTACTACCTGTGACTTCCTTTCCATTGTCTCTCTTTAGTGGACTGTTCCTTGACTTTTTTTTCTTTTTATTTATATGTTGAAATAAACTTTTTAAAAAATTATCTTTGACTTTTGTTGCAAGTCCTTGTTCATTCTGAGCCTCTGCTTTCTTGACTACGTCTTTGCAGATTCGGGCTATCTGTTCATATTCTGCTTAGTTATGTGTTCCTTTCCATTTTTTTGAACTTATTCAATTTATCAGAGAGATCTTTGTGTAACCATGCTGGTTTCTTCTTGGAATTCTTGTTTTTCTTTTTCAGTGGTATTGTGTCAGACTGAGCTTTTTTGACCATATTTTTCAGTGTTTCCCATACTTCTTGAGTTGTTTTCCCCTTTAGTATTTTCTTCCATGGAATTTTTTTAGGCTCTCTCTGAGTTTGTTAAAATCAGCTCTTTTAAAATTTAAGACACTGGTTGGATTATATTCTATTGCTCGTGTTTGCATTATATTGAATTCCAATATGATGTGGCCACTCTCACCCAAAGTTCAACTCCCTCTATCACTTCTTGATTAGTAAGAATTATATCCAGTATAACTTTCCCTCTAGTTCCCTCTTCTACCTTTTGGATGCCAAATTGCCATCTAAGTTGGTTAGGAATCTGTTTGATCTGTCAGTTTCTGCAGAGTTTGTCTCCCAGTTGATACCAGGGTAGTTAAAGTCTCCCATTACTACTATGGTGAGATTCCCACATGCTTTTGTTAATTGATTAGCAAAGAGTTCATCTATTTCTTCTGCTTGGTTGGGTGGCCTGTAGTATATGCCTATGGCAATGTCATTCTTTTTTCCTTTTATATTGACCTGTAAGGATTCTAAGAGCTTTTCATCCTTGGTTTTTGTATTTCTGTAGAGATATAGTGATCTTTTACCTATAATGCAACTCTACCTCCTCTTTTGTTGGCCTTTTGTTGGAAGTATAGATGAAAACACCACTTGTGCTCCTAATTCTTTAACTTTTCCCCCTAGCTATCTCTTGTTATTGTTTTCAGATTCATTGTTGTGTCACTGGTCCCCACATGTAGGAGAAGAACAGGGTAGTAATCCATGGGGTTGATTATTTTAATAAGGTACTCAGTTACATCTTTGATTTTTGCTCCAGGGAGACAATATACAATAAACAAAAATATTGTTTGCTATCAATATTATATTGTTTCCTACCTTACCAAATTGAAATCATATAGCATAGAAAAGAGCAGACTTCTTTATTCGATGCTGCTCTATATTTGAAGAATATATATTTCTAGTCCATGTGAATATCCAGGATTTAATATTATTTGAAAATATTATAATGTTGCATATTTTATCTCCACTTATAACTTCACTAAGATAATCTTTATATTCATTCATTACTTTTGTAAGTTTATGATCCTATTAACCTCAGAACTAGTAGATGTATAACCGGATAAATAAATTTTCTATAATTACATTCTATATATCTTTTGCTTGGTTAATGGGACCTAATTTTTGTCAGTTATGCTGTTAATAAAATTTTATTCTTTTTCTGACCCTAGGAGTTAATAATTTTGAAGAACGATTTCCAAACTATGTTACCAATAAATAAAAAGTGATAAAAATGTCAGCATTTCCAGCTTTTGCATTTCATCCCTTTTTGCTTTTAATTTTTCCTTCTTGATATGCTTATGGTATGTCTTCTAATGGCACCTTTCATGGTGTCCCACATAGTACAAAATTCCATTTATGCTTGGAAATAATTCTGTATTTCTTTTAAAGTTTAATCTTATATTCCAAGTGCTGCATAATAATTAAAGGCCTGACCACCATCTAAATCAATGGAAAACTAAAAATGGGATTAAAAAATCTGGAGCATGATCAGAATTCTTACTGTGGTAATTATATGTTTATTAAATATGCAACTAGTTTAAATAAAATTAGAATGTTATGTATTTTAATAAATGTAATAAAACATAAAAGATATTCTCATTTGATAAAAAGTTGTCAACCTGCTACATGTTTTCTTAAGTCCTAGTTGTCTAGTTTATAGCACATCATGTACTGCTCTTAATAAATGCAATTTCTCTGGCACAATTCACTGCTTAAAGGATGATTATGCAATTACATCATCTGTGGCTATCCAAAATCTGTCTAGTTCCATACCAGTTTCTCCCTATAAGCTGATATAAAAATGAGACTCCTTTATCCAAGCCAGCTTTCTTATGTTGCTATGCTGGGGTATAACATGACCTGCTGGTTAAATTTTTTCTTATTTATCTGGCAGATTTATATTGTTCAATTCCAATGGCTCTTGCAAACTTAAAAAAAGAAGTCTGTCTCAATCCAGTGGCAGTTCTACAATAAAGGTGTTTTCCATTAGTTTTGTGCTAATCCTCATATATCACTTCATGTTCTCCTAGAAGGGCCGTAAAGTAGCTGTGAAGAACCTTGGAAAAGCTGCTGCTGCTTTGTGGTTTTTCACCAAAGTTCCAGAAGGTGCTTCACTCAACATGTCAAAGGATCTGTACAAACCTACTGCTCAAGTATATTCGTCCACTCACCACTCAACTGCTGTGTTTAATTCTCACCTTGTTTTTATTCCTTTGCTACTTACTGAAAATTCTTGCATCCTCAAATTAGTCTATGCTGAACCCACAAGATGCTCTTGGGTGACTGTTTAGGTCACCCAACTTCATCAAAATTATCTTCTTTGTTCTAAAGTCTTCCTTTTCTTAAAAAAATATAAATTTTAAGATAAGAAGCTAATATATACTTAAGTCGCATCCTATCATTTTTCAGAACAAAAGCATTTTCCATGAGGAAAGGGACAACTTGGTGTGGCCAGCTTGGTGTGGGCAAGTCACCTGTGCCAACAACTCATCATGGCCAATTCACTGCAGGGACAACTCGTCGCAGGCAGCCAGAGGGAAGACTGGCTGCCCAGGTGGGTGGGCTGGCAAGCAAGCAGGTAGGCAGAGTACAGGGCAGTGGGGGCCGGGACTTCCCATTTTCACATTGTCCTGCTGTCACCACTGCTGACACATTGAGCTCGACGCCATTTGGAATTTGGGCTGTTTGGCAGTGGTGGTGTTCGGGCCATTCAGGGGTGGCAGTGGAGGGTGGGGCAGGTATCAGAGAGCTGGCAGATGTTGGGTGAGTCTCATTTTCACACCCTCTCACTGTTACCGTCCCTGCCTCACCCACTGCTGCCCCCCAAAATGGCTCAAACACCACCGCTACTGAACAGCCTGCAGCAGTGGCAGTAGCACAGGGTGTGAAAATGAGAAATGAAGGGGGATGAAACGTCTTAGGAGACGTCTAGAGAAGCGTTGGAGAAGATCGAAGGCTGAATCTGATCGAACCAGGTTGAGATCACACATTAGATCCTACCTGAGAGCGATTAAAGCGGCAAAATCCCGGTATTTTTCCGCTTTAATCGCGTCTGCGGAATCGCGCCCGGCTGCCCTGTTTAGGGTGACTCGGTCTCTCCTTGGTACGGGGAGGTCCGGGGGACCCTTGCAGGGAAGTGCCGAGGATTTTAACAACTTTTTCGCAGACAAAGTCGCTCAGATCCGGGCGGACCTCGACTCCAACATTGTAGCAGTGGCGACTGATAATGATTCAGTCGAGGTGACTGGGGCTCGTCTTAGTCAGCTTATTTGGGATGAGTTTGAAGCTGTTACACCTGATGAAGTGGACAAGGCCATTGGAGCTGTTAGTAATGCCACCTGCTTGTTGGACCCGTGTCCCTCCTGGCTGGTCTCGGCCAGCAGGGAGGTATCACGGAGCTGGATCCAGGAGATAGTCATCGCTTCTTTGAGGGATGGGTCCTTTCCGGCTCCTTTAAAGGAGGCACTTGTGCGCCCACTCCTCAAGAAGCCTTCCCTGGATTCAGCCATTCTTTCGAACTATCGTCCTGTCTCCAACCTTCCCTATGTGGGGAAGGTTGTTGAGAAGGTGGTGGCGCTTCAACTTCAACGGGCCTTGGAGGAAACCGATTATCTGGGTCCCTTGCAGTCGGGATTCAGACCCGGTTACTCTACGGAAACTGCTTTGGTCGCGCTGATGGATGATCTCTGGCGGGCCCGGGATAGGGGTCTATCTTCTATCCTGGTGCTTCTTGACCTCTCAGCGGCTTTCGATACCATTGACCATGGTATCCTTCTGCGCCGACTGGAGGGGTTGGGGGTGGGAGGCACTGTTCTCCAGTGGTTCTCCTCCTACCTTTCTGGCCGGTCGCAGTCGGTGTTGGTAGGGGATCAAAGATCGACCTCTAGGCTCCTCCCTTGTGGGGTGCCGCAGGGGTCGGTTCTTTCGCCCCTGCTGTTTAATATTTACATGAGGCCGCTGGGTGAGATCATCCATAGACACGGGGTGAGTTACCATCAGTACGCTGATGATACCCAGCTGTACGTTTCCACCCCGTGCCAAGTCAGCGAAGCAGCAGAAGTGATGTGCCGGTGTTTGGAGGCTGTGAGGGCCTGGATGGGTGAGAACAGACTAAAGCTTAATCCCGACAAGACGGAGTGGCTGTGGGTTCTCCCTCCCAAGGACAAGACCAACTGTCCGTCCATTACTCTGGGGGGGGGAAACTTTGAACCCCTTGGAGAAGGTTCGTAACTTGGGTGTTCTCCTCGATCCACAGCTGCACTTAGACCAACATTTGGCGGCTGTGACGAGGGGAGCATTTGCCCAGGTTCGCCTGGTGCACCAGTTGCGACCTTATCTGGACAGGGAGGCCTTGCTCACAGTCGCTCATGCCCTTATCACCTCGAGGATCGACTACTGCAATGCTCTCTACATGGGGCTACCCTTGAAGAGTGTTCGGAGACTTCAATTAGTCCAGAATGCAGCCGCGCGAGCAATCGTGGGCTTACCTCGGTATGCCCACATTTCACCAACGCTCCGCGAGCTGCACTGGCTACCTATTAGTCTCCGCTCGCAATTCAAAGTGTTGGTTATTACCTATAAAGCCCTACATGGCCTAGGACCAGGTTACTTGCAGGACCGTCTTTTGCCTCATACCTCATCACGACCGGTCAGAGAGCACAGAGTTGGTCTTCTCCGGGTCCCGTCGACCAGTCAATGTAGGCTGGCGGGCCCCAGGAGAAGGGCCTTCTCTGTTGCGGCCCCTACCCTCTGGAATCAGCTCCCTCCGGGGATTCGGACCGCTCCCACTCTTCTGGCCTTCCGAAAAGAATTAAAAACTTATTTGTGTCGGCAGATCTGGGAATGATTGGTGTTGAATGTTGGATGAATGTTTTGTTTTTTTTTTTTTTTATTAAAAAATTTGGGGTATTGTTTTAACTTTATGATCATCTTAATTTAATTTATATTAGACTTATTAAATGCGATTGTTATTTATCTATGTTGTAAGCCGCTCTGGGTCCCCTGGAGAAGAACGGCTTATAAGTCTAATAAATAAATAAATAAATAAATAAATAAATAAATAAATTTGGTTTACCGGAGTGGGTTTTGTACTATCAAGCATCTGTATTAACATGGGTAAAAGAACAGATAACTCTTAGAAATAATAGGTTGTTCTATCTGGAGGGGCATGATTTACAATTGGGGTGGCACGCTTTTTTATGGTGTGGGAAAAATAAAATTCAGAAATATTTCCAAAACCACTATATAAGAAATGCATTGTTAACAGTATGGGAAAAAATAAACATATATTTGACAATTCCAGGGTGGTTGTACTTGTACACCCAAATTTGGTGGACTTTGAAAAAATCTGGATATAGAGATATTCTAAATTCTGAAGATAATCTAAAATCTAAACAAGAAATGGAAAATCAGGGTATCAACTTGTTCTGGTGAGCACATTTACAAATGCAAACTAGATATGAAAAATATGTTAAACTGTTTGGATTTTATAAAGAACAAAGGCATTTGATAAGACTTTGTTAACTTCAGATGAGAAATTAATTAAGAAGATGTATAATTTTTTATTAACTTTGGAAATGAAAAGTGAACAAGTTAAAGAAACAATGATAAGATGGGTGAAAATTTTTGGATACAATACAGAATTAGAAAAATGGCAAAATTTATGGGAAAGAAATTATAAACTGACAATGTCAACTTCTTATAAAGAAAATTTATATAAAATGTTTTATAGATGGCACTTGCCACCAGCAAGATTAGCAAAAATCTTTAAAAATATGCCAGATGTTGGAAATGTAAACATAAGTCAGGCACGTATTATCATGTTGGTGGACATGTGATAAAGTAAAGAATTATTGGAAAAAGATACATATTTGGTTAGAAAAGATGTTGGGAGAACATGTAGATTTTAAACCTGAACTTTTTTTTTATTAGGTATAATGCCAGAAAAGACTAACAAACAAAGCCTATATTTGATTTTAAACATCACAACAGCGGTAAGAATAATATTTGCGCAATATTGGAAAAATGAAGGAATACCACCAGATGAAGAAATAATTAAAAAATACTAGAATGTGCAGAGATGGGCAGATTTACTATGAGACTGAAAGAAAAAGAAGAAACAGAATATTATCAAACTTGAGACTTATTTTACTGATGGTTAGAGGAACGAATAAAGGATTAGGAATTAAATATGTATTAGCGTATTTAAACTCAGACAGCACATTGCTTGAAAAATTATTATTGTATGTATGGAAAAAATTAATAAAATCTCATATAAGAAAAGAAATATGAACCCAAAGGTTTTGGGAAGGCACTGACCATGGTTTGAGCAAAAAGATGACTTTTTCTTGTCTCCCAGAGCGCTAAACCTACTAGAGACAGTTGTCATGTTGTTTCCTCATGAAGAGCAATGATATGGATAGCTTGTGGACAATCTCAGGTTTTCTCCTTGTCTGGAGAGGAATTACAAAGAGCTGGTCTACTCTCCAGCTCTTCATTCCACCACAGTTGTCTATTAAAAATAGAGCCATCTTCAGTTCACCATTTCTTCCCCAGAAATCTTGGCTTTATATTCTTCCAATGATGCATCACAACACATAGCAGAGCATTAAGCTCACAATGTATCTCTTTCCAACAATCTGGGAATACTGAGCTTTACATACATTTCATGCAAATTTATCCTGTTTACCCATGGAAAGACTGAACTTCAAAGAAGCTCTTCTCTTAAGAACATAAGAAGAGCCATGCTGAATCAGGCCAAAGCCCATCGAGTCCAGCATTCTGTGTCACACAGTGGCCCACCAATTGTACATGGGGATCTTGAGCAGAAAGATAAGGCAAAACCCTCCCTTTCCCTTGACCCCCAACAAATGGTACTCAAGGGAATCCTGCCTGCCTCAACCAACATAGAGGCGGCACATGGACATCCGTTTTAATAACCACTGATACACTTGGCATCCATGAATCTGTCTAACCCTGCCTTGAAGCTATCAAGGCTGACAGCTGTCACAACCCCTTCTGGAAGTGAATTCCATAAATCAACGACCCTCTGGGTGAAGAAATATTTCCCTTTATTTGTCCTCACTTTCTTAGCTATGAGCTTTAGGGAGTGCCCCCTTGTCCTAGTATTGTGTGATAGAGAAAAGAATTTTTCTCTATCCACCTTTTCTATCCCATGCATGATTTTATACACTTCGATCAAGTCACCCCTTAAACGCCGTCTTTCAAGGCTGAAGAGACCAAGGCGTTGCAATCTGGTTTCATAAGGGAGGCGCTCCATTTCCTTAATCATTCTTGTTGCCCTTTTTTGCACCTTTTCCAGTTCCATTATATCCTTCTTGAGGTGCGGTGACCAGAACTGTACACAGTACTCCAAGTGTGGTCTCACCATCCATTTGTACAGAGGCAATACAACACTTGCTGACTTATTTTCGATTCCCTTCCTAATCATGCCAAGCATGAAATTTGCTTTTTTTTACTGCTGCTGCGCATTGGGTTGACATCTTCATCGAGCTGTCCACCAAAACCCCAAGATCCCTTTCTTGGGTTGTCTCAGAAAGTTTGGTCCCCATCAGTTGGTAAGTATAATTGGGGTTCTTTGCCCCGATGTGCATAACTTTGCACTTGTTTAGGTTAAAATGCATTTGCCACTTTGTTGCCCACTCACACAATTTCGAGAGATCCTTCTGGAGCTCCCGACAATCAGTTTCACTTTTCACTACCCAGAACAATTTAGTGTCGTCAGCAAACTTGGCTACCTCACTATTAACTTCTACATCCAGATCATTGATGAATAAATTAAAAAGTAAAGGTCCCAAAACTGAACCTTGGGGTACACCACTTCTCACTTCTTTCCATCCAGAGAATTGTCCATTTATTGCCACCCTTTGCTTCCTACAATTTAGCCAGTTACCAATCCAGGACAAGACCTGTCCTCTAATTCCGTGGCTGAAGAGCTTTTTTAGGAGCCTTTGGTGAGGGACTTTGTCAAAAGCCTTTTGAAAGTCAAGATATATAATATCAACTGGGGCCCCTTTATCTATGTATTTATTTACACCCTCAAAGAATTCTAACAAGTTAGTAAGACATGATTTGCCTTTGCAGAAACCATGTTGATTTTCTTTCAGCAATGCCTGTTTTTCTATGTGCCCTGTAATTTTATCTTTAATAATGGTTTCCATCAGTTTGCCTGGAACTGAGGTTAAACTGACTGGTCTATAGTTTCCTGGATCACCTCTGGATCCTTTCTTGAAGATCGGGGTTATATTTGCCTCCCTCCAATCCTCTGGTACAGTGCCTGATCTCAGAGAAAGATTATATATTTTAGCTAGAAGTTCAGCAATTCCACACTTGAGTTCCTTGAGAATTCTAGGGTGGATGCCATCTGGACCCGGCGATTTGTTGACGTTTAGTTTAGAAAGGCATGCAAGAACATCTTCTTTGTTTATCTCTATCCGGTTTAATTCTTCTATTTCCCTCCCTGGGAAAACTAATTCAGTGGCAGGCAAATGTTCTCTATCCTCCTCAGTGAAAACGGAGGCAAAGAAGTCATTTAGCCTCTCAGCAATCTCCTTGTCTTCTCTGATTATTCCCTTCTGACCATTGTCATCGAGTGGCCCAACTGTTTTTCTGGTTGGGTTCCTTCTCATTCTCTCTCTCTTTTTTTTTATAATTTTTTTATTAGATTTTTTAAAAACTTTTAACAATTATAACGTAATAACATATTAACTCAACTGAGAACAAACAAATTACATATTAAGAAAACAATACAAATAACTGCTCGGAACCCCCCTCCACAACACCCTCCAGCAACCCACTCCTCTTGTACTTTCGCTCCTCCTCCTCACCATCCGTAGCGCTAACTAAAATTCTCCCGAGCATCCTACAAAAATTATCTAATCCCTTAAACCCCCAACTACAGTTGAGAAACATAAACTAATATATATTATCTCCCTCCCCCCTCCCCCCCAGGCTTCCCAGAATGAATACAGGGTAAAAACGCAAGAAACCCCACTAAACTACTATGTTAAACTATTTAACCATATATCAAATCTAATTCTTTCAACTGATATTTCTTTTGCATATAATCAATCCATTTCTTCCAGTCCATCAAAAATGTTTCATTTGAGTGGTTCTTCAGGTATGCCGAAATCTTGGCCATCTCAACAAGATGGGTAACTTTTAACGTCCATTCTTCAATAGATGGTATTTCAGATGTCTTCCAATATTGTCCCACCAACAATCTTGCAGCTGTAGTCAAGTTCAAAATCAACTTAGTCTCTATGGTGGAACAGTCCTTTGTAATACCCAACAAAAACAACTGTGGTACAAACTCAATACGCTTTTTCAAAATATTTTGAAGAATCCACCATATTTTTATCCAAAAAGCCTTAATTTTTTTACAAGACCACCAAATGTGAAAATAAGTAGCGTCCATAGAATCACATCTCCAACATTTGGGTTGCAAATTTGGATACATAAACGATAATTTTTTTGGATCTAAATGCCATCTGTAAAACATTTTGTAAAAATTTTCTCTTAAGTGCTGAGCTTGTGTAAATTTGACATTTTTCACCCATATTCTTTTCCAAGTTTCCATCATAATTGGGTGTCCAAAATTACCTTCCCAGTTAATCATACAATCTTTAACTAATTCAGTTCCAGAATCAATTTCAATTAAAGCATCATATATTCTTTTAATATGCATCACTCTTCGATCTCTAATTTGTATAATTAATTTTTCATCCTTTAAGGAAAAACCCATCTTGACATCTTTTTGCCATCTGGCTTGAAGTTGTGCATAATAATACCAATTATGAGCTATACCTTCCTCCCTTAATCTGTCTAATGATTTCAGTTCTAGGCTATTCCCTTCTTTATTCAAGAGTTTATCATAGGGCACCACGTCTTGTATTTGTTGTATACCTACACTCTGTATTGCGTGCCTGGGAACTGTCCATAAAGGAATTTTACCATTTAACTTATAATAATACTTTTTCCAGACACGCAACACAGAGTTTCTTATTATATGCTCTTTAAAACCCCTATCCAATTTTTTATCATAAACTAAATACGCGTGGAACCCGTATACTAACCCATATCCTTCTATATTTAATATTCTTTCATTTGTTAAGTTAATCCAATCACTTATTGCCACTAGAACTGCTGCATAATAATATAATTTAAAATTAGGCACTTTCAAACCCCCTCTCTCTCTTGTGTCCTGAATAATTTTAAATTTAACCCTTGGTTTCTTGCCATCCCAAATAAATTTGTTTATACCTTTCTGCCATTCATCAAGATTTCCATCCTTTTTAAGTATTGGTAACATTTGAAATAAAAATAAAAATTTCGGCAATACATTCATTTTAATAGCGGCTATTCTGCCCAACATAGATAATTGTAATTTTTTCCAATTCTCCAATTCTTTTTGTACTTTACACCATAAGAGTTCATAATTATTCTTATATAATTTACCATTTGAAGCTTCTATGTAAATTCCTAAATATTTAACTTTTTTAACTATCTCGCATCCCGTTACTCTTTCCAAATCTTGTTTTAATTTATTATCAAAATTTTTAACCAACATCTTTGTCTTGGATAAATTTAATTTGAAACCTGAAACTTTTCCATAATTTCGAATAATTTCCATCAAACTCTGAGCCGATTGTATTGGCTGAGTTAGTGTCACAAGTAAATCGTCTGCAAAGGCACATAATCTATAATCATGTTGTCTAATTTGTACCCCCCTTAATTCCTCTGATGCTCTAATCCTGTTCAATAGTACCTCTAAAGTTAAAACAAACAATAAAGGGGATAAGGGACAACCCTGCCTAGTACCCTTCTCTATATTAAATGAATCTGTTAATTGTCCATTCACTATGATCTGTCCTGTTTGTTTCTGATATATAGCTGATATAGAATTAATAAACTGGTCCCCCATTCCCATCCTTACCACAAGCCTTTGCAGAAATGTCCAATTCAATCTATCAAAAGCTTTTTCTGCATCTAAAAACATTAAAACAGCCGGTACTTGGATATGTTTATCCAAATATTCCAATATATTAACAAGTTGTCTAACATTGGTTTTCATCTGTCTCCCTTGTAAAAAGCCAGTTTGATCCGGGTGGATCTTCTGTGTCAAAACTGTCATTAATCTATTAGCCAAGATTTTTGCAAAAATCTTGTAATCCGTATTTAACAAGGAGATAGGTCTAAAATTTTCTACTTGAACATTATCTTTGCCCTCTTTAGGAATCAAGCATACATTAGCCGTTTTCCAAGAGGGTGGAACCCGACCACCCTCTTGTATATTCACAAATAACTCCCTCAAATGTTCCACCATTTCCTCCTGTAAACACTTATAATAAATCGTGGTAAAACCATCAGTTCCTGGAGATTTTCCCAATTTCAATTGTTTAATTGCATCAATAATTTCTTCTGACTTAATCAAAGCATTTAATCTATCTCTTTGTTCCAAAGTAATTTCGGAAACATTTTGATTTTGTAAAAAGGCATCTATCTCTTTCTCTTGAACTTTTTCTTCAGCATACAATTTGGTGTAGAACTCTAGAAAAGCCTTCTTAATAGTTTCTTGATGAAATACTTCTTACCCCTTATATTCTACCTTCTCAATTAAACGGGATTTTTGTTTTTTCCTTAATGTATAAGCCAGCCATCTGCCAGGTTTATTAGCATTAAAAAAAGTATTATGTTTAGCATATTGTATATTCCTGGCAACCTGGTCGGTCATCAAAATATCAAATTGTTTCCGTAAAACCTTTATCCCTTCTTTAATATTACTATCATCTGGCTTATCTATTAATAATAACTCTTTCTTTCTTATTTCCGCTTCTAGAACTCGCCTCTTTTCCTCTTGTTTACGTCTATGCCTAACATTCAGTTCAATTAATATTCCGCGCATGTGGGCCTTACTAGAGTCCCACACCATTTCTATTGGTAAGCCTACATTCTTATTTAATCTAAAAAATTCCTTGATAGCCTTTTTACATTCTTGCACATACATTTCATATTTAAACAAATTTTCATTAAGTCTCCAGGATCTGCTTAAAAATTGGCCAGTCCTTAATTCCATCATAACTGGATTGTGGTCAGACAATACATTAGGTAAGATTTTAACTTTCTTTAAATTTAACATAAAATCACTAGTAGTTAAAATAAAATCAATTCTAGAAAATGATTGATGTCTGTCAGAGAAAAAAGTAAACTCTTGATCCCTACCATGTCTTTCTCTCCAAATATCTAACAAATTAAAATCATCTTTAATATCAAAAAAAGATTTAGGTAAGATTGAACGCGATTGAGAAACTAGTGAAATCTTTTTCTTGTCCAAACCAGCATCAAGGATTCCATTCCAATCTCCCATTAAAATACAAGATCTATAATCCAACTCTAATAACTTTTTGTGTAATGATTTATAAAACATACCTTGTTTTTGGTTTGGAGCATATATACCCATCAAAAGAACTTTCTTCCCATCCAGTAAAATTTCTATAGCTAAAAATCTACCTTGATTATCTGCTTCTATTAATTTAGCTTTTATATTATTTTTAACATAAATAACAATTCCATTTTTTTTATCTAAAGATGATGCCACAAAATGTGTACCCAGCTTATTATTAATCAAATATTTCTGGTCCGAAGATCTAATATGAGTTTCTTGTAGACAGATTACATCATTTTTACATTGCTTCAAATAATGAAATATCTTCTTCCTTTTTTGTGGAGAATTTAAACCGTTAACATTCCATGTCAAATATTTATTTGACATGGCCTTTACGTGAAAGCTTCTGCAAAGACCATTCCACTTCTTCCTGCCTCTTGGGTCTTGCTCCCATGGCTTCCATAGATGTCAGATCAGTTTGCTTGGTTTGAGTTGGTTGTATTTTTTCTCTTTGTTCAATAGCCTTAGTAGATTCACGTACACGCCTTGGATCTTTAGGCTTGTCTACTGCCAAAGGTTGAAAAATATCAATTGACTGCACTGGTTGTTCAACTGCTTTATCCATTTTTTTTGAGAATATATTGATGGTTGATAGATCTACTTCCCCAAAACCTAAGGGGGCAACCTTGGTTAAAGATTTAGAATTACTGCAATCTTCGGAACTTCAACAACCTCGACTAATTTCATCGGCCTTCTCATTCTCTTAATCTGCCAGGTTTTCTAGACTTGTGTCCTGAGATCACACCAAATCAATTATTATAAGCATGCCAGATAGCTAAACATAATCCACATATCCTGATTTTATGTTTCAATTTAGTTGGTCAATTATCATTGTCATGTCTCCAGACAACAAGGTGATTCCAGGAATAAATGGAACATGAGACAATCTTGTGATGCTTTAAGAATTACTGCTGTTGACTTTGTTAGAGGTTAGGCTGGTTCAGGAATAGAATATATTTAGAAATACCCATTTTAAGTTATACACTTAAATAACTTTGATATGAACTAGTAGTGCGATAGCTCCTATTCTTTGTATATACATATGAAGGTTTTCCCTAGATACAGTAACTCATATATAGTAAAGTGTTAGGCTCTAAAAACCAAGAGAAACACACCACGTTTCTTCCAAACAGTTTCCTTTATTATTCCTCACCTACAGACATAAATTTTGTCAGAGCAAAGCAAAGTACTTGCATCATTAAAGATATATCTGAGAACACCTAGAGAGGAACTGGATTACATTTTGGACTACAGTCTACCATAGTAAATAACTAATGGTCCATAATAACCAAGTTCATTTGGAACTAATAATATGCATATTGCCAGCTGGGATCTATTTTACATGGGTATCTTTCCTGGGCCTCTTGCTTCAACAGTTTCCCAGGTATTATAGCAGTAGTTTTTACTGGAGCACAAAAATTAGTAGTCCAATAAGATTGTTTTCACTTAAATGATTCTGTCTATATTTATTATCTTGTTATATTATTAATATGTTTTAGTTAAAGCAATATGTTATAGATGGTAGTAAATCTGCATTTATTAATCATAATTTATCCTCAGGGAGTATACTCACATAGATATTTCTATGAAATCTTATGTCATAAAACAAACCAGGTTTTGCTTACATAGTATTAATTCACTTGTCTTTATTGGTTCTTGATCTCTTATTTCATTATGTAAGTGTGATTATGATTTATGTATTCATTTATATATTTACAGAGAGCAGTATGCTGGCCTAGAAATCAAGATGTTCGTCTCCCACTCAAAAGGTTGAGAGTTCAATCCTAGGCAGTGGCAGATGTTTCTCTATCAGGGCACAAAGAGAAAATATTTGCTGCAAACTCCACATAGGCATCAGGACGGGCATCCGGCCAATAAACACTCAGCTCCATTCAGTTGCCCTGACTCCACCTCAAATAAAAGGGAATTTATAGAATATTGCAAATCTGAAAGTATATTTCTCCCCTTTTACAGCTCAAGAAATTAGGGAGAGTCCCTTCTGAGATGTTCGCTATGTTCGCATTTCTTTTACAGGCTGAACTGCTCTTATCTGACCACTTCACTGCCTGTGAGTCTTTCCACTGTGTCCCAAAGTCATTCCCAAATCCCATTACAACCAATGCAGGGGGAGAATCAGTAATTCAGGACTGCCTCTTCCAGCTAAAATTGAGCCTCACAATATGGGGATTTTGGGGGAAACTGCTTGTAATACCTCACTTTTGTGAAGCTAGAAGTGCTGAAGGGACCCTGTCCTCCCCCCCCCTAATTGGGAGGAGGAAGGAGAAAGGTCTCCAAAGCTATTTTGTTATGTAACATTTTTTTCTCCTGAAAAAAGACCTGTCCCTACCATGATGGCCTTCCCAAAAGCAAATGAAGATGGAATCTTAACTTGATTTTACATTTTGTTAACATGTTGACAACTTGTGACTTTTTTTTGTAGATTGTATAGAGAGTAAGGAAGATGACCTTTTGTGCAATCTTTTGGGGCTATTGTTGGAAATATTCAGGCTCCATTACTTAGGCAACAGGGGCCAACAAGGGCCCCCTCCTTCCTTTATGTTCAAAAGAACAAGGGAGAGTCAAGTTAAGACACTTTCTCAAATAACAGTTCTGGTTACAGCTTATCCTCCTGCTTAAATTTATTGCTGCTGACCATTACCCAATCATGTAGCCCCTGGATAAAACAAAGACGCCAAGTGTTAGATTCGCAGGTTGGAGGCATTAAGAGGAGCCGCATAGTGTAACAACAAGTCTTCTTTATTGTTCTCTTCCACAACCAGCAACAGCAAAAACGGCGTGCAGGCCTTTTATAGTGTCCTAGCCCCGGACAACATCAACCAATGAAAACAGACTGCTTTCGCGCCTTGCGCATGCGCGCACGGCTGGAGACAGCCAGTCTGGTCCCGGGCTGCTTTTGGTCTGCCTGGGACCCTTTGCAACATTTCTGACCCTGCTGAATGCTCCAGCAGGCTTAGGACATAACACCCCTCCCCCTGGATGTAACAACAATACCTTATTATATAGCAGCACAGGTACATGTGTTCAAAGAACTGGATGTTAATGTGAAGCACAATATGCCTGCACACAGGCAGAGCACTCTTACATTTATAATTATTCAAAGAAAAAAAATACAACAAATAATATGCTGGATAGAACACCCCTTTACTGAGTGTTTGTTCTGCATCTTGTTTAAGGACTAGAAAGGTTCCCTTGACTTGACAGAAACCTCAGATAGTCCTCAAGATGTTTGGGTGGGCCCATGGCCCGCTGTGACCTTCTGATGGCTAGTGAGTGTGCCTGGCCTGCCAGCTCGCCTGCTAGGCTAGGCAGACCAGGACTTTGATGTCCCAAATACTCAGGTGACTCACCCAGCTGCTGACTGGCTGGATCCTTTATATTTATTTATTTAATTATTTATTTGGGTTTGTATGCCGCTCCTCTCCAGGGACTCGGAGCGGCTAACAACATATATATAACAATAAATTACAATAAAAAAACCAAACAAAGATATCTAAAAAATGCAATAAATACACATTCAATTCAACAATCAACCATAATCATCCCCAGGCCTGCCGGCAAAGATGAGTTTTTAGATTTTTCCGGAAGGCCGGGAGAGTCGGAGAAACGCGGACTTCAGGAGGCAGTTGGTTCCAGAGGGCGGGTGCCACAACAGAGAAAGGCCTCCCCCTAGGGCCCGCCAGACGACATTGTTTCGCTGACGGGACCCGGAGGAGGCCGACCCTGTGTGCTCTCACCGGTCGTAGAGAAGTATGTGGCAGAAGGCGGTCCTGTAAGTATCCTGGTCCCATGCCATGAAGGGCTTTATAGGTGATAACCAACACCTTGAATTGGGCTCGGAGACCAATAGGCAACAAATGCAGCATGCGGAGAGTTGGTGAAATGTGGGCACAACGCGGAAGGCCCACAACTGCTCGCGCAGCTGCATTTTGCACTAATTGTAGTCTCCAAACACTCTTCAAGGGTAGCCCCATGTAGAGAGCGTTGCAGTAGTCGATCCTCAAGGTGACAAGGGCATGTGTGACTGTGAGGAGAGACTCCTGATCCAGGTAAGGATGCAACTGGTGCACCAGGCAAACCTGGGCAAATGCCCCCCTCGCCACAGCCAAAAAATGATGATCCAATGTCAGCTGTGGATCGAGGAGTACTCCCAAGTTGCGAACCTTCTCTGAGGGGTTTATAGATTCACCCCCCAGGGTAATGGAAGGACAGATAGAAGTGTCCTTGGGAGGCATCACCCACAGCCACTCTGTCTTATTGGGGTTGAGCCTTAATCTGTTAACACCCATCCAAACCCTCACAGCCTCCAGACACCAGCACATCACCTCAACCACTTCACTGATGTGGCCAGGAGTGGAAATGTACAGCTGAGTATCGTCAGCGTACTGATGGTATCTCACTCCGTGCTGGTAGATGATCTCACCCAGTGGCTTCATGTAAATGTTAAAAAGTAGGGGGGAGAGAACCGAACCCTGAGGCACCCCACATGGGAGTAACCTAGAGGTGGACCTCTGACCCCCCACAAACACCGACTGCGACTGACCAGTGAGATAGGAGGAGAATCACTGTAACACGGTGCCCCCCACTCCCAATCCCTCCAGCCGGCGCAGAAGGATACCATGGTCGATGGTATCGAACGCTGCTGAGAGGTCAAGGAACACCAGGAAAGAGGACTGGCCTCTATCCCGGGCCCGCCAGAGATCATCCATCAGAGCAACCAAAGCAGTTTCGGTGGAGTAGCCGGGCCTGAACCCCGACTGCAGAGGGCCCAGATAATCGGCTTCCTCCAGAGACCGCTGGAGCTGACGTGCCACCACCTTCTCAACAACCTTCCCCACAAAGGGCAGGTTGGAGACCGGATGATAGTTGGTCAAAATTGCTGGATCCAGGGAAGGCTTCTTGAGGAGGGGGCGCACAAGTGCCTCCTTTAAAGGAGATGGAAAGGACCCCTCCCTCAAAGAAGCGTTGACAATCTCCTGGATCCAGGTACGTGTCACCACCCTACTGGCCGAAACCAGCCAGGAGGGACACGGGTCCAACAAACGTGGCAGAACTTACAGCTCCAATGGCCCTGTCCACTTCCTCAGGCGTAACAGCCTCAAACTCACCCCAGATGACCGGACAAGAACATGTCCCTGTCCCCTCAACTGAATCATTATCAGTCGACTCTGCTACACAATTGGAGTCTAGGTCAGCCCGGATCTGAGCCACTTTTTATTTTATTTGGGTTTGTATGCCGCTCCTCTCCAGGGGACTCGGAGCGGCTAACAACATATACATAACAAAAAATACAATATAAAAAAAACCAACTGTGTCTGCGAAACAGTTGTTAAAGTCCTCAGCACTACCCTGCAAGGGAGGCCCCGGACCCCTCGGGTTAAGGAGGGACCGGGTCACCCTAAACAGGGCAGCCAGACGAGATTCCGCAGACGCGATCAAAGCAGAAAGACACAGAGATCTTGCCGCCTTAATCGCCTTCAGATAGGCTCTAATAAATGAGCTCAATCTGGTTCGATCAGATCCGGACTTACTTCGTCTCCATCGCTTCTCTAGACGACTCTTATGGCGCTTCATCCCCCTGAGTTCCTCGGTAAACCAAGGAGACCTCCTGGGGCCAGCACCATGGAGAGGTCGCAAAGATGCAATCCGGTCAATAGCCCCCTTCGCGGCCGTATTCCATGCCGCTACTAGGGACTCCGCCGGATTGTGAATGAGGGAGCTCAGTAATTCCCCAAGCGCCATTTGAAAACCAATAGGATCCATCAGGCGTCTGGGGCGGAACCACCTAATCGGTTCCGCCTCCCTGCGGGGAAGGATTGGGGCCTTAAAATTCAGTCGAAGCAGGAAATGATCGGTCCATGACAAAGGCATAATATCTACCGTATAACATTTCTGAGCCTGCTGAATGCTCCAGCAGGCTCAGGACATAACACCAAGGATAACCATATTGTTGTCCCAGAGACTAGTAAGAAAACACTTACCAATATTATGGAAGCAAGAAACATTGAAAGCTAACAGAATACGGTATTTTCATTACGGATGAGCCAGGTGGCTGGATTTTTTTTTTTACAGTATCCCTAATGTGATTTGTTTTGTATGAGCCGGCAATTATTAAGAATATTAAAAGATCTGTTTTTTATTCCTTCAACTCATGTTTGACCAGAAAACATCAGGGAGAGTATAAGCAATCAGTACCTTCTACGTTCCATTAGTAAAGTTGACTGCACTTAAAGATTGCCTTCCTGATACTCATTGTTCCAAGGGCATTTGAGCTGCTTTTGAGAAAGGGGAAATGAGCTTGTATTCCAAACTTGATTCAAGTTATTTTATTTTTCTAGGGAGTGCACAAAAGTTAGGCAATATATACCTAACTGTTTCAGGATGTTCCTGCTTCATAAAATGCTTAGGCATTTCTGGCACCACAAAGACCTATTGAACAGACATAGTGACTCCTATAAACTCCTAGTGCTTTTAAAACAAGTCTCCCTCCCACAAAACAGCTCATAGTTCTCCATAAAGCATCACAGATGCCTGATTTAAAGTGATTAACTGGAAGACATTCCCTCTGTACCAAAGATGTGCAATCTTTTGGGGCCAAGAGTTATGCTTGGCCATTGTGCAGCATTCTAGCCACTTTCCAAAAAGTGAGGGTGGAGCCAGGACAAAGGCACTTGGTTTTGATTTAAATTAAATATGAACAAAGTATATGCTGTTAATATAATTTGTGTAATAATTTCATCAAATTATTTTGTGAGCCAGAAAATTAATATTGTGAGCCACATCTGAGGCTTTCGGATGCGAGTGGTATATTCCTATACTCTATGCTGCAATTATGAGTAAAATAGAATTGTTATCTCTCTAGTGGATTACTTGGTTTATTTTTTTGCCTTTTCATGCATTCTTAACATTAATATTAAGGATAGAAATTTCACAGATGGGCTTTCCATCATATTGGATTATGAGCTTTTGATTCCAGCCTTCCATTTCCAAAGTAAGTTAAGATACCACTGGAGGTTACAAGTGTACCTTAATTTTCTATATCAGATAATATTAACTTAAGTTTTAAACTTATAATCAGATAAATTTATTTTTAAAGTGGAAGTTCCCTTTAGAGTGGTGGTGTGGAACTACTAAAGACAGTGGGCAGAACTTGGTGACTCAGAGTGAATGGATTCTTTATGCAAAATTATTTAAACCGGCAGAAGTGGAAAGCCAGTATAATTCTATCTCCGCCCATTAAGATATTCATCTTTTTGTTAGAGGGCAAAAGGAAAAAACTAAAATTTAAAAGATTCAGATCAAACGTATATTCTTACAGTATATGGTACGTTTAGTTGTTTATCAAAACAGAATATAATGGATAAAGGTTTCTGCAAAAAAAATCTTCTTTTAAAATAGGTATATGTCTCATTGTAGTTGGAAAGCAAAGGAATAGAAACTAGTCTTTCTTTAAGTTCCAAACCTTGTACTATCTCAATATTAATACTATCTTACTACTTATTGATGCTACATTAATTTTTCTCATCACTATACATTTTTCAATATAGTTCTATTCAAGATGATAATAGCTCATAATAGAATATTGTCCTTAAAAACAACTTTTCTTTGAACCACTTGTAAAAGAAAAAAAGTTAAAATGGGATAAAAATTTGTAGGTCAATACACACTTAAACTTTTGGAATTTTTTTTTAAACTACAATACGTATTAGATATCACTCTTTTTTGCATGAGCCATTAGTCTCTTTTCTCATAATAAAGAGGGATTTTTTTAATAATAAAAAGATCAAAATAAGAAAGAATAGAATTTTTTTCTGCAAAAGCCATTCTAGCTTCTTTCCAGCAAAAATTACATCTGTTTGCACTATCTCTGTGTCTCACCTATTCTGTTTTAACTTTCTTTCCATCTTATACCAATGGAAGAATAGCACCACAAATTCATTTTTAAAGAAAAGAAAGTTTACAGATACCCTTGAGAAAAGGGGAAGGGGAAAAGTAGGATCTATTCATAAATCAGAATTCATTCCGTCAAGACACAAATTTACTTCTTTCCTTACCTCTTCACATCTTTTCAACTCACATATTAATCAGAACATACTTGCACATATCTTGTAGAAGTATATTGGGAACTATGTAAAAGATATTTTAGATCATGGAGACCAGGTAGTATTTCACTCATCCTGAATGAATGGAAGAGAGTCTTGGTGGGATGACTCCATTGGCTGGAACATAGTGATGAAAAGATACAATTTGCTCAAAAGAAATGGAGGGAATGAAAAACAGGGGGAATTCACACCATACATTAAAATTAACCATTCCTACTCAAAAATCCAAGTGAATTAGCTCAGCAGTGCTATAGAGTGCATCTGGATTAAAGTAAGTGGAAGAAGCAATACTCTTGATCATATCTCCTCTTGCCCACTCAATCAAGAAGTAAGCATGACTAATTCTTCCCAAAACAAATTGTAGGTGTTTCAAAGAGGCATAAAGCCATAATGTTGAGAGATTTAATTACCCTGACATCTACTGGAGGGACACATTTTTCACTGAAGACCAAAAAATTCCTCTCTTGTTTTGCTATACCCCCAGTCTTTCAGAGTGTAGAGATGGGCACAGCTATCTTTGATGCTAACAGAAAGGGAAGACTTAGTTGAGGAAATGGATGTAGCAGAAACAGTGGGGGAAAGTGACCATGTAATGCTGAAATTCTTTAGTTTAAGAGAGACTGAGAATAGTAAAACATGTATCTTGGGCATCAACAAAGATAATTTTAATACTACAGCAACTATAGACTGGCCAGTCTGACTTCAGTATCTGGGAAGATTTTATAGTAGATCATAAAAAGATACATCTGTAACTACTTGAAAACAATATGGAAATTACCAGCAGTCAACATGGATTTCTCAATAGCAAATCTTGCCAAAATAAACATGTCTCATTTTACGATTTGGTAACAGCCTTAATAGAGTATGAGAAAGTTATAGAAATAATTATCTTGCCTTTAGCTAGACATTTCATAAAGTACACCATGAGATGATAAGTACACCATGACAGTTCCTCATTAGGAAACCAAGGTCAAATGAACAGGTATATTGTTCTGTTTCAGGCAAAGAGGCATTGAGATGAAGCAACAAGTTCCAACAGTTCTCCTTTATTGCAAACACCAACAGAGCAGATTTTAAAATGGTGCGGCCCCCTTTTATAGCCCCCCAGCACAATACCTTGCTGGCCAATCATTGCAAAGGATCTTTTCCCGCCGTGCGTGTGCACACAAGGCTGGGAGCAGCCTTTCTTGTCCCGGGCATCCACATGGTCTGCCCGGGCCAATCACTGCAGCCTGTCCCTGCCGGCCCAGGACATAACACTTCTCCCCCCTTGGCTAAAATAATAAGGCACACTTATTATTTTAAATACTCCAACACTCCATTGCATTGCTTACGTTGCATCTATATATACACAACACCGTAGTCTTGCTACCGCCATGCTCCCACTCCCCTTGAGCTGCATTACTTAACCCAAACTGCTAGGCCTGCCCATGAACTGACAAGGACCGTACATAATCTTGTAAGTATTTGGGAGGACCTCTGGCCCGCCCTGATCTTCTCATGGCCAGTGTGTGTGCCTGGCCTGTCAGCTCACCTGCCAGGCTAGGTAGACAAGGACTTTGTTGCCCCAAAGACCCAGGGGAACCACCCAGCTGCTGACTGGCTGGATCTGCTAAATCCAAGTCAGGGTTCCTTGGGGGGTGTGGAATTCCCCAAGTCCAGTGGTGGGGTGGAATTCCCCAAGTCCACAATAGACTCCTCTTGGGAGCACTGGAGTGGCCTGAGTGCCAGAGGCCGGAGCTGCCTCCATGGCGAACCCCCTTTCTGCAGACTCCCTGTTTGGAGCAATAGCTGAAACCTGGGGATGTTGGAGAGACTGTGGTCTCCAATCGTAATTGTGGTCCTCCCCCCCCGAGAGCCGAGCCAGGAGTGGAAGAGTTGCTAGAAAGCCTCCAGCGCAGTTGGTCAATGTGACGTTGGATTACATGACCATCGTCCAAGGCCACTTCGTATGACAGCGGCCCAGAGACCTTGCCTACCACTGCTGTGACCAAGAGATGTTCTGGTCCATAGTTCCTTGCCCAGACTGGATTGCCCACTTGTAGTCTCCTAGGTGCCCGCAGCTGTGACACCTGTGAAGCCACCTGGTCTGGCTGCAATCTGTCCAGTTTCGTGATGAGGCGGTGACCCCAGCAGAGTTCAGCTGGGCTCTTTCCAGTACCTGTGCAAGGTGTGGTGCGGTGGCACAGAAGAAAGTCCGCTAGCCTGTGATGCCAGGTGCCGTGAGTGATCCTCTTTAAGGCATCCTTGGTTGTGTGCACCATTCATTCAGCCTGTCCATTGGAAGCTGGATGGAATGGTGCAGATATGGCATGCCGGATCATGTTGGCCTGGAGGAATGCCTTGAACTCAAACGACGTGAATTGGGGCCCGTTGTCAGAGACAAGGACATCTGGAAATCCATGTGTGGCGAAGATCCCTCTCAGCACCTGGATGATCCTAGCAGTGGTAGTGGAGGAGACAGGCACGACCTCTAGCCACTTGGAATGGCTGTCCACGAGAATTAAGAAGAATTGCCCCTGAAAGGGCCCAGCATAGTCGATATGGACCCTCAACCATGGGGTATGAGTCTCCTCCCACCTATGAACTGGGATCTGGGGCATCTCCAGCCTTGACTGTTGACAAACAGTGCACCCATGGACCTGGGCCTCGACGTCTTTGTCGAGCCCAGGCCACCAAAGATGGCTGCGTGCTAATGCCTTCATCTGGACTATTCCTGGATGTCCCTCATGCAGAGACTACAGGACTCTAGTCCTCAATGAGGTTGGGATTACTACCTGGCTACCCCATAGGACACACCCCTTGAAGGTGGAAATCTCATGCTTCCTCTGCCAGAAGCTCTGGAATTCTGAACCTGGACATGTGTCAGGCCATCCAGACAACGCCCAGGTCAATAGGCGTGTTAGTGTGTGATTGGTGGCTGTTTCTACAGCCACGTCCCTAGCATTGAGGGGAGATTCAGGCAAGTCCTGAATAGACAGGATGCGGTTGGCAGGTGCTGGATCTGCCTGTATCTGCTGTAATGGCAACCAGCTGAGACCATCTGCATGACCCATTTCTTTGCCTGGCTTGTGAACCAGTGTATGGTCATATGCAGACAGGAAGATAGACCACCTCAGCATTTGTGGGGATATTATGTGTGGGGTTTGTTTGTTCGTTGTGAACAACCCCAGCAGTGGCTTATGGTCTGTAAAGACCGTGAAGTGGCGGCCATATACGAAGTCATGGAACTTCTTTATGCCAGCCACTATGGCTAAGGCTTCCCTATCTATCTGTGCATAATTGCGTTCAGCTGATGATAGGGTTCTAGAGTAGTATGCTATTGGGACTTGCGTTCCATCAGCCTTCAAATGACTTAATACAGCCCCAATCCCATAAGGGGATGCATCACAGGCGATGCACACTGGCAAGTTCTTATTGAAGTGCGCGAGGACCGCATTTGAAGAGAGCAAGGCCTTGACCTCTTTGAAGCTCTTTTCATGTGCTTGTGTCCACTGCCAAGGGGCCTGTTTGTCCAAGAGCCAGTGTAACGGCTCAGCCACTGCAGCCTTATGAGGAAGGAATGAGTGGTAAAAATTTAGCAGTCCTAGAAAGGCCTGAAGTTCACCCTTGGATTTGGGGCTTGGGGCCTGCTGAATTGCTTGCAGCTTGGATTCAGCAGGGTGGATGCCCTGAGCATCAATGCAGAGTCCTAGAAACTCCATGGAGGTAACCACGATATTGCACTTGTCTTGCTTAAGCTTCAGCCCCGCTTGGCGGAAACGTAGTAAAACGGTTCTCAGCCTTTCGGCTAAATTGTCAGCTGAGTCCCCAGCGATGAGGACATCGTCAAAGTATGGGCAAATGTCATGGATATTTCGGAGTGTTCGCTCCATTACACTCTGGAAGATGCCGGGGGCCACGTTTACTCCAAATTGCAATCTTTTTACCTTGAATGCCCCCCCTTTGAGTCACTATAGTTTGGGCCTCGGCCATTTCCTCATCAACTGGCAATTGTTGATAGGCCTGAGCCAGGTCAAGCTTAGCAAAGATCTGGCCCCCCTTGAGGGAGGCTAGAATGTGACTGACCACTGGTACTGGGTACGAATGCTGCAGCAGCGCTTTGTTAAGCATGCACTTGTAGTCCGCACAGATTCGGACTTCACCATTGGCCTTCAGTGGCGTAACTATGGGCGTTTCCCATGGACTACTGTCCACAGGCTCTAAGATACCCTGCTGACTATTATGTCCATGATTTGGAAAAATTCTTTCCATTCTGCATTTTTATTCCTTGAAACATGGGATGTTTTTGCAGAATTCATTAGTTGGCCTACTTGATTAAAGTTTAAAAAAAAAAAAGAATCTCCCCCACTATCAGGACTGCAGCCATCACCAGCATGGATACTGTTGTGTCCTGAGCCTGCAAAAGCAGGCTCGGGACGTTGCATTGATCCCAGGCATTCCAAGGCTCCCTGGGACCAGACTGATTGGTGCCAGCCTTGTGCGCATGCGCAAAGCGCTGGCTGGCCAGGAGCAGACTGAGTGGCATCAGCCTTCTGCGCATGCGCAAGGCAAGAAGCGCTACGATACATTGTTCGTCTTTGACTGAGACTCTGATCTTAAAAAGAAGTCTGTTTTGCTTTTGCTGTCATTGTTGTGAGAGAGTTACAGAAGAATAAAGAACTGTTGAAGTAGCCATGTGTCTTCATCATTTGTACTCGAACAAAGAACACAACATTGGCAACGAAGGTGGGATCCTTTGCAAACGAAAGAAGAAGTTTTGAGGACTTATCCAAGAAGTCCTGAAGAGGGAAAACGGCGTCTGAATCAGCATTCCAGCCTGCCAGTACAGAGTCGCTGGAGGGTGAGTTCGGCTACAGGACCCTTTCCCTTAGAGTAGTTTGCAGAGGAGCAAGTGGTGAAGCTTGTAACTAAGCATGGCGAAGATTGGGCGTTTGTCTGATTTTGATGTCTCACCCAGAGAGATGGAATTCTTATGTAGCAAGGGTGGAGAATTACTTCAGAGTAAATCAAATTAGAGAAGATGGCTTGAAGGCTGCAACTCTGTTGTGTGTTTGTGAACAGGAAGCTTTTGAAATTGCAGAGAACCTGGTGGCCCCTGCACCTCTGGAGTCAGTGACATATACTGACTTGAAGAAGCTGTTGAAGGAACACTTCCAGCCAAAGTTGTCTGTTATTGCTTGGAGGCACGTGTTTGAACAGAGGGACCAGAGGCAGGGTGAATCTGCTAAGGAGAGCAGCCAGACCTTGTGAGTTCAAAGATCTGGAAGAGAGGCTGCGAGATTGATTTGTTTGTGGGCTAAGGAACAGAGACTTGCAGCAGAAGATTTTTGCTAAGGAAGAAGTCTTCTTCCAAGATGCGCTATGAGAGGTGACAGCTGAGGAAGCAGCAGGCGGGGCTTTGAAGACCTTACGGCTCACCAGAAGTTCTCCAGAGACAGCTACCGTCCATCAAGAGGACGCTCGAGAAGAATCGGACGTGGATCCTGAAGAAGAGGTGAATAGGATTTCCTAGCCAGCTGAAAGGAGGCAGAAGGAATGTCCAGAAAAGGCCCCAGCATCTCTTCAATGCTTCGGGTGTGGAGGTCGCCACAAGCGAGCTGACTGCAGGTTTCGTTCCGCCATCTGCAGAGCATGTGGCAGTCAAGGCCAGAAGGTCCAACCTCGTGAAGAATTGCGTCTGAAAAGTACCAGGGTCCCCAGCCAACATAGGGTGGGTTTCTGTGCATCATGCAAGAGTATTTTAAGGACAGGGACGCATAAGCCCCTTAAGAAGAAACTGTCCATTAACATAAGGTTGCAAGGGGTTCCCTTATCAATGGAGATGGACACTGAGTCCACTCTCTCCATTATCTCCATTAATACCTTCAAAAGGATATGCAGCAGCAGTGGCATTCGAGTTAAACTCAGTCCATCCAATCTAATACTTACAGATTTTCAGAATTCTATGGTGTGTGTTAAGGGGGAGGCCACCCTTAGAGTACACCATAAGGATTTTGAGGGTCCCCTAGATGTGGTAGTTGTTGGGGGTGAACGTACGAGTCTTATTGGACTCGATTGGTTCGAGGCTCTGGGAATCCAGGTAACTGGGCTGCACAGCTTGCAAACGTTGAGCCTTGCAGAAGTCTGCAGGAAGTTTGCAGATGTGTTTAGTTCAGAGTTAGGATCCTACAAGGGCCTCCAATTTTGCTACGGTTAGACCCAACCATCACGCCCATCAGGGTTAAAACTAGGAGGTACCTTTTGCCCTCAAGAGTAGGATTGATGCTGAGCTGGACAAATTGTTCCAGCAGGGCATTCTGGAACCTGTGGACTCAAATTCATGGGAAACCCCCATAGTAACACCTCTAAAGGCTAACGGGGACATACATATATGTGCAGACTATAAATGCACACTGAATAAGGCGCTGCAACAGCACGCTTATCCAGTGCCTGTGGTAAGTCACATTCTGGCTTCCCTCAAGGGGGGGCGTACTTTTGCGAAGCTTGACCTGGCTGAAGCTACCTGTTGATGAGACAGCTGCAGAGTCCCAGACTATTGTAACTCACAGAGGGGCATTTAAGGTCAAGAGACAGCAATTTGGGGTAACTGTAGCCCCTGGCATATTCCAAAGTGTCATGGAGAGCACACTTCAAGGTATTCCTCGGGTCTGTCCATACTTTGATGATGTCCTCATTGCTGGAGAGTCATCTCAAAATTTGGCTGAGAGATTAAGGGCTGTCTTGCTTTGTTTTCGAAAAGCAGGCCTTAAACTGAAGAAAGAGAAATGTAAGACAGGAGTCACTTCTACTGACTTCTTAGGATTCAGATAGATGCTCAAGGCATTCACCCTGCTGAAACTAAATTGCAAGCCATCCAGCAGGCCCCAAGCCCCAAGTCTAAGAGTGAGCTGCAAGCCTTTTTGGGGCTATTAAATTTTTATCATGCATTCCTCCCACATAAAGCTGCTATGGCAGAGCCATTACTTAGGCTCTTAGACAAGCAGGCCCCTTGGCAGTGAACTAAAGTCCATGACAAGAGTTTCAATGAAGTTAAGGCCTTGTTCACGTCTAATGCTGTATTAGCACATTTCAATGAGCAACTGCCTGTTTGCATCGCATGCGATGCATCTCCTTATGTAGTGGGAGCTGTACGTAGCCATCTGAAGGCTGATGGGACACAGGTCCCTGTGGCCTACTATTCAAGGACTCTGTCTTCTGCAGAGCGGAATTACATTCAAATTGACAGGGAAGCTCTGGCCATAGTGGCTGGCATTAAGAAATTTCATGGCCACCATTTCACGGTCTACACTGACCATAAGCCTCTGTTGGGTTTGTTTACCACTAATAAACAGACCCCACATATCATTTCTCCTTGTATGCTGAGATGGTCCATTTTCCTGTTAGCATATGACTATACATTAGTTCACAAACCTGGAAAATAAATGGGCCATGCAGATAGCCTGTGCAGATTACCCCTGAACCAAGTAGAACCAGATCCTACTCCAGCTGTTAATATTCTGTCCATTCAGGAGCTGCCTGAGTCTCCCCTCAATGGTAGGGATGTGGCTGCAGAAACTGCCACTGATCACACGCTTACACGCGTGCTGACCTGGGCGCTGTCAGGATGGCCTGACAAGTGCCCTGATACTGAGTTCCAAAGCTTCTGGCACAAGAAGCATGAGTTGTCCACTTTTAAGGGTTGCCTGTTATGGGGTAGCAGGGTAGTGATCCCAGCCTCATTGAGATCTAGAATCTTGATCTCTCTGCATGAGGGACATCCTGGTATAGTCAGGATGAAAGCGCTTGCGCGTAGCCATCTTTGATGGCCTGGGCTCAATAAAGCCATCGAGGACCAGGTGCACGGATGCCAAGTGTGCCAACAGTCTCGGCCTGAAATGTCTCAGGCCCCAGTACGTAGGTGGGAGGAAACTCAAACCCCATGGTCTAGGGTACATATAGATTATGCTGGGCCCTTTCAGGGGCAATTCTTCCTGGTTGTTGTTGTTGACAGCCATTCCAAGTGGCTAGAGGTTGTTCATTTTTCATCCACTACTACTGCCAGGAAATCCAGGTGTTGAGAGGAATTTTTGCATCACATGGTCTTCCAGATGTTCTGGTGTCAGATAATGGGCCTCAATTTACCTCTTCTGAGTTCCAGGCTTTTCTTCAGGCCAATCTGATCTGCCATGCAACTTCGGCTCCCTTCCATCCATCTACCAACGGACTGGCAGAGAGGATGGTGTGAACTACCAAAGATGCTCTCAAGAAACTGACTTATGGTAACTGGCATCACAGGTTAGCAGATTTCCTTCTTGCACACCGCACCACACCATGCACTGCCACAGGGAAGACCCCTGCTGAAGTCCGCTGGGGTCACCTCATCACTAAACTGGACAGGCTGCACCCTTACCAGGTGGCTTCACAGATGTCACAACCGTGAGCACCTAGGAGACTCCAGGTGGGTGATCCGGTTTGGGCAAAAAACTATGGGCCTGGTCATCTCTGGGTCACAGCTGTGGTCTGCAAGGTCTCAGGACCGTTATCATACGAAGTTGCCTTGACAGATGGCCGCATTCTGTGCAGACACATAGACCAACTGCGTTGGAGATTGGACTCTCACCTTTCCGCTCCTGGCTCGGCTCTTGGGGGGGGGAGTACCATAACATGCATTCTGGGGATCAGTTTCACAGATCATCGCTAGCCGCTGCTGAGGCTATTGGGGAGTCATCCCAAGGTTCCACAAGTGCTCCTAACAGGAATTCAATGGATAGGGGGTCGTCCCACACATTCATAATTACCCCAGACAGGGAGATTGACCGGGGGTATCCAAACAATCCACAAACTGCAAGAGAAGAAGAATTCCAACAGGGGTGCTTGTCCAATTCCGCAACTGCTCCCAAAAGGAGGTCCCCAGCAAGGGGGGTTGCCAGGGAAGTGACTCCTGACTCTGGCACCTTGGGCATGTGCTCCGAGGCCACTGGGTACTGGGGCACTTCCGATACCCAGCATTCTCCATCTTCTGGCCTTGGGTTTGAGAGACAGTGTTCCCAAGAAGGATCCATTGTGGACCCGGGGACTACCACCCCTCCAAGGTACGCTGGCTTGGACTTAGAGGGTCCAGCCAGCCAGCAGATGGGTGAGTCAACCCGGTATTTGGGGCAGCAAAGTCCTGGCCTGCCTAGCCTGGTAGGCGAGCAGGTGGGCCAGGCAATCTCTTCCAGACTTAGAAGGTCACAGCGGGCCAAGTGCCCACCCAAACATGTTAGGGAATTTGTGAAGTTGTTGTCAAGTCAATAAGGCTATTTCAGGAGGATGTTGTAATATTTTTTTATTTCGGAAACATTCAGGCATTACTGAAAGTGAAGGAGGGTTGTCTGAAGGACAACCAATTATCCAGACTGATTGCATTTGATTACTGGACCATATAACACTCCTGCCAGTGAATGGTACACCTGTGTGTGTACAAGGTATGTTCCATGTAGGGGGGAGGGGTGTTGTGTCCTGAGCCTGCAAAAGCAGGCTCGGGATGTTGCATTGGTCCCGGGCATTCCAAGGCTTCCCAGGACCAGACTGAGCGGTGCCAGCCTTGTGCGCATGCGCAAGGCAAGAAGCGCTACAATACATTGTCCGTCTTTGACCGAGACTCTGGTCTTAAAAAGAAGCCTGTTTTGCTTTTGTTGTCGTTGTTGTGAGAGAGACTGAGAAGAATAAAGAGCTGTTGAAGTAGCCATGTGTCTTCATCATTTGCACTCGAATAAAGAACACAACAGATACAATTCACCCCAACTCCTCCATCCCTTCTCCTCTCTGCCTCTTTCTCCCTCAGCCCGAGTCCCAATAGACTCTTGGTACCTGCTTTGGCTAATGGAGGGAGAGGGGAAAGGACAGATGCAGAATTTCATAAAGAACCTTGAACCTAAAGTGACAGCAGGGAGTGCTGCTCTCTGAATATTGGATTAAGACTGTCTCCAGTCATATTGACATACCTATAAGAAAGAAGCTAACCAGCCAGCCAGCCACTCCACTTGTTTTAGTACCCTATGAATATTTCAGTATTTCATATAAGCTCCTTCCCTGCTCCAATAACCTTTTTGGCTCAGAAAGCTTGTTCCCTTCAAATGCCCACCAGCTGCATCACCCATGGGGTCATTATATCTGATCAGTAGACCCACTAGACCCACCCCATACTTTACACTTTAGATAGCTGCCTGTCCTAATTAAGTCAAAGGCAGAGTTTTGGTGGAGATTGATGCTAATTTTAGCTAATTTTAATTTCAAATGCATTTGCTACTGATGAAAAATACCAGCTGAAAAGATTCCCAGAAAGCCCTTAGTCAGGGAATAGGTACTTTCATAGCCTAGGCCTCCCTCACACATATTTTTATGTAACACCATAGTCTCCTGATTTATTCATTGGAATGACAAAATAAAAGCTGAAAGAAGGAAAAAGGTACAAGATATGGTTCTGTTTCAAACAGCCTTGCCCAGCTATTGCCATTAATAACATACAAGTTAGATAAATATATAAATCAAAACTAGTAAATCAGAATGCCTGTTAGGTTAAATATAATGGATTTGCATTATGAAGAAGAGTCAGAGTTAGTTAAGCTTGTTCACTTGCATGTTTTAGTTCAGCCAGAAAGGAAATAAAAGCTCTTGCTTCCATTACAGTAGATATAATTTAAAGTGTCATACCAATTGTGATTAATCATTCTAATGATGGTAGTAAGCCATGGTTTGAGGCTGGCTTGTTTACATTAGCCATAGTAAACTTCAAGGGCCTGAATGGCATCCAAACTATAGTGAGCATAGATGAAAAAGAAAGCCTTTAAGCATTTGGTGTTCATCCTATTGAGGCAAATAGGTAGATCAGAAGATCTTTTAATCTAGGGATAGACAACTTTGTTTGATTTTCTGCAATATTGGAAGTACTATAATTTTTTTAAAAAAGTTAAAATTTCATGAAATCATATATAAGAAACCAAAGATCTGTCAAGGGTTATTCACATTTTACCATGAACTAAAGTGCTGGTTACCAGCACAATATAGATCAATTCATGAAAGTCATAGGGATCAGTGGCAATTGAACTAGACTTCAAAGACAAATTTAAGATTACAAGCTTATATCTACAGAAATGCACATGACCCAGGACAAAGTCTCTCCAGAATGTACATAGGTCAATATAAAAGAGAAAAAAAGTGACATTACCATAGGTGTATATTACAGGCCACCCAACCAACCAGAAGAAACAGATGAACTCTTTGCCAACCAGTTAACAAATGTATGTAGGAAGCACACCACAGTAGTAATGAAGATTTCAACTATCCAGATATCAACTGGGTGACAAACTCTGCAGCGAGGGGGAGATCAAACAGATTTCTAACCAACCTAGCTGACAACTTTGTCACCCAAAAGGTGGGGGAGGGAACTAGACACAAAGCTATACTGGACTTACAAATAGAGAAGAAGCGATAGAGGGAATCAAAATTGCCGGAACCTTGGGTGAAAGTGACTACGTCATACTGTAATTTAATATAATACAAACACTAGCAATAGAAAACAATCCAACCAATGTCCTAAACTTCAAAATATCCAACTTTGACAAGCTCAGAGAGAACCTAGGAAAGATCCCATGGATGAAAATCCTAAAGGGGAAAACCACCCAAGAAGCATGGGAAACCCTGAAAAACATGATCACAAAAGCCCATATCAGCACAATACCATTGAGAAAGAAAAACAAGAAATTCAGGAAGAAGCCAGCATGGCTGCACGAAGATCTCATGAACAAACTAAAAGACAAAAAGGACAAATACAAGAAATGGAAAGAGGGGCACATAACCAAGGCTGATTATCAGCAAACAGCCAAAACACGCAAAGGTGAAGTCAGGAAAGCAAAAGCTCAGAATGAACAAAGACTTGCAACAGAAATTAAGGATAATAAAAAAAAGTTTCTTCCAACATATTAATAACAAGAAAAAAGTCAAGAAAACTGTAGGTCCACTAAAGGAGAGAAGATGGCAACGAAATTACAGGCAGCAGGGAGAAAGCTGAGCTGCTTAACTCATACTTTGCATCAGTCTTCACACAAAAAGAAACCATAGCCCAACACATAAAAAAAACCACTGCAAAAGACATACTAGAAACAAAAATCAAAATAAACAAAAAAATGATAAGAGAACACCTATCCAATCTTGATGAATACAAATCACCAGGACCCGACAGATTACATCCCAGAGTTCTGAAAAACCTGGCAGATGTTATCTCAAAACCATTGCACCACATCTTCCACAAATCCTGGATCACCAGGGAAGTACCTGAGGATTGGAAAAGGGCTGATATGGTCCCCATCTTCAAGACAGGAAAAAAACAGACCCAGAAAACTACAAACCAATCAGTTCCCTTCCCAGATACCTGGGAAGATCCTAGAAAAGATAATCAAAAACCAGATCTATGAACAACTAGAAGCAAACAACATCATAACTAGCAGCCAGCACGGGTTTGTTAAAAACATCATGCCAGACCAATCTGATCTCCTTCTTCAATAAAATGACTAACCTAGTAGACCAGTGAAACGCTGTGGACATAGTATACCTAGATTTCAGTAAGGCATTTGACAAAGTAGACCACAACCTACTCCTTGGTAAGCTAGAAAAAGGTGGAATAGACAACATCACAACCAGATGGATTTGTAGCTGGCTGACAAACTGTAGTGAATGAGTAGTCCTCAATGGCACTACATCCACATAGAGAGAAGTAAGCAGTGGGGTACCACAAAGTTCCGTCTTAGGCCCAGTACTCTTCAATATCTTCATAAATGACAAGGGAATTGGAGGGGAACTCATCAAATTCGCAGATGACACTAAACTGTCAGGAGTAGCCAACACCCCAGAAGACAAACTCAGGATCCAAAAAGATCTTGACAAACTCAAACAATGGGCCCTATCCAACAAAATGAGTTTCAATGTGGAGAAAAGCAAAAGCAAAAGGCTCGCAGGCCCTTTTATATGGCCAGAAGCCCGGACAGTGACAACCAATAGGAATAGAGTGTTTTCGTGCCTTGCAAAGGCCAGCGCCACTCTGTCTGGTCCCGGGCAGCTTTTGGAATACCCAGGACCAATGCAATGTCCTGAGCCTGCTTTTGCAGGCTCAGGACACAACACCCCTCCCCCCTAGATGGAACATACTTCGCGTACACACATGTACGTCATGCATTGGGAAGAGTGGCATACAGTTGCATTATTCAAATGCAAAGAGTGTGGAATACTTGAGTCTGCCCTCAGGCAACCCCCCTTCAATATTTATTAATACAAATAAATGTATCCAAAATAAAAAAATAATACAAAATAATCTACCCACAAGTTACTCCCGTTATTCAGGGGCATCATGAACAGGTCCCTCATGATTTGACAGCAACCTCACAAAGTCTCTCAGATGTTTGGGTGGGCCCTTGACCCACTGCAACCTTCTAAGGCCCGGAGAGATTCCCTGGCCCACCTGCTCGCTTACCAGGCTAGGCAGGCCAGGGCGTTGCTGCCCTAAATCCCCAGGTGCCCCTGGTGAGGGTGCCTGGCCTACCTGTTCACCTACCAGGCTAGGCAGGCCAGGACTTTGCTGCCCCGAATACCCGGTTGACCCACCCCACTGCTGGCTGGCTGGACCCTCTAAGTCCAAGCCAGCATACCTTGGAGGGGTAGAAGTCCCCTACTCCACAATGGACCCCTCTTGGGAACACTGTCTCTCGAGCCCAAGGCCAACAGATGGAGAGGGCTGGGTAGCAAAAGTGCCCCAGTTCTCTGTGGCCTCAAGCATGTGCCAGAGGTGCCAGAGTCAGGAGTCGCCTCCATGGCAATCCCCCTTGCTGGTGACTTCCTTTTGGGAGCAATTGCAGAATTAGGCAAGCACCCTTGATGGAATTCCTTTTCTCTTACTGCTAGTGATTTGTGTGGATACCCCCGGTCAGTCTCCCTGTCTGGAGCACTATCTGACATATGTGAATACTGTGGATACCCCCGGTGTGACTCCCTGTTTGGAGTAATTATGGATGTGTGGGATGACCCTCTATCCAGTGAATTCCTGTTTGGAGTACTTGCGGAACCTTGGGATGAATCCCAAAAAGCCTCAGTAGCAGCTAATGAGGGCCTGTTAGGCCTGGGAAATTGTGACCCAGAATGCATATTATGGTCCTCCCCCCCCCCAGAGCAGAGCCAGGAGCGGAAGGGTGAGAGTCCAGTCTCCAATGCAGTTGGTCTATGTGTCTGCGAAGAATGCAGCCATCCCCCCAAGGCAGCTTCGTATGACAATGGCCCAGAGACCTTGCAGACCACAGCTGTGACCCAGAGATGTCCAGGCCCATAGTTTCTTGCCCAAACCGGATCGCCCACCTGGAGTCTCCTAGGTGCCCACGGTTGTGACATCTGTGAAGCCACCCGGTCAGGGTGCAGTTTGTCCAGTTTAGTGATGAGGCACGACCCCAGCAGAGTTCAGCAGGGTTCTTCCCTGTGGCTGTGCATGGTGTGGTGCAGTGTGCAAGAAGGAAATCTGCTAACCTGTGATGCCAGTTACCATAAGTCAGTTTCTTGAGGGCATCTTTGGTGGTGCGCACCATTCTCTCTGCCAGTCCATTGATGGATGGATGGAAAGGAGCCAATGGTGCATGCTGGATCAGATTGGCCTGAAGAAAAGCCTGGAACTCAGAAGATGTAAATTGAGGGCCATTATCTGAAAACAGAACATCTGGAAGACCGTGTGATGCAAAAATTCCTCTCAACACCTGGATGGTCCTGGCAGTAGTAGTGGAGGAAACAGGAACAACCTCTAGCCACTTGGAATGGCTATCAACAACAACCAGGAAGAATTGCCCCTGAAAGGGCCCAGCATAATCTATATGCACCCTAAACCATGGGGTTTGAGTTTCCTCCCATCTATGTAGTGGGACCTGAGGCATTTCAGGCCGAGACTGTTGGCACACTTGGCACCCGTGCACCTGGGCCTCAGTGGCTTTATCGAGTCCAGGCCACCAAAGATGGCTGCGCACAAGCACTTTCATCCTGACTATACCAGGATGTCCCTCATGCAGAGAGATCAAGCTTCTAGACCTCAATGAGGCTGGAATCACTACCCTGCTGCCCCATAACAGGCAACCCTTGAAAATGGAAAACTCATGCTTCTTGTGCCAGAAGCTTTGGAACTCAGTATCTGGGCACTTGTCAGGCCATCCTGACAACACCCATGTCAGCAAATGTGTAAGCATGTGATCAGTTTCTGCAGCCACATCCCTAGTATTGAGGGGAGACTCAGGCAACTCCTGAATGGAAAGAATATTAATGGCTGGAGCAAGATCTGGCTCTAATTGATTCCGGGGTAATCTGCACAGGCCATCTGCATGACCCATTTCTTTTCCTGGTTTGTGAACTAATGTATAGTCATATGCTGACAGGAAAATGGACCATCTCAGCACATGAGGAGAAATGATATGCGGGGTCTGTTTGTTAGTGGTAAACAAACCCAGCAGAGGCTTATGGTCAGTATAGACCACGGGTTGGCAACCCGCAGCTCCAGAGTCGCATGTGGCTCTTTGAGCCATCACCTGCGGCTCCGGAGCCTCCTCTGCAATTTGCAGAAAGAGAGAGATAGAGAGGCACTTGCACTTCCCTTCTCTCTCTCTGTCTCATGTGGACTCCCCCCAGCAGCTGGGCTGGTGGAGGGGCTAGTCAAGCAGAGCAGCTGCAGCATTGTGGCAAGGGCCAGTGGCTCGTGCAGCACCAGCCCCCCGCCGTGGCTACATTAGATGGACAGAGGGCGAGGCCAAGCAGCGCAGATTTCTGGCTGGGGCGGCGGCAGCAACTTTCTCACCCTCCTCCTCCCCTTCTTCCTCCTACTGGCCCCCAGGTGGCTAAGGCAGGTGCCAGGGCAAGAGGGGTGCCTGAGGGGAGCAGCTGGGCCAGCGGAGGGGCTGGTCAAGCAGAGGAGCCGCAGCATTGTGGCCAGGGTCAGTGGCCCGCATGGCACCAGCCCCCGGCGAGGCTGGGCAGCGCGGAGTCCCAGCGGCAGCTTCCTCACCCCCCTCCTCCCCTTCTTCCCCCTGCAGCCCCCCAGCCAGCAGTCCCAGCAGGGGTGGCGGCTGGTGGGGGCATCGCTCCCTGGGCCATCCCTAGGCAGCCGAGCCAGCCACACGTCTCCACGAGCCTGCTCATCTCCGGCAGCGGTGCCATCTGATGCTGTTTACATGGCTGTTCTTCCACGTGACTGAGATAGGCAGTGCCGCTCCGCTCTCATTTCCCTGGACCAGAGTTGGGGCCGCTGCCTATCTCAGTCATGTTGTCCATTGACTTCCATGGGGACACTTGGCAATGGCTGACTGAAACAGCTCCAAGGATCGAGCTGCAGGATGGCTTTGAGTGGCAGAGACACAGAGATGCAAATGTGTCTCCACAGGAGATGCAGCAAGGGCAGGAGATGAGGAGTCAGCCTATGTCTGTGCACACGCAGACTTAAACAGAGGCTTCCAAACCTGACAACCATACACACATGGATGTCTGGAAAAAAAGGGGGAAAAGTGGGCATGACTATTTAAAGACCCCCACTTTTCCTTTCCTTCCTCCTCTTTGGCAGTGTTGACTTCTGCTCCTCCAATCCTGGTTGCTCTTCGCAGTCCCTGCCTGCCACGGCTATTTCTGAGAGCAGGGAGCAACTGCCTGCTGGGCAAGCCCCAAAAGCTTTCTTCCTCTCCCCGATCTTGCCTTTCTTGCTCGCCCTCTGATAGAGGCGTCTGCTGGGTTTCCTCTAACTCCTCCCCCCACATTTTATTTTAATCTCACCACTGCCTCCCTCTTTCGCAAAGTTGACATTGTGGGGACTCGGACCTCGCTTCACTCCTGAAATCACTTGGCAAAGCTTGAAGGAGAGGCTCCCTGCTCCCACCTCCTGCGGAGCAGAACTGCTGCTTCCTCGCCCTCCCAGCGAAAGAATCCCAGAGAGGTGGAAGATGTCCTTTCTCCCACTTTCCGCTTCTCATCCTCTCTTTTCTGAGCACCCCTCCCAGAGCGAGCCAGAAGCCTCAACTCCAGTCTCCCACAGCAGGCTGAGATAGGCGAGCCTGAGCGGGCATCTGCTGCTGCCTCGGAAGATTTGTCGCAGCAGTTCTTTCTCCCCGTTGGCCTCCTCCTCCACTCCCTGGGAACTTTCAAAAAATGGAAAGAAGAAAGTCCCAGAGAGGGAGAGTGTGGGGCGGGGGGAGAGCAGTCTTTCCCAAGGGGAGGAGAAGCCAGGATGGAGCTGGATGGGGGCAGAGCCGGTGCAAGTCTCGCCTTAGGCTCCACTCTTTAATCAAGCCCCCTGTTTTTTCTTTTGTGAGGAAAATGGGTCCAAGTGGCTCTTTCAGTATTTCAGCTTGCTGACCCCTGGTATAGACCGTGAAATGGTGGCCATATAAGAAATCATGAAATTTCTTAATGCCAGCCACTATGGCCAACGCTTCTCTGTCAATCTGAGCATAATTTCGCTCTGCAGAAAACAGAGTCCTTGAGTAATAGGCCACAGGGACCTGTGTCCCATCAGCCTTCAAATGGCTAAGTACCACTCCCACCCCATAAGGAGATGCATCGCATGTGATGCAAACAGGCAGTTACTCATTGAAATGTGCTAAAACAGCATTAGAAGTGAGCAAGGCCTTAACCTCATTGAAACTGTTGTCATGGACTTTAGCCACTGCCAAGGAGCCTGCTTATCTAAGAGCCTGTGTAATGGCTCTGCCACTGCAGCTTTATGTGGGAGAAATTCATGGTAAAAATTTTATAGCCCCAAGAAGGCTTGCAGCTCACTCTTAGACTTAGGGCTTGGGGCCTGCTGGATAGCTTGCAATTTAGTTTCAGCTGGGTGAATGCCTTGAGCATCAATCCTGAATCCTAAGAAGTCAGTGGAAGTGACTCCTATCTTACATTTATCTTTCTTTAGTTTAAGGCCTGCTTTTCAAAAACGAAGCAAGACAGCCCTTAATCTTTCTGCTAAATTTTGAGATGACTCCCCAGCAATGAGGACGTCATCGAAGTAGGGACAGACCCCAGGAATACCTTGAAGTGTGCTCTCCATGACACTTTGGAATATTCCAGGGACTACATTTATTCCAAATCGCAGTCTCTTGACCTTGAAGTCTGCCCTGTGAGTTACAATAGTCTGGGCCTCTGCAGCTGCCTCATCAACAGGTAGCTGTTGATAGGCATGTGCCAGGTCAAGCTTCACAAAAATGTGCCCCCCCCCTTGAGGGAGGCCAGAATGTGACTTACCACAGGTACTGGATAGGCGTGCTGTTGCAGCACCTTATTCAGTGTGCACTTATAGTCTGCACATATATGTAGGTCCCCATTAGCCTTTAGAGGTGTTACTATGGGGGTTTCCCATGGACTAGAATCCACAGGTTGTAGAATGCCCTGCTGGAGCAATTTGTCCAGCTCAGCATCAATCTTGCCTTTGAGGGCAAAAGGTACCCTCCTAGGCTTAACCCTGATGGGCGTGATGGTTGGGTCTAACCATAGCGAAATTGGAGGCCCCTTGTAGGATCCTAGCTCTAAACTAAACACATCTGCAAACTCCTTGCAGACTTCTGCAAGGCTCAACGTTTGCAAATGGTACAGCCCAGTTACCTGGATTCCCAGAGCCTCGAACCAATCGAGTCCAATAAGACTTGTATATTCACCCCCCAAAACCACCACATCTAGGGAACATTCAAAATCCTTATACTGTACCCTAAGGGTGGCCTCCCCCTTAACACACACCATAGAATTTTGAAAATCAGTGAGTATTAGATTCAATGGCCTGAGTTTAACTCAAAGACCACTACTGCTGCAAATCCTTTTAAAGGATATCAGAAATCCCTTATTTCTTTGTCAACAATTTTAAACAACATATATATATTTGTGCTTGCAAGATGGCTCTGGGTTGAGCTGAAACAAGCAAAAGGAAAGAATGATTCTTTCCTCCCATATTTGGGTTTACAGGGTGCAATCCAAAAAATAAACACTTGACATATATATATATATATATATATATATATATATATATATATATATATATATATATATATATATATATATATATATATATATATATATATATATATATATATATATATATATATATATATATATATATATATATATATATATATATATATATATATATATGGTAAAGAGGGGTTGCTCGTGCAGTGCCTCGTAACCACATCTGGAGGGGTTGGAGTGCGAGGAGTGAAGGTGAAGGAAAGTAGGTAGGTTGTAGGAGGGTGAAGAAGGGAGAGAGAGAAGGTGGGGGGATGGAGTAGGTAGGGAGGAAGAAGAGGGTGATGTGGTGGGGGATGCTGCCGAGCAACACCCATAGTTCTTTTAATTACTCTATGCAAGTTTTTATATTTTGTTAAAGTTGAAAATGATTGTATTAAGTTGAGTTGTATTTAATTTGATTCTTTTTTTTTACGATTATAATTACAAAATTAATAAAATATTTATAAAAAAAAACCTGACACCAGCTAGAAGAGCATAGAAAAACTCAAAAAAATACTGCAAGATCAGAAGATGTGGAGAAACCCAACCCATAGAATCACCAAGAATTGGACACGACTGAAGGGATAACATCATCATGATCATGATCATGATCATCATGATTATCATCATCCCAAACCCTAGTATAACACTGATGGTGGAAACAAGACTATAAAGAGACTGAAGTTCATATTCCATTCAGCTGTGGGCTATCTGGATAATCTCTGGGTTATTCTTTTAGTGCCTATTGTTAACTTGCATTCTGAACAGAATGTTATAAGAGGAACGGACAATGACATTTTCCATTTGCACAATGTCTACGCGTTCACTTCTTCTTCTTTTCAAGAAAAGGGAAAAATATTGGATTAACTGAAAAAGTTGTTACCTGGCTAGGAGTCACTAGTCTGGAAGCATGCTCATGTGCATTCCCTTGATTTGTAAAGTAAGAATTGCAGTATCCTCTCTCACTAATATGCTCCGGATAACATGCCGCTCTGTACAATATATTAAGATATCTTGATTAACTGTCCTGCATCCTGAAGACTCTTAAGATCATAGCACTCTTTCGTATGAAATTCCTGGGTCCTAGAAATACTTCTGTTCACTGTCCACCTGATTGTGTTTCATGCTGCATGGCCTGATACAGGAGGCTGGGGTATTGTTGGGGGTTGGGGACTGCCAGGTTTGAGTACTTATTGCAACACACATGAAGCTGCAGGTTTCCCAAAGATGTCTGTAAAGCTTGGTAAAAATGACAAGGCGGCAGTCAAAATATGCAAAGTTCTGCCCCTTTTTTATGTATGTTGTCAATGGTAACAAATTACGTATTATAAAGGAACCACTAATTTTCAAATATGCATATCCAAAAGAAGATAAAGGAGAAAACCAGAAAATAAGCCTTTGATAAAGCCATATAGATACAGCAAAAAAAGTAAATAACTGCATTAATGAAAGTGGGAAAACCTATATTTAATAGAGAACCAAGGATATTCAAAACAATTTAGTCTGAAGTTCAGAAGAAGTTTAAGAAAGGGAATGCTATTACAGCAGCTAGAAAAGACCCTCTGAGCTGTCCCAGAAGGTACCCCTTCCACTACTAACTAAACAATTATTTCAGTAGAACTCTGAATATTAGAGAAAGAATTGTTCCTTTTGAAGCATGTAACATAGCTCTGAGTTTTTCTGCTATTGCCTCTGTAAAAAAACTCCCCCCCTTTCCCTGGCCATTGAAAAAGATAAGTTTTCATTGTGGAGAAGAATCTATTTACATGTTAATCCATCACACAATGAGGTTGCATAACTCCAGGCTCAGTAGTCCACTTTCCATGCATAGAATAGCTAAGACATTCAGGACAACCACTCTGCCCCTTCTTTCTCTGTCTCTCTGTCTCTCATTCTCTATTCTCCTAGGCAATTCTCCTTTGCCAACTGTGCCATCTTTCTGCATACTTTTTGTTTGTTTGCCTTTTTATCCTTTCCCCATTGCCAAAAAAAAAAATATTACCAATGGAACTGGAGGGGTTCCAAGTGCTTAATGCACTAATAAGGAATTGGCTATAAAGCTTTCCAACATTTCTTCAGACATGCCATGGAAACTTTCTCTTTTCCATAAAAGAGCCAAAATGAAATAAGATAAGGTCCTGATGCCTTAGAACAAGATTTGGGGGAAGGGGAGAGAACTAACTCTTACCAAATCTGAAGTTTCATTTCTGCACCAAGGAAGACTGAACATGGCTCCCAATACTGGATTTTCAAAATGCTGATGTTTTACAGTTCCTAACCTTTCTTATTGTTGGTTCTGTTGCCTAGAAGCAATGGGAGAATGCAAAACTTCACATAAAGATTTCCCAGTTTTTGAATTGATGTCTTTCTTCATTGCAACAATAGACAGGTTTCCTAACCTAACCATTGTTATACATACTAAACTGACCATCCCACACCTACAGCTTCTGAGACCACCATATATCAATGGCCAGGTAACACCTCCTTTAATTTTTACCTTTATCTCAATATTTTATTGCTTCTCTTGGAATATCTTAAAATCTTATGATAATGGATAATGCTGATTAGAAAAAACTAGAGAAAAGTATGGGAACACCTGAAGGAATCAATAGCAATTTTATATGCACAAGGAAGTTAAAACAATGCATGTTGAACACAGCTCTTTAGACAAAACAGCAGATCCATAGTGTAATTTTCTGTGTTTCTGCTTTTTGGGAATTTGGCACATATTTTTCAATGAATTTTCTATATCTTCTACTAAATCTCTGGAAGATGAAGTGGATGCAAGGGCATTTTCTATGGCCAATATTGATCCTCTGTGAAAGAGGTTTCAAGCATGTGCAATGAAGCTTCAGATACTGTATAGGCACAAAGCTAAATGCCTGAAACGGGTTTATGAAAGCACACTTAATAGCTTTGCACTGCAGAGAAAAATCAGTGGTTCTGTGCAAGATCAACTCTCTTTCCACATGCTTGTTTTTCCATTTAAGTAACACTGGATGTAATATAAACATAACTTGTTTTATATGATCTGTATGAATTAAGAAAAAATCTGAAATGTTTTTTAATCTACAAGAATTTGTAAAAATGTATATGTGTTAGGCCCAAATCAAGAATGACATAGAACAGGACAGTCAAAGTTCAGTTTTTACTTGCTTATATCCAATAAGTAGAATCTTGCCAGAGTAAACCTTTACTATTCTCACTCTAATGAACATACCTTGGAAGATTCTAAGGAGTGGCTGTCCTACATCTTTTCCTCTGTCTCCACCCTCCAGACTGTGTTGTTTCTGGTCATGCCTCATTCCTAGGAATGGTATTTATTTATTTATTTATTTATTTATTTATTTATTTATTTATTTATTTATTTATCTATTTTTGTGATTTCTATACCGCCCCCCCTCCCGAAGGACTCGGGGCGGTGTACAGCCCAATTAAAAAACATCAACATAGAAAAATTAAAATGATTAAAAATAGATTAAACAATTTGGCCCAGAATCAATTAAAACCCAATACATTATCTTAAAAAACTCAACCCCCTAAAACAATTATGGCCTTGTTGGTACCGGAGCTACTATCCCAGGCCGGCTTGTCGAAAAATATATGTTTTTAATTCTCGATGGAAGGAACGCAATTCCGTCATCGTACGGAGTTCGGGGGGGGAGCTCGTTCCAAAGCATTGGAGCTCCCACAGAGAAGGCCCTCCCCCTGGGGGTCGCCAGACAACATTGTCTGGCCGACGGCACCCTGAGGAGACCCACTCTGTGGGAGTGTACCGGACGGCGGGAGGTATTTGCTGGCAGAAGGCGGTCCTGTAGATATCCGGGTCCAATGCCATGGAGCGCTTTAAAGATAGTCACTAACACCTTGAAACGCACCCGGAAGGCCACTGGCAACCAGTGCAGCTCATGCAGGAGCGGTGTTACATGGGAGTGCCATGGTGCTCCGGTCACTACCTGCGCGGCCGCATTCTGGGCCAGCTGAAGCCTCCGGGTGCACCTCAAGGGGAGCCCCATGTAAAGAGCAGTACTCCCTCCTTCCTTGGAAACTGCCTCTTCACTGTAGTCTATCATACTAGAGTCTGGCCAGCCACTTGTCTGGAATGGTATGCTTGAGCAAGGGGTTGGACTAGAACAGAACTTTTCAACCTTTTCACTGATTGTACCACTTTTAGGATATGGCAATATTCGAGTACCACCTAGCAAGGTGTCAAAAACTTGATGACCCCCCCCAAAAAAACCCTATTCAAAGTTGCAAATGCACTGAAATGACTTATGACCATTTTTCACACTTATGACCATTGCAGCATGCCCAGGGTCATGTGATTTATATTTGGATGCTTGGCAACTGATTCATATTTATGATGGTCACAATGTCCCAGGGTCATGAGATCCCCTTTTGCAACCTTTTGACAAGCAAAGTCAATGGCAGGGCTGCTGGTGGCTAAGTGCTAAGGTGGAACTTCCCTCCCTCCCTCTTTCTCATGCCCACCTCCTTCTGAAGGAAGAATTTGAAACACCCCCCTCCCATATTTTCTCTCTTCCATATATTCATCAAACAAGGAAAAGCCACCAGAGACAGAAAAGACAAACTGCCGAGTGAACTAGTTTAAAAAGACACATTCCCCTTTAAGAATTAGCTACTGGCTAGAAAGGAAAGTTAAGGAGCACAGCAGGCACTTAAGGAAAAAAATGTGGTAAGTATCGGCTGCTGGCTAAGGCAGCCTCCCCAAATGGCTCCATTCATATGTAAAGGGATGCTACAGGCAAAATCCATTCAGGAGAAAAATACTTCAAAATCCCTTGCAGCAAAACTTACAGCTAACAATAGCAGAGCAATAGAAACTAACACCAGAAATCAGCCAAATAGAAATTGCCAAACACTCCTTAAGAACACAAAGCCCAGATTGCACAAATACCAGAACTTCAACGTCACAAAAGCACATAAGAATCCTTCCACTCTCCATCTCCCTCCATGCCTCACCTCCAGCCATTGCTGCCTTTTTAAATTCGTCTTGGAGGGTGGCCCCTCCCCCACTGCATTTCTTGCCTGTTTGCTGCTGCCAGCACAGGTGGCTGCACAGCAGTTGTAGATCAGCTCAGGGCCAGCCGGCGGGCCTGCTTGATCTCTTCTCTCCCCACACCCTCCTCCTTCTTCTTCCTCGTAGGTGCTGCTAGAGCTGACTCCACCTCCTCCCAAGGGTGCTGCTTTTTCTCTCTTTCCCTCTCCCACCCAAACTGCCTCCTTTTATAGCCTCTCCTGTCTCCGCCCCCTTGCTCTTCCTTCCTCATGAGGGAGGGTGAGCCAGAAGTGAGCCTGGGGCCTTTGCCTCACCGCAGCCACTCTGCAGCTCCGGAAGACTCTCTCACAGTAAGTCCTTGCCTGCGCTGGCTCTTTCCCTCCCCCACTACACTTGGCTAGGCAGGGCTGTGTACCACCTGCCACTCATTAATGTACCACAAGTGGTATGTAGCTCCAGTTGAAAAGCCCTGGACTAGAAGACCTCCAAGATCTCTTCCAACTCTTTTATTCTATTGAGAGTTTGTAGGCACCATCCATCACATCCATGTATTCTATATGATCAAAAGTCTTTTCTGCAATAAGTGTTTATGTGTTCCTTTTATTTTCCTGGAATTAATAACTAATACTGTGTGGTCTAAAACAAATTCTGTTGTATACTCAGTTTTGTGAAAGAAATATACATTTAAACTATTTATAAATAACACCATGGGACAATATCAGATCACAAAGTTTTTTTAATGCTATGTAAAACTGAAGTTTTATTTAATTTCAGTGTCTTAATAATTTGCTCCATTTCTTGTGTTTAATATCTGATCTCATTGAAATCAGAAAAAAATCATTTTTTCAAGTATAATTGGACATATAATTTATTTGTTTAACTAATATGTTCTTGTTAATATGTAATAGATTTTCTTCCTTGTGGGCCAGAGAGGCAGTTGCTTTTGCTTTTGCTTGGGCAGAGCTCTTTCAAATAAGGAATTAAAACAGGAAATAAAAGGGGACTAGAGAACTTGGCAGGAACCTTGGGAAGAATTACCTGCTGAGCCCTGGTAAGTTTGTGGGGTTTCTTGTTTAATTACAAATTCACCTTTTTTTCTTTCTTTAGAAGCCATAAAAGGGGTTTCTCCTTCCCCTTTCTTCTAAAGTTTGCCCTCAGCACAGGTTTAGAGGGGGTGGAGCTTTCTGCTGCAGCCCCCCTGCTGGCTAATCCCTGGTAGCTGGGAGCAAGCAGCTCATTCTTCCTTGTGGGGCAAGGAACCTGCTGAGCCCTGGTAAGTTTGTGGGGTTTCTTGTTTAATTACAAATTCACCTTTTTTTTAGCAGCCATCGCACCCCTGACGGCGCGTGATAAAATCCTAAAACAAGTAAGAAAAAAAAATCCCAAAAGTAAACTGAGACCAAAACAAAAAATTTGAACAACCCAAAAAAAGTTATGTGTTTTTTTCAAATAATAACTAGTATAATAATAACAGCAAACATATAATAACAAGAAATGGAGATAGATAGCCAGCAGACGGAGGGGAGCTTCCCAGTGTTTTGTATTGAGTGTCACATGTATGACTATCTGTCTGCTGGACAGAAGTCTTGGGTGTGTGATTGGTGCAATGAGCTCCTGGCTCTCAGGGAACAGGTTCTTTCCCTTGAAGCCAAGGTAGCAGACCTGGAGAAGCAGAGAGAGATAGCAAGGCAGGAGAAGATCTTCAGGGATGCAGCAGGAGCGTCCCACTCCATGCTGAGCAGCTCTCCAGCTGCTTTGGAGAATGGAGATCTTGGGCAGGGAGGACATCAATCTGTGGAAGAGGGACAGGCTCCCTTAGTTGAGACCCCTTCCCTGGAGGATGTGCCCATATCCTCTTGCACCGAGGATACTTCTCCGCGGATGGTGAGAGGGGGGCTTCTTGTAGTGGGTGATTCAATTGTTAGAAATATAGAGAGACGGGTTTGTGATGGAAGCGTTGACCGCATGGTAAACTGCCTGCCGGGTGCAAAGGTTGCGGACATCACGAGGCATCTAGACAGGCTGATAGACAGTGCTGGGGTGGAGCCAACTGTTGTGGTACATGTCGGTACCAATGACATTGGAAAAGCTAAGCGGAAGGTCCTGGAAGCCAAATTTAGGTTGCTAGGTAGAAGATTAAAGTCCAGGACCCCCAAGGTTGCATTCTCAGAAATGCTACCTGTTCCACGCGCAGGGCCAGCTAGACAGGCAGAGCTCAGGAGCTTCAATGCGTGGATGAGGCAGTGGTGCCGGGAGGAAGGGTTTAGATTCATTAGGAACTGGGAAACATTTTGGGACAAGCCACACCTGTACAGAAGGGACGGGTTACATTTGAACCATAATGGAACCAGACTGTTGGCGATTAATATTAAAAAGGTTTCAGAGCAGCTTTTAAACTGATTCATAGGGGCAAGTCGACAGGAGCTGGGCAGCTTCCGGTTCGAGAAGGCGCACTGCCTAATATGGAGGGAGGAAGTTATGCACACATTGGTGAGTCAACAGGAAAACTAAATTGTAATAGTCAAGCAGAAGGACATGGTAGACCATCTACAAATTCTACAGTCAAAATCCACAGTCAAAGTTGAAAGTGCACCAGAAAATTACATATAAAGGTCTGTACACAAATGCTAGAAGCATTCGAGCAAAAATAGGGGAATTGGAATGCTTGGTGAAGGAAAATAATATTGATATTATCGGCATAACAGAAACCTGGTGGACGGATGAAAACCAATGGGACACAAGGATTCCAGGTTACAAATTGTATAGGATGGACAGGAGAGGGAGAAATGGTAGTGGCGTGGCCTTGTACATAAATGAGGAGTTAGAATCTCATGAACTCGAAATTCACAAAAATTCAAACTCACCCACAGAAACATTGTGGATAAAAATCCCAGGACAGGAAACTAATCTGACGTTAGGGATCTGCTATCGCCCTCCCAACCAAACTCCAGAGGCAGATTGCTATTTGGAAAAAGAATTTAAGGAGGCCTCAAAAAGAAATAGGGTAGTCATAATGGGGGACTTCAACTATCCCCAAATAGATTGGGTAAATTCTTGTTCTACACATGAAAGAGAGACAAGGTTCCTTGACATGTTAGCCGATTATTCCCTTGAGCAGATGGTCCTGGAACCTACCAGGGGAAAGGGGATCCTGGACTTGGTTCTAACTAATGCACAGGATTTGGTTCATGATGTCCTTGTAACCGAGCCCATAGGAACCAGCGATCACAACACAATAACCTTCAACTTAACCATGGATAGCAAATTGTCAGTGAAAACTAACACAGAGACCTTAAACTTTCACAGAGGAAATTTTGACAAAATGAGGAAAATAGTAAAGAAGAAACTAAAAGGAACAGTAAAAAAAAGTCAAATCCCTCCAAAATGCTTGGAAACTGTTTAAAAATACGTTACAGCAGGCTCAAATAAAATGCATTCCTAAAAGAAGAAAGAGGATTGGAAAGTCCAAGAGGATACCAGTATGGCTTACGAATGAGGTAAAGGAGGTTATTGGAAAGAAGAAAAACTCATTTAAGAAATGGAAGGCTCTTCCTACCGAGGAGAACAGGAGGGATCACAAACTCTGGCAGACCAAATGCAAGGCGATAGTCATGAAAGCCAAGAGAGACTTTGAGGAGCATATAGCCAAGAATATTAAAAATAATAACAAAACCTTTTTTAAGTACATCAGAAGCAGGAACCCAACCAGAAAATCAGTTGGGCCACTTGATAACAATGGTCAGAAGGGGATAATCAGAGAAGACAAGGAGATTGCTGAGAGGCTAAATGACTTCTTTGCCTCCGTTTTCACCGAGGAGGATAGAGAACATCTGCCTGCCACTGAATTAGTTTTCCCAGGGAGGGAAATAGAAGAATTAAACCTGATAGAGATAAACAAGGCATGTTCTTGCATGCCTTTCTAAACTAAACGTCAACAAATCGCCGGGTCCAGATGGCATCCACCCTAGAATACTCAAGGAACTCAAGTGTGAAATTGCTGAACTTCTAGCTAAAATATACAATCTTTCTCTAAGATCAGGCACTGTACCGGAGGATTGGAGGGAAGCAAATATAACCCCGATCTTCAAGAAAGGATCCAGAGGTGATCCAGGAAACTATAGACTAGTCAGTTTAACCTCAGTTCCAGGCAAACTGATGGAAACCATTATTAAAGATAAAATTACAGGGCACATAGAAAAACAGGCATTGCTGAAAGAAAATCAACATGGTTTCTGCAAAGGCAAATCATGTCTTACTAACTTGTTAGAATTCTTTGAGGGTGTAAATAAATACATAGATAAAGGGGCCCCAGTTGATATTGTATATCTTGACTTTCAAAAGGCTTTTGACAAAGTTCCTCACCAAAGGCTCCTAAAAAAGCTCTCCAGCCACGGAATTAGAGGACAGGTCTTGTCCTGGATTGGTAACTGGCTAAATTGTAGGAAGCAAAGGGTGGCAATAAATGGACAATTCTCCGGATGGAAAGAAGTGAGAAGTGGTGTACCCCAAGGTTCAGTTTTGGGACCTTTACTTTTTAATTTATTCATCAATGATCTGGATGTAGAAGTTAATAGTGAGGTAGCCAAGTTTGCTGATGACACTAAATTGTTCCGGGTTGTGAAAAGTGAAACTGATTGTCGGGAGCTCCAGAAGGATCTCTCGAAATTGTGTGAGTGGGCAACAAAGTGGCAAATGCATTTTAACCTAAACAAGTGCAAAGTTATGCACATCGGGGCAAAGAACCCCAATTATACTTACCAACTGATGGGGACCAAACTTTCTGAGACAACCCAAGAAAGGGATCTTGGGGTTTTGGTGGACAGCTCGATGAAGATGTCAACCCAATGCGCAGCAGCAGTAAAAAAAGCAAATTCCATGCTTGGCATGATTAGGAAGGGAATCGAAAATAAGTCAGCAAGTGTTGTATTGCCTCTGTACAAATCGATGGTGAGACCACACTTGGAGTACTGTGTACAGTTCTGGTCACCGCACCTCAAGAAGGATATAATGGAACTGGAAAAGGTGCAAAAAAGGGCAACAAGAATGATTAAGGAAATGGAGCGCCTCCCTTATAAAACCAGATTGCAACGCCTTGGTCTCTTCAGCCTTGAAAGACGGCGTTTAAGGGGTGACTTGATCGAAGTGTATAAAATCATGCATGGGATAGAAAAGGTGGATAGAGAAAAATTCTTTTCTCTATCACACAATACCAGGACAAGGGGGCACTCCCTAAAGCTCATAGCTAAGAAAGTGAGGACAAATAAAGGGAAATATTTCTTCACCCAGAGGGTCGTTGATTTATGGAATTCACTTCCTGAAGGGGTCGTGACAGCTGTCAGCCTTGACAGCTTCAAGGCAGGGCTAGATAGATTCATGGATGCAAAGTGTATTGGTGGTTATTAAAACGGATGTCCATGTGCCGCCTCTATGTTGGTTGAGGCAGGCAGGACTCCCTTGGGTACCATTTGTTGGGGGTCAAGGGAAAGGGAGGGTTTTGCCTTCTCTTTCTGCTCAAGATCCCCATGTACAATTGGTGGGCCACTGGGTGACACAGAATGCTGGACTCGATGGGCTTCGGCCTGATTCAGCATGGCTCTTCTTATTTATGGATTAATTGCACTTAATGGGAAAGCCAGCAGGAAGTTAGAAGTTGCTTCTGCTCCCACTGCCTTTTTGTCCACCTGTGGTCATTCTGTTTTCTGTTTAGCTATGGATATATCTCTGAAACAATGACCCAACAGGGGCATGGATGTCTAGTTCTTAATAACATTCTATTTGAAAAATGTTTCATTTTGATTATGAGCTATAGTTTATGACACTGTAGGTGTTAAATCTATAATAACCAAATAAGGTAACAATTCATCTGATGAAGTGTTGCAGCTCATGAAAGTTTATGCCTTACAATAAATCATTAGTCTTGAAAGGTGCTACCAGATTCTTTCTGAATGCTACAGTAAGTAAAACATTTTCTTGATATCTCCAAATTATTTTTAACATCTTTGTTGACAAGATTACTATTTTTTTAAACATCTTGAATAATATTAATTTAAAATACATACACTGCTCCTTTGGAGTAGAAAATAGCAGAAAACAATGAGCTTGTGTACATTGTTTTGAAGATTTGTACAATAATGGATTAATTTGCCAGTACAGTATTATTTTATTTTAAAGGTTTTTGAGATCTTTGTCCAAATTTCATTTGGTGTCTCACTACTGAGATATTCTTAGCCTTGTTTACTTAAGCATGAATTCTAATTATGCTGCTAACTTAGGCCCCATAAATGACAAATATTAATTCCCTCTGTTTCTTTAAAGATAGGGCCTTTGGCATTTGGATATTGCGTATTCTTCACAAAAATGTTTTAAAACTCCATGTTTATCTGCTTCTTTTGGAGAATTTCAGGTGGTGGTTCAGTGTCTGCTAGATTTTGAGTTTCTGCCAAGTGCTGTCCCCCCCCCTTTTTCTAACAATATATGCCAGCATTATTCCATTAAAATGTATCCTGTCACCAGCCTGTTGCAGGCAGAGTAGAAAGAAAAGTCGACAGAAGATTGGAAGTGTTATGAGTATACTTTTTTATTGCTGGTTCACTCTGTGTCATAAAATAAATGCACTTGGCTGGAAGGCAGTGGTCAAGTATGTTAATAAACTAGTAATTCTGGAGGAAGAGGCCAAAAGATAAAGACTGAAATGTTTCATTATGTACTGTGATTCTTAAATTATTTATGGACAGCACCCCCCCTTCCCCAACACACGGAATCCTTAGTAATAGCCCTTAGAAACAAGTCCTTCTAATCCTTTATTACTTATGGGGAAAAAAATGGAAAGTGGGAGCAGCTTTTAAAAATCATAGTAAGAATGCCTTTAAGCCCACAATGGCTGACTTTTGAATGTTGTGGAGGCTTTGCAGAACATAAAACAAATAAGTTTGACCAATGTAATATTTGAAAGCATGCATTTGAATTCTATTGGCTTCTCTGCCTTGCATTAAGTAAAAAAGACATGCCTGCCAATTTAGGCTTTGAATTTATATTGTGTGGACAATAAGTAAAAACATGCCAATTAAACCTCACATGTGGAAATCACCTCATAAGAACAGGACATGTGCTTATTTTAGTGCCACTCATGAAAGCAGTCCATGTTTCTTAAGAAATTACTTCTGCCTTCAAAACATTATCTGTAGAAATAGAAAATACATACGGTAGGAATGTTATTTTTATATATGTAAATGTATGTCAATATGTGCGTATATGCAATTTTTGTGTCATATTTATATAGTGTATATTGGAGGTGGTGACCCTTTGAGAGCTGTATGCAACGAAATTTCATTTTAATGTATGCCGATTAGTCTACATTCAAAGTGACAATAAAGAATATTCTATTCTATTCTACCCTGCAACAAAAGTGAGCACAACTCTAAGGGATGGCTGATCAACTACTAGATTATTTAATTCTACTCCACCTAACATAATCTTTTTTTTAAAAAAATATATTCAGCCAAATTTTTTTGTATTTAAGTCTTTATTTTAGCAGAAATTATTTCTAAATAAGCATACATAAGTATGATTTAGATTTCTTGATTTGAAAGAGGACAGGAACAGCTGTTTCTAAGGGAGGAGGAAATCACATTCCTATTTTTGCAACATCATTCTGGAATAGGTGTATCTGTTGGGGTGTTCACCCTTCATCTCATTAGCTGGTAGTCAGATCCTCCTCTGCCCCAGATTCAAATCCTTCCCTTTCTGAAGCTCTCTTTGTCCTTGTTTGCCCCACAGCAGAGAGGAGAGCAGTTATTTTCCCCCTTGCTCTGTTTATGCAGCCATTCCTTCCAATGCATTTTCTTCATAAGTATATACCTGCACTAAACAAGATTCCACTCCTGCCTTCTCAATTCCATCCACTAAAGTTTTCCAACCAATTTTGTCATCCCCTCTTCTGTCTTAGGTCACCCCCAATTTTTTTCAAGGAACAAAAAGAGACAGCTCTTGCCGAACTTCCTTAAATCCATTCCATCCAAGTGTTTTTGTTTCGTTCATTCTTTCTTTCTTCCTTTTCCTTTTTCCCCCAGATTTGAAAGCCTGTACCCTAGAAGGGGCCTCCCACTCCCAGCTTTTTGCTGGCAACCTTGCTTTTGCCTGATTGCCACAGATAGTGCTTTGGAGAGAAGAAAAAGAGTTGAATACAGGAAAAGAAAAAGCAAGCGAGAGAGAGGGAGAGGGAGGGAGAGGGGGGGTAATTCAACAATGAGATTTCAAAACAGTTCATGCTAGCCTTTAAAGACCCCTACTTGTGTAAAATCAGGACATGAACTTTTTTTAAAGAAAATAGACAATTTTCTGAAGTTTCCCTCCACCCCTTCCCTAAATGGATTATTTTTGGCACAAGTGGTTTTTCCTCCTCCTCTGGCACTGCCGGTGGGTTTAAAACACTTACAAAGTATGTGTGTGTGTGTCTCCTCTGAGGGTAGTGACTGCTGCATGGTAAGTACTGCATAGGGGAGCTAGGGGGCAGCGTATGCTTTAACTACTCTTGACCCCCTACCTTTTATTTGTTTTTTCATATTGCTTTGGCCAGCTGTGGCCAGCTTTGGCAGAAGGTTCTAACACGTATAGGTTACTTTCTTCCACATGTCAAACAGAAGTTTTGCTTTAAACTAAATTCAAAAGGAAGAGGGAAGGATTGCACCAAACCTTAGACTGGGGGTGGGAAGGTAGAGAGAGGAACATTTTCCTTTTTGGCTTTGTAAATTTGACACAGTAGAATTGACCAAAAGCACGTCTGGGTTTCAGACTTTCCTTTACTCCTTCCTGAATTTAAAGGCAGAGAATATGAGATGGTACAAAGCCAAGAATGTGATGTTACCACAGTTGTTGCAGGAAGGAAATCCTAGGCACCTGAGCAAAGAGAGAAAGGAGACGAGGAAAAGGCAGGAAAACTGTCTGGTTTGCGTGAAATGAGCAGTGCAGGGGAAAAAGCATGCATGTGGCATAGCAGATTTCAGCTGATGGTCAGAGAGAGTTCTAAGTGAAGCTGCTATTTGAAAAATCAGTATGAATGAATTCTACAAGAGTTGAGCTCTTATTTATAAAACCTGGTTTGGTTTTTTTTGTTTTTAAATGGAGAGAACAAATGACAAGAACTAGTGTTGTTATTTAAAACATAGCTTCTGCTGATATTGAAGTCCTGAGAACATAAGAGACTTCTGGGAGAGAGTAGAAGTTTCTTTTATTATTTATAGATCTTTGTCCTTTTTCTTTTCATTCCTGTCTTCTGTGGCCCAGATATTCCGGTCCCTTTATATACTTTGCTACCAGTATTTTTGCATTTCAGTGGCAGCTCTTTTAGTCTTACAGTGAAATTCCAGCCACAATATCTTAAGTTGAAACTCCTGAGTTTTGCAATTATTTAAGTAGAACCAAAATCTTTAATATAACAATTCATGAGGTCAATAGTATTTTGGACATTATCTGCTACAAAGAAGAAACAGGTGCATCTTATAAACATTAATTTGCAGATCATCTGCAACTCTTATACCTACACAGGAAAAATGTTACTTCTGCTCTAAAAATAAATGAATGTGATGTGGCTAATTCCAATTAGCAATCCAGAAATTTTAAATCCCACCAAACAGTGCACAAACACACAATCCTGGAGTTTGATGAAGGCTTTACCATATTGCCTGTTAAAAAATCTGCAAGAATACCCAGTTTTGGAGATCTGCATCTGACTTTATTTTTTGGCCAGATGGATTATCTTTTCCCAGGTTAGCAGATAGAGGGGAGATGAAAATAGATAAACAAGCTGGCCAAAGGATGATGCCACTCAAATTCTTTTTGATATTGTCATAATTGTGTGGGTGTGTTAATGAGTTGTGCGTACTACACATCAAAAACCTGTGCATTTCTAGTCACGTTTTGTGTGCATGTCATTCGCTCTGCCACCACCAGATTCAATGTGTTGTCTAACTCCACCTGACCTCACTGGGCAGCTTTCCTCTGCTGCTTTGGCTGTTTGGCATCTGCACCAGTCTAGAGGAGATGGAAGCTTCATCACTCCACCCCATATTTTGGAAGACAATAATCTTATTGCTCATCTCCAGCAAATGTTTGGTATTAACTAATTCTCTTATTCCAAAAGATCCTTAGCATATGAGCTGTAAGTCAAAGCACTGGAGATCTTTCCTGGCCAGCTTAGAGAGTTTTGGCATCTCTTTGGAGCCAACTGCAAGGCTTTGGTTGAATGTAATAGTTTTGAATTAAACTGTTAATTGGATCTTAGCACTATTGACCTACATAAAAGGAATCCTAAAATATCCTTGTTCTAAGTGCATTTTTCTTAAAAAGTGTCTTCTGGTTAAAGCTTCAGTATTGTGTTGAAATGAGTACATTCCGCTGAACTCAATGGGACTTACTTCAGAGTAAACAAGCACAGGGATCAAGCAGCATGTCCAGAGCATTACTTTGGACTGTTTGAATTGATCCAGGCTACCCAAAGACAAAACACTTAGTGTCAGGATTTTATTGGAAGATCAAGTACCATCAACATGTTTTTGGTTTGTTTGGGTTGTTTTTTTTTTTTGCAAGATTTGCTTCTGTACAAATGTATTGAGGACAAAGATCTCCAGCAATTCTTAAGTTGACATAACTCCAAAGTCTAGAGGCTGAAGATAATTCTCTGTAAGTTAAAACACCTATCTTTTTGTGTGCAGTTGTATCCAGCATATGTTTTACTGGAAATTGAGTACCACTGAGTTGAAGGAACCTTGTGCTGATGTAAAGGTGCATTGGGCTATAAGTAAGTGTGCAGGTGCTGGAGTCACTGAGATGAGGTGGGAAGCAGGGCTGCCTGTTGTGTACTTGTTGTGTACTTTAAAACTAAGAATATCGAGCCTAACCATCAAAAATAAGTTCCAATTTCACTCGGTTGTGGCCCCTTTAGGTACTCCCTCCTGGAAATAAGCCCTGTTGATCACCACAGATAAAAGAGACTTGGGCTTCCATCTTCCCCCACCAATATAGTCCTTAGTGAGGACCAAGCTGTCAAAGAAATTGCAAGCAACTACCAAAGCAGTGGGGAGGAGCCATAGACTGGAAGGTGGGAGCCAGGATAGAAGGGGCAGAGAGGTGGAGTAACGAGACAGAATTTAGGAGGCTGGTCAATAGCATCATCATCATCAATCTTTTCAAGGAGGTAGGGAGGCTCCTGCGATCCAACTATCTTCCGGCTACCTTTGTTTCTCTTGTTCAGTAATCTAGCTGGACATCTAGCTGCACATTACCTGAAAAGAAATTGGGAATACCCAAAGCACGGAACCGGCAGATCGTTGGCACTAACCTGCCTCTGACCTCAGGAGCGCAGCTTTTTGGAGAAGAGCCGAAAGACTCGCACCTGAGAGCCCGAAAGAGGGAAAGAAAGACAGCGCGAGAGAAAGCACGAAAGATCGGGGAGGGAGCGAACAAAGAGGCTTTGAGGATGCTCTAACGATGCCGCGGGCGGCCACTCGTCCTCACGGAGCCTTCTGGGAAGGGCGTTGCTGGCCGAAATGATGCTCCCAATCTTTCCTCGGCGCGCCAAGCAGAGAGATCAGAGGCAAAGCACAACCTAAGCCCAGGAGCGCTCCGGAGCAAAGAAACCATCCCGTGAAGGGGATCAAGTCGGGTTCGGAAAGGGCCTCAAGCAGGAGAGCGCCGTAAGAAAGCTGCGCTTCGGAGGATGGCTGGTCCACCTGCCTCGTCGCTCCTGGCGGCGGTCGTCTGCCTGCTGGCCTTGAAAGGCCCCCACCTCTCCAGGGGAAGGCAGAGCGAAAGCCGGTCTGCGGCATCCCAGGACGTGGAGCCCTGCTGGGTTAGCAAAGCCAGAGCCGCGACTCTCCCTCAGCACCCTTATGCGAGCTACCCGCGTCCCACCGTGGGAGCGGCAGCCTCGGCGTCGGGGCACAGAACAGCGCCTTCGAGGCTCCGCCGCGCTCCCAGTTCCGACGGGAGCAGCGTGGAAGACACGTGGGAAGAGAGCAACATTTTCCCGCTACGCCAAAGTGCAAAAGCCGGCCCTTCTGCCCCAGCTGCGAGTTGGATGCCGGATCCCGTGGCTGCGCTTTACTTCTCCGGCAGAGCCGCGCAACTACTGTTGCGGCCGGGAGCCCTCGCAGAGCTGCCCCGTGGCGAATTCACCATCGAAGCTTGGGTGAAACCCGAGGGCGGGCAGAGCAATCCGGCGATTGTCGCAGGTAAAGTTGTGGAAGTAGGTTAGGCTAGGCCCGAGGGGGAGAATCGGGCCGTCTTGGCATTCATTCATAATTTATACGGACTTAAAGAGAACGGAGGTTCGTAAGAAGCTTAAAGGCAGAACTGGGCACAAACTAGGCGCACGTGACCCGTGACGCGTGGTCGAATCTCCTGCCGTATGATCGAATAGCCCCGAAGGGTTTTCAGTCGGGTCGTTGCTTTTGGGCGTTGCGTTACTGTGTTTGAAGTTTCAAATATTGTATCTGTGAGAGGGAGAAGGGACATCTCTGCAAGCAGCAGAGAGCCAGAGTAGTTCATTTCAAGCCTAGAATCCCACTGTGCCCTTGCAAATGGGCTTGTCAGCATCATATATTGGTCAAAATCACGATTTAAAAAAAAGCAAGCAAGCACATTGGCTAATAGCTATAATAATAGATACTTGGATTGATTTTTGCCAGTAATTATCTTTTCTCCCCATTTCTTGATTTGCACTACTGAGGTAATGAATGCTGATGTGCTGAACAGTTATATTCTGTATTATACAGTTGCATAATATACATTTTCTATTTAGAGTTATGTTAAACATATTTAACGTGTTAAGAGACAAGCCTGGCTATTCAGGAATCCATCTGTTCCCTTCTATACTTTATTTTGTAACGGATTGTCCTGTATACTCTGCAACAACAGCTTTTGCTATTTAAAGCTACTTTGCATGTATTATTCAGAAGGAAACTCAGTGAATTCAGAGAGAGAGAGAGAGACAGAGGCTGCTAGATTATTACTGCCCTGCCCCAGTAAAAGCTGGTTCTCTAAAAAATAGCTCTGTCAATTCGTTTTTGTTTTGGAATTGTAAAAACAGTTTAGGATGGGAAATACCTAGGAGGCTTCAGTTGGACCCGGTTAATACTGGGTTGCCCATCCAAGGATTTAGGCTAGGCTGGAAGCTGGAAAAACATCAGTGACAAACCACGTCCTACTGTTGCCACCTCCATTTCAGTGCTGTTCTTTACCCTGCCTGAATTGCCACTGTGATCACACATCTGCTAACAGGTAGAGACATTTGTTGAAAGAACACTCAGTAGTTGATTATGGAGTCCTTGCTGAGTGACAAATATTGGTGAGGCTGTGAGTGGTCATAGAGTTTCAGTTCCTGGAACTGAATTAAGTACAGTAGCAGCATTTCAACTATGTCAGCAACTTTGATAGAACAGATGAAGTGTGTGGGAGCAGGAATATGGGAAGAGTCAGTAAGATGTATGTACATATGCATATGAATCTCTTAAGTGATCAGTAGGCAACTTGTGACCTAAAAAAGATTCTTTGCTCCTGTTGTATTGGAACAGATTAAAAACACTATAAAACAAAGAGCTGGGTTTTGAACCTACAGTATGAGGGGAATGTAATTGCCTGGACAGAGGGTTGAACTAGAACAGGGCTTTTCAGCCTTTTCACCCATTGTGCCAGTTTTAGGATATGACAACATCCGAGTACCACCAGTCGCCTAGCAAGGTGTCAAAAACTTGATGACCAAAAAAAAAAAAGGAAAAAAAGTGATAAAGTACAGATAGTCCTCGACTTACAACAGTTTGCTTAGTAACTATTCAAATTTACAATGGCACTTAAAAAAGTGCCCCCCAAGCCACAGCCGAGCAAGACGCCTGCCTCCTGTCCAAGGTTTTCATTGTTGTGAGCATTTCTGTTGAGGATTGGCAGCAGGGGTGGGGTGGGGGGTGTTTGGTTTTTATTCCCCCCGTCTGCTGGGTGGTTGCAGCAGGTTTTGGTCACTTCATATGACCCTGGGATATTGTGACCATCATAAAAATGAATCAGTTGCCAAGCATCTGAATCCAAATCACAAGACCCTGGAGATGCTGCAACATTCCAGCTGATCGGCACTTCTTCTGGGCTCAGCAGAAGCGCCAGGATCAGCACTGAGCTCCAGCTGGAGCCTGGCGCTGATCCTGGCACTTCTGCTGAGCCCTGACAGCCCTGCAGCTCCAGCCATCTCTCGCTCAGGCTTGTGTGGTGCTGCCACCGGTTCAGCTCATTCCCCTCCCCTGCTACCACTTTTCTAGGATGGTCGCGTACCACCTGCCAGGTGCCAATGTACCACAGGTGGTACCCATACCACTGGGTGAAAAGCCCTGTGTTACAGAAAGCCTCCTCCAGTATGTTCCTGCTGAAATGTTTGTTTTAACACCCCTCCCCCCACTAATATGTGATGAGTGACTGCACCTAAGTAAGTCTTGTTAGTGGCAGTCTCCTTGGTGGTTTGTATTGGCTTTCCCAGTGAGGCATGCCAGACCTGATTTTATTATCTTTCTGGCATCAGTCAAGATATTGTTATCCTTATGCACTTTTTAATATAATGCCATGTCATTTTAAATAATTGGTATAAAGAATTTAAAGTAATTTCTGCCCTTTTTATGTTTGTATTTTTTAGTCATTCTAATTTAAAAAGTGAGATTGCAATTTCAGTATATTGTAAGCCATTCTGGCAGAATACTGTTTTGAAGAGTACCATGGAACTGTTTTAAAAAATAAATAGATTATGGTACTCCATATTTTTTCATCAAGCTGGATGATACATAAAGCTAGATATAGGAGGGAAGGAATTATGGAAAAAAATTCTGCAGTCCACCAAATATTGTAACCAGGATGTTCACTTTTAGACCCAGCTGCAAAGTGGATTAATTGAATCAAACTGCTACGTACTATAGGTATCAGATTATGGGGATAAAGGAAGAGTGATTTATCTTGCTGTTACTTCCTTTTGCCTCTAGCTGACCAGACGAAAGCAAATAGTTAAAAGAGAAATTTAATAATTTTTATCATTAGATTACATTAGGTAATGAAGTAGTTACTCATTTGAAGCACAATACAGTACTGTCCAGCAAGATGAATTGGGTTGCAAAGTGTTTGTTTACTTTATTATATAAACTGTGAATGTTATAGTTTTTCTTGAAATTACGGGCAACAGGGATGCTTTGAATTCATAAGTTTCCCCAGTTGGGTTTTGATGTATTATGCATATGTATTTTTCTTTTTTGGTGTCTCTGAATCAGTTTTTGGCTCCTGGTGGACTGCCTGGACAAGTCCTGCAGTTTTCTTGGCAAGGTTTTTTTTTAAGTGGTTTGGTATTGCTTATTTCCTAGGACTGAGAGAGTGGGATTGGTCCAAGTCACCCAGCTGCCTTTGAGTCTTAAGGCAGAACTCATTGTCTCCTGGTTTTCTAGCCTGATGATTTATTTAATCATCACACCAAAGTGGCTCTCTATAGGTCATGTAGATTGTACTATTTGATGCTTCTAAGTATGTATTAATTTATTTGGCTTGCCACATTAAAGACAAATAAGTAAAAACAATTGAGCCCAAGCATTTGCAGATAAATGTAGCAGTAAAATCGGGATGTGCTTCATTCATGGCCTTTGAGATTTATTGTATGGAATATAGGAGACAAATAATAGAGGTTGAAATCCTAGTGTAGTGAGAATAAAGATTATTGAAATTTGGTGTGATATGGCTTGTAATTTTATTGATTGATTTATGTAATTTTACTGGCCACCTACTTTCAGTAGATTTGGGCAGTCCCCAAAACTAAAAAAGACACACAAACAGCTAAAAATGTTAAATCAACATATAACCCAGAGTATAATTCTCTAATAACAAAATCCACAAAGCAGGGGCCATTAAACAAATAGCAAACATCAATCCCTGCTATTAAAATTATAAAATGGTGTGCTGTTTTTTCAGACTGAAGACTACAGCAAGCCTTTGGGTCACATGCTTACAGAGGCATATTCCAAAACAGCAGTATGTAAAACATGGACAGAAGCTAAATTTAATAGTATTTAAATACCTTTAAATCATATTAAATTATATGAAATTAATTACAGCAATGCAATTACTTAACAGCTTTTGAAGCAGTTAAGAGGACTGCTCCCAGAAGGTCACATAGGTTCCTTGGCTACAGATTGTCCATATCTGTAATGCACACAAATACTGTATGTTATTATGCATGAAATCATGAAAGTGAAAATAGAAATCCAGTTGAAGATTGGGAATATGAAACTAACACTGTATTTCTGGAAGACACAATAAAAGTTTTTTGAAACAAGTGACAAAACTTTAACAGAAACAAGTCTTGCTGGCAATGAAGGATTCCAATAATTCTGACATCTACTAAGCATTATTATTTTTGCTTCATTTTGCTTTGTTGACAACCTCAATTTTCTGAAGCTATAAGAAGGTGAATTTTGATTAAAAGGTGAATACACTGATTAAGTGGAATTACAAAGAATCTTGAGGAATTCTCCCGGCCTTCCGGAAGAATCTAAAAACTTATCTATGCCGGCAGGCCTGGGGATGACTGTGATTGTGTGTGTATGATGAGTGTGTTTGGGGGGTCTTTTAAATGTTTTGTAGATTTGGCTTTTGGTTTTTTAAATGCTGTGATGTTGTTTTTGTTCGTGTTGTTAGCTGCTCTGAGTCCTTTGGAGAGGAGCAGCATAAAAATCTAATTAAAATAAATAAATAAATCTTAGTATTTATAATGGCAAGAGTTATCAGAAGAGACTATTTAGTTTTGTAAATTGGATTTTCAGAGAACTTAAAAAGTTGGTTGAGATTCCAGAACTAGAATTTATGAAAAAAAGAAGAATTCAAAAACTTTCACACGAGAATGAAAAATTGTAAATACACATAAGTTCTCTGATGATATTTTAAAATGATATGATCAGGAATAACATATAACTCAAGAGAATAGTTTAGTTTAAGCAAAGTATCAGACTCAGAAAGAATTAAGGCTCTTGAGAGATACTGAGACAAGTCAAATAACTTACCGTATATTTGTATTTGCTGAGATTGATATTCTGTTAGAGTTGAACTGAAGATTGAAATACTCAATATCCAGATTGCTTTAACTTGACTCCAAGAACAGTTATGTTCAATTGGGACAAGAATATTAAAATGATACAAGAAGTTGTTTTTTGCCAAGATAGATTTAGAGAATTTCTATTTTTTTTTAAAAAATAAGGTCTTGTTTTAAAGATCAGATGAGTTAATTGTAGAATTCTAAAAGAGCCTCTATATATAATACTTAAGAAATTACAATGTGGACATCATATAATCCAGAAAAATAGAACCAGAAAAATATCCCCATGTTTAATTAAGGAAGAAAGATAAATGCAAAAAACTTAAAAGAGTAGTCAGCGTAGGGTTGGTATGGAGCAGAATTCAAGAACATATTATTATTAGTCAATCTATACATATCTAGAATATGTTTTAATGATAACTAGGAACCACCAAATTTTAAACTAAGTAATTAAAATATTAATGATTATATCCTTTCAGTCCAGTGGATCATAAATAAATATGTTTTATTTATAAGATCACACACTATTGGCTAAAGGATAATAAACTGCCATCAGTTGTTAGGAATAAAAAAAATATTTGAAGGCAACAATCGTGCTGATTTGAGATAACATTGACAAATGAATGGTACATGTTGTGGAGAAATGGGAACAATTCAGGTGTTTAAAATCCTCAAATCTCCAGACTCAATAGTTAGGTTATATATGGAAAAATTGCATATCGTATGATTTATACCAGCAGCTAAAAGATTACATAATGGAAAACTGTTTCTTAGAAGCAAATAATTCCTAGAAATAGAAGCTAGCATGCTGAGAAAAAGGTTGGGACAGAAATTTGCCATTCACCTTTCTGGTGGTAGGAAGGGTGCTGGACTATGTAGACCCCCTGGGTATTGTTTGATAGAGGATAGGGAAGGGGAAAACTTTGACTTTGCATTTTACAGATTGAATTGTGATGCAATTATCTATTGACCTTTGTGCATTTCATGACTTTATGGTGAAATTTTGGGAATAAAATAAAGCATGCATTTTTATACTAGGGAAATTTACTTGCAGGAAATTCATATATTTGCAAATATATAAAATATGTAAAATTAGGAGAAATGTATACAATATATATGCCAGGATATCTATTTCTTGATTAGGGGAGAGAGGGAGGGAGGGAGAGAGGGAGGAAGGAAGGAAGGAAAGGAAGGAAGGAAGGAAGGAAGGAAGGAAGGAAGGAAGGAAGGAAGGAAGGAAGGAAGGAAGGAAGGACGGACGGACGTGTACATATAGTAATTGTTCTGGAAACTCTGAATGTATTCATGTCAGCCCAGATACTGATTGGCCTTTTATTTTTTTCTGTTCCCCCAACACTTTCTGGATAGTCTCCTTTGGCTGCATTCCCTGGATGAGGTCCAGCCTTACCACAGTGAGAAGGCAGTATAGCCGCTTGATGAATGAGACAAGGAGAAATGTATTTGATGATTTAAGTTAAGTGTCATTAATAGTCTGATGACATGTGGCTCTATTTTTTCTTGCCATCTGAAAGGTGAGGAAACTGAGTTTTGAAATGAAAATTAGCTGGAGTATTGGATTGAATAAGGATTGGACAGAACAGGTCTTTTTAAGATGGTTGAAATGTGAATAGCTTGCTTGCCAGCATTTCTCCTGATTCAGAGGATGTTACATTCACCTTAAGGGGTTTTTGGAAAAGTAAAGTGTCTCATGACTTTTTGACAGCTTTACAGAGGCTGCCAGGTTTTACCACTTATGGACAGGATAATTTACCATGATGATTCATACTCTTAGCATATGCTGGCAATACTACTACTGTAGATATCTACTTTCCAAAAAAGTTTTGAATTGGAAGATATTCCTATGCTAATAACTATGATTCAGATTAACATATTCAACTCAGTGTCCTCATCTACAAAAGCATTTAGGCTACATTGATGAGAACAAACATTAAATCTAATCTATTGTATGGGGTTTGAATGTTGTCTCCAGATTTATGAAGAACTATAATACCTGATGTGCAGAAAAAATACTGGAATGCTAGAAAATTATTAAACAACAGAGGTTTAATTTCTCAATTTTTAGAATATTCACCTGAATAGGAAATACTATACAACTCTGAAATTGACAAATTTGTTTGAAGTGGAAAACTTTTCATGGAAATATTTAGTCTCCACAAAGTTCTTCAGCCCATATATACAGCACTGACCTTGCAGAAAACTTGGGAATTTCAGTTCGCACAGAGAATTGTTACTTGAAATTTGATTTATATACCCAGATTCATGTCATTTCTATCAATTCTGACATCAGTATATATGCATATTTGCACCCGCAGCTTGGAATATGAATGCTAAAGCAGGATTCCTTTGCATAACAGATCATATGTGCAATAATATTTTATTCTTTTCTGAAGAGAGACATTTTAAATAAAGAAAATCTAAATGATATTAAAATTGAACAAGAATATTTCTAGCAAATGCTGAATGAAAAATTAATGGACAAAATGATGGTCAAAAATCTGCCCAAACCTAATATTGAAATTTTTAAGTTTTCAATTACAGTATATTCCTTTGTCAGACAGAGTAAACCTGGTAAAGTTTGGACCATTAGTGTTTTGTGATTTTTTTTCTAAAAAAAAAAGCTAATGAGATACTCTTTTCACCAATCTATCCAGGTCCCTCAAAATTGAGAGTTACTATTTGTGTCAACATAATGCCATCCCAATCCTGCAATGCATATCCTTAGAATCTTGGTAAAATTATTTTGTTCATTCAGATTTTTAGTCTGTTAGAATCAAGTCCCAATGGCGCTTTTTCAAAAGGCAACTGGACTTCTCTTGTTTTTCGTTGAAGATGTTTAGCTTCTCATCCAAGAAGTTTCTTCAGTTCTTCCTAACTGAAGAAGCTTCTTGGATAAGAAGTGAAATGTCTTCAAGGTAAAACAAAGGAAGTCCAGTTGCCTTTTGAAAAATCACCTTTGGGGCAATCATGACCTGGATGACCAAGAATCTCCATAGATTGTTAGAATCAAGGCTTTTTTTTAAACAAATGTATTCTTTTAATGGATTGTGCAGCACCTAGAATTCAGAACAGAATGAAAGGAAGTCTAAGTTAAACCACAACTAAAGATTGCTCTCCTGGAGAGACAATTTCAGGTCTTCATTTGCCATCTCAAGGCTTCTTTTGAATGGCATTAAAGGTTGTTGAGAGAGAAGCAGAGAGAGGAGAAGGTGGAAAAATATTGGAGAGGGACTCTTTATTAATAAATCAATTCACATTTTTTGTTGTTTTCTAATAATGAAATCCATCAAGGTAGTTGGGTGCTACAGATTCTGGAAAATGTGGAACTTTTAAAGAGGAATCACACATGAATAATACTTTTGATTGAATTGCAGCATTTATACAATTTTAATTTGGCAATTCAAGAACAAAATAATCAATTGTAAATGATATGTATATGTACAGTATAAACATTTTCTGATGAAAATATGCAAAAATGTAACTAATACTAGGCATTAACAGAGTTTATTCCAGAATGGCTGCATGCAGATGTATATAATTAACTTTACCTTTCTTTTTTTACTTTTCTAAATTTCTAAATTCGTCAAGTAAAAAACGAATCTATAACTGAGAAGAAACAAATATTTCTTGTGAGATTCTGGTTGTGCAGAGAAGAACTTTCCTGGATCAAGGTAAGGTCTACAGAATCCAGAAGCCTTAGAAAAGTCCCAGTAATCTGCAGGCAGTAAGATTACTGGCTCTGGAACCAGCCAATGGACACAATTGTCACACTTCTGCTGGATCCTGATGGTCTATATCTTCTGTTCTGGTGAAGGATGACAGGAACCATTGTTCTTGGGTTGATATATGTGGTCCCATCACTTTAACTATAAGCAAACATTGTATTACTGGAAAGGCTTGAAGCAACCCAAGCATTGAGCATCACAAATACAAGGCAAATATATGCAAATAAAGATGACTTCCTGCATCTTTAGTAGATGTGCAGAAGATGGCAAGCAAATTCTGTCAAAAATATTAACTATTCAGCATCCTGCTATCTTTGGTTTATGGGCATCCTAAATATATCTAGTCATTAAATGTAGAAATAGGTAAGATCAGAACAAGGAGGAATAATTAGAAGCTTGGAGCATTCTCTAGCATGGTGGATGTAGAATCCACTGATTGGGTTATTTCAGCCTTCCTGCTCAGAGAGACTAAGTCAGAGCTTTAGTCACGCCTCCCTCTGGGTGTGGCTCCCCAGTTTTGACTTAGTCTTAGGCTCAGCAGGACGCAGGAAATTGTCTCCCAGATAAGTGCTTTTTATTTTTAAATTAATTGGTACTTTTTTCTTCAAATTACACTCTGTTTGGCTTATTTTTCCAAATTTATGCCGTTTACAGTGGTTTTGGCTGACTTGAGGCAGTATACCTCATTGAGGAGTTGAGCTCTTGCTCGGCTCTCGCAGGACCCGCTCCCTCCCCACTTGGCCGGTCGGCTCTATCGGGTACTAGCCCTTGGGGCTTCCTTTGCCTTCCAAGAGGCTCACGATCTCCTCGCCCAGCTTTAAATCGCGGGATCGCGATCGCGGCGATCAGCTGCTATTTTTACCAGCAGCTGCCTTTGCTTCACTCTATCACCGGGGAGGATCTTTGGAGGCCGTTTCTTCTCAGGATTGCAGAAGAGCGCGTCATCAAAATATAAGTCTTCGCTAAAGCGAGGGGGAACGGGATTTTCTGGCCAGGGCCCTGACTTTCCCCTCATTAAATTCCTCTGGAATCAGATCGCTAGAGGTTCGAGGAGGCATGGCCGCCATCTTGATCGCATGGTCTACCGGCGGTTGCCATTTTGAACGGCTTACAGGCGCCAGCCATTTTGCAGCCTTAATTTGTTGAGGCCTTCTAAGCCCGAAATTCTTTGTTGCTTCTTGCCTTGACCTGTGGTGGCAGGTCCGAATGGGGGGTGCATTAAATTAATGTTTGCATAAGGATTATATCAAATTTGCATATATATATATATATATATATATATATATATATATATATATATATATATATGTGTGTGTGTGTGTGTGTGTGTGTGTGTGTGTGTGTGTGTGTGTGTGTGTGTGTGTGTGTGTGTGTGTGTTTTCTGAGGTTTTCGCGGGTGTTTGTATGTAGGTCTTTGGTTCTTCGGGTTTTCTCCCACATAGAATTTGAAGTGTCTTGGCAACGTTTCGATGAAGTCTCATTCATCATCTTCAGGCTGGTGCTTTTGGCTTCTGCTTCTAGGAGCAATGTGTGGTCTAAGCTGTTTTTTCCTTTTAACTGCCAGTGGGGGTTTGAACTGATTGGCTGGGAGCTTGGCTATGTTCTGATTGGTTAGGGGCTTGGCTGTGCTCTGATTGGCTGGGGGGTTGGCTGTGTTCTGATTGGCTGGGGGAGTGTTCTGTTTGGGTGGGGGCTTTGTTGTGCTGGAGAGGTTCAAAGTGGCCAATGTTGCAGCTCTGGTCTGTCTCCTGGTCTGTGGTCTTGCCTCATCATTGGTGTGGGTTTGGGTTTGCTTTTTGCGTGGATGTGTGGAGGTGGCATCCTGTGTGTTTCTGGTGTCAATCTTTGTGTTAGGAATACGTTTGTCAATAAGGGCGGGTTTCCAAATGGCTGGTAGGGGGGAGGTATCATCTCGTTTGTTCATGCTGTGGGGGCGTTTTTCTATCTCGATGGCTTCTCTGATTATTCTGTTATTAAAATGTTCAGTTTTGGCAATTCTGGTCTTTTTGAAATCAATTTCATGTCCTGTGGCTTTAAGGTGTTGGACCAGGGAAGAAGTTGGTTCCTCTCTTTTGACTGAGTTTTTGTGTTCTTCAATGCGTGCATTTATCCTTCTGTTGGTTTGTCCAATGTATGTAGTGGGGCAAGCAGTACATGGGATTTCATATACTCCTTGATTTTCTAACTCAATTTTGTCTTTAGGGTTTCTTAGGATGGTGGATATTTTTCTGTTTGTGCAGAATGCTGTTTTGACATTATATTTGTGCAGGACTTTGCTGATCTTGTCTGTGGTGCCTTTTATGTATGGGAGGAGGGCTTTGCCGTTTTCTTGTTCTTTGTCATGGATTTTAGTGGGAGTTTCTTTTTGGATTAAGTTGGAAATCTTATTTCTTGGGAATCCGTTGGATGTTAGTACATTAGTGAGAGTGTGTAGTTCGGTTTTTAGGTGTTGTTCGTCAGCTAGGCATTTGGTTCTGGAGATGAGTGTCTTGGCTACGGAGTTGATCTGTGCTGGGTGGTGGTGTGAGCGTGCGTGCAGATAGCGGTTTGTGTGTGTTTTCTTCTGGTAGATGGTGTGTCCTAGGGAGCCATTGGATTTCTTGTAGACTAAGACATCCAGGAAGGGAAGTTGGTTATTAGCTTCTGTTTCCATGGTGAACTGTATTTTGGGGTGTAGGCTGTTGAGGTGTGTAAGGAAGTTGTCCAGTTTTCCTTTCCCATGTGGCCAGATTACGAAGGTGTCATCTACGTATCTGAGCCAGAGTTTGGGTTTGTGATCAGATTTTTCTAGAGCTTGGGTTTCAAAGTGTTCCATGTAGAGGTTTGCAATGACAGGTGAGAGAGGTGATCCCATGGGTGCTCCTTCTATTTGTTTGTATTTTTGTCCGTTATAGATGAAGTATGTGTTGGATAGACAGTGGTTGGTCAGATCTAGGATGTGTTTGGGGGGGTTATATTTGTTTTGGATAGCTGTTAAGGCTTCTTTGATTGGCACTTGGGTGAAGAGGGATATGACATCGAAGCTCACGAGTAGGTCGCTGGGCTGTAAGTTTTGTTTCTTTATGATCTCTATGAACTGGAATGAGTTTGTTACTTGTGAGGTGATGGATTCTGCATAGGGCTGTAGTTGTTTGGCGAGAAATTTGGCTAGATTTTGTAGAGGTGAGCCTATGGAGCTGACTATGGGTCTAAGTGGGGTTCCTTCTTTGTGTATCTTGGGGAGACCATAGAGCTTAGGGCATCTGGATGATTTCTCTCTTGGAATGATTCTTTGTTGGATCTCTTCGCTGATGGGAGAGGCTTTTATTTTGGATCTAGTGGTTTTCTCCAGGTAGGTGGTGGGATCTGTGTTTAGGGGTTTGTATGTGCCACTCAATATATATATATTGAGGCACGACCACAAACCAGAAGCCAGACCACAGCTGCATCATTAACCACCTTAAACCCCTCCAATCCATACATGAAGCAAACTGACACCCACCATGAAGATGAGGCACGGCCACGAACGCGAAGCCAAACAGCTATGCAGCTCACCATCTCTAATCCCCCTGCAACTCAGACTAACCTGAGCACAACAAAGCCTCCACCCAAACAGAACACTCCCCCATCCAATCAGAGAACAGCCAACCCCCCATCCAATCAGAGCATAGCCAACCCCCTAACCAATCAGAACACACCTCCACCCAATCAGAACACAGCCGAGCTCCCAGCCAATCAGTTCAAACCCCCACTGGCAGTTAAAAGGAAGAAACTGCTACAGTCACACATTGCTCCTAGAAGCACGAAGCCAAAAGCACCAGCCTGAAGATGACGAATGAGACTTCGTCGAAACGTCGCCAAGACACTTCAAATTCCAGCTATTATATATATACACATATATAATAAAATTCCTTTCTATAGTTTCTGTGAGGTTCCCCTCATTACTGGGCTCTCTGTCCGGATTATTGTTGACACACAGGTGTTATAGCCTGTGCTAGGAGTGTGGAGTTCTACTTGCTGACCACCTGTTTCCATTAGTTGTGGCCTTTAGCCACTGGGCCTAATCAGGCAGGTCTACATACCTGTCTGACTGTCTCTGCCTTTGCACAGTGCTCAGAGCGAGGATCGGTTGCGCTCCATCTCTGACCTTTGATCTGCGTGCTTGGGTTACCCCCACCTCTAGATATCCTTGGCCGGCTCTATCTAGATTGCAATGGCAGACAGTTCTTCGCCCCAGGCAACACAAGTCTCTGGTGCACCCCCTGTGCAATTAAAGCACAGATCCACTGAATTGGAAGCAGGGGGGAAGAAAAAAGCCAAAATGAAACATTTATCCACTAAGGAGACTTTCAAAGCAGCTGAGCGAGAGGCCTCGAGGAGACATCAGGCACTGGAGAGGGAATTCTCCAAAGCACAGCGGCTCCTATCCAGTGGGGCTGAAATGGTTCCCCCTGCCCCACTGGATACTTCTATTTTGGAGCCCCCCTTTGGGCCTGTGCAAGAAGCCACTTGGATAAGTTCTCTCTGGGGGCAACCAAACAGTAGGTCCTCCTCACTCTTCTTCCTCCTCCATTCATCAGAGTCCTGAAACTGTTCATGTTCCAATGGTGGTTGGGGCTACTTCCAAGGAACCAGGTGATATGTGGTCTCAAAGTCAATTTCAGGCATTTATGCATCATGCCTTTGTGCAGTTTATGTCCTCCTCCAGGAGTTCTCATGTTCCTTCCCAACAATTGCCCCCTCCCACTAGTCCCCCTTCACAGGCGGGATGTGACACGGTACCTGGTTCAGATATTTCCGAGACTTCCTCTCAATTAGGGGAGGGGGAATCTGTAGATCTGGGCATAGCTGACATGCCCATGTCAGAGGACAAGAAGGCCGCACCCGAACAGGCTTCTACCTCGGGATTGTTCGACCCTTCTCTATTCAGATCCCTTCTTCTGAAGGCTTGCAACACTACCAACTTATCCTCAATTCAGGAGGAGAAACCATCTACCTCCACTGAGCAGGAGTCTAATCCTTTATTTGCAGTGAAGGTAGTGGAACAAAAACAGATTCCTTGCCCGTTGGTCTTCCGGGATGCGGTTGAGACTCAGTGGTCCTCCCTGGCTACCACTTCAAAGGAAAGCAGTCTGGAAAAGAAACTATATAACGTTTCTCCTTCATTCACTTCTCTACTAGAGGTGCCCGCTGTTGATTCCCCTTTAATTTTTTGTTTTCTTCTTCCGCCATCCCAGGCGACATGGCCGAGGCCCTAAAGGCGGAGGACAAGAAGTTCGAGTTCTCCTTTAGAAGAGCCCATCAGGCCTCGGGGTTGGCCATAAAGGCCGCAACATCTTCATTCTTCGGGAAAGCGGCTATCATGTGGCTTCGCAATCTTCAGACAATGGTTCCCCCTGATCAGGTCAGAGTACACCAGACACTTGTCAAGCTAGTGGCAGCCTCACAATACATGGCTGATGTGTCCTTTCATTTGGCCAAGTGTTCGGCCAGATCCATTGCCGCCACAGTGGCCTCTCGTTGACTACTGTGGTTGAAGCAGTGGAGAACTGATCTAAAAGCCAAATGGCGCCTTTCCACAGCCAAGTACACCGGGAAACACCTGTTTGGCCTAATCCTTGATCCCCATGTGGTCGAAGGTAAGGACAAATGCAAGGTTGTGGTGCACCCCTCCAAGAAATCTAACAGGCGGCCACAACAGGAGTTCTGCAGGCAGACGTTCTGTCCCTCTGGCTCTTGGGAATGGAGAGAGCCCTTTCGGGCAGGGCAATCCTGGGATTGGCCCAGAGGCTCACGATCCTTTCCGCAGAGACAGGATCGGCAACAGGACTGCCCAAACAGTGGTGCCAGGGGCCAGTCACAGACCAAGCGTCCCTTTAGAGATTCAGGAGGCCATCCCTATAGACGTTCTAAGTGATGCCAAAGGGGACTTTCTGATAGGGGCGCCTGGAACAGTTCTACCAGGTCTGGGAGCAGATCACCACAGACTTTTGGGTCAGGGACACCATCAGATGGGGTCTGGTCCTCGAATTTCAGTCACTTCCCCACGATCGCTTCCTACAGTGTCCAGTATCGTGAAACCCCACAAAAGCACAACTGGTCACCACTGCCATCAAACACCTAGAGATCAGGGCTATAGAAGCAGTTCCAAGGAATCAAATTGGAAAAGGTTTCTATTCCATCCTGTTCGTGGTCCCCAAGTCATCAGGAGGATGGATGGTGATACTGGACTTAAAGGGTCTGAACCGGTTTCTAGAAGGTTTACAGAAGGTTCAAGATGCAGACCCTAAAATCTATACTGGCCAGCATCAGGAGGGGAGATTTTCTCTCCTCCATAGATCTCACATTCCAATTTCCCCCGGTCATCGCAGGTTCCTGCGCTTCTCTTACGCACACCGGCATTACCAATACAGGGCTCTCCCGTTTGGTCTGTCTTTGGCCCCAAGGGTTTTTACGAAGGTCCTAGCGGTACTGGAGGCCCACCTTCGGATGATGCCAGTGCACGTACAGTGTTACCTGGACGACATCCTAGTGCAGTCCCGTTCTCTCCAATCAGCAGAGTCAGATCTGTCGACCACCATTCAGATCCTACAAGATCACGGCTTTTCAGTAAACTTCAGGAAGAGCCACACAAATCCCACAAAGCGGCTCCTCCACTTAGGAGCCCTAATAGATTCCGACCTTTGTGGGGTCTACCTCTCCCAGGAGCGGCGGGTAAGCATACGGAAACTAGTATCCCAGATTCGGGGAGCAAAGACGGTTCCTCTGGTCCAGCTGTCCCAGCTCCTGGGAAAGATGGTGTCTTGCATGGGGATAGTCCCATGGGCAAGACTGCATTCGAGGAGCATTCAGTGGTTCCTCCTCCCTTTCCAGAGACAGAACCTCAGCGCCTCCACCAGGAGAGTCAAGGTTCCACATCACATACTCTCATCCCTCCAGTGGTGGGCTTCCGCAGCCATGGCCAAGGGGACCATCTTCAAGGAGCCTCTCAGGCTCGTCCTGACCACAGATGCCAGTCCGTTTGGTTGGGGGGCTCACCTCCAGAATCAATTGGCCCAGGGGTGATGGTCCCGGGTGGATCTCAAACAAAATGTAAATTGGCTAGAACTCAGGGTGGTTCATTTAGCTCTCCTCCATTTCTCCTCTCTAGTGTCAGGGAAACGTGTTGATCCTGACAGACAGTGTGGCAGCCAAGGCTCACATCAACAAACAGGGAGGGACACATTCCTGGACCCTCCTGCAGAAGGCCATATGGGCAGAGTCCAACCTGGGCTCAATCAGAGCAGAACACATTTCGGGGAAGGCAAATCGACAGGCAGACTCCCTGAGCAGGGCAACTGTGGACCACTCGGAGTTTGATATGATCATGAACAGGTTCGGCAGGCCATGCCTGGATATGTTTGCCTCCCTGTCCAACGTTCACCTCCCCAGATTCTTCACCAGATTTCTGACACGGGGGGCCGAGGGGACAGATGCCCTTCGGTGCAAGTGGCCGGAGGGATTACTTTATGCCTTCCCTCCCCTTCCGCTGTTACAGGCCACCATTCGCAAGCTGATTCTGGAGCAGGCGGAAGTAATATTGGTTGCTCCACTTTGGCCGCGATGCCCGTAGTTTGCAGACCTAGTGGATCTGTCGCTGTTGCCTCCGTGGAGGTTTCCCCCGGACCGAGTAGCTCTCAACCAGCTTCAGCACCCAGACCCTCAGTGGCTTCAATTAGCTGCTTGGCACTTGAGCGGGAGAGTTTAGCTAAGCAGGCGTATTCCTCAGGCGCTCTCTCTATGATTCAGGCCTCTAGACGACCCTCAACAAATCGTATCTATGACGCCACGTGGAGAAATTTCTGCCAGTGGTGCATCTCACGCAAGTTGGACCCTCTTTCAGTTACTGTTCCCAATATTTTGGATTTTCTGCTGGAGGGCATTTCCAAGAGGTTGTCCACCAACACCTTGCGTAGGCAGGTTGCGGCTTTGTCCACGGTTCTCACCTGTGACAATCTGAGTCCGCTCTCACACCACCCAGCTATCACCGCCTTTCTCAAAGGGGCGGCCAATTCTAGTCCTCCAACAGTACATCGGTATCTATCTTGGGATTTACCTACTGTATTGCAGGCCTTAACCACTTCTCTGTTCGAGCCCCTCAAGTCTTGCTCTCTGCATTTTCTCTCCTTGAAGGTGGCATTCTTAGTTGCCATCACGTTGGCCAGGAGGATTTCGGAATTGGCTGCGCTCTCAGTCAGAGACAATCTCTGTACTTTCCATGAGGACAGGGTGGTCCTTAGATTGAACCGCTTATTTATTCCCAAGGTGAACACTGGATTTCATAGATCATTGGATTTAGTTCTACCAATTTCTGTCCCAATCCTTCTCATCGTTTAAAATGTCAGTGGCTCAAGCTGGATGTACGCAGGGCTCTGCGTTTTTACATCAAGCGTACTTCGCCCTTTCGCAAGTCGGAGGCCTTGTTTGTCTCTTTTCAGCCCTCTGCCATGGGCAGGAAGGTCTCTTCTTCCACCATCGGTAGATGGATTAGGGCTTGCATTGCTAGGGCCTACGTTTCCAGTCACTTCCAATCCCCGCACGTATTACAGCTCACTCCACATGCAGCGCAGCGATTTCTGCGGCCTTGTCTACCCAAACTTCTGTAGAGGAGATTTGAAGGGCGGCATCTTGGTCGTCTCCATCTTCTTTCATTACTCATTACAAGATCAATAGGTTTGCTGAGGCGGATGCCGCGTTTGGCAGACGGGTTCTTCAACAGGTTGTTTCCTCTATGGAGACACCAGCCTAGACCTTCCCTCCCTTAGGGACATGGGGGGCTTTGGTATGTCCCAATCAGTGGATTCTACATCCACCATGCTGGAGAAGGGGCGTTGTCTTACCTGAATGCCTTTTCTCAGCATGGTGGTGTAGAATCCACACCCTCCCTTCCTTAAGTGTCTAGGCTTGTGTATTGTCACTTTTTTGTATTATTGGAGTCATTGCGTCAGACTTGTCAGGATCCTTTGCCTCATCAAAACTGGGGAGCCACGCCCAGAGGGAGGCGTGACTAAAGCTCTGACTTAGTCTCTCTGACCAGGAAGGCTGAAATAACCCAATCAGTGGATTCTACACCACCATGCTGAGAAAAGGCGTTCAGGTAAGACAACACCCCTTTTCATCTTTCAGTTCAGCTCATTCCTAATTGAATGTACAATAAAGAGTACAGAACCAGTAACAATAATTTAAACCACATGGTTTTGTGTGTTTCACTTTTTTAAAAAAAGAGGCTAAGCAGTACAGGAGGAGAGGTTTTTGGCTTGCTTGAAATTGTGAGCATAAATTATTCATATCTGAGGCATGAACTAACTGCTGAATCTTATGTCATGGGCCAGATTTCTCATTCCTTCTTTCATCTGCAAAAGTAATTGCTACCATTTTTGAAAACAGGTGGAGGAGGCATCAGAACTAATAGATGCAACAATAGAAAAACAGTAACATGGATAGGGAAAAATAGGGTGGAAGAAGCAGTAAGAGAAGAAAAGCAAAATGGCCTTTTGTTGGAATATTCATGAGCAGGAAGAGTCATGTGGTAACTCAGTCAGCCAATGTGAAGAAAGTGCTACTGAGTCTGTGCAAAAGGTATTGAGTTAGAAGCTGAATTTTCAGTCTCAGGTTTGTATCTGTATCTCTCTGTAAGAAGTCTTCATTGAGCTATGTTGCTGTAAAGAAGAATGTATGGTATTGTAAATATTTTGATATGAATATAAAGAAATTTATTTGAATCAGCTAAATGCAGTCAACTGTGAGAGCTTCTGATTTATTTTTACCAACAGAGAAATTAAAATTCTCTAACAGGTTATGGGCCCAAAGCTTACTAAGGACTGCATTGTAATTTAAAGCTGGAAGAAATTGCCTGTGTTTAGAAAGTATACGAACAAGGCAGAATTAGCAGAATGGCTGCAATGGAATTTAAGGAAAGCTGTGTGCCTCGTTTGGGCCAGAAGAATTACATTGTGTGGGCTGCTAAAATGGAATGTTTGCTCAAAGCAAAAGAGCTGTGGTATATCGTAGAAAATCCACCACAAATGTTTGTAGCTGCTGATCAGAAAAGTCAAGCAATGGCTTATCTCATCTTGAATTTAGATGATGAACAATTTCTAAATGTTGCAAATTTAAAGACTGCAAAGGAGATTTGGTTGATGTTGAAAGCTGTGCACGTGAATGTTTCTGCGTGCAATATAGTGCAATTGTCAAGAAAACTTTACAGGGCCTGTTTGCAACCAGGTGAATCTGTGGAACAGCATTTAAATAAAATGCAAAGTTTATTTTTGGACTTAGAACAATGTGGGATTAAATTCCCTGAGTCCCAGAAGGTTTTATTGATGTTGAACAGTTTAGATAAAACCTGGGACACAGTTTCTGCGATATTTGAGTGTAAAGAAGACCAAGACTTAAATTTTGAGGCTTTAAAGACATGTTTGCTTAATGAACAAGAAAAGCAACATTTTAGGAACAGCCACCAGGAGGTGAAATTCCTGAGGAGGGGGTCAAGACTGCAAGTCTCCGGAGAAGAAACAAGGAGCAGATGAAACCAAGTTACATCAAAAGAGAGATTTTGTAAGCAGAGAGCTCAGCAAGAAAAGAATTGCTACATTCGTGGAGCAAACACACATCTGAAAAGGAACTGTTTGCAGAGGAACAATTTGCAGCGAAGGACATTTGTGCAAGTAAAAAAGACTGATTTGCTAAAGGAACATTTTGATGTTGCAAAAGTTTGTTATAGCAACAACAGAGACAAGTGGCTAATAGATAGTGGGGCAAGTCAAACAATTGTTCCAGTAGCCCAAGAAGCTGTGCCTTTGTCAAATGGCCAGAAAGCAAAAGTCATCGGAAGAGGCGATGTAAAAATTCCATATTTGGAATATAAAGTTTACCAATGTGCTTTGTGTACCTGAGATGGAACATAATTTGTTAAATGTGTCTAATTTAGACAAACAAGGTTTTGAGTTCATTTTTGTAAATGGGAAGTGTCTCATCAAAAGGAATGGGAATATTTGTGCAGAAGGCATAAAGGAAGATAATCTATATGTATTGCAGGGACAAAAGGTTCCATGTTCCCATATGTTTAAGAATGTTGCAGAGCATGATTTGTATGTTTATCTTCTATTATTATTATTATTATTATTATTATTATTATTATTATTATTATTATTATTTATTCGATTTCTATGCCGCCCTATTCCGGAGAACTCAGGGTGGCTCACAACACAGTAGAAATCAACATATAAAATACATGTAAATATAAAACCTCTTAATTTTTTAAAAAACCAATCATTCAGCATACACACAGACATACACTGGCTTGGGGCAAGATGTTAACTACCCCAGGCCTGCCGGCAGAGGTGTGTTTTGAGTAATTTACGAAAGGCGGAGAGGGTGGGGGCCACACGGATCTCCGGGGGAAGTTGGTTCCAGAGGGCCGGGGCCGCAACAGAGAAGGCTCTTCCCCTAGGCCCCGCAAGGCGACACTGTCTGGCTGACAGGACCTGGAGAAGGCCGACTCTGTGGGCCCTAACTGGCCGCTGGGATTCATGGGGCAGCAGACGGTCCCGTAAGTAACCTGGTCCAATGCCATGTAGGGCTTTATAGGTCATAACCAACACTTTGAATTGGGTTCGGAGACCAATTGGCAGCCAATGCAGCTCGCGGAGTGATGCCGAAATGTGGGCATTTCTGGGCAAGCCCAACACTGCTCGCGTGGCTGCATTCTGCATTACCTGAAGTCTCCGAACGTTTTTCAAAGGTAGCCCCATGTAGAGAGCATTGCAGTAGTCGAGCCTCGAGGTGATAAGGGCATGAGTGACTGTGAGAAGAGACTCCCGGTCCAAATAGGGCCGCAACTGGTGCACCAGGCGAACCTGGGCAAATGTCCTCCTCGCCACAGCAGAAAAATGATGTTCCAAATTTAGCTGTGGATCGAGGAGGACGCCCAAGTTGCGGACCTTCTCCGAGGGGGTCAAAAGCTCCCCCCCAGGCTGATGGACGGATAGATTGAATTATCCTTGGGAGGCAGAACCCATAGCCACTCCGTCTTGTCGGGGTTGAGCTTGAGCCTGTTGGCACCCATCCAAACCCTAACAGCCTCCAGACATCGGCACATCACTTCCGCTGCTTCACTGAAATGACACGGGGTGGAGATGTAAAGCTGGGTATCATCAGCATACTGATGATATCTCACCCTGTGTTGTCGGATGATCTCACCCAGTGGTTTCATGTAGATATTAAACAGCAGAGGGGAGAGGACCGATCCCTGAGGGACCCCACAAGGGAGGAACCTAGGGGTCGACCTCTGACCCCCCGCCAACACCGACTGCGACCGACCAGTGAGGTAGGAGGTGAACCACTGCAAAACAGTGCCTCCAACCCCCAACCCCTCTAGTCGATGCAGAAGGATACCATGGTCAATGGTATCGAAAGCCGCTGAGAGGTCAAGTAGCACCAGGATAGTGGAAAATCCCTTAACCCGGGCCCGCCAGAGATCATCCGTCAGCGCGACCAAAGCAGTTTCCATGGAGTAGCCGAGCCTGAATCCTGACTGTTGAGGGCCCAGATAATCAGCCTCATCCAAGGACCGTTGGAGCTAGAGTGACACCACCTTCTCAACAACCTTCCCTATAAAGGGAAGATTGGAGACAGGACGGTAGTTGTTTAATACAGCTGGATCCAGGGAAGGCTTCTTGAGGAGGGGGCGCACAATTGCCTCCTTGCAGGGAGCCGGAAAGGACCCCTCCCTCAAAGAAGCATTGACAATCTCCTGAACCCAGCCCCGCGTCACCTCCCTACTGGCTGAAACCAGCCAGGAGGGGCACGGGTCCAATAAACAGGTGGCGGAACTCACAGCTCCAATGGCCTTGTCCACTTCATCGGGTGCCACAGGGTCAAACTCCTCCCACACAACAGGATCAAGACGAGTCCCTGTCATCTCGACTGAATCATTATCAGCCGACACTGCATTCCAATTGGAGTCAAGGTCCATCCGAATCTGGGCGATTTTATCCGCGAAAAACTTATTAAAGTCCTCAGCACTACCCTGCAAGGGTGCATCAACCCCCCCCGATTAAGGAGGGAGCGAGTTACCCTAAACAGGGCGGCTGGGCGGGATTCCGCAGATGCAATCAAGGCGGAATGATATGCGCATCTTGCCGCCTTGAGCGCCACCTGATAAGTCTTGATATAAGATCTTACAAGTGTTCGGTCAGATATGGATTTACTTTTCCTCCATCGCTTCTCTAGACGTCTCTTCTGGCGCTTCATCCCCCTGAGTTCCTCAGTGAACCAAGGAGATCTCCTGGGTCTGCTACCACAGAGAGGTCGCAGCGGCGCGATCCGGTCAAGAGCCCCCTTCGCAGCCATATTCCAGGCCGTAACCAGGGACTCTGCCGAACCGAGAATGAGAGAATCCGGTATTTCCCCAAGCGTCCTCTGAAAGCTCTCTGGGTCCATCAGACGTGTGGGGCGGAACCACCTAATCGGTTCCGCCTCCCTGCGGGGGAGGATTGGAGCCTTGAAAACAAGCCGTAACAGAAAATGGTCTGACCATGACATAGGCAAAATATCTAAGCCCCTTAAATTCAGATCATTGCTCAACTGTTCTGAGAGGAATACCATGTCGGGAGTGTGTCCCCTCTCGTGAGTCGGACCCTGAACTACCTGAGTCAGGTTCATGGTTGCCATGGTGGCCATGAACTCCTGCGCCAACCCAGAGGATTCGCCGAGCGATGGAAGATTTAAGTCCCCCAAGACAATAAGCCTGGGGAACTCAACCGGCAGCCCAGCAACCCCCTCAAGTAGCGCAGGCAGGGCTGTTGACACGCAGCTGGGAGGCAGGTACGCGAGCAACAAGCCCACCTGAACCCCTAGGTCCAACTTCACAAGGAGCAACTCACAACCCACAATCTCAGAAACAGCGAGCCTGCGTAGGCTAAAAGTCTTCTTGGCTATAATAGCCACTCCTCCCCCCCTTCCCTGGGGTCGTGGCTGGTGGCATACCTGAAACCCGGCTGGACACATCTCAGAGAGAGGAACTCCTCCCTCCGTGCCCAGCCAGGTCTCGGTCACACATGCGAGGTCGGCCTCCTCATCCAGGAGAAGATCATGGATGAGGGGAGCTTTATTTACAACCGACCTGGCATTGAGCAGCAGCAGCCTGAGCCCAGGGTCCGGATTTCACCCATTACCAGTACTTCGGGTTGAACTCACAGGGTCGGAGCAAGGGATCGCTTTTAGACAGCGAGCTCTTGTTCCCCGAGAATGGCCTACCCTATGGCTCCCGCCATATCTGCCTCTCCCCAGCAAGACCGGTATACTTTGGCCCTCTATCACCCCAGAGCCAGCGTCTCCCCTCCCCTCCGCCTCTGCCATGCCAGGCAGGCTAGCCAGTTCATCACATTCATTCCACTCAACCACAACTCCATCCATATCATTAATTTATCTCTCCCACTCTTTAAACTAAACACATTAAAAACAATAAACTAACCATCCATTCAACCCGATTCTTTCCACTAACATCAGTCCCCCCATCATTCATAGCATCTAACAATCAATTAAAATGGTATTAAACAAATTTAAATATTTAAAATTTAGACAAACAATAGCTAACAAACAATTGCTCTGGATGGATACCCAGTCCAGATCAGGAGCTTTCTAAAACCATTATACTAACCAAAATAATTATACTAACAATAACAATAATTGTGGAACCCAACGTCCCAAAGATAAAGACAAGGCCTTCAGATAAGTTCAACATAATGGCGGCAGCAACAAAGGCCTCACCCACAGGTCTTACAATTTAGGGAAAAACACCCAGCGACAGAGCAGGCCCGTTAGCCACAATAACCGCTTCCACAATTCCACAACAAGTCTGGGCTTGTTGCTGGTTTAGTGGCCCGGCTGCGGCTGCTGCGGCTGCTGCGGCTGCTGCGGCTGCTGCCGCCGCCGCCGCTGCCGCTGCTGCCGCTGCTGCTGCTACCAGACTGCTGCCTGTTGTAAGTCAGGGCTTGTTGCTGGTTTCCTAGCCCGGCTGCTGCTGCTGCTGCTGCTGCTGCTGCCTGTTGTAAGTCTACATAGAAGACTTGGCCATGCAAGCTTTAAGGTTTTGCAGCAAATGCAAGAGTTTGCAGAAGGGCTAAATTTGAAGGGATGCAAAACATATTTGGACTGTGCAGTATGCAAAGCATCAAAGTCAAAGGCATTCCCAGTTAGTAAATATAGCACAAGACAAACAAAAAGAACTCTGTCCATGCAGATCTGGTGGGACCAACGCAAGCCAGTTTGGGAGGAGCAAAATATGCACTGGTAATTGTTGATGATTATAGCAGATATGCATTTTGTTACTTGCTTAGAGGTAAGGCAGAGGTGCTACAACAATTCAAACAGTGGGTAAGTTTTGTAGAGAGAAGGTACAGACAACAAGTGTGTCAGTTGCAAACTGACAAATGTACTGAATTTATGTCAATTAAATTCCAACAATGGTTGGGGCAGTTGGGGATAAGACACAGACGTACAAATCCTTACACAGCAGCAGAGAATGGTGTAGCTGAAAGAAGGAATGGTGTTTTGCAAACAATGAAAGATTCATTATTAGAGGATTCTGGTATGACCAGGTCATATTGGGGAGAAGCCATATTGACTGCCAATTATATAGTTAACAGGCTGTGGAGTTCCTCCATTAATAATACTCCATATGCCATTCTATACGGGAGAAAGCCATCACTGGCACATTTGAGAATTTTTGGAAGTACTGCATGGGTACATATTCTGAAAGCAATCAGAAGAAAGGGACAGCAAAAAGCAAGAAAGCTCAGGTTTGTGGGCTATGAGCCAGGATCAGAAGGATATCGCTTTAGCGATAGAAATAAAAGAATTGTAAATTCAAGGTCTGCTAATTTTGCAGAACAAAATTGGGACAGAATTAATGGAAATTCTGGGTATGTCTCACTTAATGACGGCGATCTATTTAATGACAATAACTCATCTAATGATGGAAAAATGATTATTGAAGATGTCAATGTTCAGGGAGGAGAGGCTGAACAAGACATGAAACCAGAAAGACTTGAGACACAGGAGCAGTTAATACCACATAGATCAGAGCGATGTAACAAAGGAATTCCGCCTGACAGATATTCTGCCAGCAAGGTAAAGGTTTGCAATGTGTGGTATGAGCCAAGAAGTTATAAAGAAGTGTTGGCATTACCAAAAGCTGAACAAGAAAGATGGAAGGAGGCCATGGATAAAGAGATGAAATGCATGGGAGACCATGAAGTATTTAAATCAGTAACTTTGCCACAGGGAACCAAAGCTGTGGGTTGTAAGTGGGTATATAAGAAAAAGGTATTGCCAAATAATGATGTACAGTATAAGGCCAGGTTAATGGCACAAGGTTTTTCACAATTAAAGAATGTGCACTACGATGAAGTATTTGCGCCAACTGTGAAAAGTGAGAGTATAAGATTAGCACTGGCGTTGGCAGTGGCATATAAGCATAAAATCTGGCACTTTGATATCACAACTACATTCCTCAATGCTGAGTTAGAGGAAGAAATTTATATGATCCAAGCACCAGGATATGAAATTGCAAAACCTAACATGGTGTATAAATTAAACAAGGCTATTTATGGGCTGAAGCAGTCAGCCAGAAACTGGAATATCTGTTTAGATACTGCTTTAAAGGGTCTTGGATTTAAAAGTTGCAAAGCTGATAATTGTATATATACTGGACAGTTACAAGGAGGGAATTTTCTACTTTTATCATTTGTGGATGATCTTTGCTTCATCGCAAAGGATGCATCACAAGTCAAGGAATTTGCTGATAAATTAGGAAAGAAATTTGAATTAAAGAATTTGGGAGAAATAAAAAATTATCTCGGTGTAGAGATACAGAAAAATGAAAAAGGTGGTTATATTCTCAGTCAAAGGAGAAAAATTGAGCAGTTATTGGAAAAATATAATATGAAAGATTGCAATACTGCTCCCACACCCACGAGTATGGATTTTTATAATAGTTTAAGTGCGGACAAAGGTGAAACCTGTGATCAAGAGATATATCATTCAGCAATAGGGAGTTTGTTATATCTATCACAGTGGTCCAGACCAGACATAGCTTGCACAGTATGCATTTTGAGTCGTTTTACTGCTTTACATTGGATGGGTGTAAAAAGGGTTTTCAGATATTTAAAGGGAACTATAAATTTGGGTCTTCAAATACAGATTACTGAGGAATTGAAATTAAAGTGTTATGTCGAATAGTGACTATGCAAATTACATAAACACAAGGAAATCAAATTCTGGGATTATAATATTGTTTGGAGGGACTCTGATTGGGATGGAAGTCCAGAAAACAAACAACTGTTGCTATTTCAACAGCGGAAGCAAAGTTTATTACTTTATCTGAATTGGGTTCTGAAGTAACATGGTATGTACAGTTGTTGCAAGATTTAAACATTAATGTAAAAGAATCTGTAAAGGTATTTGAAGACAATGCTGCCTGTATAAAAATGGCAACTGGTGACAGGGTGAAGAACAGAAGTAAACATGTAAACATTTAGTATTGTAATGTCAGGGAAGCTGTAAAAGGAAAATTGATTAGTTTACATCATTGTTCTTCTGAGGATAATTTGGCAGACATGATAACTAAACCATTGGGTAGTGTTCACTACGGAGAATGCATTAAGTCAATAGGTCTGATGTCTCTTCCTGTCATGAAGGGAGGAGTGTTGGAATATTTATGAGCAGGAAGAGTCATGTGGTAACTCAGTCAGCCAATGTGAAGAAAGTGCTACTGAGTCTGTGCAAAAGGTATTGAGTTAGGAGCTGAATTTTGTTCAGTCTCAGGTTTGCATCTGTATCTCTCTGTAAGAAGTCTTCATTGAGCTATATTGCTGTAAAGAAGAATGTATGGTATTGTAAATATTTTGATATGAATATAAAGAAATTTATTTGAATCAGCTAAATGCAGTCAACTGTGAGAGCTTCTGATTTATTTTTCACCAACAGAGAAATTAAAATTCTCTAACACTTTCATGGTATAGGGCTTGAAGATTTTAGTATGTGGAAAGAAGCCTTTTCCAGTTTAGAACAGAGCAGTTCCTACAAGCACTTGATCGTCCTAGTAGCTATTTTCCCCAAGGACAGGTTTTTTTAAAAAACAAAAATCCATGTATGTAACAATATAAAGATATCTACTATACAAAAATGGAGAGATGTACTATACCTAGTAATTAGCCAGAGATCTCAAACTTTCCAAAGTTGCTGTTCTTTATCTTTACCACCATGAAGGCAAAAACTATTAGAAGATTATGGTCCTGAAAGAACAACAGCTTTCTTCCAACATTTCACATCAGGCCGTGAGAGACAGTGAGTTCAATGAAAGTGAGCTGGGTGACTTTGGGCCAATCACATTCAGCCAAACATATCCCACAGTGTTGTTGTGGGGAAAATAGGAGGAAAGATATGTTGAATATGTTCATTGCCTTGAGTTATTTGTAAATATAATAAAGGTGGGATATAGATAGATAGATAGATAGATAGATAGATAGATAGATAGATAGATAGATAGATAGATAGATAGATAGATAGATAGATAGATTTCCCTGTTGGGCAATGAGAATAGCCTATTTATTTTCATCCTGAGTGCTCAAGTCAGTTGGTAGAAAAAGGGGAGGTGAGTTACTGGTACAGGATTATGTTGTCCTAACATGCCTTGAGAAATATGTGTCTGAGTATGTAAAAGAGAAATGTGGGAAAAGGGGCTGAAGAGATGGAAATAATATGGAACAAATGAAAGGGAAAATGTAGAAGTGGGTGAAAGTTAATTATGGAAGCAAGTGTTATTAAAATATATGGATTTATGACTTCTCAACAGGAACTTGTAGGGAGATGGTAACTTTTCTTGAGCAGCTTTTGCTAAGAGCCCCAGCCTCAGTTTTATATTAGTATCTCTTTTTTCATAAATACCAATTGTGTTTTAATAATCCAATTTAGGATTGTTTGTTCTTGAGTTGGCTTCAGTAGCAACCTCACTAGTTTTCCTGGAGGAGATATTTGGGGCATAAGGCTGGTTGGCTGGAGATGCAAGAAATTGTCTTTCTGTGACATCTTTTGCAAAATGAGAGATGGTTGAGTTAGATTTGTACCAAGTACTTTTGCATCTAAATCCTGTCTCTTGGTTCTTCTGCTTCTACTTCCTGTTTACCTGTTCCTTTGCTGACTTCCCATTTTGCTGGCTGTCTGATTATGATAACTGCTTGTTAATTAAAGTTGTATATTACCATTTTAAAAAGCTATTGCTGAGTAGAACTCTCTGATCCCATCTTCAGACACATTCCTGGCCATCTTTCCATTTGCTGGCTAGGTTTCTGAGACAAGACTCTGAAAACATTCTGAGATTTTCCAAAGTAGATTCTCTGGGTTTTCAGAGCAGGAATAGCTGAGTCTGTAGCAAGAAAAGCTTAGCACAGTGTGGCGTTGAAGTTGAAATGACAACAAGAGAAGGAAGCATGTTCGTCACTATCTGATTATAGCAATGAAGGATCTGTGGAAACAATTTTCAGAAATTTGCAAGCAGGCAGAGGGGATTTTGTTCCACTCAGATATTTGTATACTTGGACAAGACAATAAAATAATCAGGAGGAAACAGCAAAAAGTTGCCACTATCGTTTCATGTAATTGTTCAATGACAGCCAATGAAGATACATTTATACAAAAAAGTACAGAGTTAATCTGTATTAAAATAAAGATTGAGAGTCAATTGTTCTTTTTTTTGCTACTTTAATATTATTGATTATGATTGTAGCTTTTATTTGTTTGCTGCCTGAGTGGTTATATAGATATAAACAAATAAATAAATAAATAAATAGCTTAATATATTCCTCCAGTTAAATATTGTGACATAAATTATTTAGGAAAATAAATGTGTCTCCTGGAGGTTTTGGTCCAACAATTTTTTTCCAATAATATTGAGAAAAATATGCATGATATACATTCCTGTATTATTTAATTTATTGTGTATGCCAATGCTTATGTAATGAGGAATGGGTAAAATATGTTCTCATTGTCATGGTTCCAACAGATGAAACCCTTCAAAAGAACTTTGAGACATTGTTTACCTTAAAGAATCTTTTATTTGAGAAACAAAGTATCATCACTACATAGTTGAACCCAAAAACTAAATTCACTCCCCTGGATACAAAGTAACAAAGTACAATTCCATCCTCCAATAAACAGTCATAAATCACATTCCCCAATTTGCTTGAAGTGCGGGCTTTCTCCCCAGCTCTCCAGCCCACCAAAACACTATCAGCTCTGGGCCCAATGTCCTTGTGTTCCCACAGCTGAGTTATTATTGTTATGACTAGCTGGACTCTCATCCCTATTCCCCCTCCCAGCATCGACTAATTCTAAAAGCATAGAGAAAATGGCTGCATTTCCATCTGTTGTCAAAGCAAGAACATCCGATGTTAGCAGTGTTGACACTCATGCTTAGTATGATGTCTTTAATCCTTAAAAGAGAAGCTTAGACTGTAAACAGAATTCTGAGAGACTATGATAGAAAGTTTATGCAAGCTTAGAGTAGTATTTCTCAAATTTTGTGTAATCATGAATCACTAAATAAACATATGTTTACCTCAGAGTCACTTGAACTGTGAGATTGGAGGCAAATAAATTTAAGAAATAAATAAACAAACAAACAAATAAATAAATTCTTTAGTGATATGAGAATTCATCTATTCCAGCAAATAAAATATTATAATTATATAGTTTTCTTTGTGTATGCCTTCCCTTTAATTTTAAAGGCCTTTAATATTTAATAATTGAACACCATTGACATTGACAAATCATCATCAATCAGTTGCAAAAGGCAGTTTTACTTGGACCAACTTATATCCTACAATGACACTTTTATTTTTTATTATATATTACAACACAACATATAATATAATATAATATAATATAATATAATATAATATAATATAATATAATATAATATAACATAACATAACATAACATAACATAACATAACATAACATAACATAACATAACATAACATAACATAACATAACATAACATAACATAACATAACATAACATAACATAACATAACATAACATAACATAACATAATATAATAATTCTGCAAAAAATGCCATTTGCCTGCAAGCAAGAACTGTTAGGACAATAAAATAAAATAATAGAAAATAAAGTACCTAAAGTGCTCTGGGACTTTAGAATTCAAACAGATAGTCATCTGCCACATAACATGCCAGACTTAACAATTGTTGATAAAAAAAGGTGAACGATTTCTAGATAGTGGTGCGGCAATACCTGGAGACAGCAGAATAGAAGAAAAAGAGCTGGAGAAAATAATAAAATATAAGAGTCTGCAAATAGAAGTAGAACAACGGGTGGCAAAGGAAAACAAAGATAGTACCAAAAATAATAGGCGTCTTGGGTGTAATCCCAAAACAACCAGAGCACCACTTGAACACCATTGGCATTGACAAAATTGCCACCAGTCAATTGCAAAAGGTAGCATTACCTTGGAACAGCTTACATCCTGCAATGATACCTTTAATACCAGCAAAAAACAACATGTAGATACTGGTCCTTAGGAAGGACTCGAAAGGTGGACAAAAATGCCAAATCCAGTCTAAACTGAGTTTATTCAGTATGTGACCAGCCATAATAATAAATTGATATGTCATCTGATTGCCAGTGACAAAAAAGCTGTACTGTAGTTAAATTCTTTTATTCTGACTTAAGTAAAAGTAATTTTGTTGGCATCATCTTTTCTGGGTAAATGAACCATAATATATTTGTTTAGTTCATCTGAGAGACTATAGCAGATTACCTAGCAGATATTGATGGGTCACCCAATGGTACACAGACCACACTTTGAGAAACACTGCTTTGGAGCAATGATAATAAAGTTCAGGTATTTTGATGACTTTGTCAGCTGATGAAAGCTTCCATTGGAGAAGCCGCTTGTTGCCACAGAATTTTTAACACTAGAATTATTTTATTAGATTAAGCAACATTTCTTAAACTGTAGGTATGTGAACTGTTTTTACTAAAAGCTTAGGAAATGGTCAGAAACAGAATAAAATTTCCTATGGGAATATAATTAATATGTTGTGCTCTCAAGTACCTTATAACTCTTCTTTTTGGAAGCAATATTCATAACCTCATGATTCATGAAAGGCAAACAAGAATTCAACATTCAAAACTATTTTGAGTAAACAAAACATACTAAGGGGCACATTTACCCTCCCCCTCCAGTTACATTTTGTTATTTCTGAACCATATGAAGGAGAATAGGATTGTGATTGAAATATCTTGCAATTTGCATTTAGTACAAATGTCAGAAGAATTGGTCATTTTTCAGAGATTCATATTCACCTTTTTATATCCTGTGTAAGAGCCAGGTTTTAATCACCAAATGTTTTGGCTCCAACATTTATAGAGTTTTCCTCCACATTACTGAATTCCAGATGATCTGGGAAAGTAATTGGAACTCAAGGTTGAAAAATAGTCTCTTATTTTTTTCCTACCATGTTAATATTTGAACAATAAGGAAATGAAAATGCAGGTATTTTTGAGACTTTTGGCCTCTGTTTTTTTCTTCATTAGTACATTTTAAAGACCTTGAAAATATCTTTGGAGTTTTATTTTTGCATGTGTTAAAATAGTTAACTGCTCCACTCTTGAATGACAGGATGGGTAATGGTCATAACAAAACAATCATTGCATTGTTTTATCTGTATTTATAAGTTTGTAAGCGTGACCTTTGGGAAATCTTTGTGAGTGTTAAGGGCAGGCATTATGTGGAACTGGTACCGGTATGTATTTCTCCAACAGAAGGCTGTATTCTATTAATTAGGTAGATGGTTAAGACTTTAAGGTAAGGTATTCTATACTAATCCTACAATCAGTGGCTACTTCATATATTCTTATTCTATCTTTCTTTGGACCTAACTAGGTGTAATCCTGTACACAAATGTTCTGGTCTCATCTACAAGATTCCCAATTTAAGACCCCAAATTATTGGTTATAAGGAGAACAGTAAGCAGCTTACAAGGAGTTCCAGTGAAGTATATTTTACATTTCATCACATCAGTGAGCCATTTGGAATATTTCATATTTTACTTTATTTAATTTAAATGGCATCTTTCTAGCTGCCAAGAATGTATACTTGGAAACATCTCTGTGTCACTGTAATTTAATATTTGCCACCTTTTGTTTACCTTGCATATAATAATGAATACTACTAACAACACTAAATAGGAATACATTATGCAAAAGTACTTGCAGGTACTTAATGTCCACATAATAGTGGCCTAATTATGGAATGAAGAGTGATGTTCCCCAGTATAGCTAGCTGTCGCAGCAAGCAATTGTATTAAGTATTTGTTTTCCAGAAGAAGAATGAATACCACAGGATAGGAAAGACAGATGGGACTGAGACCCAGGAATTGTCAGCATGAGCCATTTGCTCTAATGCTCCTCTGGGGTTTTACTTGCTCAGTCAGCACCAATTCTCTGGATAGCTCCACTGGCAAAGGAATAAGGCTGGCTGCAAAGCTGAACAATTTAAATACAGTACTTGATGCAGTGTGATATGCAAATAGCGTCTACTCCTTTTTTTTTTTACCTAAGCCATTAGACAAATCATTTTCAATTTCCAAGAGTCTTGGGGGTGGGTGGGAAATCAGATTCCAATCAGTTTAAATCTGTAAGTTTGCTATAACTATACCATGTGGTGTATACTGCTTCTGTGCTCAAAATGGGAGAAGATATAATACTTTTACTAGCATTCCTATATTGCATTCTTTTCCTTTTTCTCTCTCTGTCCTCTCCATTTAGGTGTATTTGACAATTGCTCTCACATTGGCAATGATAAGGGATGGACTTTGGGCATCCGTTCGGAGGAGAATCCTGGAAGAAAGAATGCCCGTTTCTTCTTTTCACTCCGTACAGACCGTATCAAGAAATCTGCCACTATATTGGCATACCACCGTTACCGGCTCCATACATGGACTCACGTGGCAGCCACTTACAGTGGGAAGGAGATGTTTCTGTATGTCAATGGCAAGCGGGTAGCTCGCAGTTCCCAGCAATCTGGTGACCTTCACAGTCCTTTCATGGCCTCTTGCCGCACTTTGATCCTGGGAGGCAGCAATTCAGATGGACACAACTTCCGAGGCTACCTGGCCCTGCTGGGCCTTTGGAACATTGCTATGCCCCAAGAGAAACTCCAGAGGGCCTTCCTGGGAAAGTTTGAAGGAAGAAAGCCTTCTTTATTGCTCAGTGCAAAGTTCAGCCATTTGCAGCAGCAGTGGGCAACATTCAAGGATGGAGTCTACCCACAAGTAGAGATGATATATAGACCAGAACCTCAAGTTCTATCTCCGCTTATACCCCCATTCTGTGGACAAACTGCCTGTGATAATGTGGAATTGATATCTCATTACAACAGCCACTGGCCGCTACGGAATGAGAAAGTAGTGCACTATCGGGTTATCAATATCTATGATGATGATGGTCTCCATCCTACTGTGAGTGAAGAACAGATTGCCCACCAGCATCAAGCCCTGAATGAGGCCTTTAGCAGCTATAACATCACCTGGCAACTTAGAATTCACAAAGTATATAATTCATTGCTCCGTTACCGTATGATTCTAATGAACTGTGAACCTGGAAAAATTGGCAATGAGTTTTGCAATCTTGAGTGCAATCACCCATTGACAGGCTATGATGGTGGTGACTGCCGTTGGCTGGGGCGCTGCTATGTCTGGGAACGTCGGGATGGTGTCTGCAACATGGAGTGCAACAATATGCTCCACAATTTTGATGATGGAGACTGTTGTAACCCCAAAGTAACTAATGTAAGGAAAACGTGCTTTGATCCAGATTCTCCACAAAGGTAAGTAGAAGTGGCCAAGGCACTGTGCTAGTCTCTGGGGGTTTCTAGGTTCTCAAAGATTACAGTTTTGTGAGTAAATTTCTGTTTTTAATTTTTTTTCCCTTTCATTGATGTACTGCTAGATATCTAACTCAAAACTTATCCTACTTTAATTTATAGTGTTGCTGTTATTATTAATCAGACTACTGTATATTGTCTTGAAGCTTTCAACACCTTTATTGTCATTGGAAAAGTCTTTCTCCATAGTGATTTACAGTATCTTTGTGGCATTACCCAGCTGTCATTGTAGTGGTATAAAATCTATCCTAATTATTCTTTTTTGGGGTGGAAGCTGGAAGCACTATGTAAAGTAGGGATTTCTTTAAGGTAAATTGCAGAGATATTAGACAGCTGGGCATAAAGTGAACATGTGTCTCCTGCAAGGTGCCAGTAGGCAAGCTGATACTAAAACTTGGCCATCCATACATTAAATTGAGAATCAGCAACAGATTCTGAAATTAATTTATTTTTCTCTAATAAATTGTGTTCAACATGGCAAAAACAAAGGAAGAATAATCTCTAATTAAAACAGAATTAAAACTTAGATTTTACAGGATCCTAGGTCTATCATATTGTTTCAGAAAAATCTTGCAAGGAAATATCCTTAATGTTTATAAATGGATATGACTTACTTTTGAGAAAATATTTTCAGGGCTCTGAATACACCTGTTTTCCAAAAGACATCTAGATGAAATACTATAAAATTTCTGAGAAACAATACAATTGTTTAATGTGAGCATCATTTCTTCTTCTCACACAAAACTAGTTAATTCTCTCTAGAGGATTTAATTTAGCAGTTGATGTCCACCCTCTTTGTACATCATGAACATTACACTTGTAATGCCATGACTATAAAGTTGTCTGTTGTAATCTATTCTATGGACACTGCTGTTGGATTAATCAACTCTTTAAACATAATGAGTCTGTGGACATGGGGTTTGGCTAAAAGAATTATCTTACAGCACTGGGCCATAAAATCTACTCTGCTTTGCAGCAATGGATTGCTGATAAATGTTGTTTGTCAGCATTTTAAATAGTAGCTTTTTATTTAAAAATAAATAAAAATAAAGAGAAAGACTTTTTACCAATAGGTTTGATGGTGGAGTGGGAGTTCTGCTTATAATTTTTAAGGCCTTTTTTCTTTTTTTTGTTTTTATTATAATTACATCTGAAGTGATAGTATTTTCTTAATAGTGTTGTATATAGCTATACCTTTCTTCTGTTAGTTACCGTAATAACACAAACCCATTATTACTGCTGCCTTACTAATAAGCTTTATAATTAATTTACTAAGATGGCTTTCTCTTCTATTATGTACTAAAACACATACCATTTATCAAGGCACTATATAATACTCATTATTTTTTAGCAGTAGTTTGACTGGCTTTCCCTTTCTTTTCATTAATTTGTATAGCCTTTGAGCTGTAGATGTTTGATTCTGAATTCTTAATACAATTCTCAACCTCCAGAGTCCTGCAAAGTTCCTCCTGGAAAATGAGCATTCTCCAGCATGATGACTGAAGAATCCACCAATGGGTTATTTCAGTCCTCCTGCCCAATCAGACCAATTTGTCAAGTTGTCACGCCTCCTCATTATCTGGGACTTCCAGTTTCATTTTGGTCTCTCGCCCATGAGGACGTGATATCTTGACTCTCTTTCGTTTGGAGCAGGTCAGGTTAGATTTATAATTCATTGGTGGATTCTTAGCATTAGGGGAACTAATAGAAAATTATTTTCCTTTCTGGGTGATTTAATTTAATTTTTCTCTCCCTGCTGGGATAGAGTAGTGCTCCTCTCCAGGACTGGGTGAGGGGGCAGCTCTTTCCCTTTCCTTAGCGTTTTTGCTAAACTATTACAGGGACCATTAATAGAAGTAAAGAGAGTTCCCCTTCAGGGAGTTTAGGGGTTTTTTTTCCTTGCTTGTCTCCCTTGCTTGCTCGCATTTGGGATTGTCGTCTGGAAGCCGCCATTTTGGAAGCCTCGTGGCTTCTTCTGTGACCGGGCTTGGTCAGGGATTTTGTTAGCGGCTGCCATTTTGAATTCACGGAGCAACCTGTTTTGATTAAAAATTTAACTTCAACACAGTAATTTGAAGGGACTCACTGAAGCAAGTAGCAGGGAGGGGAAATCCTTTCCAGGTGTTTCTTGGCTGGCTTGTGGCTGCTGCTGAAGCGGAGGCAGTCTTGCAGCACGGCAACAAGCCGTTTTTTCGTGTCTAACAGCTGTTAGGCTACTTTCACAGCTCCATTTTCTTGCATTGCTGCAAAGCCTTGGATTTTGACTATTTGCCTTGGTAATTGTTTTGGAAGCACCTTGCACTATCAGGAGGCTTCCCTTATCTCCTCTCCTTTCCTCCCTCCCCCTCCCTACTTCCCTCATCATACTTGGAACATCCACCATTTGGGGGACATTTTTCCTGAGGGAAACGCCCATTTCACACCCAGGCTAGATTTCTATTTTGTACAATCATTTAGTGGAGGGGGAGGGGAGCGCTGGCTCTGGGGTGATAGAGGGCCAAAGTATACCGGTCCTGCTGGGGAGAGGCAGATATGGCGGGGGCCACAGGGTAGGCCATTCCCGGGGAACAAGAGCTTGCTGTTTAAAAGCGATCCCTTGCTCCGACCCTGTGAGTTCAGCACGAAGTACTGGTGATGGGGGAAATCCGGACCCTGGGCTCAGGCTGCTGCTGCTCAATGCCAGGTCGGTTGTAAATAAAGCTCCCCTCATCCATGATCTTCTCCTGGATGAGGAGGCCGACCTCGCATGTATGACCGAGACCTGGCTGGGCCCGGAGGGGGGAGTTCCTCTCTCTGAGATGTGTCCAGCTGGGTTTCAGGTATCGCATCAGCCACGACCCCAGGGAAGGGGGGAGGAGTGGCTATTATAGCCAAGAAGACCTTTAGCCTACGCAGGCTTGCTGTTTCTGAGATTGCGGGTTGTGAGTTGCTCCTTGTGAAGTTGGACCTAGGGGTTCAGGTGGGCTTGTTGCTCGCGTACCTGCCTCCTAGCTGCGTGTCAACAGCCCTGCCTGCGCTACTTGAGGAGGTTGCTGGGCTGGCGGTTGAGTTCTCCAGGCTTATTGTCTTGGGGGACTTAAATCTTCCATCGCTCGGCGAATCCTCTGGGTTGGCGCAGGAGTTCATGGCCACCATGGCAACCATGAACCTGACTCAGGTAGTTCAGGGTCCGACTCACCAGAGGGGACACATTCCCGACATGGTATTCCTCTCAGAACAATTGAGCAATGATCTGAATTTAAGGGGCTTAGATATTTTGCCTATGTCATGGTCAGATCATTTTCTGCTACGGCTTGTTTTCAAGGCTCCACTCCTCCCCTGCAGGGAGGCGGAACCGATTAGGTGGTTCCGCCCCAGACGTCTGATGGATCCAGAGAGTTTTCAGAGGACGCTTGGGGAAATACCGGATTCTCTCATTCACAGTTCGGCAGAGTCCCTCGTTACGGCCTGGAATATGGCTGCGAAGGGGGCTCTTGACCGGATTGCGCCGCTGCGACCTCTCTGTGGTAGCAGACCCAGGAGATCTCCTTGGTTTACTGAGGAACTCAGGGGGATGAAGCGCCAGAAGAGACGCCTAGAGAAGCGATGGAGGAAAAGTAAATCCGTATCTGACCGAACACTTGTAAGATCTTATATCAAGACTTATCAGGTGGCGCTCAAGGCGGCAAGATGCGCGTATCATTCCGCATTGATTGCATCTGCAGAATCCCGCCCAGCCGCCCTGTTCAGGGTAACTCGCTCCCTCCTTAATCGGGGGGGGGGGGGGTTGATGCACCCTTGCAGGGTAGTGCTGAGGACTTTAATAAGTTTTTCGCAGATAAAATCGCCCAGATTCGGATGGACCTTGACTCCAATTGGAATGCAGTATCGGCTGATAATGATCAGTCGAGATGACAGGGACTCGTCTTGATCCTGTTGTGTGGGAGGAGTTTGACCCGGTAGCACCTGATGAAGTCGACAAGGCCATTGGAGCTGTGAGCTCCGCCACCTGTTTATTGGACCCGTGCCCCTCCTGGCTGGTTTCGGCCAGCAGGGAGGTGACGCGGGGCTGGGTTCAGGAGATTGTCAACGCTTCTTTGAGGGAGGGGTCCTTTCCGGCTCCCTGCAAGGAGGCAATTGTGCGCCCCCTCCTCAAGAAGCCTTCCCTGGATCCAGCTGTATTAAACAACTACCGTCCTGTCTCCAATCTTCCCTTTATAGGGAAGGTTGTTGAGAAGGTGGTGTCACTCCAGCTCCAACGGTCCTTGGATGAGGCCGATTATCTGGGCCCTCAACAGTCTGGATTCAGGCTCGGCTACTCCGCGGAAACTGCTTTGGTCGCGCTGACGGATGATCTCTGGCGGGCCCGGGATAAGGGATTATCCACTATCCTGGTGCTACTTGACCTCTCAGCAGCTTTCGATACCATTGACCATGGTATCCTTCTGCACTGACTGGAGGGGTTGGGGGTTGGGGGCACTGTTTTGCGGTGGTTCACCTCCTACCTCACTGGTCGGTCACAGTCGGTGTTGGCAGGGGGTCAGAGGTCGACCCCTAGGTTCCTCCCTTGTGGGGTCCCTCAGGGATCGGTCCTCTCCCCTCTGCTGTTTAATATCTACATGAAACCGCTGGGTGAGATCATCCGACAACACGGGGTGAGATATCATCAGTATGCTGATGATACCCAGCTTTACATCTCCACCCCGTGTCATTTCAGTGAAGCAGCGGAAGTGATGTGCCGATGTCTGGAGGCTGTTAGGGTTTGGATGGGTGCCAACAGGCTCAAACTAAACCCCGACAAGACGGAGTGGCTATGGGTTTTGCCTCCCAAAGATATTTCAATCTATCCGTCCATTAGCCTGGGGGGAGCTTTTGACCCCCTCGGAGAAGGTCCGCAACTTGGGCGTCCTCCTCGATCCACAGCTAAATCTAGAACATCATCTTTCGGCTGTGGCTAGGAGGACATTTGCCCAGGTTTGCCTGGTGCACCAGTTGCAGCCCTATTTGAACTGGGAGTCTCTTCTCACAGTCACTCATGCCCTTATCACCTCGAGGCTCGACTACTGCAATGCTCTGTACATGGGGCTACCTTTGAAAAATGTTCGGAGACTTCAGGTAATGCAGAATGCAGCCGTGCGAGCAGTGTTGGGCTTGCCTAGAAATGCCCACATTTCGGCATCACTCCGTGAGCTGCATTGGCTGCCAATTGGTCTCCGAACCCAATTCAAAGTGTTGGTTATGACCTATAAAGCCCTACATGGCATCGGACCAGGTTATTTACGGGACCGTCTGCTGCCTCATGAATCCCAGCGGCTGGTTAGGGCCCACAGAGTGGGCCTTCTCCAGGTCCCGTCAGCCAGACAGTGTCGCCTGGTGGGGCCTAGGGGAAGAGCCTTCTCTGTTGCGGCCCCAGCCCTCTGGAACCAAGTTCCCCCGGAGATCCGTGTCGCCCCCACCCTCTCCGCCTTTCGTAAATTGCTTAAAACACACTTTTGCCGGCAGGCCTGGGGCAGCTAACACCTTGCCCCTAGCCAGTGTATGTTTGTGGAATGATTGGTTTCTTTTTTAATTAAGGGTTTTTATATTTATGTATATAATGTAATTTCTATCATGTTGTGAGCCGCCCTGAGTTCTCCGGAATAGGGCGGCATAGAAATTAAATTATTAATAATAATAATAATAATAATAATAATAATAATAACTTTTAAATTTCACACATTGATATTTTATTATTATTTGTCTTGAGCCTTGCTGTTTCAGAAATTGTTCTTTCTCATTGAGGACATCAGTTACCTACTAGAAGGTGGCATCAGCAACTGCAACAGTCCTTCAGGCCTGGTCGCCTATTACTTGTCTGCCCTCTGCATCTAGTGGCTGTTTCAAGATCCTGACCATCACCACTATTGTAGGACACATGTGATTTCACCCCATCATTGTGGAGTGACGAGTGCTTTTGTGCCCAGTGTGAGTTCAGGTTAGCCAGTGGGCCTACTCACGCCAATCCACGTGAAGTCAGTACCCTCTTTACGGGGGTGCCCTGACGTCCCCTGCAGACCAAGTCAATCCCAAAGGGTTATTTGGGTTGCATCTCGATGGAAATGGCAGGAGGGTTTGCCGACCATACACACAGAGCCCTGGAGAAGCAATTCTCCTGAGCCCAACGCTTGTCTGCTGAAAGGGGTCTTACACTGTCGACCCTCACACCACCTGACACGGGAACGCCTCAACCGTCCACATCGAGAGCTTGGTCATCTGAGAACGTGCATCAACAGGTCTCGACTTAGACCTTTGGTCAGGTAGGACCACCTCTGTTTGGGAAGGACCTTAGTTTGCCTGGGCCGTCTTCAGCACCTGCTGCTGCAATCGCACCACCTGCTGCGGGGGTATGGCCTCTGCTAGAGCAGTCTTTCTCCGACCACCTCCAAGCGTGGATTTTGCAGGCTGTGATCCAAGCCATGGCATCAACGGGTCACCAGCAGGCATCTCCCATTCCGGGACCTTCCTCTTCTTCAGCCCCAACTACCGCCACACGTCATTCCTTGGATCGGTCAGGTATGGTCTCCCCATCCCATTCTCCCGATTCTGACTCTGAAGTTTCAGATTATGAGGGAGGTAAGGACGGTTGGTCAGACTGTGAGGAACCCACTTACGAAACAGCCCATGTCAGAACTGTTTAATTCTTCGCTTTTTCCTGATTTACTGCGCAGGGCTTGAGAGGCAAGCAAGCTTTCCTCACACCAGGTTTCTCCTCCTCCACCTTCCTCTGATCAGGTAATTAATCCCCTATTTGCTGTGCTAGTGGACAAACACCTCCACATTCCCTGTCCCCCATTATTCCTCAAAAATATTCAGGGACAGTGGGAGTCACTAGCTGCTCAACCGACCCAAGGCGCAGCTGAGAGGAAAATAGTAGACATGGCAAAGTCTTTAGTGGACCTATTAGAAGTTCCGAAGATAGACGAATCTCTGGCCCCACTATTTTCAACCGCCAGTCTCCCAGCGGATGTATCAGACGCCCTTAAGGCTGAGGATAAAAAATCCAAAATGGCCTTGCGCAAGGCACATTTGGCATCTGCCTGGGCGGTTAAGACAACTATGGCCACTTCCTTTTTTGCTAGGGTTTCCATCACCTGGCTTCGTCAGTTGCAGGACAGGATTCCGCTTGAGGAAACCAGGATCCATCAGGATTTGATTAAGTTATTAGCCACATCAGAATATATGGCGGGTGTTTCCCTGTATTCGGCCAAACACTCTGCCGGAGCGTAGTCGCTAGGAGGCTTCTATGGCTAAAAAATTGGAGAGCCGAAAGTAAGCACAAGTGGCACGCAGCCACAGCCCCCTTTATGGGTGGCAAATTATTTGGGGAGGCCCTAACGCCATATCTCGTTGAGAACAAGCCAAAACAAAAGGTCATCTCCCATGTAGCTAAGATAACCTCCAGACGGTTCACCCCTTACAGTCACCGGCAATCCTTTTGGACCGGGGGAACATCTGAGTCTCCACAACCGTACCAGCCACAAGCTCCTAAATCTGAGCGCTCCTTTGACATGGCGGGCTATAGAGACAGAACCAGGTACCAGCCACAAACTAAACATTCCTTTCGTGGCAGAGGGGGTTGCCCCTTCCATCATGGAAAATGACTCAGAGAGACTCCTCCCATTGGCGGCAGACTTCCCCTCTTCATAAGCCAATGGGAAAACACGACCACAGACTCCTGGGTTCTGCATACTATCAGAGAAGGCCTGTCCCTGGAGTTCAATTCCATGCCTCTAGATCACTTCATGTCTTGCCCAGCCATGAGAAATCCTGTAAAAAGGGGGCTCATGGAAGACGCCATCCAGCACCTTCTCACCATCATGGCAATAGAGGAGGTTCCCCCAAACTAGTTGGGGCGGGGGTATTACTCCATCCTGTTTGTAGTCCCGAAGTCTTTGGGAGGATGGAGGGCAATCCTTGATCTCAAGGGACTGAACCTCCACCTTCAATACAAGAGGTTCAAAATGCAAACCTTGCATTCCATCTTAACCAGTATCAGGCGGGGAGATCTATTGACCTCAATAGATCTAAAGCAGTGGTTCTCAACCTTTTTCAGGTTGAGACCCCACTTGCGCTGCCCATGCGCGCCGCGACCCTGATCCGGGCGTGTGCACGCGCAACAGGCTGATCTGCGCAGGCGCAGCATGCGCATGACAAAAAAATGGCGGACCGCGACAGGCCGATCCGCGCATGTGTGGCGCACGCGCGACGGGCTGATCTGCACATGCGTGGTGTACACGCAACGGGCCAATCCGCGCATGCGCGGCACGCGCGACGAAAAAAAAATAAAAAAAAATTAAAAAAACAAAAAACAAAATGGCGGACCATGACGGGCCGATCCGCGCATGCGTGGTGCGCGCGCGATGGGCCGATCCACGCATACGCGGTGTGCGCGACAAAAAAAATTTAAAAAAATTAAAAAAACCAAAATGGCGGACCGCGACGGGCCAATCCGTGCATGTGTGGCGTGCGCGCGGCGGCCCGAACTGCGTATGCGCGGCGTGCGCGCGACGAAAAAAATAATAAAAAAATTTTAAAAAAATAATAAAAAAAACAAAATGGCGGACTGCGAGAGGCCGATCCGCGCATGCACGGCACGTGCAGGACGGCTCGAACCGTGCACGCGCAGTGCGCATGCGACGAAAAAAATAAAATAAAAAAATTAAAATAAAACAAAATGGCAGACCGTGACGGGTCGATCCGCGCATGCGCGGTGCACACGCGATGGGCTGATCTGCACATGCGCGGCTCGCGTGCAACAAAAAAAATAAAAAAAAAAATGGCGGACCGCGGTGTCCGGCGACCCCCGCAAAACGGTCGTTCGACCCCAAATGGGGTCGCGACCCATAGGTTGAGAACCACTGATCTAAAGGAAGCATACCTTCACATCCCCATCCTACTGGCCCATCGCAGGTTCCTAAGGTTCTGTTATCTCAACCGCCATTTTCAGTACAGAGCCCTTCGATTTGGCCTCTCCTCAGCCCCCAGGGTTTTTACCTTGAGACTGGTTCCCGTACGGGTTCAGTGTTATCTGGATGACATTCTGATCCAGTCCCAAACAATCTCAGCTGCTAACTCAGATTTGGCCCTCACTATAAGGACCCTGCAGAACCACGGGTTCCTGATCAATTTCAAAAAGAGCCAGATGACTCCCTCTACCCGTCTACTTCATCTGGGAGCGGTGATAGACACAGAATCGTGTCACGTGTACCTGTCAGAGGAGAGGCGCAAGAGTATCAAGAGTCCTGGCCCGTAAGGTGAGCAGGGACAGGGCTGTCCCTTTGGCCACACTCTCTCAACTCCTAGGCACACACTCTCTCAACTCCTAATATCATGCATAGCGATAGTGCCGTGGGCTCGGCTGCGTGCCCGGGATCTGCAGTGGTTCCTACTTCCGTACCAGAGACAGCATACCAGTACTTCAAACAGGTTGGTACGAGTTCCTCATCAGGTACGTTTAGCACTCGGCTGGTGGACTTCATCAGCCATTCACAAGGGGAGCCTGTTCAAGGAGCCCAGTCGAGTCCAGGTGACCACGGACGCAAGTCTCTTTGGCTGGGGGGCTCATCTCCAATCCCAGATAGCTCAGGGCCAGTGGTTGGAAACAGACCTCAAACACGGCATAAACTGGTTGGAGCTCAGAGCAATACATCTAGCTCTCAAGAAATTCCACATAGCGGTCAAGGGACAGCATGTACTGGTCCGAACAGACAACGTGGCCGCAAAGGCTCATGTGAATCGACAGGGAGGCACCCAGTCCAAGGCCCTCATGATGGAGACTCGAGCATTGAGTTCCTGGGTGGAGAAGCACCTGCTCTCCATCAGGGCCGAGCACATCTCGGGAGAGGCAAATCAGCAAGCAGATTTCCTCAGCAGGTCGATAGTGGATCATGCGGAGTGGATGTTACATCCAGATATTTTCACTGAGATCTCGGACAGGTTTGGTCGTCCAATCGTGGACCTGTTTGCCTCTCCAGAGAACGCTCAGCTGCCCAGGTTCTTCTCTTGGTTCCCCCCGGGGAGCAGAGGGGACAGATGCACTGCGATGTTGTATGCCTTTCCCCCATTGCCTCTACTTCCAGCAGTAATCAGGAAGATCCTGGACGAGCGGGCGGAAGTGGTCTTCGTCGCTCCTTACTGGCCCAGGAGGCCATGGTTTGCGGACCTGGTGAGTCTTTCATCCTCAGCCCCTTGGCGGATTCCGGACAGCCAAATATGGCTGATGCAGGGGGATCTTCTACATCCAGACCCCCAATGGCTTCAATTGACCGCCTGGCACTTGAACGCCGCACCCTAACTAGGGAATCTTATTCGGCAGAGGTGATTGATATGATCCAGGTGGCCAGGAGGCCGGCGACAAACTGCATTTATGACCATACGTGGAAGAATTTCTGTCACTGGTGTGACACAAACCATGTAAGTCTATCTCAAGTCACTATTCCCAGGGTACTGCAATATGTAATGGAGGGTGTCAACAAGGGCTTGCGCCAAGCACCTTGCGCAGGCAATTAGCAGCTATTTCCTCGGTACTCTCCTGGGATTCCTCAGAGTCCTTATCACGACATCCCGCCATCCGGGCTTTCCTTAAGGGAGTCACGAATAGTAGACCACCTGTAATCCATAATCCTCTTGGGACTTACCTCGGGTCCTTCAGGCACTGACCTTGTCTCCCTTTGAACCACTCAAAACGTGTTCATTGCGACACTTGTCGCTCAAGGTCTCCTTCCTGATTGCCATTACCTCGGCCAGGCGCATTTTGGAATTGGCTGCCTTGTCGGTTAGGAAGGACCTGTGCATGTTTCACGCGGACCAAGTGGTCCTCAGGCTAGACCCTTCATTTATACCTAAGGTTAACACGGTTTTTCACAGAGCATAGGAGGTCATCCTTCCAGATTTCTGCCCTTACCCGTCACATGAATTGTAACGGCGTTGGCACTCTCTAGATGTGAGGAGAGCATTGCGTTGTTATATTAAGCGCACAGCATCCTTCCATAAATCGGAAGCCCTGTTTGTGTCATTCCAGCCTTCCACAATGGGTCAAAAGGTTTCGGCTACCACCATAGGCAGATGGATCAGGGCTTATATCTCATGCGCTTATGTTTCGCTAGCCTTGCCAGTTCCTCCTCATGTGACAGCTCATTCCACCCATAGTGCGGCTACGACTGTGGCGTGGGCTACCCAGGCCTCCATAGAGGACATCTGTAGGGCGGCGATGTGGTCCTCGCCATCTCCGTTCATTAAACATTATCGTTTAGACAAGTTTGCGTCAGCTGAGGCCGCTTTTGGTAGGCATATTTTGCAACAAGTGGTCACGCCATCTGGGGGTTCGGCCCCAACTGTCTCCCACCCTTAGGGACTATGGAGGCTTTGGTATGTCCCATTGGTGGATTCTTCAGTCATCATGCTGGAGAAGGAGCGTTGGCTTACCTGAATGCCTTTTCTCAGCATGATGATGAAGAATCCATGCCCTTCCCTATTAAGTGTCAGTCAGGTCCGAGTAGGATACTTGTTATGTTACTTTCTTTTATTACCTGCTTGAGAGTCATCATGTCAACCTATTGTCATTGGCTACACCCTCCATGAAACTGGAAGTCCCAAATAATGAGGAGGCGTGACAACTTGACAAATTGGTCTAATTGGGCAGGAGGAGTGAAATAACCCATTGGTGGATTCTTCATCATCATGCTGAGAAAAGGCGTTCAGGTAAGCCAACGCTCCTTTTACTGAAGGAAGTTGGAAACTGTAGCAAAGCTAGAATATTAGCTAGGAGCTATTCTTGGGAAAACAGCAACAAGTGCATCAAATACAGATGGGGGCTACTAGGTCCTGAATTGCTCTTAGTTTATTTGTCAGGGATTATCAAAGTCAGTTGTAAGATTTTTTGCAGCTGCCCTAAATTGTTATATGACTGTCACAGGTATTTGGTGGTAAATTGTTGGTCAGAAGCAAGGTGCACAATAAAAGTGACAAACATTCCTATCCCCAAAATCAACTTAGAGCACTTCTAGTAGGTCTGGAGTCTGAAGAAATTAAACTTATAATTACTGGAAATAATCTTTATGCCATGCTACTACCAATATTTAGGAATAGTCCAGTAGATGCTCCAGCAGTCACACTTTACAGAAATGCTTTTGGTCCGTGGATTATAGGTTGCTTAACTCTGATCAGGACATTTTATGAAATTGGCGTAATGAACTGTAAGCCACAAAACTCAAGTACAATATATTTGTAAAATATTTAAATTTAAATATTAGCTCTGCTACAAATATTCAACACAGAGTTCATTATTTAGTGCAGAGTTGATTAGAATTTATTGACAGAAACCAGTAGAAAATGCTTGAATCAACGCCACAAGTCAATTTTAGCTTGTAAATGAATTTTTTTAAAAAAAGAGAAGGATAGAAATGGATACTTTTCGTTTAGGTTTGGACTATAATCCCCAGCCATCAGTTATAGTTTTGGCTGGGAAATCTGGATTGCAGTCCTAATTCAACTGGGGAGATCAGGAATGGGAAAGTTGATATTTTATCATCATCATCTCATATATACTTGTATACACTGAGCTATTGGTCAAGCAGAACTGTTCTGAACAAGAAAGGTGAATTTTGCAAGAGAATATTTTATAAATACATCAATTTTATTTTCTGTTGGCTCTTTGAGATATGCCAACTCAGGAAATAGACTTGGCAAGGATTACTGGAACTCTGCTTTATTGTTGCAGGGTATAATAACAGAATCCTGAAAGCCTATCCAGATATTCTTTCTTTCTTTCTCTATCAACTAGAATCAAGGCAGGGTAATTTTGAATTTCTTTCTCTTTTCTCCTTTCCTCCTTTTCAAAATAAAGCTGGTGTTTACCTAATGATTGTATGATTATTAAATTCTTTCTTTAAGGCCATCTCTGATTCCTTTCTTCTTTTCAAATGTACTGTAATTTGCCTTATTTCATCCTAACCATATTCCTGTTAAGGAGGTCACTTCTTTTATATTCTTCATTGTTTCTTCTATGCAAGAGAGTGATTTGCCCAAGACCCAACTATCTCATGGCAAAGTTGGAATCTGAAGCTTATGTCTCCAAAATACCAGTTTTGCCATGCTGCTGTTCAAAATAATTTTTAACTGGAAACAAATGAAGAAAAGGAAAGGAACAAAGATAGTACGATCATATCCCATTTGGTTAAAAGTCCTGGATTGGAGGGCTGGTGGTGTTAATAGAAAGAGGAACAGAAGGAGAGCTTATTCTGATATCTTGCAAGCCCCTTTAATTTGATTCAAAAAGTCAGGAAGATAGGCATATAGTTTAAACATTAGAATGATATGTGTTTGATTCAAAACAATAAAGTAAGTAATAGTGATAGCATACTAGGGACTAAATGCTGTTTCAAATAGTTCCATCTTAACCAATTTCTGGAATATTTCAATAGATGAGGTAAGCGTTGATCCTAAGAGAAGATGACTGCAGAAGGTGAAGGCTGGGGCTACCAGACCTTCTCTTGGTAAGCTAATTCTAGCCGGCTGGGCTGGCAGATACGTAGGCATGATGGTATATAGACCTTTCTAGGTCAAACTAGTACTTTGCATGGCACTTCCTGACGGCCAGTGCAGGGCCCTTACTTAGCACATGTATAAATGTGAGCCTGATAAATAACACTTGCCAGTGAGTTTCAAACACTCTTTGATTTCTGTTTTCATACTGTTGTCCATGTATGTAGAGTTTCTGTCTTGTCTGTGAGCTTCTGCTTTTAGCAAGTTCCTGACTATGAGTTAAATGTCTGAAGAGGCAAGATTATTTGCTCCATCTGGCAAGAAGCCTGGCAATCTTCTGAAAGTCTTCTACAAGAAGAATCTTGTTCTGTCTATAGCATTTTAACTTCAAAAAAGCCTGCTCCTTCCTATATTCAATTATTCAGAAACATATTCTATTAAATTGTGATTATTTCTGAGTAAAGAACAAAAATGGTTATTGTTATTTGTTATTGTTTCATTGGAAAAGGAATCTGTCCCTGTACTTCAAAATAATACAGCAATATTCTTGGATGCACAAGAAAATTGCAATTGTGATCCAATTCATCTATATTTGTGAAACATTGCAAGCTGTATATGAGGTCCACTGTGGATATTCCCTTTAGTAAATAGTGCTTTCTTCTAACATCATAGGAGCCCTATGATGAGGTCCCCTCTAGGTGAGTTGGGCATTCTCCAGTCAGCTAAAGTCACAGAGATAGCAAAGGACACTTACCTATTGACAAAACTCTTTTGCCTGGAGATATTTAATCAGTAATCATGAAATAAGGTGGCAGGAAGCAACTGAGCTTGAGGGGATGATACAGACAGGTGGAGACAGTTTAGATCAGCTAGAGCATGGGTGTCAAACTCACCACGTCACATGACGTGTCGTGACATATAGCGATTCTTTTTGCATTGCTGGCAATGGGGTGGGCGCAGCTTTGGTATGATGAAACCGCTGGCAGTTTGGCACCTCTGAGCTAGAGAACTTTGTGGAATGCATAAACACAAATTCTTTCAGTGTAAATACACAGATAATCATTTGAACAATCAGTTGCAGATAAGCTATTTCTCCATGGAATTTCATATCCTTACATCTCCACCAGAAGTCTGCAAGCAGTTATTTTGAGTTTTTTGAGCTTGAAAAAACTCATGTTGCATAAATTTTGTTCTGAGCTGGAGACAAAACAGAAGGATATTGAACAGAAATTGTTTGTTCTTAGTGCCATAATTAATGTCTTGTAACTTGTAATTGTTATTTTTTTTTCAAAAAAACATCTTTTTATTTTTTTGTTGCATTTACTCCTAGGACCAATATACATAGTTGCATAGTATACCTCTCCTTGGAAGGCTACAGAAAAAGCTGCTTTTGTAGTGGGGGCAGTATTTGTTTTCAATGTTATTACAAAAAATAATGCTGGGTGGGGATTGTAGATATTATGAACTACCACCTTATTTACTTTTATGGCCTTGGTTTGAAAAATGAGAAAGCCTGGCTTGCTCTAGGTTCTCCTCTTTTCCTATGGCTGGAACATTTGAGAAAAAATAATTTTTATTCCATACAGAATATGTGAGATGTTCCAAGTTTTGTCCCATTTGGACATGCAAACTCAGACTATTCCAATGAATCTATTGAGTTGGGAGGTTTTTTCCCTAAACTTGAAACAACACCTATTTTTCATTTTGTGCATAGCCCTGTGCATGCTCTTTATCTGAAAGTAGGATGACTTCAGCCAATAGATGTCTCATGCCTACTTTTCTTAATCTAAACTTCTAAATTTTGCAGGGCATCTGAAGATTACTTGGCTTTCTGGTGATGTCATTCTATTTAGCTGTGGTGAAAGCTGACTCTCTGCCAGTTATCCATTCAGGATCTCACTCAGACAAGTTTGTAAGGTTATAATGTAAACAGCAAGGCCTCTAATGCTGGAAATTCTTGTGGTGTTTTTCAGGGCCTGCCACTTAAAAGGAATTTTACTACCCTTTTCGATTTGTGTGCACTTTTAAACTGTCTGCTGGCGAATCTGCACACCAGACTCATGCGGCTCCTGAGCCATTAAGCTCCAGTCGGTCAATATTTTGCTTTTTCAAAAATCTATTAAGTTCCATTTGCAAGGGATTACTGCTTATGTGATTGATTCTGTCTAGCAGCTAACGTAAAAAACAAAAGCAAAAAAAAATCAAAACAAACCTCAAGGAGACAGAGTAATAGAGCAGAAAGAGCTAGATTTATCCCTGAGGAAAATAGTATTCTGTTACATGTTGCAAATTGAGAATTTTCTCTTATGCACAATTTATATCATCCATGTAAAACCAGGGCAGTGTTTGTGGATGTTGTCCTCGTTGTATTTTAAAATAAAAATACCTACAGTTTAGGAGGATTTCACGAGGCGACTAGTGAATGAATATAAGTCATTGCACTTTCTGATTATATAGATAGTTTGGTGCTCTCTGAGTTTGGCTGTTTTCAACAGTTGAATTTATGTGTCCTTAATCCAAGCATAGCTCTTTCTAGGCCTTATTAGCCCACCAGATATGTATCTTAATCAACTATTGATTCAATATGTCAATATGTGAAAAAGGAAGACTTTCAGGCACTTGAGAAGCAACAATTCAAAGTCACAAACAGCGCTCAAAATATCTCTATCAAGTAAGTTAATTGGTGTCTGTGCATTATAAATTGCTGCTTGATAGCCAGTGTAATTGTTTTCTTGAGAGAGGAAAGGTATATTTAGAATCTCAACTAGTTTTGGGACTTAACACTTCCATATAACGCACTCCCCACCTCTTTGGGTACCAAATGTTTATGATTTTGGTGTGACACTGAGCTAGAGAGTTCGTCAGATTGCTGTTTTAAGGGAGCAACAAGAAAGCAGGGGGAAGTTGGTTGTTGTCCTCCCTTATATGCAGACTTTCTGAAATCATTGGAAAATATGTCTTTTGAAAGTTATCCAAAGGCATGAGTAAAACTGGAGATCTTTGGGAAATTATGGTTGTGGTCATAGGTCCTTTTCTTAATTTATCCAAAGGCAAATATGAAAAAAGAATATATTTATGTATATATTTATGGATAAATGAATAAATAGCATCCTATGAAGAGATGTTAAAAATAGTGGAGCCACCTTACTAGTTCACCTATCCCTAGACCAGGTTCCCAGGCCTGCTGGCATAACCAGATCTCCAAAAGTGAGCAGCTATTAATACATTGCTTTTGTAATGCTTCCCAAATTTCACTGCCCTTGTTTGCATTCTTTCCTCTTTTATACTTATTTGTATGCCCTGATTTACAGGCTGTAGGCATATTTCCGATGATACTTTCCTGATCTCTGTACTGCCAACAGCCAGATGGTTCTTCTGCACCAAGCCAGCCTCTGATTCATGCCCATGATGATGCCATATACTGGCCTGAATATTCCTATATTTGAAGAGCACACAAAAACAACAATAAGAGGATGGCCTGGAAGCTGTTATCTGTTTAATTTTATTGGCGGATGGATAGAAATTAAGTCATACTTAATAATAAAGTTAGTTTGAAATCCAAGCATTTGATTAATATTTAGTTCATCTGTTGCTTATAAAATGATCAAAGGATTGGCCATGTGAAAAGGCAAATAAGGTACTGAGACAGCAATGATCAAAGAACAGAAAAGTTTGTAAATTATAATGTGAATGGAAATGTAGGGAAAACAAACCTCTTTCACAGCTAGCTTGCTCACAGAAACATGGTATGAATTATTTCAGACATGATAGACCTAAAGTAAGTCATGTCTGTATTGTTCACCCACCCACCACAGTTATTTACATTCCTCATCTGAATTCTCCTTTCAAGGCTCTGTCACCCATCTCAGAGAAGAAAAATAACTAGCTTCTCTCTAGCGATAAAGTTGTAAATGTTTGGGGACCATCCAATCTCATTATAAGGATCCACTTCAAAACCTCTTCCCAAGAAAGCAGAACTCTTGGAACAGATTCATCCCAAAAGGAACTTTTATTAGGAGAAGTTGACAGCAGGCATAGAAGGCAGGATCTGAGGGTTTCCCACTCAAATAAATAGCTTAAAGGATCAAAAAGCAAACCCCACCCGAACAGTTCATCCAGTCAGTTCAAACGGGCCAATCCCCAGGTGTTAAGTCCACTGTGGGAACAAGGCTGATAAGACTCTGTTCCCAAGCTTGTGAAAACGTCGTTGGTTCTTCGCATCTCCCTTCCGCAGCGAGAGATAAGCCAGATGTCTGAAGGCACATTCCTTTCTCACCCCAGGTTGGCATCAAGGGGAGAATAGTTTAAAGAGCAAGCAGATAGAGCACGAGTGTCAAACTTGCCACGTCACATGACGTGTCGCGACGTATCATGACTCTTTTTGCATTGCTGGCAATGGGGTTGGCGCGGCTTTGGTTCGATGAAACCGGCCCACAGGCCGGCAGTTTAACACCCCTGAGATAGAAGAAACAGAGAGGATACATTGTAGCAGTTAAGCGAAAGGCCAATACACATACAATCCCCCAAAAGCCTCCCCCCCAAGAGTTTGGCAGAACCCATAGCAAGGAAAAGGGAAAGGAGAAGGACCCCCCACCAAAGAAATGGGTTCTGATACTCATTTCTGTTGTGTTGCAGAGGAGTTCAAGCATTCTGGCTCTTTGTTCATGTTTAGTTGTATCTTTCATTGCTCTTGTTAATATTACCTTGATACCTTGACTTAGGAATTCTTATCATTCCAGTACCAACAACCAAAGCAATGACTTATATCTTTACTGCACGAGAGGTAAAAACCTTAAGGTTTATTGTGATTATTTTTAATTGATTAGAGTAAAAGGAATTTCATCAAGGAGGGAGGGAGGGACTAAGGAAGGAAGGAAGGAAGGAAGGAAAGATTAATACAGTATTTCTCAAACTGGCAGCTTTATGATATATGGAATTAATATCTCAGTATTCCCTAGACAATGAGGTATTACTAAGAATTCTGGGAGTTGAAATTCACAAATCACAAAGATGCCTAGGTTAAGAAATGTTATTACTTGTTAAAGATACTTGTATATTGGCAAAAATTTTAGACTTTCTGCTTCAGGATACTTGGTGCTTACAGGTTTTCTGAATGGAGGCCTTGCTTGTTTTCCAGGTTAATTTCTTCTGATCACTTAGCTTAGGCCCTTTGACTTGGCCAGTGGCTTTGTTCCCTAATTGTTATTATTATTTTTGCTGCAGTATGTGACCTTGAGCAACTCTTATTGATGATGATGTTTTCCATTCAGTTGTGTCTGATTCTTGGTGATTCTATGGGCCTGGTCTATCCACATCTTTCAATCTTGCACTACTTATTTATGTTTTTCTATGCTGTGGCTGGTGTCAGTTTGATGATGTCCAGCCATCATGTTTTCTTGGAGGCGTGGTTTCCTTTTGCCGTTAACTCTTCTAAGCATAATTGCTTTCTCAGTGAATCCCTTGCATGACATGGCAAAAGTAAGTGAGATTCAACTATTATTACCTTCTTCTAATTCAGTGTTTCTCAACCTTGACAATTTTAAGGCATGTGGACTTCAACTCCCAGAATTCCACAGCCAGCAATGCTGGCTGTGGAATTCTGGGAGTTGAAGTCCACATGCCTTAAAATTGTCAAGGTTGAGAAACACTGTATCTAATTGCATCAGCCACTCCTTTCTTATAGGCAACTAAAAGAGTGCCAGAAGCAGGAGTTTGCCATTACCCTCAGTCACCTGCCTCTGTCTTCATCCCTCACCTGCAGCAGTAACTTTTTGCAGCAAAGAAAGAAGCAGGGAGAAAAGTAAGCTGGTCATATGTCAGAAGGGTGATAAAGCCACTCCCTGTTTGGCAGGGAAGGATACAGTTGAAGCAGTAAAAACCTTGATTTCTGGAATAAGAGAAGAATTCCAGAGAGGAAATGTTCAGTAATAGGAAACTGCACCACTAAAATGTTACTTACAGATTTCTAGAACAGGATTTAAGCCAGAGGTCCCCAACCCCCGGGCCCTGGACCAGTACCGGGCTGTAGCATGCCAGCAACTGGACCGCACAAACAAGCAATGCCCTATCCGCGGGATGCAGGCAGCATACAAAACCATGCATCCTCCGGTCCATGGAAAAACCTCTCTCCATGGAACCAGTCCCTAGTGCCTAAAAGGTTGGGGACCTCTGATCTAAGCCAATTAATTTACAGGGTTAAATGTTTTGACATATGAAGATTCCTATAGTGCAGGAGTATCAAACTCACAATGTCACGTGATGTGTTGCGATGTATCACTATTTTTTTCCCATTGCTGGCAATGGGGTGGGTGCAGTTTCACCATGATGCATCTGGCCCGTGGGCTGGCACTTTGATACCCCTGTTATAGCCTCTTAGGGGCATGTAAGGGAGTATTGAATAGTATATCATTTTTATACAAGGGCCCTGGTTTTGGGCACGGCTGACCTATACTGTAGTGGCATAAAAGATATCCTTGCTGGGAATGCCACTACATAAGAATCTGATCTAACTTTGGAGATTGAGGGGTTTGGTTGGATTCCAGGTGACTTTGAAAGTTATTTTCTTAGATCTGGACAACAACAGTAGAAGCAGTATGGTTGAGAGATGGACTAACAAACTCTTTTTTTATATATATATAAAGATTTTATTGGTTTTTTTTTAATCAACATATGTTAATTTTTCCAATCAGCAAGTTGTCTGGAGTTTGCTATGCTAATACGTGTTCAATTCCTAATCCTTCATTCTTTCCTCTAGCCAAGAATAAATAGGTCCCAAATTTGATAGTAGTCTGTATCTTCTTTATCTTTCAACCTCATAGTTAATCTGTCCATCTCTGCACATTCCAATATTTTCCAGATTATTTCTTCTTCTGATGGCAATCCTTCATTCTTCCAGTATTGTGCAAAAATTATTCTCGCTGCTGTAGTGATGTGTAAGATTAAATATAATTTCTGCTTATTAGTTTAGAAATATAATTTCTGCTTATTTCAGGCATAATACCTAGTAAAAAAAGTTCAGGTTTAAAATCCACTTGTTCACCCAATATTTTTTCTAACCACATATGTATCTTTCTCCAATAGGCCTTTGCCTTACCACATGTCCACCAAATGTGATAGTACGTGCCTATGTTATGTTTACATTTCCAACATCTATCTGACATATTTTTAAACATTTTTGCTAATCTAGCTGGTGGCAGGTACCATCTATAAAACATTTTATACAGATTTTCTTTGTATGAAGTTGACATTGTTAATTTGTAGTTTCTCTCCCATAACATTTGCCATTTTTCTAATTCTATATTATAGCCAAAAAATTTTGCCTATCTTGTCATTGTTTCTTTCACTTGTTCACTTTCCATATCCAAAATTAACAAAAAGTTATACATTTTCTTAATTAATTTCTCATCTGAGGTTAACAAAATCTTATCAAACACAGTTTGATCCTTATAAAATCCATACATTTTTACATCTTTTTCATATCTACTTTGTATCTGTAAATGTGCCCACCAGGACAAGTTAATTCCCTGATTTTCCAGTTCTTGTTTAGATTTTAATTTCCCATCAATATTTATAGACTAACAAACTCTTTCCTTATATCATGGTTTGAAGTTCCCCTTATTCTACAATAGATTCTTTTAGTTCCATAATATATGTAACTGTTTCACTCCTTCTCCAATTTCCCCCAATTCTCCTAACTTATCTTCCATTCAATCAGCTCTTCTTTCTTATCCTCAAGTGTGTTCTGAGATCTTGACAGGTAAGATATCTTTTCCATTTCTGATATTATTGCTATGTGTTCTAATTCTTCATTTGTTTGAGTCTGTCTATTAGTTCCTTTCTTTAGGTCCTCCATCTTTGGATCTGCTTCCTCTGATTTTCCTTTTATTTTCTGGGTTGCTAGTTCCTTCTTTGTAGTCATTTTCTGAGTTTGTAAATTTAGATTAAAAATTGTTCTTTTATCTCCTTTGTGTTATTTTTAGTTTCATCATTAGCTAAGGCAATTGTCTCTTGTATTGATTTTAACATAGAAGGCAATTGTCTCTTGTATTGATTTTAACATAGAAAGAATTTCTTTCTGAAATTCATCAACATTTTGATATATCAAGCTAGGGACTCTGGGGACAGGTGTTAGGGATGGTTTTTTACCATTTGAAGCTAAGTATGGAACATCCATTTTGTTTTTGTATGTAGTCTTTATAGTCCGATCTATTTAGGGATTTTAAAAGTTTCAATCAATTGTCATTTGAATTCCAAATTATCCAGCCAGCCTATCAGTCCACCCTTAAGTCTCCCCTCAGCAAATATAAGTAAAGTTTGCATTTTTCAAACTTTTTTGCCCAAAGAAAAACATATCCTTTCTGTCCAGAGAGAAAAGAGCAATTAAAAATTGTTCATCAATCAAAGGTTTATAATCCAAAGTATTCCATCATCTCAATCAATAATGCATGTTTCTTCTATAGGGAAATAGCTCCATGACACAGCTCTAAAAGTCAGTTAGTATTTATATTCATAATCCATGCAGGCCAGTTTCAAAAGAGTTTATTGTCTCTGCCATACAAATAAGCAGCCCAAGAGGTTTTTTCTCCCTTTTCCCAGCTGCAGTCTTCAAAAGTGAAAGTTTCTGAAAGCAACAAGAATCTTATCTGAGTTTGGGCTTCCAGCCAGGTTTCCTTTAGGCATAATAAATTGTAGTGCTGTAGTTCACCATTAGATGTCGTTGACACTGTGTTCCAGCTTTTTACATCCAAACTTATATTACCAGCTTTTAAAGTCTCTTTTTTGTAAAAAAGAAAAAATCTCAGAAGCACTTTTAGTCCCCAAATTTCAAAGTTATATATGTCTATTGATTCCAAATTAATCTTGTAATTTTCTCTGTTTTCCCCCAAGAATTAATTCATCGCTTTTCTTTTCCTGAGGGAATGGGGTGGAAATTCCCCTTCCCTCTCTCATTGTGGCGGATTCTTTGCTTTGGGCATTTTTTTCCCAGGAAAAAGTCTTAAAATCATAAAGAGGGGATAGGGTCTCATCCAGTTCCATCCACGTTGCTCAAAAGTTGCTGGTTAATGCTTATTTTCTTCGGTTGTCAGCAGCTTCTGACTGGCCACATGAATGTAGCCAGTCTTTCCCCCACCAGTGTGGAGGGTTTCCTTGGATCAAATGGAAGGGCCGACACCCTCCCATGATCAACGAGAGTCCCCTCCTTCTCTGTCGCCTCTTCGGGGTGATTTTTGACCCTTTTTAGGGTCTCCAGTGGGGCGAAATTGAATGTGGAAGATGGAACTCCATCTTACTGCGCCCATCACGCCTCGACGTCAAACCAAAAGTTTGATGTATCAATGGGCTGAGCGTCCTTCCAAAATACTTTAATCAAATTGTCTTTCTTATTCCAAACAATATATACAAAAATAGAGAAAGAATTACTTGATGATTCAAATGCATTGACTTGGAAAGTTATCTGGCAAAGGAAGAAAGCTAGAGTAAGACTGAAGAAAATAGAGGTTTTGACCCATTAGATGGGATGTTATACTATTAATCAGATGTTTGAACATGGCTGAGTATAGATAATTGTTAGAAATATAAGTATTATTATAAATAAAAAGGATTTGTAACTAGAATTTTGATTTGAGAAGGGAAATATGAAAATGCTAAGAGGTTTTGAATAAGGGAAGCTTTTGGTTACCCAAATATAACGTATGAGAAATTATAAGCAATAGAGACATTTTGAACACTGATGGGAAATCAACATTTTTTAAAAAGCGGGAAAAACGGGATATTAATTGAACAAATGGATATTAAGTGCAAATGCAATTAAGATACATTTTGGCTAGAAAAGATATTTTAAATTGACATTATTGATATTATTAGGAAAATGTAACAAAGATGTTGATATTCAATTGTATATGTATTAACAACAATAAGAATTGTATTGGCCTAGTGTACTACCGGAAGAAGAGAGGAAGCATTGGATAGTGTAATATTGGGTTAATATGCACCAATAAATTACTAATGGACCCAGAAAACACATTGTTTATTAAGTACTTATGATTGTAAAGCTAGAAAATTAATAATATCTATCTATCTATCTATCTATCTATCTATCTATCTATCTATCTATCTATCTGTAACTATTTCAGACAATGGAGTTTGTGAGCAGATGGCTTGCATGACTTTTAGAGTGGAATCCATCTACTTACATGGAAGTGGAAGGATAAAAAGAGGCAACTGGCTTTCTTTTTGAATGCACTTGCAGACAATTGCAGCTCGTTTGAGCTCCTTGAAGTTACCTTGCAGATTATTTGTTTTCTCCAGTACAGGAGATGGAGAATCCACCAATGGGTTTTCTCTGTCTGCCTGCTCTTGAGACCAAGTAGCCAAACTTGACACGCCCCCTCTGCTAGGAGACCCAGTCTTAACTTGGTCTTAGCTCTTGAAGACGTCTCAGGTTTGGCTCTCAGCAGATAGCAGGTTAGGAAAAAATCCGTTGGTGAATTCTCCTTTTAAAATATTTTATTTAAATACAATTGGCATTCCCCTTGAGTAATTGGCATTCCCCTTGGCTAAATTTTCCCCACAAACACGGGGCTCAGTGTTTGATCACCGTGTTTGAGGTGTGAGGGGTGGGGGGGAGGTACTTGCAGCTCCCTGCTTTAATTTCCCCAGGGCTCTGGGGAAAAGCTTCCAAGCAGGGTCTGCTTGTAACTTTCTCCAGACCTTTCTTCCTCCCCCCCCTTCTCATTTGGTTCCTGGAACCTGATTCCAGGCTACAGATCCATAAGCCCTTGGTCTTCAGACCGTCGGCATTCTCCCAGGCAGCTGGGAAGAGTTGCAGCCGCCATTTTGTTTGCTGTTATAGGCAACGAGCCCAAATTTAGTCTCCTGCCTTGCCGGTCATTCGGAGGCTGCACCGCGGAGCTAATTCCGATGCAGCGTTTAGCGCTGCCATCGTATTAGACCGGCCCCAGGGACAAAAACAGAAGGCTGAGGAGACCGTTCTCAACAGAGAACGAGTCGCGGCCGCCATTTTGGAATTGCCAATTCCAACAGGGAGCCGCGAACGGCCTTCCCCAGGTGTTCCCTGCATTGCGGATTCATTGGAAGCTCAATTTGAGCACTCATTAAGGACCTCATTTTAGGGAACTCGCCATTTGCCACATTCATATTGGGGGGCTTACCTCCCAAACGCCACTTCCCCAATTCCCACATGGAGCCTCTGCAGGCCCAACGAGGCCTGCTCGTAGTAGGAGCGGCCATCTTAAAGGCCACGTGGAAGATTTCATTAGGCCTTACTAATTTCAATACACAGTTTCAAGCCACAATAGGGGGTGCTTTTCCATTACAAACAAAAACAAATGGAGTAGCCATCAATTGATCGGATCTTATTTTGTCAGGACCTCTTGTCATTTTAAGCCTCTAAGCCTTTTTGTTTTTTTTTTTCCTTTTTCAACCCTTTTTCCACTGGTGCACCTTGCCTGGCCACCTAAGGCCTCCGGGCGGAGCCCAGAGAGTGGCCCCAAACATGCCTTTGGCATCTAACTCAAATTGCTGTGACCGTAGCCCAGAGATATATTTTTTCTGGTCGGGTGGTCAGGGGAACAGTCTTGTTGCTTGTTCCAATCTCACTTCCGCCAGCTACCTGCCTGCCAGAGCTCTAATCTCAGTTCGCCTGAGATTGCTCAACCAGGATGGAGGGCTCCTCGTTGCCTCAAACCTCGAGTACTGTCTCTCCATCCTCTTACGGCTGCCAAAAATCCTCTGAACAAGAGGCGGCAGGCAAGTCCAAATCCAAGACGAAACACACGCTTAAAAAGTCTTCCAAGCTGGCGGAAAAGCAAGCCAGCCGTAGGCACCAGGCCCTGGAGAACTCCTTCTCCAGGGCACAGAGGCAGGCCGGACTGGATCCTGATCAATTGGCGGCCCCTGAAGTTGACCTTCCCTTAGGTCCCTCAACTTCAGCTCAGGGCGGGTGGTCCATCCCAGGGACGCCGGTCACATTGGGCTCTCCATCCACATTGGCACAACACGTCACTATGGTCCTTTCCGGCTCCCTTAAAGGAGGCATTTCTGCGCCCCCTCCTCAAGAAGCCTTCCCTGGATCCAGTAATTCTGACCAACTATCGTCCGGACTCCAACCTTCCCTTTGTGGGGAAGGTTGTCGAGAAGGTGGTGGCGCATCAGCTCCAGCGGTCTCTGGAGGAAGCCGATTATCTGGGCCCTCTGCAGTCGGGGTTCAGGCCCGGCTACAGCACCGAAACTGCTTTGGTCGCTCTGATGGATGATCTCTGGCGAGCCCGGGATAGTGGCCAGTCCTCTGTCCTGGTGCTTCTTGACCTCTCAGCGGCATTCGATACCATTGACCACGGTATCCTTCTGCGCCGGCTGGAGGGATTGGGAGTGGGGGACACCGTATTGCGGTGGTTCTCCTATCTCACTGGTCGGTCGCAGTCAGTGTTTGTGGGGGGTCAGAGGTCTACCTCTAGGTTACTCCCATGTGGGGTGCCTCAGGGGTCGGTTCTCTCCCCCTTACTTTTTAACATTTACATGAAGCCACTGGGTGAGATCATCCACTGCCATGGAGTGAGATACCATCAGTACGCTGATGATACTCAGCTGTACATTTCCACTCCTGTCCATATCAGTGAAGCGGTTGAGGTGATGTGCCGGTGTCTAGAGGCTGTGAGGGTTTGGATGGGTGTTAACAGATTAAGGCTTAACCATGATAAGACAGAGTGGCTGTGGGTGATGCCTCCAAAGGACACTTCTATCTGTCCCTCGATTACCCTGGGGGGTGAATCTATAAACCCCTCAGAGAAGGTTCACAACCTCGGAGTCCTCCTCGATCCACGGCTGACATTGGATCATCATTTGTCGGCAGTGGCGAGGGGGGCATTTGCCCAGGTTCGCCTGGTGCACCAGTTGCATTCTTACTTGGATCAGGAGTCTCTCCTTACAGTCACACATGCCCTTGTCACCTCGAGGATCTACTACTGCAAAGCTCTCTACATGGGGCTACCCTTGAAGAGTGTTCGGAGACTACAACTAGTGCAAAATGCAGCTGCGCGAGCAGTTGTGGGCCTTCCTCGTTGTGCCCACATTTCATCAACTCTCCGCATGCTGCATTGGTTGCCTATTGGTCTCCGAGCCCAATTCAAGGTGTTGGTTATTACCTATATAAAGCCCTTCATGGCATGGGACCAGGATACTTACGGGACCGCCTTCTGCCACATACTTCTCTACGACCGGTGAGAGCGCACAGGGTCGCCCTCCTCTGGGTCCCGTCAGCGAAACAATGTCGTCTGGCGGGCCCTAGGGGGAGGGCTTTCTCTGTTGTGGCGCCCACCCTCTAGAACCAACTGCCTCCTGAAGTCCGCATTTCCCAGACTCTCCCGGCCTTCCCAAAGAATTTAAAAAACTACCTCTGCCGGCAGGCCTGGGGATGATTGTTGATTGTGGTGTGACTGATGAGTATGTATGGGGTTTTATTTTTAATGTTTTTTTGTTCGGATTTAGTCAAAATTGTTTTATATATATGTTGTGAGCCGCTCCGAGTCCTCGGAGAGGAGCGGCATACAAATCCGAATAAAATAAAATAAATAAATAAATCCTCTTTGTGGTCCCCAAAGCCTCAGGAGGGTGGAGAGCGATCCTGGACCTCAAACATCTCAACCATTACATCACTTACAAAAAATTCAAGATGCACTCTCTCCAGTCCATCCTAGGGGGCATCAGACAGGGAGACTTCCTAGCATCAATAGACCTCACAGAAGCGTACCTCCACATCCCCATTCATCCAGCATATCGATGGTTCCTAAGGTTCTGCTACAGGGGCAGGCATTTCCAGTACAAGGCCCTTCCATTCGGCCTGTCCTCAGCACCCAGGATGTTCACAAAAGTCCTGGCCGTGTTAGCCGCCCAGTTAAGGAAAATACCAATACACGTCCAGTGTTACATTCCAGGCAGCTCAGGCAGATGTAAAGAACACCATTCAGATCCTTCAACAACATGGCTTCTCGGTAAATTTTCAAAAAAGCCAGACAGTTCCCTCGTCCAGGCTTCTGCACCTGGGAGCCGTCATAGACACCAGAAACTGCATGGTTCATCTATCCCAGGCGCGAATAACCAACATCAGAGACCAGGCCCGTCAGGTACACAGGAAACACTCAGTTCCATTGGTCCTACTCTCACAATTGTTGGGAAAGATGGTCTCCTGCATAGCCATTGTCCCCTGGGCCAGACTTCACTTGCTCCAGTGGTTCTTGCTTCCGTTCCAGCAGGCGAATGCCAGTGCATCCAACTGCCAGGTCAGGGTACTGATCCACATTCGCAGGGCACTGCGCTGGTGGTTCTCGCAAGCAGTGACCAAAGGCTCACTCTTCAAGGAATCGGATCGCATCACAATCACAACAGACGCCAGTCTGTTCGGCTGGGGAGCCCATCTGCAGTCTCAGTATGCTCAGGGCCGTTGGTCCCACGCAGATCTGAGACACAATATCAATTGGCTGGAGTTCAGGGCCATTCATCTAGCTCTACGCAAATTCAGACACCAGATCAGGGGTCGCCACATGCTGATCCTCATGGACAACGTGGCCTCCAAGGTGCATGTCAATCACCAGGGGGGCACCAGATCCAGGGCCCTCATGTCCGAGGCATGGCTCTTAGATTCTTGGGCGGATTCCAACCTAGCCTCGATCAGGGCTGAACACATCTCGGGGGTCATGAACCGGCAAGCGGACTTTTTAAGTCACTCCACGGTGGATCCCTCGGAGTGGGGGTTGCATCCGGATCTTTTCTCCGAGATCTCCCACAAGTTTGGCCATCCACTACTAGACCTGTTTCTGTCATCAACCAATGCCCAACTTCCCAGGTACTTCTCCCATTACTTCCTGCCAGGGGCGGAGGGGACAGACGCCTTGCGGACTCAGTGGCCACCAGGCCTCCTTTACGCCTTCCCTCCCCTTCCACTCATACCGGCAACCATCTGCAAGCTGCTCCAGGAGCAGGCGGAAGTAATCCTCATGACCCCTTATTGGCCACAGAGGCCATGGTTTGCCGACCTGGTGAACCTTTCCCAGTCTCCCCCTTGGCGAATCCCTCCCCATCGCGTGTCATTACACCAAGGGACCATCCAACACCCGGACCCTCAATGGTTACAGTTGACCGTCTGGCACTTGAGCGCACTATAATGACTCAAGAACTGTTTTCCCCTTGAGCCATTAACATGATTCAGGCCTCTCATCGTCCAGTGACCAATCGTATTTATAATTCCACTTGGAAGAATTTTTGCCATTGGTGTCGTGGGAGACATTTGAATATTTCCAAATTGACCATTCCTCAAATAGTTGATTACCTTTTGGATGGCCTGGACAAGGGCCTCGCCCCAGTGACCATTCGCCGACAGGTAGCGGCCTTGTCTACAATACTTACTTGCGCAGATTCAGTTCCCGTAGCTCACCATCCTAGGATTCACGCCTTTATCAAAGGTGCGTGCAACACCAGCCCCCCCATGGTACACAGGTACCCCTCGTGGGAATTGCCCCGCGTCCTTCGCGCTTTAACCAAACCTCCCTTTGAACCCATAGCAACTATTCCGTTGCGGAATCTGTCCCTTAAGGTGGCGTTTTTAATCGCCATTACGTCGGCCAGACGTGTTTCTGAACTAGCCGCCTTATCGGTCAGAAATGACCTTTATAGGGTGGTTCTTCGCCTGGATCCTACCTTTGTACCCAAAGTGAACTCGCTCTTCCATAGAGCACAGGAAGTTATCTTACCAAATTTTTGTCCCAATCCTTCCCATGACCTGGAGCGGCAGTGGCACATGTTGGATGTCCGCAGGGCACTGCGGCATTATATGAAGCGCATGGAGCCTTTTCGTAAGTCAGAGGCTCTGTTTGTTTCCTTCCGCCCGGCTTCACTGGGCCACAGGGCTTCCGCTGGTACTATTGGCAGGTGGATCAGGGCCTGTATTGCGGAGGCATATCAATCATCTTCCCTGCCGGCTCCACATTATCTTACTGCCCATTCCACTCGCAATGCTGCGACTTCTGTGGCATGGGCCACCCAGGTGTCCATCGAGGAGATTTGCAGGGCTGCGACATGGTCCTCGCCCTCCCCGTTTGTTCGCTATTACAGAATTGACCACTTTGCTTCAGCGGACACATCCTTTGGTCGGAGGGTCCTTCAGCAGGTGGTCTCTGAGGACACTACTCCGGCCTTATCTGTTTCCCACCCAACAGGACAGTGAGGCTTTAGTATGTCCCATTGGTGGATTCTCCATCTCCTGTACTGGAGAAGGGGCATTGTCTTACCTGAACGCCTTTTCTCAGTACGGAGATGGAGAATCCACACCCACCCTTTAGGTCAGTTAGGCCTTATTTAAGGGTTTGAGAGTCAACACCTCGTCCACCTTCAGCCACTTCGCCCTCGTTAAGACTGGATCTCCTAGCAGAGGGGGCATGTCAAGTTTGGCTACTTGGTCTCAAGAGCAGGCAGACAGAGAAAACCCATTGGTGGGTTCTCCATCTCCGTACTGAGAAAAGGCGTTTTAACACCCCTTTTAATCAATGATGGCCAGTATGCAGTAATCTGTATTCTTTTAGAGCACTCAAAGGAGTCAACGGTATTGCATCATGTTATAATGATTCTGATATTCACTCTGGGCAGTCCTATAAGGAATATTGAGAGAACATGACCCCCTAAATATTATAATAGGGAAAGAGGTCCTGCAGTTCGTATCTTCCCTTTTATTTAGCTTCTATAATATATGAAGTTACTGGAGGAATCATGTCTGAATTTGGACCTATTACTATCAGTATATACAGATGCATTGCTGGGGAGGGGAGGCAGTGATTCAGTGAGCATTACACTATTGTGTCATAAGCTTTGCCTGTTTTATACACGTGTCATTCTGACTTGCATGTATAAGATTCAGCTTCTATTGAGATTTTAAGATTAAACATAGATTTAGAGTAGAGTAGAGTAGAGTAGAGTAGAGTAGAGTAGAGTAGAGTAGAGTAGAGTAGAGTAGAGTAGAGTAGAGTAGAATAGAATAGAGCTGGAGGTCTTCTAGTCCAGCCTTCTGCTCAAGCAGGAGAACCTATAATTTTCTCCTTGCTTCTCTCTTTGATCAGTTTCCAACCATTGTTTCTCGTCCTTCCCTCTGGTGCTTTGTGGCAGCCACCTCTTGCATATCTTCGGAACACTCTTGCTCAGGAGTTTCCAAATTACTGGTAAGCCTCTCTTTAGTCTCCACAGCATCACCACAAACAAAGTCTGACACAAGAATTCAGCCGTACTTTGATGTATCAGAGAATTGACTCTTTCAGTACAGTGGGAATCTCAAGTGTGCCTTAAATGATTTCAGTGTCTTGCCTCATTGAGGTTCCTCACTAACAGCAGACCAGTCAAGGAGAGCTGTTCCCATAACAGATAAGTATAACTGCTTGTGCCTTGTACTTTCTTTCCCCTTATCAATATCCTCTGGCTCCCTATGTGGCTCATCATAGCTTCAAAAGTTTCTTTAAAAAAATACCTAGTCTTATGTATGACATAAGGTTAGTGTATTATAACAGAAATACAGCTGGGTGGCTTTTGGATGAATTGTATTTACTTTAATGCACTACTAAATTTGGTGAATTTAGTACTGTATAGTACTAAGATATGTTGATTGCCCAATTTGAGTGGACAGCAACCAGTATTTGCAAGAGGTTTAATTATGGCATTAATATAAACATTTAAAAAGAGAAGGGCAAGTATACAATCTTGCTTCAATCTTTTTTTAAAATTAGTATTGGCGTGAAAAGTTGGCTCAGGCACAACTTAACCTCTGTTTGGGTATGTGTATGTAGCTGCATAATTAGAAGCTTTCCTATAAATAAAATCTTATGACTTCAGTGATTGTTTTAGCTAATCATGTGTCATTTGTTGAAATATATGCCACACATTTTCTGTGCATACTGTAATATAAACCTGTTCTTGTTTCCCTTGTTCTTATATCTCTGTACATGTGAGGGGAAATCTGTAGTAGCAGTTACTACAGTTTGTTACATACGGTAGTGTTCCATTGTGCTGGGAAAATAAATCTATATGTAGGAAAGATAGAATGAGTTTCTTCTGCCAAGCCTCACATAACTGTCAAACACAAGAAATGCGAACTACTTGAATTTCAGAAAGGCTTTAGGGCAGGGGTGTCAAACTCGCAGCGTCACGTGACATGTCGCGACGTATCACAACTTTTTTGCCATTTCCGGCAATGGGGTGGGTGCGGTTTTGCTATCCAGCCCGTGGGCCGGCAGTTTGACATCCCTGCTTTAGGGCAAAACCATAATTTTAAAAAATGAAAGAGTAAATTTCCTGGCTACCGGTAATTAATAGTGAGTCAATTAAGATGGAATCGCTTAAATGCTTCTTTCTGGTCTTATTACCTTTTCTCACATAAACTGAATTCTCCTCCCCTGTTTCCTTCCCACCTGCTTCTTCACTTAAGGACGATGGTTGGGAGATTGTGGAGTTTGAAGGGGCAATTCATTTCAAGGAATAGCAATCTGCAAATGGAGGTAGAAACTCCTGACTTTGAATTTGGCATACAGAATTTGGAGGCTGTCAGGAATATGTAATTAATATTGCTTCTGTTTTAAAATTACATCCAGATGCAAAAGAGAGTGGTAATGGATTTTTAGCAGTTGTGACATCATTTACAGACCATTCAAAGTTACAATTGAAAGGTTTATCTCAGAGTGCACTTTACTGCTTGTGGATTTTTCAAGCAAATTTCTAGCAAATTCGTTGCATGTATGTATAAATGTACTAATGCATGCATTTGTGTAACTTTTGTAGATACATTTAACATCATCAAAAAACAATATCTTGTCTATCCTGGTTCTTGGGAAGGTCTTGATAGGTGGATAAAAAGACCAATTCCAGTCTATATATCAGCTGACCGTGCAACCAACCATGATAATAAATTGATATGACACCTATTCCAAATGACTAAAACAGTGTACTATATTCAAATTCTTTAATTTCCTCTTAATTAAAAATTAGTTAGCATCATTTTCTCAAGGAACCAGTTAATTAAACAAATTTTTGAGCCCCAGTGAATCTCTTGTCAAAATCATCTGTTTCACATAGATGAGAAATTGCCTGAAAAAAGCATCATCCCCATTGGGAGCTTCTTAAACTGTAAATCCTCCTTTGAACAATCCTATTTATTTTGTACCTGGTTATTTTATTAATTTTCTTCAGAACATGTAGGAATTGACTTGATGACCTCCAAGGTCCCTTCCAACATTATTATTATTATTATTATTATTATTATTATTATTATTATTATTATTATTATTATTTTACTACTGGGTAGGAATAAGACAGACATTTGTTTTGCTTTTTTTTAAAGTGTTGTTTGCTTGCCTTCCATTCATCTGTGAGGAAGGGGTAAGCTTTCTATAGCAATAAAAATGCTTTGAGCTCTCTCTTAATATGTACTGGTTTAGACATGGGGAAGATTTTGGATCCGAAGGTGATTCACCACTGGGGTCGAGATCAGTATATCTTTTCATTCTCCATTTTATAATTGTTTCACCAAAGATAGGTTAATGAGTGATCAGAGAATTGAACTGAAATTCCTGTCCTGAAAATACTGATTCCATTCCTTTCATCACCCGGATTGTTAAGTTCATTCTGATAAGAGATCGCACCCAGTTCCACAATTTAATTCAGAACCAAACCAGATGTTACATTAATTTTATGGTAAGCAAGTATGCCCATTTTTTAAAAAAAAAAGAATTGTCAAAGAAATGGTAGCAGTGGTTTTCATCAGGTCTACCACATTTTGAGACTGGCAAAACAATAGATTTACAGAGGTTGGACCCTTTTGATTTTTTTAAATTAATGCTTTCTATTCTGTATTGATCTGTGCATTAGGTATAATGTTGGCCTGTGAACTTGAAGAACTTAGAACTTAGATGTTTGTTGAGAGGGTTCTAGAAAACCAAGTCTTGTCATTGTGCATAGAATGACCGAATGTTTGCCATTCAGAGAGGGAATCCCATAATGGATGAAATGAAATGATTATTATACATTGATTTAGTTTTCAGCAATGGCTATGGGTTCATCATGATGTCTCTGCATGTTCTCTGTACTATTTTTGGGGGCCTGTGAAATCTTGAAGACAAAACTATAAATGAACAAGCCAAAAGTATTTTGACACTGCATTTGCGCTGTTCACATACATCCCTTGATAATTTCTCCATAGTTTCTATCAGACAACAAAGATTTGCTTCCTGAAATTTTTTAGGTATATGAGGGTAGAGGTTCATTCTTCAAGCTTGTGGGTTGGTTTCCAAACATTTCGTTACCAGGTTAGATAACATTTTCAGTGGAGTTTAGGGGATATCAATGCCAGTTTTCTTATGTTTATAAGGGCTTCGTGTGGTCAGTAGGTCCACAGGAAGCCTTTATAGATGTATCTTACAGATTTTTGACTGCTAACCAATAGCATTGTTATATTTGTGAATTATGTAATTATTTAGTTAGATTAAAAAGAAACAAAAAAGATGAGATACCTTGCTCCACTGATCAAATACCATATGATGTTAACGACGTGGCTTAAAGATCTGTTAGTGGAGCCAGAGAAAATCACCTGCAAAACATTCAAGGATGTTATTGAGAATATTCTTGGCAACTGCCGAGCACCAAACTGCATTTAGCTGGCTGATAAACTTCTTACAGCATACAAGACCATGAAGTGCAACATGTCACTGAAGAATCTTTTTTTTTTTTGCATTTACACATCTTTCCCAAAAATCTAGATGCAGTCAGTGATGAACATGGAATAAGGTTTCAGCAGGATATTGCACAATGGAAAAATAGTATCAGTACTAGTGGAATCCATTAGTGCTAGCTGATTATTGTTGGACACTGCAGCAAGATGCAATGGACATTGAGTACAAACAACAATCAACTTTTGGGGCCCTATTGAACTCATGCAGCATGCCAAAAATATTATGCAATTGAATATATTATAGTCACTAAAAGATAATTTCATATTTCTCAAGGTTCCTACATGATACAGTCATTCTGAAATTATATTTGTGTTCTGTTTGAAAGAGTCTATCATAATCACCAAAAGTTTTTTAGGAAGCAAAATGTTTGGAAAACAAATTGTGGCCCAGTTATATAGGCAAAGAAGAGGAGAAAGAGGAGGGAATGGGAACTACTACTACTACTACTACTACTACTACTACTACTACTACTACTACTACTAATAATAATAATAATAATAATAATAATAATAATAATAATAATAATAATAATAAAGTTAGAAGGGACCTTGGAGATCATCGAGTCCAGCCCCCTGCTCAGGCAGGAAACCCTACACCATTTCGGACAAATAGCTGTCCAATCTCTTCTTAAAAACTTCTAGTGTTGGAGCATTCAGCGCTTCTGGAGGCAGGTTGTTTCATTGGTTAATTGTTATAACTGTCAGGAAGTTTCTCCTTAGTTCTAGGTTGCTTCTCTCCTTGATTAGTTTCCATCCTTTGCTTCTTGTCCTGCCCTCAGGCGCTTTGAAGAATAGCTTGATTCCCTCTTCTTTGTGGCAGCCCCTGAGATATTGGAACACTGCTATCATGTCCCCCCTTGTCCTTCTCTTCATTAAACTAGACATACCCAATTCCAGCAACCATTCTAATTGTAGCCCTGCTCACATAAAAGATTTGTGCAGAAATCTCTAGTGTCAAGAGTATCACTGCTGTTGCTTATTAGAACTGTTTGCATTATTTTTATTTGTTCCATTTTATTTCAGTTTATCCTGATCTCATTCTCCTTGTTCTCCAGCATGGTGGATGTAGAATCCACTGATTGGGTTATTTCAGCCTTCCTGCTCAGAGAGACTAAGTCAGAGCTTTGGTCACGCCTCCCTCTGGGCGTGGCTCCCCAGTTTTGACTTAGTCTTAGGCTCAGCAGAACGCAGAATTTTTGACTCCATAGATTTTTTCTTTTTGAATTGGAATAATTGGTTTTTTTTCTCTTAAAATTTATTCTAAATTATCTAATTTCATTAGACTGATCTGGTTTTGGCTGATTTATACAAGGACTCTGTCCTTCTTTGTGGATCTGAGCCTCTTGGGCTCTTGCAGGGCTCTTCTTCCCCCTTCCTGGCCTTTGGGCCTCCTCAGAGCAGGATCCTTGGGTACATTTCATACCCGATACCAACCGCTGCCTGCGATCGCGGCGATCCGCCGCTCATTCAATCGGGCATCTAATAGCGATCTCTCCGAGGACGATCTGCACCACGAGGCTTCAAACGGCGGCATTTTCCTCCGGATTCTCAGTGGAGCCCTTCTCTTCTAAACCACAAGTTCTTAGTGATGGGGGGGGGGGAAGTGGGAGTTTTATTTAGAGCCCTGGTCTGAAATTGGTCGTTTTTCTTCTCCAATCTGTCGCTTTTCCTTCGTTTCAAGAAATACGGGGAGTCGCGGCCGCCATTTTGACCGCGTGGTCGCCTGGCGGTCACCATTTTGAGAGGCTTATAGACAGACGCCATTTTGGCCTCTAAAGTTGTTAAGGCCTGCTAGGCCGGATTTCTTGCTTATTGCCTTGGCCTGTGTTGGCAGGTCCGAACGGGGGGAATAATTAACTAATTATATTTATACTGTTATTGAATTTTTAAAAAAGGAATATATACATAATAAACAATCTTATTTAGCAGATCTTTGAGGGTCTCCCTCGCAGTTGGGCTCTATAATTTGTTCATTATTGGGATACAAGCCTCAGGACAGTGATAGAATTCTGTCTGACTGTCCCTGCCATTGCCAGTGTTCAGAGCGAGGATCGGTTTTCCTTCCTTCTCTGACCTTGATTTGTGTGCGTGGTTCCCCCTACCTCTAGATATCCTTGGCTGGCTCTATCTAGATTGCAATGGCAGACAGTTCTTCACCTCAGGCAACACAAGTCTCTGGTGCTACCCCTGCACAATCAAAACGCAGGTCTACTGAATTGCAGACAGGGGTAAGAAAAAAGCCAAAACCAAACATTTATCCATCAAGGAGACTTCCAAAGCAGTCGAGTGAGATGTCCAAGGAGACATCAGGCACTGGAGAGGGAATTCTCCAAGGCACAGCGGCTCCTATCCAGTGGGGCTGAAGCAGTCCCCCCTGCCCCACTGGATACTTCTATATTGGAGCCCCTTTTTGTGCCTGTGCAGGAAGCCAAATGGATAGGCTCTCCTCTGGGGGCAACCGAACAGGTAGGTCCTCCTCACTCCTCTTCTTCTTCTTCCATCCATCAGAGCCCTGAAGTTGTACATGCTCCAACGGTGGTTGGGGTTACTTCCAAAGACCAAGGCGAGATGTGGTCTCAGAGCCAATTTCAGGCGTTTATGCACCATGCCTTTGTGCAATTCATGTCCTCCTCCAGGAGTCCTCAGGTTTCTTCTCAACAACTGCTTCCTCCCTCCAGTCCCCCTTCACAGATGGGACGTGAGACGGTGCCAGGTTCGGGCGTATCTGAGACTTCCTCTCAACTTGGGGAAGAGGAGTCTGTAGATTTGGGCATTGCTGACACACCTATGTCAGAGGACGAGGAGGCCGCACCCGAAAAGGTTTCATCCTCGGGTTTGTTTGACCTTCCCTATTTAGATCCCTTCTTTTGAAGGCTTGCAACACTACTAATTTAACCTCAGTACAGGAGGAGAAACCATCTACCTCCACTGAGCAGGAATCTAATCCCTTATTTTTAGAGAAGGTAGTAGAACAAAAGCAGGTTCCCTGCCCACTGGTCTTCTGGGCTGCGGTTGAGAAGCAGTGGTCTTCCCTGGCGACTACTCCTTCTCCGAGCAGTTTGGAAAAGAAACTGTACATTTCTCCTTCCTTCGCTTCTCTATTAGAGGTACCTACAGTTGACTCCCCTCTAATTTCCTTATTTTCTACTTCTGCCATCCCAGGCGATATGGCCAAGGCCTTGAAAGCGGAAGAAAAAAAGTTCAAGTTCTCCTTCAGAAGAGCTCATCAGGCTTCGGGTTGGGCCATAAGGGCAGCAACCTCTTCTTCATTCTTCGTGAGGGTGGCAATCATGTGGCTTTGCGATCTCCAGACACTTGTACCCCCTGATCAGGTCAGAGTACACCAGACACTCGTTAAACTAATTGCAGCCTCACAATACATGGCCGACGCATCCCTTCATTCGGCCAAGTGTTCAGCCAGATCCATTGCCACCACAGTGGCCTCACGTAGACTACTGTGGCTGAAGCAGTGGAGGACTGACGTAAAGTCCAAATGGCGCCTTTCCACGGCAAAGTACATTGGGACTCATCTGTTTGGCCCAATTCTCGACCCTCATGTGGTTGAAGGTAAGGACAAGCGCAAGGTCATGGCGCACCCCTCCAAGAAGTCTGACAGGCGGCCACAACAGGAGTACCGCAGGCAGATGTTCCATCCCTCTGGCTCTTGGGAATGGAGGCAGCCCTTTCAGGCAGGGCAGTCCTGGGATTGGCCCAGAGGCTCGCGATTCTTTCCGCAGAGACAGGATCGGCAACAGGACCGCCCAAATAGTGGAGCCAGGGGACAGTCACAGGCCAAGCGTTCCTTCAGAGGTTCAGGAGGCCGTCCCTACAGGCGTTCTAAGTGACGCCAAACGGGAGTTTTCGATAGGGGGGCGTCTGGAACAGTTTTATCAGGTCTGGGAGCAGACCACCACTGACTCTTGGGTCAGAGATACCATCAGATGCAGGCTGGTCCTCGAGTTTCAGTCGCTTCCCCATGACCGTTTTCTACAGTGTCCAGTATCGTGAAACCCCACAAAGGCACAACTAGTCACCACCGCCATCAAACACCTTCTAGAGATCAGGGCCATAGAAGCCATCCCAAGGGATCAAATTGGAAAAGGTTTCTACTCCATCCTGTTCGTGGTCCCCAAGTCAGCAGGAGGAAGGAGGGCGATACTGGACTTAAAGGGTCTGAACCATTTTCTAGTATACAGAAGGTTCAAGATGCAGACCCTAAAGTCCATCCTGGCCAGTATCAGAAGGGGAGATTTCCTCTCCTCCATAGATCTCACGGAGGCTTACTTCCACATTCCAATTTCCCTGGATCATCACAGGTTCCTGCGCTTCTGTTACATACACCGGCATTACCAATACAGGGCCCTCCCATTCGGCCTGTCTTTGGCCCCAAGGGTTTTCACGAAAGTCTTAGCAGTATTGGCGGCCCACCTTTGGGTGATGCCGGTGCGCGTGCAGTGTTACCTGGACGATATTCTAGTGCAGTCCCGGTCTCTCCAATCAGCACAGCCAGACCTGTTGACCACCACACAGATCCTACAGGATCATGGTTTTTCAGTAAACTTCAAGAAGAGTCACACAAATCCCACTAAGCGGCTCCTCCATCTAGGAGCCTTGATAGATTCCGACCTTTGCAAGGTCTATCTCTCACAGGAGCGACGGATAAGCATCCGGAAACTAGTATTCCAGATTCAGGGAGCAAAGACGGTTCCTCTGGTCCAGCTGTCCCAGCTCCTGGGAAAGATGGTATCTTGCATGGGGATAGTCCCGTGGGCAAGACTGCATTCGAGGAGCCTTCAGTGGTTCCTTCTCCCTTTCCAGAGGCGGAACCTCAGTGCCTCCACCAGGAGAGTCAGGGTTCCACATCACATAATGTCATCCCTCCAGTGGTGGGCTCCCTCAGCCATGACCAAGGGGTCCATCTTCAAGGAACCTCTCAGACTCGTCCTGACCACAGATGCCAGTCTGTTCGGTTGGGGGGCTCACCTCCAGAATCAATTGGCCCAGGGACGTTGGTCCAGGGTGGATCTCAAACAAAACATAAATTGGCTGGAACTAAGGGCAGTTCATCTAGCTCTCCTCCATTTCTCCTCCCTAGTGTCAGGGAAACATTTGTTGATCCTGACAGACAATGTGGCAGCCAAGGCTCACATCAACAAACAGGGAGGGACACATTCCTGGGCTCTCCTGCAGGAGGCCATGAGGCTAGGTCTGTGGGCAGAGTCCAACTGAACTCAATCAGAGCAGGACAGATTTCGGGGGAGGCAAATCGGCAGGCAGACTCTCTGAGCAGGGCAACTGTGGACCACTCGGAGTGGCGCCTGGACCCGACGCTGTTTGACATGATCGCGAACAGTTTTGGCAGGCCATGCCTGGATCTGTTTGCCTCCCCGTCCAACACCCAACTTCCCAGGTTCTTCACCAGATTTCCAACTCGAGGGGCCGAGGGGACGGATGCCCTTTGGTGCAAGTGACTGGAGGGCTTGCTTTACGCCTTCCCTCCCCTTCCATTGTTGCAGGCCACCATTCGCAAACTGATCCTGGAGTAGGTGGAAGTAATATTGGTTGCTCCACATTGGCTGCAACGCCCGTGGTTTGCTGACCTAGTGGATCTGTCGCTCTCGCCTCCATGGAGGTTTCCCCCGGACCGAGTAGCTCTCAACCAGGGGGAGCTTCAGCACCCAGATCCTCAGTGGCTTCAATTAGCTGCTTGGCACTTGAGCGGGAGAGTTTAGCCAAGCAGGCCTATTCCTCGGGAGTGATCTCTATGATTCAGGCCTCAAGATGTCCTTCGACAAATCAAATCTATGACGCCACATGGAGAAATTTCTGCCAGTGGTGCATCACACACAAGCTTGACCCTCTTTCAGTTACTGTTCCCAATATTTTGGATTATCTGCTGGAGGGCATTTCCAAAGGGTAATCCACCAACACCATCCGTAGGCAGGTCACGGCTTTGTCCACGGTTCTCACCTGTGACAATCTCGGTCCGCTCTCACAACACCCAGCTATCTCCACTTTTCTCAAAGGGGCGGCCAATTCTGGTCCTCCCACAATACATTGGTATCCATCCTGGGATTTACCTACTATATTGCAGGCCCTAACTGATTCTCCTTTCGAGCCTCTCCAGTCTTGCTCTCTGCATTTTCTCTCCTTGAAGGTTGCCTTCTTAGTTGCCATCACATCGGCCAGGAGGATTTCAGAATTGGCCGCACTGTCAGTTAGAGACGATCTCTGTACTTTCCATGAGGACAGGGTGGTCCTTAGATTAGACCCCTCCTTTATTCCCAAGGTGAACACTGGATTTCACAGATCATTGGATTTAGTTCTCCCAAGTTTCTGTTCCAATCCTTCTCATCGTTTAGAATGTCAGTGGCACAAGCTGGATGTACGCAGGGCTCTGCGTCTTTACATCAAACGTACTTCGGCCTTTCGCAAGTCGGAGGCCTTGTTTGTCTCTTTTCAGCCCTCTGCCATGGGCAGGAAGGTCTCTTCTTCCACCATCGGTAGATGGATCAGGGCTTGCATTGCTAGGTCCTACGTTTCCCAGTCACTCACAGTTCCTGCACATATTACAGCTCACTCCACACGCAGCGCAGTGACATCTGCGGCCTGGTCTACCCAGGCTTCTGTAGAGGAGATTTGCAGGGCGGCGTCTTGGTCGTTCCCATCTTCTTTCATCACTCATTATAAGATTGATATGTTTGCCGCGACGGACGCCGCGTTTGGCAAACGGGTTCTTCAACAGGTTGTTTCCTCTAGGGAGACTCTAGCCTAGACCTTTCCCTCCCTTAGGGACATGGGGGGCTTTGGTATGTCCCAATCAGTGGATTCTACATCCACCATGCTGGAGAAGCGGCGTTGTCTTACCTGAACACCTTTTCTCAGCATGGTGGTGTAGAATCCACACCCTCCCCTCTTTAAGTGTCTAGGCTTGTGTGTTGTTGTTGTTTTTGTAATTTTTGGAGTCATTGCGTCAGACTTTGTCAGGATCCTTCGCCTCATCAAAACTGGGGAGCCACGCCCAGAGGGAGGCATGACCAAAGCTCTGACTTAGTCTCTCTGAGCAGGAAGGCTGAAATAACCCAATCAGTGGATTCTACACCACCATGCTGAGAAAAGGCGTTCAGGTAAGACAACGCCCCTTCTCCTCCTGCTATTGCACTGGCACATTTGCAAACCTGTGATTGCAGAGAAGCTGAAACCTGATACTAAAATGAGCAATGCAGCTTCTGTTTTTGTTTTTTTTTTACAATGATAGAAATGTTAACTTCTCAATTTGAAAAGAAGAAATGTAAGACAGAGGAAAAGCTTTCATTGAAAAGCTGTGGATTTTTTTTTTACTATTTATTGAGAGTAAGAGAATATTAAAACAAACCCCAAAACCTTTTGGAAATGGATTTTCTGCCATTGATGTCTTAACTTGATTTTTTGGGTGTATCGCTTCTCGGTTGATGAGATGGAAAAGAAAAAGAGCTGGAAATGGGGGAAGTGTGCTGTGAAAATTTGGAAATAATTGATTGGTTTTCATGTTAGAGAGTCCTCACTTCTCCCTTTATATAACAGAAGCAATGGTAAAGTTGTATGTTTTAACCTTATTTGGTAAAATTATACTGAATGAACAAGCTGGGTAGGCACATGTATGTAAGGACCAGAATTTTAAGGAAACTCTTGATTAATGCACATGTCATAGGCTTTGATTGTTGTTGTTTAAAATAAAGTGAAATAATTTTTGCTAGATTCTTTTTTCTCTTTTCACTGACTGCTCCTTAATATAGCATTAAAATAGAGCAGTGGTGGCAAACCTGTGGCACGCATGCCAGGAGCAGCACTCGGAGCCCTCTCTGTGGGCACATGGGCCGTTGTCCCAGCCTTGCCTCCACCCACAACCCCCTCCTCACCAGCAACCCCCTGGAGGAGAGTTGCCCCCGAGTGTGGCCCATGCGGAGCAGCTCAGCCAAGGACATGGCAGCCAGGCAGCGTGGACAAGACTCTGCCCTCACACCCCATCGTGCACAGTTGATGTTGCGGGGCGTGGGCAGAGGGCGTGGCTGCCATGGTGCTGCTGAGCTGCCTGGGCGATCTGCGGCAGGCCCTGGAGGCGGTGAGTGGCCCTGCAGGCAGGCAGGGTGCGGTGGAGTGGGGGCAGGGCAGGGGTGGAGTGGGTGGGGCAGCGGTAGGGCCAGTTTTTGGGCACTTGGTCTCTAAAAGGTTCACCATCACTGAAATAGAGCATCTAACAACTTATTAATATGCTGATAATTTCAGTGGCTCCTCTGATTAGCAGCTGTAGTGGGGAGAACATAATGGATAAGTATAAGTACATAAAATCTATGGAGATACTTCTTTTAAGACATTGCCAGACACTAATGGAGACACCAGAAAGAAAAGTTCCTCCAAGGAGTTGCTTCTTTTTTCCTTGATTGGATTTTCTAACGATCTAGCTCCTCTCTTGTGAAAAAGTTCATGACTGGATATCTGTGTTATATTTATCAGTTGTGGCTGGAATATGCTACTTTTCATCATGTAGTTGTTCCATATTTTTTTTTTGCTTCTATGGAGCAATAATTTAAAAAATAGAGAAAAATTTGTTGTGCACAGCAAAGTCCCTCTACATAAGATAGAGATAACTCTCTAAATATGATGGACCTCAATCCAAATAGGGTCCACCAGAGATGTGAAAAACTTCCTACCTAGAATACAAAATCCAGGTAGGGAATGGAAGAGCTTGTGGCCAGGCTTTGGAGCTGGTAAGTTTTGTAGCCTTCATGTAACAAAATTAATAGGATCCTACTTCCGTTGCAATTTTTGTCATCTCTTGCTATATTGCACATGATAATTTATTTCAAGCCAATGCTCAGTCAAGGGATTGTTTGGATGCCCAAGGATTTGCATTAAGAAGAGATAATTCTCGGAACCATAGAACCACATGGATCTAAAAAAACACCTGAACTGTAATGTAAAGATGTATCAGTCTACTGTTGCTTGTTCTGACTGGCCACAGCTCTTCCCAAACTCAAGAAGAGATTTTTCCAGACTGTAATTTTTGCTTGAATTCCCTTTAAATGCTGGAGTTTAAATATGGATCAGCCTATATGCAGTACTGCATATGTGTTCCTCTCATGAAGATGTTCAATTTAAATTGAACTAAATTTTATTGTGATTTATCTGTCTAATTATTAACTTTTACCTCTTTCCTCTACCGACTCTGCAGGGCCTATATGAGCATGAAGGAACTTAAAGAGGTCCTTCAGCTGAACAGCACACACTTCCTCAATATCTATTTTGCCAGCTCCGTGCAAGAAGAGCTAGCTGGTGCTGGCACCTGGCCTTGGGACAAGGATGCCCTCAGCCACCTGGGTAAGTATAGCTCTTGAGGCTTATCAGTTGGCTTTGGTACATATTACGTATCTGTTATAGTTACAGAGCCAATTTCTTGTAGTAGTTAAGGTGTTGGCCTACAAATTAGAAGACCTTGAGTTCTATTACCATCTTAGGCATGAAAGCCAGTTGGGTGACCTTGGGCCAGTCACTTTCTCTCAGCCAAACATACCTCACAGTTTATTGTTGTAGGGAAAATAGAAGGTCTGTTGGTATGTTCGCTACCTTGAGTTGGATAGAAATGAAAGGCAGGATAAAAATATTTTTTAAAAAATTGATTCAACATTATCCTTCTTCATGGCATGAGCCCAGTTTAGGTTAGCACAGTGGTATGCAGTCATTTCAGGCTGAGGATTGTATTGGGAATGTGGTTGTCAGAGTAGACAGGGTTAAGGCAAAAATTGTTTTTGATTTAATTTTAAATAAATGTGAGAACATTCTACAAGTATTTAATAAATGTTTCCTTTGTTATTTTAAAGTGAAACTGCTACTTAAATGTTGGGAAGGTACAATCATGCTCCACAGTTATAGATAATGATCCTTAAAAAGTCAGTCTTTCCTTTTCTCCTACCACCTTCTAGTTTGCTTCTTCCATGTATAGATAATATGGGCAGTCTTGAAGGGAAAACTCAAGATCAGCCTTATACATATTAATAAACATGGAGCACAGTTAGTCAGAAGTTCCATAGGATCTTTGTACTCATCTCTGACTATTTAAATGAGGTTTTCTTACCAGATCTTCAAAATGAACATAATAAATATATATTCTACAGCTGTTTGGGATTGTCTTTAAGAGAATCTCTTTTCTACAAGGTATTAATAATGGTAGTAGATACAAAGTTAGGACATCCACTTTCCTTTTACCTCCTTGGCTCAGGTGCCTTTTGACAACAAACTATATCTCCATGACATTATCATGTACTGTACATACGAAAAAGGCATTTTCCAGAATTTTTGTTAAATTCAAAAGGAAATATTATAAAATATGTATCTTAATTATTATGTCATTATACAATAAAAATGCATCTTTTTTTCTACAAAGTACACTTGAAAAAAATAGCCATTTATCCATTTTTATTCAAAAGTTTGTATATGTAGTTTACTCCTCATGTACAAATATATACTTAATAAAAAATTTAAAAAAAAAGAATGGCTTTGGGAGTATCTGCACTATTTTGGTCAAATTTAAAATGTTAAAACATTATTTCATTTATGACCATGGATATAAGCCAAAGGGAAATATATGCACCAAAGAGATATCAGAAACAATGTGACATATATACTAACTTCAATTTATAAAGTTAGTGATCCTTCTGGACATTATCTGTCAAATGTGATATATACTGAATTTTTTTTAGCCCCTTTTAAGATAATTTTGTCATGTTAATTGGATAAAAAAATAACATAAAAAAATCCAGCCTGGATATTTTATTAAAGAGGAGGAGATATATACTAAATTAACTATTTATTTTTTTACTTACTGGATTTATAGGGCTGCCCTTTCACACATATTAAAAACAATAAAAACATGTACAAAAATATAAAATCCATTGAAGCCAGTAAAAAGATCTGAACTAAACTCCAAGATTCACATAGTCACGCAAGAGGCTCCATTCAACACTTGGGCCCCAGGCTCACACACAGAGTCCTGTCTTCAGACCTTACAAAAGGACAACAGGGATGGCTCCCATCTGATCTTTGGAGGGATGGCATTCCAGATGGTGGGTGCTATGATAGAAAAGGCTGTTCTTCTGGGCTCTTCCAGCTTGTCACTCTTTAGTTGATGGCACTCAAAGTATGCACGGGATGGGTTGAAACAACCAGAAAGAGACAGTCCTGCAGGTAACCCTTATATTCTTATAGAGGTTATAGTCACTTCTTGTGAGACGGGCAGCTATATAAGTTTGACAGATAGACAGACAAACATGACCCTTGTTCCTTATTTGCCTACCAGTTTGTTTCGTAATCACAAGGGTACATTTGAATGCATTTTATATGACATATCTATGCAATAACTATGTAACTGAGTTGTTGGTTAATATAAGTGTGCAGAATCTGCCTGCGCAACTTTTATTTGCTGTCAGACAAAATCTTTTTGTATCTGAGAATTTATCTTTAGTGGTAGGCAAAAAAGGGGGGAAAAGCCAGAGTTGTAATAGAGTAATATATGGGTTATCGTTTTGGTTGTCCTAGAAATACACAGACAAATTTAATATCTGAATATGGTATCTTCATGCATCTTCTTTGTGGAAGTCTGCCAATTGGAGCACAGTGAAATGTGCAAATTACATCATCCTATGCTATTTTTGGAATACTGATCTAAGTACCCAGCTGGCCTTTTGTTATAAATCTGTATGCCTAAATGGATTGATTTTATTATCTTTCCTGATGAGACTGACAGTCTATATTTAGGGTCCTCTGTGAGCTCTGGTTCAGCATGATTATTAGTCATTGTGATTATAGTAGATAAAGAGAAACCATAATGGAGGAATTTCTTCCCTAATGTGTGCTTCCAGAATGAGAGGAATTTATCTAACAAAATTAAGAATGACATTTTAATTTTACCAAAGATCAAAAATTCTTACTACTTCACCAAACACTGTTTAGTTCCATTTTAATACACATAACTGGATTTGGGGATTCTTGTAATCCACTGGGCATTTTGTGCCCTGCAAGTTAAAAGTCCACTGCATCTTGGAGGATAGCACCAAGTTACTTGAAGCATTTCATTTGTTCCATGATTGTCCTTCTGAAGTCCATTTTAGCATGCTGGTTTCATAGCAAAAACAATGTTTAGTTTTAGAATAATTAATTGATAGCAAATGTTCTTTTCAGCAGTCAAAGAAAGGATTCAAGTATCTTCTTCAACCTATTAGAGTTCGAGAGTAAATAAATAACAAAATTGCCTTTTTATAGTAATATTGAGAGATGCATAGAAGATGCATCAAAGGGTGATAATTTGGCCTATCTAAATACAGAAGTGATGTAATGATTCAAAATGTAATACAGTCCCATTTAACCCATTTGTCTGCTGGAATTTCTCCTTTAAATAAGTTTCAGGATTGCATCAGAATTTCCAACAAGAATTTTCATATAACATACATATCAAAAGTAGCAGATGGTGGTCAGTTGTAGAGTTCACTCGTTCTTTGCCAGAATAATTACAAAATATTAAATCAAAAGTACATTTAAGATTAACAAAACACCCCATCCAGGGCAGCAACTGGTTTGGTGCTATGTTTTTCAGCCAAATGTGATAAAATTAAGGCTTGTTTCATTTATGTCTAGCCTGGATAAAAGCCTGCATTCTCATCTGCCGTATGTTTTCTGCTTCAGTCCAGCCCAAAGTTCTGCCAGAGTATATACCACTTATTTGCCATGTTAATAGAAAGACAGTTGAAATGAAATTCACTTCTGTTTTGTAACAGTTCAGCATATTCTTTGACACCATTGAAATTTGGGTTTAATAATGTGTAAAAACAAAGACACCAAGAGTAGTTCTAGAATGATTCTTGATTTTTTTAGAAGAGATGAAATCTATTCTTATTGCTTTAATTGATTGCAGTTTCTTGGCTAATACTACAATATCAGAAGTTCAGAGAGCCAATTGGATGGCAATTCATCAACAATATCAAGATCTAAAGTCAGCTTCCCATTCTGTCTTTTAGCAAATAATTTATGAAATTGATCTTCCCAACCAACCACATATATATGTGATTATTTAGTCCTGAGGGCTTCTGGGAAAAGGTCTGGCAGTTACTTGCCAGAACAAGTACTTCTGCCAATTTATACAGCAGAAGTTTGAGCCAGAAGTAGAGACTGCCATTTTCTTTTTGATTTTTAAAAACGTACTATTTTATCTCAGATGCTGTGTATTAGCTTAATATTTTTGAACGACCTTAATAAAAGGCCTCTCTCTTTTTTGCATTTAAAAAATATTCATCAAGCTAGTACTTTTCTTTCTCTCTCTCTTTTCAACTTGATTTGGAACTCATCACTATTGGATCTTGTACATGGTAGAGCCATTCTATTGATATTATCAAACAGAGAATTGCCCTGTCTAGGTGTGATATGAAATCAACATCTGAAGATGTATGATGTTGGGAGAATGGTCTTATCTCAGAAGGAGGAATTCTGGTTTCAGGATTGGCACAGGTGGTTGCTTCAGTGAAAAGTTTAGTGTTGATGGCACATAGGACAGATGTTCCAGATAAAGTGATTAGATAATGTTATGTGCTCCTGGCTACTTTCCTTTGTGACCAGAGGCAAGTTCGCCTGACCAATAACCAGTCAAGACACAGTGAAGGCCTTTTGTTTCGTTTATTGCAATAAGTGGGGAGAGAAGCTATCAAAGCTTGGTTTTCTCCAAAGTTTTAACCCAAAATATTCCCTCCTTTATACAGCCCTGTCCTGGCCGCTACATCCCTCCTCTTTCCCCATTGGCTGAGGTACTATGAGGTTACATTTTTTCTGACCGCCTCCTACATATTTCCTGCTACATCCTAAATCATACATCACATGTACATTAAAATTAAGAGATAATTTATGCAAGATGTGTCAGTTAATATTAATCAACTAATTGCATATGCTCAGTTGCCTGAGTTCTGGCCCCCTTTTTTATGACTTTTTAGAAAAATAGGTTCTTTCCTGTTTTGCTAGTTATCTTCTCTTACAGATATTTTTATAGCTTGTCTTCTTTCTTTCCCATTCTAAGACCCAACTAATTCTTGCCTACATATTTATCTTACATCCTGCCTTTATGTTATCCTTTCCTGATTCTCCACTCAGCAAATTTCCACTGCAGCAAATTCAATTTTAAATTTCTCTTTCAATATTAAATTTTTGAAGACCTTTCCTTTACTTCTATCAATAATACTAGCTAATAAGATGTAGTGAACATTTCAAGTATGAACAGTTCTGAGCACATAAGAGATGGTTTGGGATGATCTGTGCCTGAACTGAAACATTTGTTACTGCCTCCTAGTGGGATATAGTATTTATATAGTATTTATTTTTTAAAATTGTACACTGCCCAGAGTCGCTCTGTCAGTGAGATGGGAGGTTTCTAAATGTGATATATAAATATATAAATAAATATTTTAGTCTGCATAAGGAACTAAACAGTTTTTCCACCTTTTTATTATGTTGTTATAAATCTTAATATATTGTACTGTTTCAATAAAGTGATGTTTATATGATATGATTAGACATTATTAACAGTCTACTATTTAGACAGCTTAAAGTATTGAAAATAAAAAAATGAAAGAAAAATTCTATCAATATTAATTACAATTTAGGATGTCATATTAAAAGCATAAAATTATTTGTCTTTTTCATTCAGAGTTAAATATAACATTTAAAATGTATTAGTTATATTATAATGGCTTCAACCTTAAGCAAATTATTTGATATTAAACTCTCTATTGTATTGTATGTCAAAATATATAATGTTGATAAAAAGTGGAAAAGATAGACAAAGCAAATTTAATGAAAATTAAAATACCTAAAAAATTAATGAAGAAAGAAAATAATGGTAAAAAGAGCTGTTGATTTCTGATTCCCCCCTTTTGCTATTTTGCAAAATTTATGGACATCCTTAAAAGTCAGATGGTAAATGTATTATATTTACCATCCTGGGTGATGTGTTGTAAACAGAACTGTTGGTTCAATTGAAAAATGGAAACAGAGTTACTCCAGACAAAAGTTATTTGAGAGGAATAATGGGGGGAGAATCAAGGATGAGGGATTTTCTTCACAGCAACATGCGTAGACTTGAGCAGCAGCAATAACAATAACAACAAGTTGGAAGGGACCTTGGAGGTCATCTAGTCCGACCCCCTGTTCAGGCAGGAAACCCTATACCATTTCAGACAAATAGCTGTCCAGTCTTTTCTTAAAAACTTCCAGTGTTGGAGTATTCACAGCTTCTGGAGGCAGGTTGTTCCACTGATTAATTGTTCTAACTGTCAGGAAGTTTCTCCTTAGTTCTAGGTTGCTTCTCTCCTTGATTAGTCTCCATCCATTGCTTCTTGTACTGCCTTCAGGCGCTTTGGAGAATAGCTTGACTCCCTCTTCTTTGTTGCAGCCCCTGAGATATTGGAACACTGCTATCATGTCCCCCCTCGTCCTTCTCTTCATTAAACTAGACATACCCAATTCCAGCAACCGTTCCTTATATGTTTTACCCTCCAGTCCCCTAATCATCTTTGTTGAAGGGAGGGGGTGGAAAGAGAGAAGAGGAAGCTCTGGAAAGATTTTTTTGGGGGAGAGGCTGGTGCAGTGGAGTGATATCCTGGGCAGGGAGCTGTTCCTTATCATAGTAAGGAACAAAAAACAGGCCAATGGAGGGAGGGGAAGGCACTAGGAAGATAGGTGACAGGTCAGCCAGTGCATTATGCTACATCAGGACATCATTGATGGTGGCTGAAGGAAAGGATGCAATTGAAGGGAAATCTGGGAAGTTCAAATAACAGAGATGAGGAGAGACTGTACCCAGTCTTGTCTTATTTGCCCTTCAGAATGACTCCAAGATCCCTCCAGATTTTGGTTCAAAATGTGCTGCATTTTATTTTGGCCAACCTTGACCAATCTAAAACAGTTTAGCAAAACTTTCCAAATGCAATATTTGTTTCAGGCTTGAAACAGAAATATTTTCTGTTTTGTCCACACTTCTTTTTTACTTAATATGTAAACTATTTTACATAGATTTAGCAGACCTGCTGAATTGCTAGAAAGAGCCACATAATTAATGCTTGAGATTCTATTTGCAGCATAGTTTGTAAATTCATCCAGATTATTATTTGGTACAGTATCATTTGTAAATTTAAATGAACAAAGATTTAGATTGAACAGAGACCTGTATAATTGCTCATTAGGCCTTTAGAGTATTTAAAGAATAAGAGAACTGCTATTAAATTTTCAGAAAGGTAGAGATAAACTGCTTCACAGTCACTGGGAGTCAGGTGGCATATAAATTAAATACATTATTATAATCTGTTCACAACAGTGAGAAATCACAGCTGCCAATTTAGGTGGTATTCACCTTCATATGTATCAAGTTCTTCCCAAGAAACTAGGATGTTGTGATGTATCATTGTAATATATGTGCGGGTTCACACAGTGTAGCTTTGCAATTGACAGAAGGAAATTTTGTTAATGCACAAATTTTCTAAGGTCCAGGATTTTTGGGTATGGCACCAAATGTTTGGATAACCACTGGGATCACCACAGTGATTTATGTCATAATCTTTCAATTTCAATTTTCAGATCTTTATACTTTGTGATCTTCTCCATTTTTTATCATCTATTCTACTATTGTCTGGTACTTTTACATCAATTACCTATACTTCCATCCTTTCTATATCTGGTGTATTATGAGCCAAGACTTTATTAGTCTGTATTCGGAAATCCCATAATATTTAACCTGCTCATTTTCTACTATTTTTTCCACTCTATGTTCCCACCAGTTTTTCATTACTGGTACATGATCACTTTTAACAATGTTCCAGTGAATCATTTTGGTGACTATGTTATATTATTGTTTATCATCTGTTTGTGCAATCTTCTTGCCCAAGCTGAGTATAATAATAAATGAATATTATGGTTGGTTGCAGAGTCAGCCAGATGTTTAGACTGGATTCAGCTTTTTTATCCCACCTATTGTATCCTTCACAAGGACTCAGAATAGGCAGCTTTTATTGTTTGATTGTATTAAAAGTATCATTGTTCCAAATAAAACTGCGTTTTGCAATTGGCATTTTGTCAATGCCAATGGTACTCAAATGGAACTATAGTTGTTTTAGGATTGTACCCAAGGTGCCTATCTGTTGGTAAACTAAGATGTTAAAATTAGATCAGAATTTGAAAATCAAAAGATTTTTAGATTTGCTTTTGAACCCAGCAATATCTCAGGTGACAACTATTTTGGATATTTCTCTTGATAATATGATATAGGTCACGGGTGTCAAACTCGCCATGTCACATGATGTGTCGCAATGTATCGTGACTCTTTTTGCGTTGCTGGCAATGGGGTAAGCTCAGCTTTGGTATGATGAAACTGGCTTGCGGGCTGGCAGTTTGACATCCTTGATATAGGTGCTTTTCTGTGACCTTTTCACTATACATGCATCAACATTATGACCTAAAGGAGAAATTTTGAAAGCTGTCAAGCTTTTTTCATGATATTAATGATATTCAATTAATTTTGAACCAAGTTGATATAGATTTGTCAATTATGTATCTGAGCCTGCAGATTTTGCTCCATAAAATAGGCTGCCCCATAAATATGATAGTTAGATGATAAATGATAGATAGATAGATAGATAGATAGATAGATAGATAGATAGATAGATAGATAGTGTCAGAATCCAATTATATTTAATCTATAGTTATAGAAAACCCCATTTCTGCCCTCTCTGGATTCTGTCATACTACGAAAGGGAAGGGGGATGAGCAAAGGGGTTTATGGCTCTCACTTCCTTCATTAAAACTTCAAAGAGACTGAATGTGGATCTCACCAAGAGGACTGACCATAACAATATGGCCATCACTTTTCATGTACTCCTCTCTGAAGTCTCCCTTCCGCGGACCGTTAGGAAAAGGGGGTGGATTGTCACTGGAAGGACAGTGGGGTGGGGGGGCTGCTTGGGAACACTTAAAATCTTGAATGGTAGGGCTTGGGTCCCAGGTCCTGTCTAGAACGCCTGCAACCATCTTCTCTTAATAAAGATGCCTGTTGGAAATATTCCAAGAGTTCTGTCTTCTTAAGATGCAAAGTGAGGTGGGTCCTTACAGATAGATAATAGACAGATAGATAAAAAGACAGACAGATAGATGGAAGATTCCCTGCTGAAATTGACCAAGGAGCTATTACTTCCAGCCTCATCTATAAATAGGCTCACCAAATGTTTTCAAGACCATAAGAAAGTCTGAAAGTCAATAACTCTCTCCTATTTTTGCGTTGGAGCTACTGGTATTTATTGACAGACTTCTGCATTCAGAGACTTTTCTTTTCTTTCATAACTAATGCCCTCATCTTCATTAATTTGTATAATAATACTTTCCCCCTTGAGTGTCCAGTATGTAACTTTCCACATATTGTGGGACTCCCAGTACCTTATTCTAATGGACATGTTGACTGGAGTTGCTGGATTTTTGTGAACTAGTAATTCACAAATAATACTGGATTATGTTAGAAGTCATTAAGCATGCTATTTTTTAAATTTTACTAGGATTTTCATTCTATATTCATTTATTCAGTACATAATTTTATTGATCTCTCTCATCTTATCCCAGAACAAATCTTCAATATTAGAAATATTGTATGGAACCTGGTTATCTTGGAGAGGTCTAATTGCCTGTAAAAATATACGTCTGGTTCTCACCATCTTACCCAAGAAAATAATAAAAACATTGGCTATTCCTGACCCAAGAACTCCAGTTGTACCTTTGAGCCACACATCATGCTTTATTGTTCCAGCTTAGGCCCATATTCCACATGGAGCTTTTAACTTCTGCACTATCCATTGATCAGTGTGTGCGGTCTTGCAGAAAATTTAAGCAACTTCAGTTTCTCCTAACATATGCTTCACAACTGCCAATTCCCATTAGTATAATGCTTCCTTGTCAGACAACTCAGCTTAAGAAAGTTGAGATTTTAGTGTCACAGTGTCAGGTCTTGTGATAATCAGCATTGACCTTTCAGCTTTCTTGGTCAGTTCCAAGTTGTCAGAAGAATCAATGTCTTCTATGGTGCTTGAATACTTCAAGCCTGCTGAGCATTTTATGAAGGACTAAGTTCCTGTGTGGTAAATTTTCTGTTCCTAAGCAGATGCCAAAACACTGGCCTTTGGAAAAGGAGGATTAATACCTTACTCAAGTTGTGATCTCTTTTGTGAACTCATTTCACAGTACTTCCCTTTCATATTTGATGTGAAAGTCCTGGCCTTTGTAAGGCAACTTGCTAATGGCTTAAAAGATTTGTGAAAGCTGATTCATATCAAGCCCACATGTAAAGGGCAACAATGCATGGAGAGGCCACAACAGATACAAGAGAGGGAAGGGAATGATTTGTGTTCAACCACCAAAGGCCTTGGTGGGCTTTCATCAGCTAACCAAAACTTTCATAAGAAAGGAGAGCATTCTCAAATGAACTTTTCTTTATTTGCCCATTTTGAAAGCAAGCTAACGACCATAAAGAAAGAGTGAATGAAGTCTAACATTGTCATGATAAATTTTACAGGGCCTCACTCTCTTGTATTTTTTCATTTGGACTTAAAGATGGGAATAGTCAGTTTTAAGATAAATTGTGACCTCAGCAAACACACTCACTGTTCTTTCTCCTGTATTTGGAGATTCTAAGCTCATATTTAATATGTTACTTTATTAGAAACTCGCTTTTCTTTTTTTTAAATATATTTTATTATATTTTTTTTAATATAAACATCTTGGTATTTGGTAAACAGTGTGTTGTTTGGGTTTATATTTACAAAGTAATCACTAACAGTTAATTTCTATATTCCAAAATCCACATAATAACTTTGCTTGATTTTTTCTTCTTGCAATAATATTCTCTTTGCAACCTAAATTAATACAATTCTTATTAATTTGATAGGTAACAATTAACTATAAAGATTTTTCTAAAATTTCTACCAATAATAATCTCATCAATATCATGTTTCTTTTCTATCTGGTCATCTTGGTTGTCTCGTCACAAATCCTGTTTACAATTCTTATTTAACTTTATTTTCCCTACAATGTTCAAAACATTTCTACTGGTTAAAATTTTCCCAGAATTAATTACCTTAAAGTATTTAAATCTATTTTCATATCTTAAAAAATAAGTAAGAAGAAGTCATAAAAGAAAGACATAGAAAAAGAGAAGACATGAGAGAGAAAAAGAAAAAGAGAAAAAAAGAGAAAAAAGAAAATAATATACTACTTAAAATACGTATCCCTCTTAAACTAGTATACACTTATTTCCAAATTCTTCCTGTTCTTTTTACCCATAATTAAACCTATGTTTAATCTTTAAATGTTCCATTTAATAAATCCAATCATCTAATCTTTTAACTCTATTCAAAACATTTTTCCCATATTTAGTTATCCATTGGAATTTTCTTTAAATCAAGTACAGTTAAATATCTAAAACATTCCTTATGTTAATCATCCCAAACATTTTTATAGTTCTCATATCAAAAAACAAAAGAAAAAAAAGAAAAAAGATACTATCTTACCTAGAGAGTTCATCCCTCTTAAACTAAAATCTTTCAATTTCTTCAGCCATATTCACATAAGTGTTTAATTTTTAAATATTCCCTCTGATACACCCCATCATCTAATTCCTCAATTCTCACTTTAGCCCTCTTCTTTTGCCAACCATCTCTCCCAGTCAATATATTCCATTGCATCAAAGAGTCTTTCCATAATCTTGTAAATGTTATTATGGATATAGTAGAGAAATCAAACATCATGTCTTTGTAAAAAGATTTTGCCCCTTCATATTCATTGAAGATTTCTCTCATCATACCTTGTCTCCCCATTTCTTGTGATACTCCAACGGCTCAGCAATCCATTTTGTCAAATCTTTTTCCTTATCCTCAAATTTACTTTGTGATCTTAGAGTTATTTTTTCAATGTTCAATGTTTTTTGTAAGTCCTTCTCCATTTGAGTCTCCACTAGTTTATATTCAGTTATCTGATTTACATGATCTCTCTTTTTTGTTTTCTGATCATTTAATTGTTGTGATGTTAAATTGAGAATGCATTCATTTAAATTTTCAAATTCATTTTTTTAAAATATATTTTTATTGTTTTTTTTTTAAATTTTACAGAAGAAAAAAATTAGTCAAATCAAATCATAGTATTAAAATAAACAATCATCCATAAACAAAACATAAATACATTGTTCAATACATCTAATACTAATAACTTAACTGAAAATAATCATCCCAAACAATTAACATCACTGCTCGGCACCCCCACCACCACATCCCCCCAACCCTATCCTTCCCCCCTCACTTACCAACTAACTACCTACCTTCCTCCCTCCTTCTCTTCTTTCTTCATCCTTCTCTATCTCCATCCTACTCTTCCCCCTTCTTATCAACTTCCACTTACATCAACCTTCACTCCTCCTTCCTCTTTTCCATCAGATGTGGTGCCCAGAGGCCACCCGAGCAACCCCTTAATAACAGTAATTACATATATTCTTCCACCAACCCCAATTACAGTTGAGAAAACATCATATATAAAATTATAAACCCTCCCTAACCCTCCCCCCCCAACTTCCCAGAGTGAGTACAGGGTACAACAAAAGAAAACCCCACTACATCAAACAAAATTATTATATAATCCTAACAAGAATTTTAAACTATATACTATATACACTCTCTAAATCAATTCAATCCATTAAACAAAACAAACAACTCATCTTGTTAAGAATAATAATTATCATTTACATCTAAACCATCAATCTAAGTCAAATCTTAAATCACTTCAATCCATTGAGAGGTTATATAAAATCACCCAAACCATCAAGTTTAATATATACCATTCTTTTTTTTAAAAAAAAAATAAACAAATAATATCAATAACAATAAATCCCTCAATTCAAAAAGAAAAATTATGTTCTTAATCAATTTAATATATCTTAATATATCTTAATATATCTTAATTTAAACATCCTCTCTTACAACTTACTTATAAAATTGATCTTTAATTCAACCCATAGTCTTAGATTGGCCTTAATTCCTTTCATTTAATTATAAATTATTATCAATCGACTTCTGGGCTCTCTCATCTGTCAAATAAACCTCCATAACAAATACAGTCTATTTATTCCATTTCTAACTTACATTCCTTCAACTTTATCCAATCACTTAATGCTTATCTATCTCATCAATAAATCAATCTAATGTCAAACCTAGATCATCAAAACAAATACATTCTTCATCAATTTAATTATATCAACCATTAATCATCTTCTCTTACATCTTACGCATAATCTTAGTCCTTAATTCAGTCCATAATTTTAGATTACCCATAATTCCTTACATACAATTTTAAATTTCATTTCTTCAGACGAATTCTAGGTTTTTTTTTAACCAAGTAAACCTCCATAACGAGGCCTCCCATCCAAATAATAAGTCTCTCTTCTTTATTTCTTCAGTCCCATAAATAAGTTGCTTCTTAAACTGAATCAATGTCTCTTTTTTCTCAATTAAATCCTCTTCTTGCTGCTTAACTAAAGAAAAAAATAGCCGTCCTTTCCTTTCTTGAAACAAATCCTCTTCCTCTTCATAAATAAACTGTTCATCAAGCAGGATCCATTTCCCTTTATAGTCTTTATTCTCAGAACTATCTTCTTCTTTTTCCTGTTGTTCTTCTAGTTTATATTGTATTATAAAATGCTCAGCAGTCAGTTGTAAATCAGTTTCATTTGGGAGAAAGATTCTAGTTAATTGTTCTTGCTCTTCTTCTTGTTTAGATTGTATTATAAATTGTTCAGCAGTCGGTTGTAAATCAATTTCATTTGGAAAAAGAAATTTAGTTAATATTTCTGTAAAAGTTTCTTTCAATATTGCTTTAAACTCTTGCGTAAAACTCTTCACTATTTCAAGCCTTTCTTCATGAAATTTCTCAATACAGTCCAGAATAGGTTCAGCATTTAACTGTAAATTCCACTCCATTTTAACTTTAAGACAATCACAGCCGTCTCTCTGACTTCGCTTACGAGAACAGGAAGAGAGAAAAAAATAAAGAATTCACTTTCACTTTCCAGCACTTTCCCTAACAATGAAAGCAGTGAAAGCTATACGCCATCTTGAAAGCATTATGTTGATTGTAGACGTTAGAAATATATAGCCAGAAAAACAATAAAAAAATACTTGCAATCCATTAAGAACTCCTGTATTCACTCAGTCTGCTTACAATCTCTCCTGTGTTGTATTTTAAAAAAGCAGAAGTGGTCGCGGCGTCTTTCTCTGTCTGATGACAGAAGCGTCTCTGGGCAGGAGCGTCCTCCGGAGCTTTAGGGAGCTCACTCTTGATCCCTGAAAACTTCTTTCCCAGGGATTTAAGAGGAGCTCAACCTTGCTCCCGATGCTCTACACCTCTCCTTTGCCCGGAGAGGGGGTTTTTCACCGCGAAAAACAGCTGGTGTGCGCTGTTTTTTGCGGCTTTACAAACCCAGAGAACGGAGTCTCACAGAGGAGACCCTGGCGGCGCCGGCGGAGCCACCGGAAGTCAAATTTTCAAATTCATTTTTAATCTCCTCATGGTTTGAAGTTAATATCATTTTCAAAATAAACAGAACAAACATTTCCTCCTGGTAAGTATTTATTTTTTCTTGGTATCTTCTTTCTGCAGATCTCTGATGCTCCATAATGACCAAAAGTCCTTTCTCTGCCAATCACTTTAAAGTCTCAATTTAAAAAATATTTACAATCCAGGAAGGTCAATTTTTTCTAAGTTTTGTAGTTCTCACTTTGTAGATAGTCCATAATGTTTTCCTTTCTTTTGTAACAGCTCTGTTTAATCAACACCCTGAAGGTCATGACAACAGGCTTTTCTTTCTGGGCTGTATATTTAGGGCAGTATTTTCATCCACCACTAGATGTCAGTCCATCTTTCAATTTCCTCCCCCCCCTAAACTTAATTCGCCACTTTCGTTTAGAGGAAGGTGGAACAAAGACACCCCCTCCCTTTCGGAGGATTTTTACTTCTGGTTTTTTTTTCTTTTTTTCAGGAAATCAGTCAGGTAGGAAAGAGAAAATGAATATTATTACCCAGTTCAGTCACGCTGTTTACAATCACGCTTAGTTTAGTACTTTTTAGCTTCAGCTGCATGTAGCTTGGGCTAGAGTCACGAATGACGCTATCCTTTCTTCTGTCGGTTTTTGGAGAGCTTTCCTCAGACATCCGGATCGACCACTATCTCTCCCTCCTTCCTTGTCACCTCCCCGGGGTGGTTTTGGGCCCATTTAGAGTCCCCAAACAGAGAGAAATCAGCTATAGGGATCATCTCAATCCCTTGGCTGGTGCACTAGCTGCGCAGAACCGGAAGTCAGAAACTCGATTTTCTAAGAAACAGAGAAAGGGAGAGAAATAATAGTAACAAAAATCAACCAACCAACCAAAAATCACCAATTTTATAAAACAGTCAGTTAAGATTTAAAGTGTACCTCTCATTATTATTATTTCATTCAAATGTTGTCTTTCTCTTTCCCATCACAGAGGTTTCTTTAATACTGTACAGACTTGTTTTGTGAATCCACTGGAAAGTTATTCAGGTTATGGTCTTAATTTGCCTTGTTAATATCTTTGTCTTTCTCTTTTTGTTTTTCAAAGCCTTAACCAGCTTCTTTTATGTATCCTCTAGAAAAGTTTGTATTCTTGTCATTCTCTTGGCTTTGTTTTGTAATCCACACTTTTTCCTGCCATTTATATTTCTAGCTTAAATGTCTGTTTTGTAATCCATCCATTTTTAATCCAATATTTCTGATTCCACTATTTCTGCATAAAGTTACAGTATTTTATATCTATAATTCCTTCCTGTAATTAATATCTTATTCACATATTTTATCTATAAAATCTACCAGCCATTAGTGATATTGTAGCTAATAATTTCTTGTCCCACTCTTCAAAGATCTTTATTTCTAATTTTGTAGTATTTTGTGTCAGTTTGTAAATAGCAGTCCTAAAGGCAAGTTTTTTTTTTCATTTTTGCTTAGACCAGTGATGGCAAACCTTTTAGAGACTGAATGCCCAGACTACAACCCAAAACCCACTTATGCATCGTCGGGTGCCGGGTGGGTGTGGCCCATTGGGTGGGTATGGCCCATTGGGTGGATGTGGCCCATTGGGTGGATGTGGCCCATTGGGTGGGCGTGGCTGCGGTGGTAACAGACTGGGACTAAAAAGTTCAATCAATCAATTCCAACTTTGCAAGATCTCTTTTTTTCCCCACCAGAAGTTGAAGTTGACTGATTGATTGAACCTTTAATTTTTTGCACATGGCAGCGGAGGCCTAAAGCGAAACGGTTTTATAAAATCCAGCTGAAGGCCTAGGACTGGGGCGATGGCACGTGTGCCCACAGAGAGGGCTCTGAGTGCTGCCTCTGACACCCGTGCCATAGGTTCACCACCACTGGCTTAGACTTTAGTGTCTAATTTAAATTGTAATATTTCTTATCTCTTTACGACTTGCAATAGTCAAAACAATTCTGGTTCTCGCAAAAATGAATTTATTTTGTATAGTTAATTCAAAAATCTTATAGTACAAATTTCAAATTCAGATTTGTCTGCATACTTAATTTGTTTATAACTGTTTAGTTCTAAATCTTGTTTAGCCTTTTGCCATTTATTTCAAATTCTTTAAGTTCTTACTGCAAATTTATAATTATTTTTTATTTTGTTCAGGAATAAAGATACATTCACCAGGTGACTTTTCAGAGTTGCCATTCCAAAGACCTCTAAAGCGTTAAGACATTTAAAAAGCAATTTCCAAAAGTGATTCGAAGTAAGGTTAGGAAATTTAATGTCCTTTAAAAGGCATCACTGCAGTTGTGAGTTTGATTATTAATCCTTTTGTCTCTTGGCACTCAAATTATTGAGATTGCTATCTTATAGTTTACTTGTAAGGAACAGCCATTTGGGGTACATGTGAGTCCTCTCCTTGTTTGGAGAGGCTCTGAAGAAGGTCTAGAGAGGATCTAAAAAACTGATTGCTGCTGCAATTGTCATCTCTGCTCTCCATAGAGATATGTTTAGCTCACCAAGTGCTCACTTTGGATGGCCTTTACTTCAAACAACTTTCCAACTTGTTTATCTGCTTAGAATGCTAATACTTGGATATGTGGGCAATAAAGAGCCCTTTCCCAGAAGTAGGGCTTATTTTCCATGGTGTTTGTGCACAGGAATATATTCATTTATCTCAGAATTTGAGATTGCTTGCCCATATTCTTCTCTGTGAATTACATTTAGTTCACTTCCAATTTCAGGTGGAGTAGTTCTAAATCCAGCTTACTATGGGATACCAGGCCATATAAATACTATGATCCATGAAATAGGACATGTCTTGGGACTCTATCATGTCTTTAAGGGTGTGGATGAAAAAGACTCCTGTGATGATCCATGCAGGGAGACTACACCATCCATGGAAACTGGAGATCTCTGTGCTGACACTGCACCTACACTCAAAAGCAAAGTCTGTTGGGATCCAGATCCTATCAATGACACCTGCGGTCATACTTCTTTCTCTGGAACTCCCTTCAGCAATTATATGAGCTATACAGGTAAGGGAAGAAAGCACTATTACTTCATCTGGTTCAGAGATGGGTATCAACTGGCATGTACAATCCAGAGATGCTGAGAGCCATGAAACATGACAGCTAGAATTTGAGTGGCAAAATCCTAGCTGCCCTGATTTCACTAAGAAATATTGGGAATAGGTTTGATCTAATGGTTAAGGCACCACGTGAGAAACTGGGAGACTGTGAGTGTTAGTCCAACATTATGTATCAAAGCAGGTTAGGTAACTTTGGGCCAATCACTTTCTCTCAGACCAACTTACCTCATATGATTGTTGTGCAGAAAATAGGAGGTGGAAAGACTGTTAGGTATGTCCACTATCTTGACTTATTTTAAAAATAGTAAAATAAAATAAGTACGAGTTCTTATGTTTAAAAATTTGAGTATTTTCAGTTTTAGTTCTGATGAATGAAACTGGTTGGAAAATAAAGTGGCAACTTCTAGCACCTCACACCCTCTTCTGCATTTACTGTGCAGAAAAACAATGAAAAACAAGAGACTATATTTTATTGAATCCAGTGTCAGTATTCTATATTTCAATTGTTTTCTTTTTTTTTGCTTGGGCATTCAATTATATTTCATTAGAGATAATTACCCTCTCTTCTGTTTCCTTCAGTTTGGGGGCATTTTGGCAAGGCTTTTCAGACTGGGGTCAATTGACAGTGTTTGAGTACTGTATTTCCTCTGTCCAGAACCTTGGAGATCGCTCATTCATTATTTCTGAAAACGTATACATTATTTATGCTTTAAGTTTTCTTCCCCCCTAGGCCTCAAGTTGTCTGTAGTGTTCAGTAGCAAGGAAAACACTATTGATTGCTTGCCAGAGGATATGTGATTAAATACTACAGATGGAGTGCCATCTTTTGGCAAATGGAAGGAATAACATTGAGCAGGCAGAATTTTAGAGGCATCTATGTTAGGGAGAATGTAAATACTCTAAAAAAATGTGCAGGAGAATTTTTGGGATGATGAAAATATCTGAAAAAGCAAAGAAAGAGAAAGATGGATATTCAAATGAATGAAAGAGATAAAAAAATGTTTCAAGGCCAAAAGGCAATGGATATAATCACAATAACATGCACTTTGGTTTAGTTTTAGAAAAGGGTTTGAAATTGCAATAAATATGATAGTACTGGGCAAGATTTTTAAAGGACATTATAGGATCTAATTTTACTCCAGGTTTTCAAAGTAGGATGTCTGATCTGGCCATGAAAGGGATATTCTTAGATTTCTTGCCCTAACTGCTCATCTGAATCCAGTATTCATTTTCAAATTGTTTAGTAAGCTGCCTTTCTTACTCCCACAGATGACAATTGCACAGACAGTTTTACTCCAAACCAAGTGGCACGAATGCATTGCTATCTGGATCTGGTATACCAGCAGTGGACTCAGAGCAGAAAACCCACTCCTGTCCCTTTGCCGCCGATAGTGGTTGGTCAGAGCCAGGATACCCTCACCATACACTGGCTACCTCCCATTAGTGGAATGCTTTATGAAAGGTAAGTGAGTAGTCATAGGTGAAGGAAAGGTAGGAATCTTAGAAAACCACACAAAACACATACATACAAATACACACACACACACACACAGAGAGAGAGAGAGAGAGAGAGAGAGAGAGAGAGAGAGAGAGAGAGAGAGAGAGAGAGAGAGAGAGAGAGAGAGAGAGAGAGAGAGAGATGAGTCTGGCAACACTTTCTTCTTGTTATCCTTGGTTTATACACAGTAGTGCTTTCTATTCCTTTTTTGGCTACAGCAGTTACAGTCCACAGGCCCAACTTCAGATTTCAGCTTTTTGAATTCTGTTCTGTCTTCACGCTGCTTTCTACTTGAAGGAGGAAAATACCGTAAGACATTAGTTCTCTTGCTATTGTTATTGAGGATGCTTCAGAAAAACATCCCTCTTAGAATATAATTTCTAGATATGAGTTCAGTTATAAATTTCAGTACTTATGCCTCTCCTATCTTGTTTAAAGTTAAACTGCCAATCATCTCTTTTTACACAATTTGTAACTTTAAGGATGTCTACTATTATCCTAGGGATTTTGGATTGCAATTAAACTTGATGTGAGATGAGTTGAATTCCAAAACAACTGGAGGGTCCGTCCTTGACTTAAATTCAAGAAGTCCAGTTTGGTTTTCTTTCTCTCAATAGATTCAAGAATTTTAACTGATAGTCCTAATTGTTATGTCAAATGTAATAATCTATGAATATGATGTGGCATGCAACCACATCAGGACAACAATTGTGGAGGAAGGGTATTTATCCTGGAACATCATAAAATATGTCTGTGTGTGTGTGTGTCTTTACTACTCCAGATGCCAATAATTCTCCCTTGCCGCAGCAATGACCAGGATTACATTAAAAAAAAAAAGACTTTGTTGCCCAGTGCACAGTTAATCAAACCACTGTGGTTTGAAACCCAGTACAATGAATTATACAGTGAAGGATTAATAATCTGTACTCTGTGATAGTCCACATTCCAGAAATTTCTCCAATGTCTTTACATTCACTTTTGAACTGCTGAACTGCTGAAGTATGAGTTAGTGGTGAATTTCCCGCCATATTCTGTTTCCTTTAGTTATCTATCCAACTATTGTTCCTCTTCCATTTCTCATGACCTCTGCAACATGGATTGTGATGATAGGAAAAAGGAAAATTTAAACAGGAATTGAGGTGCTTCAGCTGTTCTTCCAGGGAAAATCTCTTCTCTACCAACTAGAAGGGTGAGCTAAAGGTGGTCCCCGTACTTCAAGATGTTGAGAAATCCTGTTGGTACATCATTAGGATTAACAACTGCATTTTATTATGTATGAGAGCAAGTGAATAGTCCCTTGTGCACTGTCCCAGAACATCTGACTTAAGATGAAGCTGAAAATCTAGAATAGTGGTACTTACATGGTCCATGGAAATCCAGATGTTGCTACTGTCACCACTGAGCCCCTTTAAGCCAGTTTCTAATCCTTCTAGTAATATATTCCAAAAGCGTCCTTATGTTTTACTATTATTGAGCTTTATGCTTTATTATTATTTGCATCACAGCATTTCTCTTCTGGTGCTGGGATGACAATAGTAGAATTGTTCACTTCCTTTTTTAAATAAATCAAAGATGAGTTATATTTAACTGTGCTTAAACTTAAAAGCAAGGTACTTCAAATCACAGTTTATCTTTGGATGTAATAGTAAATTGGAAATTTACTCAAATTGAAAATGTTCCCCTTAAAATTAAGAGAGAGGCAACATTTAGTATTAGAGATGGCATTAGTCCTGTGCCATTGTTTGTCAGAAGTTTCAGAATATATACAGCAATCTCTGCTGGAAAAAAAAGTACACCTTAAGACCATTTTTTTCCAGCCTTGGTGTTTTTTATGTATGTTTAATTCCTAGAATGCTTAGCTAACTTGACCTAAGGCCATAAGAATTGCACTTCAAGATATTTGGAGGGGGCCAGGTTAAGAATCTTGGAGCAGGCAAGATTCTTGACCCAGCAATACCCCAGCAGATTGATTTTGTCAACATTGTTTTGACCGTGATTTGCAATGTTCCTTCTGTTGTCCCCTTTCACCACTGTGCGCACGTAGTTCTTTCAATGGGAAGTTGTTTACATGAACATGTGTACCTTGGGAAAGCTGCATTGGCCTTCTACTGAGGAATTTAAGGAGGCAAAGAAGGTGATGAAGATGATTTGGCAATTTCTGTCAGCTGTTTGCCAGTTGGCAAAATCTTTTCTGGGCTTTGTATATGAAGGGAGTTAGAGGAACAGACACTTATTTATACAGCTGTTATTCCAAACATGAACAGATTTTGATCTTTCTGCAATAATAGACAGGAGACATATAGCTATGCTGGAGATGTATATGTAACTGCAGGTATGCAGTTTATATATGTGTATGTATGTATGTATGTATGTACTGTATGTGTGTGTGTGTGTGTGTGTATGTATGTATATATGTATAGTTGAAAGCTTCATGCAAACCAGGTGTATCCTTGCTGTTAATGTGAGTGAAGCAGCTTTTCATAGAATCATAGAGCCACAAGATTGTAGGGATGGTGGTGATCCTATAGAGATCATCTAATCCAGGGGTCTTCAGATTTGGCCCTTTTATGACTCATAGACTGAAGTCCATGAGTCATAAAAGGGACGAGTTTGAAGACACCTGATCCAATCCATCCTTTGCCCAGTCTTGGGTCTGGTAGTACATCTGTGTCAAATAACAATCTAGGACATGTTTGAAGACTTCTACTGAAGGAAAATTCCCCACTTCATATGGCAGCCTATTCTACTGGATGACAACTTATACAGACATGAAGTTCCTCCTGGTGTGTAGCCTGATCAAGTATCCTCATATATTTAACCTAGTAATTCTGGTCCTACCCCCTGGGACAGTAAGTCTATTTATTCTTTAATATATTGTGAAATAAACCATCTATTGCTCCATCTTCTCAGTTTTGGTATAATATGTTATTTCAATACAATGATAGTTATATATTTAAATAACAGTACTTTTTTAATTAATGAGGAGGATGGATAAATAGTAGCTTTTCTAGCCATCAAGTTCTTGGTTGGCTGCCTAGCTTTTGTTTCTAGCAACCATCAAAGTTCTCTTGTTAGCTTTTTTTTCTTGGAAAATGGTAATGTTATTTGGTTACGTCCAAGGAAAATGTAAATCACAAACTACATGTGGACAGAAAGCCAACATTTCTGAACTCCCCTGGCATATTCTTCAGCTCAAGGAGTGGCAGGTATTTTACTTGCTGGCTTTACTAAACCAGGGAGTATTTCTTCAGCATTTTGAAAGCTTGGGAGTGCATGTGTTTGTTTGCATGTAAAAGAGGAAGATATCTGGTTGCCTTGATTTCCTTTCTTATTGAACTGAGATACATGCAGCAGGTGGCAGCAGAACAAGAGAAACAGGATCCCTTCTGTAAAAAAAAGGGGGGGGGAATTGGTTTGGGATTACAATCTTCCTGCGGTGTCACACTTGCTATCTCTTTAAGGGTAAGGAAAAAATATGCAGAGCACGGAAGAAGAGTAAGAGCCAAGTAATTGAAAGGCACAAAGTAAGGACAAGAAAAAGAAAAATAGTGAATACTAGTTTAAACCAATACCGTTGCTATTAATACCTTTCCATATGTTCTCTTTGTAAATCAACATTGCTTCCACCGGTTCCACATACCACTTAAAAGTCCAGATTTCCTTATTTTAATCCCTGCTTATTACTGAACTATTCAGTAAGCATTCCATTTATTTGCACTCATGCTTTTTTCATGTATCTCTTTTATCACATTCAACAGTTTTCACTTTCACATTCATTACAAAATGTTCCATAACTCTTGCCAGTTCATTTTATTGTATAATTCCTTTAAATCTCCAGAATTACAATAAACTTTTATTTTCAGACTTGTACATTTCATACTGACTGTTGAAGACTAGAGAGACCACACTGCATACTTCCTGCGCAGCATAAAATCACACTACACCTCTCAAGTATTGTTTATTATTGCTTTATTTTTTCAATTATATCTCTTCCAAACATCTGTCTTGGCATATTTAATAAACTAGTCTCGTGAAGTCTTTGTATGCACCATTTCTGTATGGAAGCTTTTATGAAATAACCACAGTTCTCCTTCATTCCTGAGTCTCCAAATGGCCCAATCATTTTTTGTGTGTACTTCTGTACTTTCTCATCTTATTCTCATCTATAATGCTATAAATTAGAATGATTTTTTTTCATCTGAATCTTACTCATACAGAAGGTTGCACAGGTTTTTTTTTAGAATTTTGCTCGTTTTTAGCATGCATCTGTGAACAAACAAATGGTTTCTACTTTTAGATGCACCCTGATAACAACCCCAATAATACCTGTTTATATTTTCTGATATATATATTTCATCTCTTTCATTCATAATTAACTTAGATATTCATTACTCTGCAGGCATTGTTTAGTTCCACTTTACATGATTAGTTCAAATTCAGTCAGATTTATATTTACATTGCATCCCTTTTCTCTTAAGTTGACAGATCCACAATATATAATTTCTTTCATTTCGCCCCCCCCCCCATTCTTTGTTTGTTTGTTTGCTCATCTCACACAAATAATTCTGGATAGCATACAAGGATTGAAACCCAGGACATAGTTCATGCTCTTTGGCATTTATTCCTCTTATATGTTAAACTGCAATCTTCAAGATACCAAGATGCCAGATGAGCCAATTCATGTCCCTGCAATTAGCTTTTGTCATTTGAATCTTGCAAATAATGCTTTTAGTAAAACATAGAAGGGGTAGATTACCTTGCCAGTCTTAGTCAAGCTGTGCCACGTTCAGTATTCCCTGTGAATGATGATAAGTCAGCTTGGCATATTTGCTCAATATGACTAAAGTGCCACCAAAGCCAGTTGTACCCCATACTAATTTATGCAAAATTAAAGTTTCTGATCTAAGACTACCTTAAAGTTGTCTGCATCCCACCAACTAAGAAATAAGACACAATATTGGCACATACGTGGGATGCTCAGACTTTGTCTATATCTTGTATTAGATAAATCATGGAAGTATAAGTAGGAAGTTATACATTGAGATGGTGGCATAGAAATTTAATAATAATTTGAAAGAAGTTGGGTAGAATTCTGAAAAAAAAAATGTCTGAATGGAAAAGGAACTAACACATTCATTTCTCTTCTTTCTCTCCCTTTCTTTCTCTGTTGTTAGAGAGTCAGGGAATCTCTGCGGAAATTGTGCTGAAGATGGAACTTTCAGCCAGTATGTACATGAAGCCTCTTCTCCTCTAATCTGTGACTCGTCCGGCTATTGGACTCCAAAGGAGGCAGTAGGTAAAGGTCTCAGATCTTTTTTTCTATGACAAAGGGATTATCAGATATGACTGGGTAAGCCATCAGCTGTTGCTGTGTATTCTGCCAGAATGGCAGAATAAATAAACTTGAAGAGCTTCAGTGGAGCTGTGCAAAGTTTTTTGAGTGTCTCTAGCTGTTTGGTGGCTTTGAGAAGTGAATTCAGAGGAGGAAATCTAGAGAAGTTCTCTTTTTCTCTTTCTCTTCAAAAACAAAATGAAATAACAATACCGATCAGTATAATATCATGTAAATTAAATATGTGATATAGCTTTAAAAGAAACAGTGCAAGCTTTCGACTGACTTAATGTTCTGAGTAAAATTTTTCTTTCTGGGCCTAGTCTATAGATTGCTTAAACTGTTGCAAAAGTGAGTTGAAATGTATGTGCTGGAGAAAAGGGTAAAGAGAAAAATTATTTGGAAATTATTGAGAGTACGCCTATCACAGTGATGGCGAACCTTTTAGAGACTGAGTGCCCAAACTACAACCCAAAACCCACTTATGCATCGTCGAGTGCTGGGTGGGTGTGGCCCATTGGGTGGGCGTGGCTGCGGTGGTAATGGCAGACTGGGTGGGACTAAAAAGTTCAATCAATCAATTCCAACTTTGCAAGATCTTTTTTTTTCCCACGAGAAGTTGAAATTGGCTGATTGAATCTTTTTTTTTTTTTGCACATGGCGGCGGAGGCCTAAAGCAAAAAGGTTTTATAAAACCCAGCTGAAGGCCTAGGACTGGGGCGATGGCACGTGTGCCCACAGAGAGGGCTCTGAGTGCCGCCTCTGGCACCCGTGCCATGAGTTCACCACCACTGGCCTATCATATGTGAATATATAGTTACTTCAGGAGCCTAAAGATGGAGAGATTATAAAAAAATTAAAAAAGAAGAGAACCCCATACCACCTTTCCAGGATAATAATAAATAAGTTATTCATGCTAGTATATTGACTATACAGGCAGTCTTTGACTTGTGACCACAACTGAGCCCAAAATTTCAATTGCTGAGTGAAGTTAAGTGAATTGCACCTCATTTTACAACCTTTTTTTGCCATGGTTGTTAAGCAAATCACTGCAGTTGTTAAGTAAATCATGCCATCTTTAAGTGAATCTGGCTTTCCCCATTGATTTTGCTTGCTGGAAGTCAGCTGGGAAGATTACAAATGGTGATCACAGGACCCTGGGACACTGCAACTATCATGATTTTGATTTTGATTATGTGACCATGGCAATGTTACAAAGATAGCAACTGAAAGTGTGAAAAATGGCCATAAGTCACTGTTTTCAGTGCTGTTGTAACTTCAAATGATCACTAAATGAACAGTTGTAAGTCAAGGACTACCTGTATTCTCTTGAAATGCAAAACTAAAGATTTGAAACCCTGGTTTATTGAATGGATTCCTTGCACATAAAGTTAACTCTACATGATAGGGCTATGATCAAAAGCAAACAAAATCCTTTATGTGAATGCAGCCATTATTTCATCAGTGTTTGCAAGCTGCCAAAAGCAAGCGCACATTATTGTGCCCATATTGCAGAATGGAAATTACTTGCACAAGATCAGAAATTAAGATGCTCTTGTGACTTGTTCTTTCAATCCATTTGCCAGAACTGTGGGAAAGGGTTGCAGCAGTAATCAACATGGTCTAGTACAGTATATTTGAATCCTTATGTGCCCACCAATCTTTCTGTCCCGATGCTCCCTGCAGTTTTATTTTCTTGTGTTTCCAGTAAGGTTTTAGTGATGCTGGTGGGGAAATATACTGTAGGTCACATAATATTCTGCCCTGTTTTACTGTGCTTAGAAGAGAGCCAGAGAAAAACATATATACAATGATTTCACTTGAAAAAGAAGAAGGTAAACTAGAGATCTGTAACTTCTTTGAACTCCTTCTCTGGTGTGTGTGTGTGTACGTACGTATGTATGTATGTATGTATGTATGTAGAGATAGAGATAGTTTGGTTAAGTGGTCAAGGCATCAGGCTAGAAACTGGGATACTGTAAGTTCTAGACCCGCTTTGTGCATGAAGACATTTGGGCCAGTGCCTCACTCTTAATCCCAGGAAAGAGGCAGTGGCAAACTGCTTCTGAAAGACCTTGTCAAGAAAACTGCAGGGATTGTCCAGACAGTGTCAGAATTGGACACAGTTGGAAGAAGGAAAAAAGTACAGAGAGAGAGAGAGAGAGAGAGAGAGAGAGAGAGAGAGAGAGAGAGAGAGAGAGAGAGAGAGAGAGAGAGAGAGAGAGAGAGAGAGAGAGAGAGAGAGAGACAGACAGACAGACAGACAGACACACAGACACACAGACAGACAGACAGACACACAGACAGACACACAGACAGACACACAGACTGACTGTAATTCAGTGTTTGCTGTTTTTGTCAGTTATCTGAAAAGGTATAGTCCAGGGAAAGTGGTGTTGTACAACATTGCTGATTATATCCCCCCCCCGCCCGCCTCAGACATTCTTTGACACTGTATATAGGAGACAGTTCTCTTCTCATCTCATCTCATCTCATCTCATCTCATGTTATCTTACCATCTTATCTTATCTATAGGAGGCAATTTCAATTGGCAGGCATCTTGTTTGCCCTAAGTTCAGGGATACTAGGTAACCCCTAGATTGTGCCCATGAAACTCAGTAGCAAAATGTCAGTTGTTAGCAGTGCAAAAAGCAACCACTAAATAAGTATATAAAAATTCCACAAGTTTAATTTATCCATTTTGTATGTAAGTTGACATTTTGCAAAAGGGAAAAAGTAATATAAAATTAGTTTATTTTTATATTTTTGTTGTTGAGTGTGACTTCCAGAGACATAAAAATTCATTTCTAATATGCAACATTTGTCCTGAACTAAATCTAAGTCTAAAGTCTGAAAGACTCATGTCCTTTCATACGGGGAAAAATTTTTATAAATTAACGCAGAACCATTTGTTATATTTTTCCTTTGAAAGGCAGGGGAAATACCTGTTCAGAAAAAATATTTTATTCTTTTTTTTTTCCCCTGGGGGCTCTTAGAAATTAGAGCCATGGTGGCACATTGGTTAGAATGCAGTACTGCAGTCTAATTCTGCCAACTGCCAGGAGTTTGATTCTGACCAGCTCAAGGTTGACTCAGCCGTCTATCCTTATGATGTCTGTAAAAGGAGGACCCAGATTGTTTGGGTCAATATGCTGACTCTGTAAATGGCTTAGAGAGGGTTGTAAAGCACTATGAAGTGGTATACTGCATAAGTGTTATTTCTATTGCTATTATTCCAATTTCTATTCTACCCTTTTTTTAGCAGTGCTAGTTTTTCCGAAATAATATATTATATGAGAAATTAGAATGCCATGCTCCAGTCAAATTTATTTATATGTTGATATCAGAAATAAAATTTGAAGTGGATTAAAAAAATTGGCTCATTAAGAGATGGTAACCCTTATTTCCAAATCTCTACATCTCCTTTCTCATGTCCCTATGGCCCTGCTTCTGAAATTCCACTTCACTTTGCTTATTCAGAAAACTCTTCCATTATTTTTGTCTTTCTAGGTCCTCCAGATGTAACTCAACCCTGTGAAACCAGTTTGCAGGCCTGGAGCCCCGAATTTAACCTGTTTAATGTGAGCATGACCACTCCTTGCCTTAAGCCTTTTGGTTGCATTTTGGAACTCTACTTCCTATATCCTGTGTATTCTGACTCTTTGCTGATATGGACTACAAATTTCTCCATCAATTCCAAAGCGCTATCAGATATTGAGATCCTGACAGAGCAGGGGGATTCTGTACACCTTGGACCTATGGATACATTCTGTGACATTCCTCTCACAGTGAAACTGAATCTTACCAAGAAGGTGACTGGCTTAAAAATTTATACCTTTGATGAGAAGATGGAGATAGATGCTGCACAATTGATCTCCACACCACACAGTCTCCTTTGTTCAAACTGCAAACCTGTAAAGTACAGGATTCTGCGGGACCCCCCATTCCAAGATGGATCCCCAGCAATGGTGATGCAGCCAGGAAGAACGTTTATTGACAAGTGAGTGAAAAAAAATTAAGTGTTCAGGAATCTATAGGCTTCTGCAAAAGCATTCTGGCCCTCTCCCCTTTGTTTTCTATTTTCTTTCTTTCTTTTCATTTTTTAAAAGTAAGACTCCCAACTCTTTTCCCTTCAGAAAAAAGGTAAGTCAGATTGTATCATGTAGAAAATATATCATAATTCCAGTGTTCTGTCCAATGAAAACAGAATCAATGAGATGATTGATTTGAACTTTAAGATCCATTTAAATTGATGTCTGAGTGTTACAAATATTTTCATATAGGTTTTTGAATTGGAGAAGTTGTGCTACCCTGCTTGATAACAAACAGAATAACTGAGTTGGAAGGGACCTTGGGGGTCCTAATTCAATCCTGTGCTCAAGCAGGAGACCCTATACCATTTCAGACAAATGGCTGTCCAATCTCTTCTTAAAACCCTCCAGTGATGGAGCAGGCACAACTTCGGAAGGCAAGCCGTTTCACTGATTACTTGTTCTCATCTCAAGAAATTTCTCCTTAGTTCTAGGTTGGATCTCTCCTTGATTAGTTTCCATTCATTGCACCCATTAGTTTTCATCTTGTCCTGCCTTCAGGTCCTTTGGAGAATAGATTGGCCCTCTCTTCTTGGTTATTAGCCCCTATCCATTAGCCTGCTTTTAACACTGTTGGGTTGGCTGTTCCTGTCTCTAATTTCTTCAGTCCTTCATTGTTAGCAGAAATGATATAGAAGCTGTAACAATGTTATCTTTACATTTCTTAAGTTTTACATTTTAACTGGATGATTACAAACTCTTGCAAAGGAAGGATGTTGTTCATGAATAAGTGATAAGTGATTCATTCCCTTTAGCTACTTGGAGACAAAGCTTGCAGGAATTTCCTGCTGGGTAAAAGTTACCGAATTTAATGTAAGACAAATAAAAACGTACTTTGGAAGATTTCTATGAAAACACAGTAATTGCAGATTTTAAGTGGCCACATTTTATTGATGTAATGCTAATTGCTTTGGCTGCCTCTGTGATTCTAGATCTCAGGTAAGAATTTTCAGCCTCAGTTGTTCGGGTAGCATACAAAGAACCACTTGTATATTAGTGGACAAGCTGGATATACTGGACAGATCTGGCCATGCTTTGTTTTGACAGCTTAATAGACAAAACCCAAGGCCTTTCTGAATGTGGCTTTTCTGACATGAATTCCTTGTTTTTTGTAAGGATTCACAGAATAAACCCTTTGTTTTGGTTTGTGTGGTAGGTTTGGTTAGCATATTGACAATGAATGTTAAGGTTTTTTTTGCTGATAACCATTCTGGAATTTATTGGATGAAGAACTCTATACAGATGTCTTAAATAAATTGTTTAAATAATCCCTCATTATGTTTCTGAATCACTGAGCTATTGGAAAAGTATTGTAGAATTTTTAAAATCATAACAATAAAAGCAGGGCTTTTTTTCTCATACAATGCCCAGAATGGAGTTCCGGTACCTTTTTTGGATGGAACCTTGTAGGGTAGGCAAGGCGGGTTGTATGAAGTGTGTGAGTTCCGGCACCCCCCCCCTTTTTTTTTTTAGAAAAAAAGCACTGAATAAAAGTATATTCTTTTTTTTAATAGTGGCACAAACTTGATCTGTGTCCAGCTGTCTAATAGCTGTGCTTTTATTCAATTCTTCATTTGGCTGCTTGGCTGCAGTTATCCCAGAAAACAAAGTTGAATTGCATATTTCCATTATTTTCTTGACTACTGACTACTTGTCATCCATTGAACATGAGTGCAGAGCAGTAGTTAGCTTGCGTGTTTGCCAGTAGCATTTCAAACTCTACCACTATGGGGGGCTTATAGAGATGAACTATCCCAACTCCCAGCTGCTCTTGCACTGCATTCCCTTGTAAAAAATAAGACCTGATAAACAATTTTTGGAACACATGTTATCAGTGCTTCTAATAAAGGATGAATGGCGTCAGTTTAGATTTAGCTTGACCATAAAACAGCCTTTTTCCCCATCCCCTGAATCTTAGAACTTCAAAAATGAAAGGATGATTCTTAACCTGGAATCTTATAATTCAATTAAACTTGTGGTACTTTAGATAACAAATGGGAAAAGAAAATAGCATTTCCATCCTAAATAATTTTTAGATTCTGAAGATTCTTAGTAGTTGTTGGAAACCATGTTGTAGGGCAGATTGGGAGTGCTGCCACGGAATGAGACAACTTGCTGTGACCAACTTACCTCGGGACAACTCGCCATGGCCAACTTTCCATAGGACAACTCATTGCAGGGCAATTCAATGTGGGATAATTCAAGAGAGGGGCAAGTAGAATTGCAGTTCACTTCAGCCTCTAGGACTTCTAACTTGAGAAGGTTCAAACCTTAAGCAAGACAAGGGCCGCCACAATTCAGTTGTCCCTTTCTTGAGTTGTCTCACATTGAATTGTCCCATGGCGAGTTGGCTAGGGTCAGTTGGCCAGGCGAGTCGGCACGATTTCCAAGAAGCAAAATACCTCCAAAAGGGAAGGAGGGGGATTTCTGCCCCACCCTTATACTAACGGAAGCAGCAAATTAATCTTTTTATGGAGGATCAAAATATATGGAAGTAAAAAATAGTTGCTGACACCTAGTGGTGAATGAAGACTATGACAGCTATGACTTTAATATAAGACTTGGCAAAACCTGGGAAAAGCTAATCTGTGTTTGTGACCTTCAAAGCTTTAACAGCAAAGAACAGCTGTGACAAAAAAAAGACAATAATCTGGGCTGTAGACAAAGAAAGAATTATAAATTTCAGGGGAAAACATCTTTTTTGAACTATTTGTATTACAAATATCTATTTAATTGGGACTCTAAAGCTATTTGCAGAGAAACGAAAAGAAGAGAAAAACTCAAATTCTTGGCCATTATGGATCAGAGACATGTAGAAAGAACATATCAAGAAAACATAAATATTTCACAGGAGGAGAGATATAGTATACTGCAACTAATTCTGTAATGCTGTAAGCCGCCCTGAGTTCCCGGAATAGGGCGGCATAGAAATTTAATAAATAATAATAATAATAATAATAATAATAATAATAATAATTCAAACAACAATGACTTTAAACGACAAAGAAATCCAATATAACTTTGAAAATATAAATCAATCTACAACAAAAAAATTCCCAGAAAACAACAACAGAGAAGGAACAGATAAAACAGATAAATGGATATAGAATTGAGAATAGAGACTTAACAAAACAAGAAAACATGATATAATCCTAGTGGGGAAAAAATCACAAGAATTGGAAGAAACAACTTATTCCTTAAGACTACAAAATAAATCTGAGGACAAGAAAACAGATTGGATAAAATGGACTGTAGAGGTGTCAGGAACATCGGAGAGAAAGGAAATGATAAGAGAAGCGAAGAGAAAGAAAAAGAAAAAGATTTTCAACAAAGGTGGAAAGGCAGAAGTCCCCTACAAAGACACTTCTCCTGATTTACTTTTTATATCTACAGCAACATTTACAAACATACGGGAAAAATTTTTGATTCAGCAAAATACATTGATTAAGAAAAATACTGGGCAAAGGAAAAAGACTAAAGTGGAAACCAAGAAAATAGATGATGGGACTTACCAGAGAGAATTCTTAAAAAAGAAACATTTGTTTGAATACGGTTAAAGAAATAGAAAAGTTTTGGAATATATATGTTATTCTAAGAGAGATGAATTCCCTAAATAATATAGTATGCTTTTTTCCTTTTTTGTTCTCTTTCTTGATATGAGTATTATAAAAAGTTGAATTGACTTAGATAAAGGAAATGTTTTAGATACTTAAATGTGATTGAATTTAAAAAAAATATAATGGATAAAAATGTTTTGAATAAGAGTTAAAGGGCTAGATTACTAGATGTATTAAATGGAATGTTTAAAGATTAAACATATTTTTAATTATGATTAAAAAGAATAAGAAATTTATGAAATAAATATATATTAGCTTAGGAGGGACATATATTTTAAGTAATGTTATTTTTTATGTTTCTTTACTCTTCCTCTTCTTTCTTTTTTTTCATTATTTGTTCTATCTATTCCTTAAGAAATGTAAAAGTGTGAGATGGTTCATATGGAAAAATAGAGTTAAAGTTTTAATTGTAATTAATTTTTGAGAGAAAAAAACAGAGAATACCTAGAATTTGGTGGGAGAAACAAATTAAATTGGGACTGTAACAGGATCTATGATAAGGTAACCAGAATGATTGGATAGAAAAGAAATATTATATTGATGTGACTATTATTTTCAGCAATATTGGGAAAAATTATATATTTAATTGTTATCTATCAAAACAATAAGAATTGTATTAACTCAATGTTTGCAAAAGAGGATATTTTGGGAAAAGAGGAAATCAACTAAAACCATTATGTGGATTATGGATTATAGAAATCAATTGTTAATGATTGTTTTACCAATGTAACCCAGCCAACACACTGTTCATCAATTAATGTGATGTATGTTTTTTTTTAAATAAAATTTATTACAAAAAAAAGGCTACAGCTCTTCTTTTTATACATAAGAAAGAACAAATTATTAAGACCTTCAAAGCATTAAGCATTGCTTTGGGTTTCACACATGGTAAAAGGAAACAAAAAGGAAATAATGAGTGAAAGAATTATACTTTGATAATAGCTTCCCATGATCATATACCCTTGAATAAGAATAAGTTTAATACTGGTGTATTAAATTTCTTTTATATTGTTCAATACAATATATTTTTGAAAATTATTTTAATTTTTCTTGTTCAGCTTTACAAGTTCATAGAGATATTTTATATTTTTTAACATAATTTATTTTTCAAGAAACTCAATTTGAAGTCTGTGTTCTTCAAATGCAGTAATTTTGATATTTTAAAGATACATTAAAAGCATTGCTCCTCCACTATAACCAAATGAATCTTGCCTCATGAAGTGTGCACAAATACTTTGTCACATAATTTCGTATTACTTAACCCCAACAGAATGGTGTATTTTGTTATGTATTATATGATTAGTTCCATATCACATTATCTACTGACTTATGCTCCATAAGGATCCCTGGTTAATTTACAGAAAGCTCCCTCCACCTGACACAGCCACATATCTCTCTGAAAATTGCCATTGCAAATTGAAGAGAGATTATTCCTTGTCAGAGATAAATTCCAAAGCAATAGCTTTCCCTTTAATTATTTCTTGTTCAAACCAGAAAACAATTAATCTTGCCTGTGTACAGGGATCTGTAATTGTTTCAATGGATTATTTTAAAGTATCATGTGAAATCCCAGCAGTGTTTTCTATTCCATTTTATAAAGTATCACATCTATTATAAGTTATGTCAGCAGGTTTTTCACTTGTTCATTATTACTTGATATGGTAGACATTATTCTCTGGTTAACAGTCAGTTACCTATGACATTCACTGCAGTTGCTAATCCTTTTGAAAGCCTAAACTGCACAAGTGGAATTGTATGAAGAATCATCACATATCACTGACTTCTATAAATTCTGGTTGGTTTTCTTGATGTGCTACCTAGAAACAGCATGTGTTTATATGCCATGACAAGACAGTGGCCAAGAGATGTCTCTAAAGGCAAAAAGAGAACAAAACTTTCAGACTGCTTCAATGAGGAACATACCTCTGTTTTATACTGCGAAAGATATACTTTCCTGAATGAAGATGTGATTGGGCAAAGAAATGTAGTTGGACCAGGTTTTATTGCAAATGTAGGCTCTCCAGTATATTTTTCATCACTTAACATCTAAGATAGTATCCTAGCTAGCAAGTTTTGATTCCCAATTAGAAGGACTGATAGTGGAATGGCCCTAAAAAGGCAAGATTTCATTTGAACATTCCAGGTGAATGTTAGGATTTGAAAGGTTCCTTCCAGCGAGACTGGGATGCAACTAGAATTGTTACAAACTTAATTACTTACACTGGAATTGTCTAGTTTGGTGCATATATTGGATCTTTTAATTTGGATAGAGTACTTTGTTACATAAATTCTGGGCTCATCTTGTAAAAACAAGTCTTCTCCCCTTTTTCAGTAGGGAGCAAGCCATGCTCTGTCTCCCTGACTAGAAATTCTTAAAAGACTTTTCCAGGAAGACAAATATCTTCTAAAATTCAAAACTATTTTTTTTAAATACCAATTTATTAAGTTTCTCTGTTACTTGCCTGAAAAGTTCCATTTTAAGTAGCCACAGATTTTCTGGCTGATGGATTTTATAGATATACGGAGTATCCTTGGAATGTGGAAATATGTCACAAGAGGAAGTGGGGTGTTTTGAGTCTATGGACCTAAGCTGCTTTTTCCTAGTCTGCATTTTTGTGCAATCTAGAGATGTCCTCTATGGCTTGTTCTGTCATAAGGTATAATTCTGCTTACTTACTTCTCCAGGGAAGTCACAATAGGCCAACAATATCAGTACCAAGTGCAGGCTATAGCAGGAGCTGCTATAAGTGAAGTTTCCCCACCTCTATTCCACATCCATGGCTCTTCCTATTGTGGGGATGGGCAAGTAAGCAGGTAAGTTCCAATTTTTGAAGATGACTGCTACAGTACCATAACTTCAACTGTTTGTTTTCCAGGCATACTCCCCAGTCCTCCCCACAATGCCCCTGGAAGACCCTTAGAATATTCTTGTTTAAAAAAATTCTGGCCCAAATTAGATGGGTGTTTAAATGCCTGCCTGAATATATATATTGGAATGCCCATTTATCTTCTTGATTTAAGTGGGACTTACAACAAAATGCTAGCTCAGCCCTTTGTTTTTTATCAAAGAAGAATTATTTCTTCAAGTTTGCAACAAAAAGCAGGATAGTTCCATATTATCTCTGCCTCTGTGGAAGTAAGAATAAAATTGGGAGTTTATACTGTAGTTTAGCCAGCTGTGTCCTTCCCCAGAGAAGCTGTGGTAAGGAGGTAAAAAAGATAATGCATATGAGTTCCAAATGCTCTAAGTATTGCATAAATGTTAATAATGTTAATATTATTTTCCTAGGAGTCTTGTAGAGGAATGCGATGATGGAAACCTATTAGAGGGGGATGGTTGCTCGAGAAACTGTAAAAAAGAAAGAGGATACCACTGTATTGGTGAGTCTAGAAACGTCAGCCCACTGCTATTCATTTCATTATAATTTTTTACTGTAGCCTTGTCTTACTTACATATACATTTTTGAATTTTGCATCTGAGATTTGTTAAGAGTTCAGAAATTTAAATCTGAATTTAAATTTCACATCAATTGAGCCATTCCCTTTTTAATGAAAAGAGCACGCGGCCTCAGCCCATGACAGCTATGCTCCCAACACCCCTTCTCTTTATACAAAAGTCTGCCTCTCTACAATTGGCTATGGGTATTGCTCAAGATACTAGAGATATTTGATTTGTCCTCCCAATAAGTGTATAGGGAGTCCTTGACTTATGACCACAATTGAACCCAAAATTTCTGTTAAGTGACACATTTGTTAAGTGAGTTTTGCCCCATTTTACAACCTTTTTTGCCATAGTTGCCATGAATCACTGCAGTCGATATGTTAGTAACGCGGTTGTTAAGTGAATCTGACTTCTTCATCAACTTCGCTTGTCAGAAGGTCCCAAAAGGTGATTACATGACTCCAGGACACAGCAACGGTCATAAATATGAACCAGTTCCCAAGCATCTGAATTTTGATCACATGATCATGGGGATGCTGCAAAGGTCGTAATTGTGAAAAACGGTCATAAGTTATATTTTTCAGTGCTGTTGCAACTTTGAATGGTCACTAAATGAACTGCTGTAAGTTGAGGACTACCTATATGGCTTTCCTTAAATTTCTTTCCAGTTTGGAGAAAAACAAAACAAAATCAGAACAATGTTAATAATTGGCATTTAAAAGGATGCAGCTCAAATTTTCCTGGATCAATTTTTATGGAATTTGGAATTCTTAATCTGTTCGCAGTGATCTTTTGCAAATGTACCTTTCAGGCATGAGGAAAGGAAGGAAGATTATACCTAAATGATAGATATAAAATTTGAGATTTATCATTCTGGCATATTTTTGACAATTGCAGGTGAACCAAGCCTATGCTATGTCCATGAAGGTGATGGCATTTGCGAGCCGTTTGAGGAAAGGAACAGCATTGTGGATTGTGGTCTCTTTACCCCAAAAGATTATGTGGATCAGTGGGCATCAGATGCCTATGCATCCCACCAAGATGAGAAAACATGTCCAGTGTTCATGGTGATTGGAGAACCTCTTCTGAAGGTGTCTGTTTCCTTCTTTTCTTTCACAAAAATGGCTGTTCTGAACATTCCATGTCTGCCAGCTGTTGATTATGCTTCGAAATGACATAGAATGATAGAATCATAGGACAGAGTGGGGTGATATGGGGTGGAACAGAATGGAATAAAACGGAACAGAACAGAGTGGAATAGAATAGAAAATATGTTCTTCAGTAAAGTGGAGGAGCAATTTCATTCCCAGAGGATATGAGGCAGTCTGGATTCTGCTACTCCTGTAGTTTTCCCTCAGTATGAACAATTCCTTTGTGCCCGAATTTTAGGTCAGTAGTAGACCATGTACTTAATTTACACTTAGATGTTACATTTTTCATCTTTCACATACCACTTAAAAATTTAAAGAGCTGAATTTTGTTTTTGTTTTTGCTTGTTCTCCGGAGGGTTAGGGCCTCATTATTTCCAGTGGTCTGGCTTTGTTATGTCAGGTTACAAATGAGAACTTACGTGCTTAAATGCTGTATTGTTTTGTCCGGGCCCTGTGTGTCAGGTCACAAGTTTTTCTAGATTCGGAAGCAATAACATCACCCGCATTAGTGTGTTAGGTTTTATTCTAGGGCAATATAAAAAAGCAACATAATGACATAACATGAAACAATCAGAGAACATTCAAGACTTCAAGAAAAATCAGAGAAAGTAAGAAAGAGCTATGTGTCTTATGACATTCAGGAAAATCCAAAGAGACAATGCAGGCTAAACTTCTTCACAACTAACAACCTCCCAGTTAGATCTGCATCAAAGGCCATCCATGTGGATTTCTGACTAATTGTGTACTGTAGGCTCTGAATCATCATTACTCACATCTGTTTTTAATGGTCTCATCTCATTGAAGTTTGCCAAGGACAAGCCTATCTTACTTTAAACTTGGCATCTATTCCTGCCAAGCATGAGACCATCAGGGTTAAAGAATATTTGTCTATATCAGGTTTCTATAATTTCAAAGTTAAGGAGTATCTGTTTTGCAAGAGTTTTGGTTTGACAATTAAAAAGATCGTCCTACTCTACACCAGTGTCTCCCCCCAAAATATATAAACTTAAGAATAACCCTTTAGAGATTAAAATAAATGCTTAATTTTTTTTATATACTTAACCATGGCATGAGAGTGTAAACTTCTATATACCAGCATCTAAGCGCAGGAGATGTGGACCACTATCCAATTCTTCTTCTCCAAACTTCCAGTAAAACCACCAGCATTTTAAATATTTTCTCATAAAATCTCTCCTGCCGCAAGGGTTGAGCAACCAAAGACTTACTAGTTTTGGCTGTGGCTAGCTTGATTTTGTATCGAATAGCAGTCATTAAGATGAATATAATCTACAACTCAGAATGCTACTGCGTGGTTATAGAAATGCTACCGCAAGGACTAAATCCCCACAGAGAGAGAGCTGCCCACATGTAGAAACTACTATGTAAATGATTAAAACTCTGAATACTTTTTGTTAAATTTTCAACTTTTTGCCCTTATTAATTAAATAGAAAAAAAGAAAAAAAACCCAGTACAGGTAGTCCTTGACTTACAACCACAATTGAGCCCAAAATTTCTGTTGCTAAGTGAGACATTTGTTAAGTGAGTTTTACCCCATTTTACAACCTTTCTTGCCACAGTTGTTAAGTATATCACTGCAGTTGGTAAATTAGTAACACGGTTGCAAAATGAATCTGGCTTGCCCACTGACTTTCCCCACTCAGAAGGTCGCAAAAGGGGATCATATGACCTTGGGACATAACAACAGTCATAAATAGGAACCAGTTGCCAAGCATTTGAATTTTGATTACATGATCATGGGGATGCTGGAAAAGTTGTAACTTTGAAAAACGGTCATAAGTCATATTTTTCATTGCTGTTGTAACTTTGAATGCTCACTAAACGAACTGTTCTAAGTCGAGGACTATATGTATTAAAAAACATAAAAAATAGCAATGTGTGCATATGAGCTTGTCTTTTGTGCATTTAAAGTTTTGCACAATGGTTTAAAAAAACACCATGTAGGTAGACCTCGTGTTATGACGGCAATTGGGGCTGGATTTTCTGTCGCTAAACAATGCAATCATAAAGTGTGACATTACCTGATTGCATCGCTTGGTGTGGCAATCCCAGCAGTTCCGACTGCTGTCATAACCCTGAGACCACATGGGTCATTAAATGGGAAGTGATAGAAGTCCAGGGCAAGTAGGCCAGCAGATACTGTCGGGGCAAGGATGCCATGGGCAGGTGTGTGTGTATGTGTGTGTGTAAACAAAAGTTTTTTTAAAAATAGAACTTTTGAAAGAAACAACAAAAATATCATTTAGTTGTTTCTAGTTCTGAATTCAAGTACTTTTATTAGGTTATTTCAGGGTCACAAATATTGCACATATTTCCAAACTGAGCTGACTTAAGTATTTTTCCTAATATGAATTTTGGATTTTTGTTATGGTTCCCTTGCTTTTCATATTGTTTCTGATGTGATAAAACTGTCTCTCCAACTCCGAGAAGCACTGAAAATCTCTCTCTCTCTTTCTCTTTTTTTTTTTTAGGTGTGCAGGCCCCATCATCAGGAGACTCTGGAGAGTGAATCACAACTGGCTTGGTTTCCTTGTATGAAAAATGATGTTCTTCAGGATACAGACATGGAGAAAACACATTTGAATGACAGAATTTGGCTGAAGGTGAGTGGATTTGGCAGTCACATAATGAACACGTATTGAGAAAAAAATGGCAGTTAATATGTGCATGCCAATCTCCAGGTTGATCATACTGAGTTTTGGCAGTTAACTATGGTTTAACTGCTAAGCATTATAAACTGCTAAATGCTAATCTTCTGCTTCACTACAACTTTGGATGCCTTATAATCCCTGATGTTTTACTGGGCTCTTATTGTCTTTTTCTCCAGAACTATTTGTGGGAAGAAAAGCCCAACTCACTGTGAATGAGAGATGAAAGAGTTCTTTTATTTATACATAGTGCTGCTACATGATGCTTTTTCTTACAATTTTAATCACCTCATATTTTTCCCCCAGCTAAATATTTGCAAAGAACAACCAAAATAATTTTTTAAAATGTAGATTTCATTTTAGACATTTAGTGTGGTAAACACTTCTGTGTGAATGCTGACATCTCTAGTTGAAGAGTTCCTTGAACTGTTGCTGGACCAAAATGAGGACAAGGACATATTCTCTAGTTTTGCATTGTTTTAAGCACATTCTTTGACTTGACATGATCAACCACAGCCAAGCAAATTTCTATAGTCAGCGAAGCAGAGGACCTCTTTTTGGTGTTGTTTGACTTTTTTCATTATCCAGTGTGCATCAGCAATACTATCTCATGTTTGTTGGCCTTTTCTGGCATCTCCATTTCCATATAAGGCTCGAAAGTGCATTGGATGATCCTAAACATAATTTTGCCTACACACAAAATTAATGATATTGTACAATAGTTTCCATATTCTACTAAGTTTACCTTTTTTGATATTGGAAGATAAGATGACCTCTTCTGATATGTTGGTCATTGTATTCTCCAGATATGCTTGGAATAGTTTGCTTAGAGCTCTTACTAATTTTTCTGTTGCTTGCTGTATTTCTGTAGATATTCTGTCAATTCCCATAACCTTCTGACCCAGGAATAAATGGAGTGCTGATCTAACTTCATCTTTTAGTACTAATACTTATGAATAAGGAATATTTTATAAGGTATCCTGACAGTTGACACCTCTGTTTTACCAAATTTTAGTATACAATATTCCATTCATTCTTTAAAACTTTCTTTGAATTAGCTGCTATCTCTGTTCTTTTAACATACCAGTTCGGGGTTTGAAATTCCTTCTGAGTTTGGAGATCTTTTGAAATAGTTTCTTGTTTCTTTCTTTTCTGTTTCTATCACCAATGTCTTTAAAAATGTCATGGTAAAACTGCTTTTTGTCTCTTATAACAGTTATCTAAAATTATTTGTTAGGTCCCTTCCTGAAATCTTGGTTTTGACTTCTCTTCTCCTCTTGGCAATTTAAATTACCTGTTTTGACATCCAGTTTACTCTCTTCTGTTTCTTGGTCTTGCAGTTTCTTTTCACATGCATGCTTAATGGCTTCTTTGATTTCATAGTTCCACAGTTCCTTTGGTTCTCCATCGATGAAGTTCAGAGTTTCAAAACCATTCCTGATGTTTTTGAAAATGTTGGGCATATGCTGAAAATCATATTATGAAAACTGTTTAGCTTGCTTCTTCCGCTTTAGCCTATCTTGGAACTTGTACATAAACACTTTGTGATCTGTTTCATGGTCTGTCCATAGTCACATCTTTGCTGGTAAAGCTGAGCTGTTTTTCTACCCTGTGCCAATAATAAAATCAATTTGATTTAATTGTACTTCATCTAATGACGTCCACTTAAGCAGGCGCTGTTTTATTTGTTTGAAGGCTGTGTTAGCAACAAATAAGTCCTTTGGCAGAAACTGATAAGGCATTCTCCTGGTTTATTTCTGCTTCCTACCGTAGTTCATACAATTGAATTAAGTTTTCTTCCTTACTATTTCTAGCTTTAGCATTCCAGTCTGCAGCCCCAAGCAGTACATGTTTCTTACATATTCTGCCATTTTGACATTGAACTTGTCTATGCAACTCATCAGCTGCTTCTTCTGCATCAGTTGTTGGAGTATAAATTTGTATAATTATCATATTAAAAAGATGTCTGCAATCCAGTTGATATCATTTGATCATTAACTTTGTTATATTTAAATACTATCTTCCTGCCTATGAAAGCAATAATGTTGCTTCAGAGTTATTCATATCCTGTGCAGTAAGTAGTAAGATTTTCTGACAGAAAGTGTCCAATTCCAGACTATTTCAGTTTGCTGGTGCCTAAGATATCAATGTGTGGTTTCTTTGCTTCACTGTTTACTGTGTTGAGCTTTCTCTGCATCATGATTTTTACATTCCATTTTTCAACTGTAATTCCTTATAGCACGGGTGTCAAACTCACCGCATCACATGATGTATCACGACTTTTTTTTGCATTGCTAGAGCTGGGGTGTGTGTGGCCTCCGCATGATGCAACCGGCCCATGGGCCAGCAGTTTGACACCTCTGCCTTATAGCTTCAGATTTTCTTTTTCTGCATGATAGCATCAGCAATTAGGCATCTCAAAAGCTTTAATCTAGCCACACCATCAACACAATTAGATCCACAGCTCTTCCTCAGTAACATGTTGAATTCCATCAGTTTGATGAGTGCATCATCTGGCACGTATAATTATCAGCTTCTTTATATTGTTCATCTATGTGGACGGTTTGGTAAAACACAGGAATGGTGTTGCCTTCTACTGAAATGATACTTTGGTCATTGCCTTTGAAGTGATCATCCACTTCCATCATCTCATATTGCTGCTGCCCGATATTGGGTTCCTATAGCTTTAGTTACACAGCTAGGATAACTGTCATGCCTTGAGTGGACTTTGCTGGAAATATTGTTTACTCAGTTCTCCCAGGAACAACCTCGTTCCCTTACAATGAGGCAGAATAGTATAAAATTGGAAAAGAAAATACGTTGAATGTAAAATTAATTTAAGAATAAATAAATAATACCTAATAATACCGTAGATGTCAGGATATACACATTTTTAAATAATTTTTATTAAATACTTTTTAATCTATTAAAGAAAATAGAGAAGAAATCTGTTAAAGAAATTTATTAAAGAAAATAGAGAAGGGAAGAGAAGTAAAGAAAAAAATAAAGTGCAATAAATAAAAAGAAAAACAAAAGAATTAACTAAAGAAAGGAAACTAAACAATTTCTGAGATTCTTTTCAATAGATTTTAACAAACCCATCATCTCCTCTCCCTCTTAACTATTCCAGAAATCCCTTCAGCCCCTTATTTCTCATTTTTTCTATCATTAAATCCATAAAATATCATTTCTCTTATTTTTTTAGCAAACAGTTCATAAAAGTTTTCCAGGATTTTAAAATTTCTTTATAGTTTCCTCTCTGACCAGTTTTGCCATTTCCACAAATGTAAGCTACCTACGTGTTAGATTGTGGGTATTTATTTATTTATTTATTATCTATTTATTTGGATTTACACTGCAATAATATTTGGAGGATAATACTATTTCTGTAGTATGGATGAGGATATACACAATACGAAGTCAGTGACTCTTTTAATTAGTGGCTAAGATAAAATTACCATTTCATAATTTTCATTATTACAGTGGAATTGCTCGTTAAGTTGATATTCTTGATTATATACTACTAGTTTTCGAACAAGCAAATGGTTTATTTTATAAATTACATCCCTCTGGTTTCTGTGATACATCTCCAGAAATGACCAAGAGATGGTCCTGAAGAACAGTGATGGTGAATCACATGTTTAAAATAAAATTATTGCAGCACAAAAGTGAAAGTATCAGTTGTGGGAATTCATTCTCTTATCCAGCTGAATCAGAATAAGAAAGAAAACTGTTTAGCAAACAAGATTGTGGGAATCAGAAGGCTTCACAGTTTGAATGTCTGGAAATCCTTAGAGTGATCCTTGATAACCTAGAACTATCCATATGGATACTGAATACTGAAGGATCAACCTAAATTTCAAATGCTATTAATTGAAAATCTTCTGCAATGGCTCTATAGAAAACCATTTCCTACCTCACTTATCAAACTTTAGTTTTGCTTGGTTAAGGAAGAATCTTGTTAACTTTAGATTAACCATGATGCATGTTCTTATATAGAGTCCTTTATTAGCTGGGTTTTCCTGAAAATGAAATAGGGAGTTAACTACAGTTCATAGCTCTGAGAGTTCAAACAACAATTTTGAAGAGCGATTTAAATAACCAAACTAAATGAACTCAATTTCAGATTTAAATAGGAAAATTCTAGGATAGTACGGATGAGTGATAGGGTGAAGAAGAAATTCTGTTTTTCTGTCATTTTTGCGACAGAACTGCTATTTTTGCTTGTCATAGCATACTCAGTCTTTGTACTGGTGTTCTTCAGGTATGTTTCAGCCAACCCAGAATGGCTACTTCACTCTTTGTTTTCCTGGCATCTGTGGGCACTTCCAGTAGTGACCATCTCAAACCATCTATGACGATACACTTGGGTGACATCAATGGTCACAACCACTTCCTTGGTGAGTCTGTAAGTGATATACTAAAAATTTACCTAGGCATTTCTGTGAAGTTAACACAACATTTTCCTTTCTTTCTTTGCTTTTGTGAGTAACAATGCATTAATAAGATTGGAAGGATATTTTTCTTCTTTATTCCCAGACAGCTGCAGGTGATTTGGTAGAGTAAACACTACTTACAAAATGTAGATTGATCTTGGTTTTTGCCCCATTAAGTATATTGTGCAGCATACTTATATGTGAGATGCAAAAAGTCCGACTTGATAGTTCAATATAGAATACCAAGGGAAACAAAACATTGCTTTAATTCAGTGTTCTGCGTTATATAAGTAGCAGCTTTATTTGATGTTAATGGGCTGTCTCATGTCAAATCACAGATATTAGGTTTGAATAACTCCCCCCCCAACTGCCCCCCAAATCTTTACAAATCTTGTAAAACTCTAATGTAGAATTTGTTCTAAAAGAAGTTGTTCCAAATCATTTCATGTTGAGGAACATTTACGGGTTTGAATAACTGCGAACTAAAATATCACTGCTCAGCAGAATGTGCCTGCCTACTTTAATTCTAAGTTAGAGTTTAAAGCAAAAGGATCTTACAAAGAAGCACTTAACTTTCTGCTATCTTGTCAGTATGTTGCATTCTTTCAAAGCGCTGATTTTTAAGTTTCCTACTTTTCAGAATTGTGTTAATATCTTTGTTTAAGGATCCTGTGACTGGCTACTGTCCAGCGTCCCATTTCTTGCAGAACACTATAGAGTCTGGTGTGCCTTTATGGGGCTGGCCAAATATCATTCTAAATACATAAAAAAACATATATTTATTGCAGTGATAGATTGGTAGTAGTACAAATGCTGTTTTTCAGAAGTGCTCTAAAACATAGTTTGAAAACAATTTAGCTCTCAGTATGAATTCAGGTTAAAGATGGCAGTGAGGTTTTCTCGTGGCAGGGTTGGAAACAGAAACAGAACTATTTTTGAAGCACCCAATAACTCCTCTTGATTGTGGTGCAAGTCAAAAGTGGATATTGCTTTCATCTCACAAAGCCATCCCTGCCACTTTTAAAGTAGCTTTCCCAGATCTGGCCCTCTTCAAATGTATTGATTCTCAGATAGCAGTTGAAACCCCAATGTATCAAATTGGGCAACATTAACATATCATTTCTCTTCGCTTTCCCTCTATTAAGAGGTGGGACAGGAACAGACTTCCCTGTGCTGCCCTCCTGCACTCTTATTCTAAGGTACCATTGCTCTGCGTTGGGGAGAAGAGAAGAAATGCTGCAATGGCAAAATTGTGAAGACTATAGCTCTCCAAGCTTTATAGTCCCCCCCCACTCTGTGATAAAACCCTCTCTCACCCCACAAAAAAAACTTCAGGAACTCTTACCTATTTTTAATTTAGAGAGATTTCACCATGATTTTTTTAAAAATATATTTTCCTTTAATTTCTCTCAGCTACATCAGAGCTGTCATGTCAGCAGAATCCCCTGGTCATCAACATGACTGGAAAAATTGCCTCCCACCAAATCACCTATGCCTTGTTCAACTTCTCCTCTCTCTCTGTGAGCATCTCTGCAGTGGCTTTGCGAACCCGTTTGCCATTTGACTCTTCCAGCCCAAGTAATTGTCTCCAAGAGCATAAAGGTCATGGCTGCCAGAGACACAGGTAATTAGATGTTTGGGATAACACATGGGCCTCTTAATTATTGAAATAAAATTTAGCATATTTTTTTAATCTAAGCATTGTGAAAATAGAGATATAATTTTGTTCACTTTGTTTCATCCCTATAATGTGAAGAAGTATTAGGACATAAAAAGAATCCTGCTAGATGAGGCTAAAAGTCCTTTTAATCCAGCATTCTGTGTCACATGTGGGCCAACTGGATGCATTTGGAAAGCTGATAAACCCAGGTTAAGAAACAGTAGGGTTAGGTGTTATTTCCCAACAAGCAGTATTTAACGCATTCTGTTTAGAGTAATAAATTGCTGAAAATATTTGTAGCCACTAATTGCCTATTCCTCTGTGAACTCTTTCAAGCCACCCACATTAGCTGTCATTTAACTATACACAGTCTCATAAAATATTAACTTCTGATGGTTCTGAATCACTATGTATTTAGTTTGTGGATGACCTCAATTACTAACATTGTGAGAGAGGGAGAAAGCTCTCTCCATGTTATCTCAACCATGTGTGATTTTGTGTTCTCATTCACCCTTGTTCCAAAATAAGAGCTCCATCTATTGGTGTCTTTCCTCATAGGGCAGCTGTTCTACAACCCCCCATAAACATTACAAACGTTTGCATCTTTTCTAGTTGTATAATATTCTTTAGGAGCAGTGAGCAGTATTGCAGACAAATGGGCTTTCATCATAGATTTGCAAATGAGTATTATTATATTGGTGATTCCCTTCCTAATGAGTTGCCCTTTTTATAGTAGCTTCTGTCTACCATGGCTCCGAGGTTCCCTTTCAGGTCAGTCAGGTGAAGTCTGGATTATTTGTGCCCAAATACACTGGTATGTATTGTATGTACAGTATGTATGTATGCAAATAGTTCGATAAATTTTGCCATCTATGTTGGTAGACTGAATTTTAAGTTCAATTCAAGTTGATTTTTTCTCCATATATACACACTATGTCATTCTTCCTTTGGGATGCATATGGTCTCCTTTTCAAATGTTGAATAGATTTACATCTGCAGATTTTCTGTAGGAACCTGCGATGATTACAAATACTGCTGAAGGAGTTCATAACATAATGCATTCTTGAATAAGTCATATTAATTGCAAATAAATTTTAAGTAGCTTATAGCAACCTACACATTTTGCTGCTTTCCTCAGGTTCTTGTCATTCTTATGATTTCAGGTGTGGAAATTTTGCCACATGTGTAGCACTCTTAGACTTAGTCAACTCAACTCAATTTGGTTGGAGTTTACTTCTGAATGATGTGCAATGATATGTGCAATGATATATTTGAATATAAATATCAAAAAGTTACATGTGATTAGTTTTGCTTCTACGGTTGTGTGATCTGCACAGACAGTAATTCCCAGGCCGACAACATATTTAAAAGGCCAGCTAATACAATGGAAACAGTTCTTGAGGCTGCAATTGCTGCACTTCTTTACTCCATATTTATTAAATAATATTTAATTGGAGATCTGTGTCCCACCTTTCACTCAGGAACTCAATCTGGGTCACCTAGTGTTCCCTCCTCTTGTTTTTCTCTACAACCACAGTCTCTGAAGTAGATTGGACTGAGAGGGAGCCTTTGGTCCAAAGTCACCCAGTGGGCTTCATTGACTAAGGATGAACTCAAACTTGATCTCCTACCTGTAATTCAACTCAGTGAGGACTACATCACACTAGTTCTCTTACTCTTTAGTTTTGTTCTTAATGTTATCATTTTAAACTACAACTAGTATTTTACATGCTAGAATGTTGGGTGAATTTTAGAGAGGGCGCATTCACAGGACTTAGTATAGATTAGATTTTGCATGTGATGTCTTTAATAGTATTTCACCATCAACTGCTGCAACAAAAGTCTAACCATTTCTAAAGCATTTGTTACAATATAGTATAATGTTTGTAACCTCACATTTAGTTTTGGGATGCAACTGAACATTTTAATTTTTAAAACTCTTAATATTTTAGAATCATGAACCCGAAGGATTCATATGAACATAATGTTGGCTTGATGATAAGTTGTAGCCTCATGGTCTGAAGCTAAGTCACTGTCATTGCTCAAGACAACTGAGAGACTAGTGAATGTGAGGCTGGGTTTTGAAAGAAGCTGCTTCATAAGGAAAATACGATGCAGGAAGTGTCCTATTTTGAGATCTTTGGTTTAAAGAATTGCTTTCTGAGGTCTGTGGTTTTTTTCTTAGTAGCTAGAATCTTGGGAGCTCCACCTAAGGATCCAGCTGAGTCCTCCTATTTCATATTAGAAATGTGGCTGCTTGGGGTCAGTTAATCTTCTGGGGGAGAAGTAGCAGAGGGGATTTTATATTCTGTAAGAAGCTATGGCACATGTCATTGCATTATAAAAATGGCTTATGAAGGTAAAGAAAATAGCATTTTCATAGATATACGGTAGTATGATCCCAGTACACTTCATTCCAGGGAGTGAACGTTCTGAAAACTGAAATAATTAATGCATAGGCAAGGGCACAGAGTCACATTGACAGATAACTCATTCATTAAGAAATTACACATGTGTAGATCCAAATTGCAAAGTAAATGTATTTCTACATTGTAACTCTTGCTATATGGCTGGTCTTACTATTATCTGGATGTTTGAAGGAAAAGGCTAAAAGGATTTTAAATGATTGATTGCATTTAAAATCGAGTTGACACATTTCTCTGATAGAGGAGGAGAGCTAAATAAATTTTATCTAGAGCAGGAATAAGAGAAAAAAACATGTGGTCATCTATGAAGCATACCCAATCAGTAATTTAAATGAGTTTAGTAAAATTTGCTTGTCTGATTAGGTTTTAGGAATGCTAAACATATTTTTATTTTTGTACAGGAATTTTTACACATGATGTGATAGGAAATTCTGGGTCCCTACTTACTTTAGTGACAAACCTTTCTCTGTGTTAGCCTATTTCTGGATGCAGCTGGAAGTTCTCATGGTAGACATTAAAAAAAAATCTACAAGTAAAACTGTCAGGAAGAAATAGCTTTTGCATAGCCTGCTTCCTGGCTGGCTATTTTTCTATGTATAATTATTTAGTTGCAGGGTTTCACAACCTTTTGGTCTCCATGGATTATGTAATGTATTGGCCACACCTGTTTTAAATCACTTGCTTAATGTCTGACCTACATTGCTGTATTGTTTTAACAGTTGCTGTTACTGAAAGCCAGACTAGCTGTCTCCAAGCTGATAATGAGGCTTGGGGCGGGAAACTGTTACTTTAAACCTATTGGTTGCCACCTAGAGGCTAACTGTATAAATAGCTGTGCAGCAGGCTTTAGGACTGCTTTTGTTCTGAGTTAATAAACTTGTTTGCTGTTTCAACACTCTGTCTCATACAATGCCTAAATAACTGAAGATATAACAGATTAGAAGTACTTTTGAGGGGCTTGGAATTGCAAAGTGATGGAGTCACATTATCTGGTGGTGGGACTGCATTTGGGGAGAAAGATTTGTTTTTTTAATTGTGATATTTTGTGCTATAGTACAGTACAGTATAGTGACTGTCTAATTCTTAACTCAAAAGTAGTAGAAAAATGTGCAGCCATAACAATCTTTGTCAGACCATTAGCCATCAATTTATATCAATATTAATAAATAAACAATTTGATATTTTTACATATGGAAACAAAACAAATTTCCTAGATATCTAGTTATTCCTAGATATCCAAGATATTAAATACATAGTAAACCCAGATAAATCCCCAGTTTCTACACATTCTTCCCTAGAGGGTAAATATGAAATTAAGCTCCCATTTGAATAGAAAGGAGCTGGAAGGGACCTTGGAGATCTTCTAGTCCAGCCCCCTGCTCAAGCAGGAGAACCTATACCATTTCAGACAGGTGAATGTCCAGTCTCTTCTTAAAAATCTCCAGTGATGGAGTGCCCACAATTTCTGGAGGCAAGCTGTTCCACTGGTTAATTGTCCTCACTGTTACGAAGTTTCTCCTTAATTCCAGGTTGCTTCTCTCTTTGATCAGTTTCCAACCGTTGTTTCTTGTCCTGCCCTCTGGTGCTTTGGAGAATAATTTGACCCCCTCTTTGTGGCAGCCCCTCAAATACTGGGATACTGCTATCATGTCACCCCTATTTCTTCTTTTCTTTAGACTAGCCAAACCCAATCCTGCAGCCGTTCTTCATATGTTTTAGCCTCCAGGCCTTTGATCATCTTAGTTGCTCTTAATTTTTTTCCAAAGTCTCAACATCTTTTTTGTAGTATGGTGACCAAAGTTGGTTGCAGTATTCCAGGTGTGATCTTACTAGGGTTTTATAAAGTGGTACTAGTACTTCACGTGATCTTGGTTCTATGCCTATGTTTATATAGCCCAGGATTGTATTAGCTTTCTTGGCTGCTGCTGCACACTGCTAGCTCATATTCAAGTGATCATCCACTAGGACTCTAAGGTCCCTCTCACAGTTACTGTTTTTGAGTCAGGTCTTGCCTAATCTGTACTTATACCTTACATTGCCTAAATGTAAAACTTTGCTTTTCTCCACATTAAAGTTCATTTTGTTGGATAGGGCCCATTGTTCAAGTTTGTTCAAGATCTTTTTGGATCCTGTGCTTGTCTTCTAGGGCAGGGCTTTTCAACTGGTGGTATGCGTACCACTTGTGGTACTTTGTCACATGGCAGGTGGTATGCAATTGCTAGCCAAGTGTAGCAGGGGAGGGGAATAAGGCAAAGCGATCCAAGCCTGATTGAGAGGCAGGACTGTCTGGGCTCGGCAGAGGCCTCAGGAGCCAGCAGAGCTCCAGCTGATTGGCTCCAGCTGATTGGTGCTGCAGCTGGGAGCTGGAGGTGAACTGAAGAAAAAGGGGGGGAAGAGAGGAGAGGCTATAAAAGAATGTGGTTTGGGTGGGGGAAGGAAAAAAAGACAAAAGGAAAGGTTTAATCTCTTTAAACAAATGTAATTAGTTCTACCCCCTTTAATTGAGTCTGTCTGGCATTTAGAAAGTTTTCTTTGAAGGTAAACAGGCTTAATTTAAAGCTAAAGCTTTTCGCAATTGCCAGAGCCTTTCAGTCTAGAATTGCAACATTGTGACACGTGACATGCCTGAGGCAGCTTAACGAGAAAAAAATGGAGTTTGTGTTTCTTTATTTTCTTGCTTTGCACTTGATTCCTGTGTCTTTAAGGGTACAGGGAAGGTATTGGGGGGTGCATTCTTACTTCACTGTGGAAGAGATCAGAAGGGAGAGAGAAGAAGGGCCGACCAGCTAGCTCAGGAGTCTACAAACTTAGCAACTTTAAGACCTGTGGACCAACTCCCAGAATTTCTCAACCAGCCATGAAGGCTGAGGAATTTTGGGAGTTGAAGTCCACAAGTCTTAAAAGTGCCAAGTTTGAAGACCCCTGAACTACCGGTAGCTGGTAGTGGTGCATATTAATAAACATGGATAAATTCATCATACATTTGTCAGTGTAAAGGGAAAGTGATTCAGCAAAGCAACAGCCACCGAAGAAATTAAAACTGGTACTTTTTTACTTTTTTTCTACAGTTTGTAATATTTTATTAGATTATAGAATAAAATACAAAAGCAAATAGTAGGATACAGTGGGGAGGAAAAAGGGGGGAAAGTGAGTGGGAGAATAGAAAAAGAACATACTTCCTCTGTTGCAGTAGAAGGAAGCATTAACATTGAACCTCAATTTTTTTACTTTTCCATAATATTATAAACTAGACATTTCTATAACAACAAATGAATCTAATTAGTAAAACCCAAAATCCCCCCCCCTTTTTTTAGTCATCATGTTTTTGACACCTTGCTAAGCACTGGTGGTACTCAAATATTGTCATGTCCTAAAAGTGATATAATCTGTGAAAAAGTTGAAAAGCCCTGTTCTAGGGTGTTGGCTATTCCTGCCAGTTTAGTGTCATCTGCAGTTTTGATGAGTTCCCTTCTATTCCCGCATCTAAGTCATTTACGAAGATATTGAAGAGTACTGGGCCTAAGACAGAGCCTTGTGGCACTGCTTACTTCTCTCCATGTGGATGTAGTACCAGTGAGGACTACTCATTGAGTACTGTTTGTCAGCCATCTACAAATCCATCTGGTGGTGATGTTGTCTATTCTGCCTCTTTCTAGCTTAAACCAAGAAGTAGGTTGTGGTCTACTTTGTCAAATGCCTTACTGAAATCTAAGTATCGTACGTCAACAACATTTCACTAGTCTACCAATTTAGTCACTTTATTTGTGTAGAACAGTAGTGTACTGTATGTACACATCTATAATAATTTCAGTATAGAATATTAGATACATAAATACCCATTAGGTATACTGTAAATCAGTGGTTCTCAACCTTTTCCAGATTGAGACCCCACTTGCCCCGCCCATGCGTGGCGCGACGAAAAAAAACCCAAAAAAACCCAAAACACAAAATGGCGGACCGCGACGGGCCGATCCGCGCATGCGTGGCGTGCACACGACGGCCCGAACCGCGCATGCGCGGCACGTCCGCGACGAAAAAACAAACAAACAAAAAAACAAAATGGCGGACCGCGACGGGCTGATCCGCGCATGCGCGGCGTGCGCGCGATGAAAAAAAAAGGCAGACCGCAGTGTCCGGCGACCCTCGCGAAACGGTCGTTCGACCCCAAATGGGGTCACGACCCATAGGTTGAGAACCGCTGCTGTAAATCATCAGCATGTAACAACTATCAGCATATTCATGTTTTTATAGCTTTTTAATATTTTTTATAATCAAGTAATAATGATAACTGTTTTTATTCACTGTTTTAGCTTTGTTGTACGCTGCCCAGAATTGCTTTTGGTGAGATGGATGGCTATACAAATTCAGGTTGTTTTTTGACAAATCTACAAACAGTCCATAATGACTGTTGTGATATAGTAGTTAAGGTGTTGTACTAGGAATGGATAAACCCTTATTCAAGTTCATCATTAGCAATGGAAATGTACTGCATGCTAGTCATTGTTTCTCAAGCCATCTTACATGATCCCCGTGTAAACTTTCTTGAACTCCTGAAGAAAAGATGGGATGGAAATTGATCAAATAAATAAACTTATTTCTAACATGTATAACACTGTCCAGTCTTGTAGTAAACCTTCATGACTATTAATAGATGCTTTTGTAAGAGAGAGATGATAAAACAGTTCAAGGACATTTATAGCATAACTTATAAGACTTAGTGTAGAGCAGACAAAAGTAAAAAAATTCGTATTTTTTTTCTTGGACATATTCAATGATGTAATTGTTAAGTATAGGAAGGAGAGGATACCTTCCATCTACTCAGAACTTGATTTTACAGTTTTGGCAAACACTCAAGAAAGGACTAAAGGACTGCCTAAATGGGTTTTTAAAGATCAGTTTCAGTCCTATAGCCTAAATCTAAGATGAAAGGGTTGATTTTTAAAATCGTAACCAGATTATGACCCCACTATTCAAGAATATTAAAATTTTGTCAACACTTTCTTTTTTGCAGTCCATCATTGGTAATAGTTTAGAGAGTACCAGAGGGTGTTTTGAGCTATGGCTCTACAGGTGGTCAAACTGATACTGGAATTGGTGATATTTTGGTGCCACCTAAATGGTTTACTCTTGTCTCTGGCTATGGAATTTTGTAGACTCCAGTTACAGCCATATTAAATTCTTAACTACTGCTTTTGTTGTGGTTTATTTTTCTTGTTTGTACTCTGCCTCCTCAGAGTCATTGCAATAGGGCAGATGATTAATATTTAAATAAACTAAAGATCTAAAATCTGGGTTCTGGGAATAAACAATTAAAGAAGAATGTTGTTTTCAGGAACTGAATCTGTATTTCTTGGAAAAAAACGCTTGTAAATTGCCCGAAGAAAACTTTTTGTTTTATAGAATGGCTCATACGTTTTTCAAGAGAGTAAGTTAAAATAAATTTTGATGGCTGGTTTGTGTTAGAAGAAAATGCTATACTAAAAAAAATTTGAGAAAATGTTGAAATATTATTTTAATCCAACATTACTCATTATGTTAACTGGAAAATACTCAACATTACCTGTTGTTTTTTCCCTTTGTTTCATTAATTTTTTTATATTTCCCCCCCACCACTTAATTTTCTTGTTTATATTTTAGGGTCTTTTTCTACAAATAACCTTTTGCCTTTCATTTTAATTTTTCTAATTCTTTAACCTCCCCTTTCCAATTTTTAATATTGTTCCTTTTTGGCATTCAGTTTCAATAACTTTTTGTAAGCATAGAGTTATTAAACGTTCAGTGAACTCCAGCAGTTTGTAATTAATGCTGAAGTATGAAAAATCATGCATTTTATGTTCATGACATTTGTTATGTTTTTTGCCTAGAATCAATGGTTTGTGGATAAGTATCCTTGATTTTCTCTTTATGATTATATGTAAATAATGTTTCTTTGCCAACTGAATAGCTGATACAAATAAAATACTTTTCACTCGTATGCTAGTCATGCAGATGGAATTTCTTTAAATCTTTTTTATTAGGGACACGATGGGATCTTTAAATATCACTTTAATGCAGGATGGGTGGCGGGTAAGACAAATGCTCACATAATACAGAAAGTTATTAGCAGAAGAACGATGTGTTATGAACCCAGCCACCCAAACCAAGCCAAAAAGGGAATATTCTATGTCATATGTAATTAAGAGAAAAGGTAGAGTTTCAGGGAGATGAGAAAGGGAAACATTTATGGTTATTCAGAAAATAGCAGTATACATTCGGTCATGAAGTTAAGAGGTCCAGATTCTTAGCCATTTGACCTATGGAAGACTCAGGAACTTTTCAATAGTATGTCAACTGCCGCTGATCTCTAATAATCTGCCAAGCCTTTGACTTTATCCAGTGTCATTTTCAGAACTCAAGTCAGGCATCAGAAAAAGAGGTGTGAAAATGCATGTGGCTTTTTAATTGTATTTCCTTGAACAGATTACCTGTGGTGCAGGCATCCTTCATTCTGCAGACTGCCATCTCCCATCTTTAACGTAATAGCTCTATTTTGTTTAAAAAGTCAATCCACTAATTTTTGATAGCCCATCAATGACTGATAAACTTTCCTCTTAGATTTGCTTTCTTGAATAAAGTAGTAATAGGATTTTCAAATATCTAGTTAATTAGGTTGGTGGTATCACATTAAATTGATCGGATTCAGTCTTTGATTAAATCAATGTGCTTGGCTTAGTTGATCACAACTAAAGGAGAGTAAACAGTAGTTCATCATGTTTCCTTTATTGCAACTTCTACAAAATGAAAACAGTGCTAATCCTTCAACATAAGGAAGTTTATGTGGCAGGCCAGCAGAATTGGTGCTAAGTATATTGTCCTATATTCAAATTATTTGCCTGATGTGGAGTCCTTGCCACTCTCTGAGATTGATTGTTTGCTTGCAGATGTTTTATTAGCAGACTAGACAACATCTGCAGTGTAGAATGGGGATTGCTATCCGTTTATAAATAGTAGCTTGCCTTCAATATTATTGTTTTCCACTTTCTTCCCATTTAGGATCACTAAGAGTAGCTATTATTTAGACTCTATTTCTCTGCAGTCAGGTTTACACTAAAAATAGTGCTTCTTGTCCTTCAGTGTAATACATGACCATTTGTAGCATGGATATACAAAAATAGAGAGTTATTTCCTTTGGATGAAAATTCAAATAAAGCAAGTCTTCATCTTTGCTTTCTGAAGCAACATGGCTATCTTATGAAAGTAAAACCAAGTGACCAATTTGCTTCACCTTGCTCAACTCTGGAATCCTTTTCATCCTGCTCTAGAGAGATCATGCTAAAGAAAAAGGCCAACAGGATCTTTTCCCTACAATACTATTCATACTTCTTTGAAGTTCTCTGGCGTCAGGAGGCACAGCAGCTGTAATATTTTTGCTATGTTCAGGTTAAGCTGGGCAGCTTCAGTACTCGCCACAGTTAGATCTGAAAATGCTCAGCCTGGAGCTATTTTGGCCAGAAATGTTGGACTGGAAGACTGGAGTCTTCTAATTCAGCATTATCCTGAAGTGACTAAGGGCCATTTGTATTGCTTCATAAACAGGTGAATCAGGTCACCTGTTTGCTTCAGTGTTTTTTTAGTAATTTGATTTTAACTATTGTTTAAGTGCTTATATTTATTTATATGTATCCTGCTTTTATTATTTTTTACAAATAACCTGTGATGGTGAACATATCCAACACATCTTCTCCTCCTATTTTTCCCACAACAACTCTGGAGGTTGGATGGGCTGAGAAAAAGTGACTGGCCCAAGGATATGCAGCTGGCTTTCGTGGCTAAAGTAGGCTTTCAACTCGGTCTTCTACTTTCTATCCTGGTGCCTTCACCACTTGATCAAACTGGCTATAATTTCATAGTTGAGAAGAAGTCAGCTCATATAATAAAATAGTTCATGTTGATTTAGGGATGCTTAGTGTTTAGAAAACAAAATTTGTATCAGTGTTACAAGATTTGCTGTTGTTGTTTTGGAGCACTACACACTTTTTTTTTCACTTTCTCTATGTGTGTATCTGTATTTTGTTTGTACATATTTCCCCTTTCTCTTCCCAACAGCTGTACTCAACATACCTGTAGAGAGCAGGGAAGCTGTGTGCTTCCACAGATCCATCATGCTACTCTTGCAAACTGTAGTTCCAGTAGTCGGGGCCACCTAGAATGTGCTATTTCTTGTGAGAAAGGTTTTGTTCTCCATGTTAAGCATGGACAATTGCTGCATCAACGACAGGTAAGTATATTGGAGTTATGAATGTCATTGTAGGTGTGGTTCATAAAAAAAGGCATTTTCCCCATTATATATCTTAATATTTGGGGAGAGGGAAGCAGTGCTTGCAACATTAGTTAGTCGTGTGGCAGTGATGCAACCCTGAGATTTCTTGCCTAGAATTCACAACATAATTTGAAATGTTCAAAAATAATTCAGTACTTTCCCTAGTGGTCTTTTAATTATAAGTCAATGATAAAAGAGAAGTTATGAAGCAAATGTAGATATTTGAGAAATAGACTTTCAAAATTAATCTCCACAAACATGCAGAAGCTTTATCATTTTATTTTATTCCGTCCATTGTTCATTTTTGTTGAAGGCCATTCTGTGTGGTGTATGTAAGATTTTCAAGCCTTTCAACAGTGAATTGACCAGATCTTTGTTAAGATCAATATTACATAATAGTGAGGCTTTCTACTTGAGTTTTCAGACCATGTTCCTGGCAAATTTCAATGTACTTGCATGGGTTTGCTAAAATCTTGCGAAGTTTCGTGAACTTATATTTCTGTTTTTATAAAATTCTGCAGGTATAAAATATGTTTGTAACTACAGAAAAGGGGAAAGATGAAAAGAACGTTTATAAACATCTCCTTCATTCATAAATGTATGCTGTATAAAGCAAAAATGAAATTGTGATGGAACCAGCTTCATTCATCCATTTGTTTAAAGATATGTTCTTCATAGTTTTCCCAATATGGAGATGTTAAAGTGGAGAAATTAATACATGTATTTTCTCAAATTTTGCCTCATGTTTATACTTTTTGAACACCTGGAGAAGGTTGTAAAGATATGTTTACAGCCTAAATCTAACCTTCTCTTGCAAAATATTTACTTCTATAACTTTAACATTCAGCATAGCTTTTCAATTTTGTTTTAAAATAGCCTTTAGTTTTAATACCTGGTTTTGATTTGTGCCTTTATTACATTCCTGTATTTTTCTCTCAACTCCCATGGTGTTATATGACAAAAATATTTTAACTATTGGCAAAAGTTTAAAGTACTGGGGATGGTGACAGAAAAATTCTCTGCAAATAATAACTAGCTGCAAAATTTATTTTCAGTGAAAAAAAGATTTCATTGTGTCAAAATTTAATATCTTTGGCACATTGTGTGTAGTTAGTCATGGATTAGGTCAAACTGATCTCTGATGTAGTATTGAGTAAGCTAGTTTTCCTTTGAAAGTTGAATAGAATATAATATATTGGCAAAGAAACAGAGTTGTAAATTGTAAACTTCATTTCCAGGTATTTCTGGCAAGCTATTGGGTCTCAATGACACTGCCCTCTGTTTCTAACTATGAAGTGATAATAGTGCTAATCAATTTTATCAATGTTTGTATCAGTTACAAATGAAGTACTTTGAAAGTGTATGGAAATTAAGAGTAATATTAGTCGTTAGATACTAACTGGACATCAATTGGTGCTGCTTCTGTATTACCTTATTTCTCTTTACTAACAAATCACAAGAACTGCAAATATGCAGATTAAGCTGACTACTCCAGATATTTATTTAGGGATTGTGCATTTCCACACACAGTAAAACTAAATAATAATTTTCCACTTTACTGGAAAAGTAAATAACAACTTTCCACTTCTAAGAGATCAACTTATAAAAAATCTCTGGAAAACTATAAAAAAGGAGTAATCAGAAATAATGAGTAATTCTGCCTCATTTCAGAATAACATTATCTACAATAATATTTCCAACAATTTGTTTTTGCTCATTGAATTTTGTGGACGTAGGTAGTTTGATTGGCTTCTCTCACTCTGGCTTCTTTTTCATGACCGTGGACCATCATCCTCTGTCGTGGTTTTCTTCTTCTGCCTGTGAGTCCGTATGGTCACCTTCTTGACTCTAGAGCAGAGGTCCCCAATCTTTTGGGCACCAGGGACCGGTTCCGTGGAGAGAGGTTTTTCCGCAGACCGGAGGGTGTGTGCTTTTGTGTGCCGCCTGCATCCAGCGGATGGGGCTATGCTTGTTTGTGCGGACTGGTTGCTGGCATGCCGTGGCACAGTACTGGTCCACAGACTGGGGCTTGGGGACCCCTGCCCTAGAGACCTCTTTTCAGCTTGTGTCTGCTTATAGTAGGTTAAAAGGAAAGAATGAAGGGAGGGAGGGATATTTAGCACTGCTTTGTTTCTTCTCAGAGTACTCTGAATAAAAACAGTCATAAGAACCAAGAGATCTCAGTTATCTGAATGCAACCAATAGAAACTTACTTAATTTCCCTTAGTCCCTTAATTCCATAGAATGAATCCTGAAGATAAAACAAAGGCAACAGATTAAAAGGAGCTACTGAAGTTCTAAAAAAACTATATTATTCCTAGCACATTTTGTTTCAAGCTTTATTTGCCTAAAACTATGTTCTTATTAATAGTAAAACACAATGCAAAAAAAGACTAAAGTATTTCCATTGGGATATTAAGTGTATAATTCATTATATTCTTAAAGCATGAAAAGAAAAAAACAACAAAGCTAGATATATTTTCTTAAATAATAGCTACAGCAGTAAAATGAATTGCAGCTAATTTATGAAAATGGTAAATAATTATCTTTTTCAGTTTTTACTGTTATGATATACTGTATGAGCTAACTTAATGTGTACTGTGCAGTCATGATATGTAACACAGCTTTATTAATTTAAAAAGAAAATAGTCCTGAAAAAAGATCAATTGGAATTATACATTCTCTCTTCACTGGACCCATGCTATTTGTATTTATTTTTTATCCACATACTTGGCTCTCCTCCCAGTTTGCCTTAATTTCCTTCCGAAATCTATAAAAATATACAGTATATACTGTACATGTGAAAAAAATTAGTTGTCTGCCTTAATTTGGGGGGGCAGGGATAAACAAAGGGAATAAATAGGTCAAATAAATAAATAATGTACAGGAGAGGTATGGGAATAAAAACAACAACAACAACATTGACTAATTGCATGTTCTTTAAATTAATGGCAGAAGGCCTCCTAAGTTGAGCTGCCCAAATAAAGGTGCACCATTACATTGCATAAATTACTCTCTTATTTCTATTTAGGCAGGTGCATCTTGGGTTGAGAAAAGAGTGCTCTAAAATGTTCTTTCTTGCTTTAAAATATATTTAAAAATTTAAGCAAAGTCAAATTTGCTACTTTTAATGTTTACATGGTTGGCAATCTAGCAAGAAACATTGGTGGAAAAGAATTCTTGGCCATGAAACCTGCTGTTAGATTGTTTATTTCTTTTCTACCGAGCACAATCAAAAGACTCTTGGCGGCTTACAATAGCATCAAGTTACATCAACAATCTGCAGTAGAAAACAATAAAATAGTAAATCATAGTCTAGCATATAATCCAATGCATTGAAAAGTCTTCAGAAACGCCAAATAATCAGCATTAGAAGCTTTGCTAATGAACCAGGAGAGTTGAAAGAAAGAAGATTGAAGGCTATCATGACTACCTGCTCTTTTGGATGATGGCACTAAAGCCTTGCTGCGCAATGAAGGAGCTGAAAGAAAATCAGGCTGCCTTGAAGAAATGCTGACTGCACCTTTACATTCTGTTTTGTTTTGGCAATAAAGTAGAGTAGAGGTTCCTTCCATACCAAAAGCAGGGAAAGGAAAGAGGTGGGGAGGGAACATCTCCTTTGGTGCCAAAGACTGGCAACTGAAGACCCATGTATCTCTATGGATTGGAGAACTTGTATGAAAGGAGCAGCCAAGAAAACCAACAAATGGTTTATAGAACAAGTATAGAACGAAGGTCCTCATTGCAGGCATTAATAACCAGGCTCAAATTATCCTATTTCAGATGTATTATGCAAAGACCTTACTCTCTAGAGAAGCCTTTAATGTTGGGAAAGGTAAAAGGAGAGAGAAGAAGGGGATGATAGGCAGCAAGGTGAATGGACTCAGTTACAGTGGCAATGAGTGCACTGTTAGAACACCTGAAACGTCAAATTAGGGATAGATTGCCATGGAGAAAATCTATTTATATGGTTGTTAAGTGTTGACACAGACCTGACAGTACATAATTACATGAAATCAATATCAAAGGAACTGCTCTACTATTCTCCATTCAACTGCCACAGATTTGGACCACAATTTTATCCCTATTTGAATCAAGGTTCAACTTGCACCATTTTAGATACACAAAGGCAAATTCAGCATTTGCTTCATGTTCAGCATGTAGCTCTCAGACTTTTTTTTTTTAATATTTCTAGAAATCCACATTGATGGACTTTTCCTTCATGTATCCTTCCTTTTCCATCATGTATCTATTTACAAATTTTGATGAACAGCTATGCCTCTGATCATCTCATATTTCATTGCCCTTAGAGATGTCCCTCCCCTCATTTCCCCTACATTTTTACAAATAAAGTTGTGTACTACATTTTTATCAAACAAAACTCTGATTGGCCCTCTGAGGTCAGATAGGTAGATAATTTAAGTGGTAGGCAGGGTAGGGCTTCAGGATTTATACAGCTCATTTATATTTGTATGATTCACAAATTTAGTATGAATTATGAAAAACAAATGGCACAATTATGCAAAATGGGAACATATTCACATTTGTTAAAAACCCATAATTTGTGTAGGGCTGCTGAGATCTGCGTTTTGGACCTGGAATGTAGATTTCATAAGAACAGAATATTTACTGAAAGTCTTGGCATTTCTGCTTAGAACTAATTAGTATGGGCTGCCGTGTTACTGCTTTTCCTCCAAAGGATGTGAGTTTTTTCCCTTTGCTCCCCATCCATAGTAATTCTGTCATTTTGGTTTATAAGCTTGGAGTCAGGGTACTATTTTTGTTTCCTTTCTTGGATTTCTAAGCCAGATTGGAAAAATGTTTTTATATTGATTCATTGATATGATTTACATAGCCACACATGGTCAATAAATGACTTTGGGCGGCTTACAAGTTTTAAAGCACAGAAACTCACAACATATAACCCCAGATGCCCAAAGATAAACCACAACCCACCCCCCACTCAAAAAACCCAACACATCAACAATAGTAGAGCTCATTTATCCAACTGTCCCGGGCCACCCGAATCTTCAGAGAGATGTTTTCCAGAGGGCAGGTACTACCACTGAGAAGGCCCAACTCAAGAGTCCAACAAGATGCCATTATTTAATTAAAGGGATCCAAAGCATGCCCTCTCTGTTAGAACTGATGAGATGAGCAGAACTTGGTAGAAAGATAGTCTTGCAAGTAGCCTGGCCTTATGCCATGGAGAACAGGAGAAGTAAATAAAGGGTGAGAGAAAAAGATGGTAAAAGCTAGAGTGGCATTACTATCAGTGCTGTGAACAAAAGACCACCAGTGGCCAAAGGTACTCCCTTTTTAAGAATCATTTGCTAATGATTCAGGATATGTGGTTAAAATGAAAACAGAAGAATGACTTTCTTCATGGAGTTATGGCCAAAGGTAGAGATAATAAATTTCAGTTTGCCTATGTTTTAGGTCAGGTTTAAATAAACTAGCAGATTATGTATTAGGCACTTGATTCAGTTCTAAACTAATCTCTTGTTAAAAGGAATGATTAGTCACAACTGGTAAGTTAACACTAGTTTCAATAGCTCTACCAATATTGAAATTAGAAATGACTAATTTTTAAATTTTTCTTGACTCTTCCACTTTTCTTTCCCAGAAAGACATCTTGCTGACTTGTATCTCTGGTCACTGGGACACATCAGTGACATGTAACCCCATTGACTGCCAATTTCCAGACCAATCTCACGTCCTTTATGCAGAGTTCTCCTGCCCCAAAGGAACTACGTTTATGAAGCGATGCTTCCTTTCCTGTATCAAGCCAGCGAAACTCCAAGGTAGAATGGATTTTCTTGGGATAGACTTGGTTGGTGGAACAAAGTTCCAGAAAATTTATACTTGTGTCTTTGCTAATCTTTTGCCTGTATAAGAGCAGAAGAATGTGCTAAACATATGACTTTTGTTATTTATGTGCATTTGTATACTTGGCTCCTCAATTCAAAAACCAAACTCTGCTGGTCAGCTAAATCCAGAAATAACTGATTAATGGGACTGCTAAAAATGCACCCCTATCACCAGTCTCTTCAGCTACATGTTCACATTCAGGACAGATGTAAGATCCTCAATCAGCTGCCCAATCATTCTTCCGGTGTCCAGAAGAACTTTTATCTTTTTAATATTGCAAGTTGCCCAGAATCACCCTGTGGTAAGAGGCATGGGCAATGAATTTAATAAATAAATAAATCTCGCGCTGCCAAAGTACAATAGAGAAAGACAGCATAGCATTGTCTATTATAATTATTTGTTGCTATTGTACAGTGCGCATATTATTTGGAGACTGTCAACCAATCAATCAGAGTTGAGCTGGAAGGGATCTTGGAGGTCTTCTAGTCCAACCCCCTGCTCAAGCAGGAGACCCTATACTATTTCATGACCCTATACCAGTCAGACTAAAGTGTCATAAAAGTCTGTGAAAATAAACAAAAGGTGAAGGTAAAGAAAATTGGATCAGAGTAAAATTCAGCCTAAGGTTCAAAATAACTAGTTATACCATAATTTGAATGGTTTTTCTTCTTCTTCTTCTTTCTCTTGCTTGAAATCAGGAATTAATCAGTGGATCACCTGCCTGGAAGATGGACTCTGGTCACTTCCAGAAGCTTACTGCAAACTGGAGTGCGACTCTCCAGGCCCAATTGCCAATGCTGAGCTGTTGGTGCCTCGATGCAAGGAAGGGAATCATGATGTGGGATCTGTCTGCAGCTACAAGTGTAAGCCTGGATACCATGTAGCAGAAACAAAAGATGAAAAGCCCAGGAAGTGAGTAGTAAAATGCCTCCTGTTTATATTTCTTCTGTTCTCGCTTCTTCCTTAGCATCAGTGCTTTAATTCTTTGCAATACATTTTTTGAAAGTATGAAGGATGTTCAGTTTTGCTCTTTGCTGGCATAGAGCAGTGTAAATATGATTAGAGGAGATTGGAAGAAATCAGCTGAGCAGACTGTAAAGGCAGCCTCATCTAGAGTGCACTGCAATAATCTAAAGGTGATGAAGGCACTGGGTGCTGCAGCATGATCCTGTTGCCCATGTAGGACCACAATTTATGTAAACATTCAGCTACATATTATATATTCTATGTAACATATTTGTAATATTTACAAAGTATATAACTGATCTATAAAGTAAAAAATATAATTAAATAAAACATTAAAACCAGTATAGTTAAAATATCAGAAACAGAATTAACAATAAAGTTTGGTGATAAAAATTATTTTTGCTCTTTTTCTAAATTTTGTGAAAATGGGAGCCCAGCCTTTCCCTTGTAGGGATGCAGCAGGGAGACCTTCAAAGGTTCCCCTGTTGCTGATCCAAGTAATCCTGCAGGAAGGTTTGATCCAGGGTTTAAAAGGTTGACACAAAGATCTTTATTTGGCTAGACATACAGTACATGTGACCCCCCCCCGCTATCTTGCCCTGGCCGATAGCCTGGCCCCTATATTTTCCACCAGTTGTAATTTATGGGCACTGTTCAGAGGTGCATCTGCATAAAATAAGTTGCAATAGTCAAGGTAGGGTGTAACTAAGTGTAGACAGCCATTACATATATTGAATGCAATATATTCAGAGTGTTCACAAAGTGTATATGAGTAATATATACACAAAAATAAATTCATCAGGAATGATACACATAAAAAGTATATATGAATGTTCATGTACAATGTGGTACAGGAATGCTCTGAAATGAACTTAATGCTGTCTCTGTGGAAACCACAAAGATTCGTTGCTTTCAATTGGATCATGTTTAGGAAACTATTTCTAAACAAAAGTTTAATCAGATAAGGGAAACTTGCTCTGTGAAAATAATAATGAAAACAATTGATCACTTATAGGAAGAGGAGGAAATTGGTGTTACTTTCTGAAACAAACACTGACATTTGAAGAGTGAAGGTGGAGGAAGCTATGTACTTCACATTGCAAGAAAGACAAGGCTGATACATAGTCTTTTCTCCTCCTCCTCTATTCAGGGCTTCAAATTCCTGTTTAGAATTCAATTGCTGCACTATTCATTTTTACTGCAGATGTTGCTATATGGCTGAAGGAATGCGAATACTTCTCATAGATCTCCATTGCCAGTGGAAAGTCAACTGGAGGTCACATGTTTGAGATGCCCTTTCTGTGTTTTAAATGCAGTGGAATGGCTACGCCTTCATCTCTAGTTTGTTAGATTATGCTCTTGGCTCTTCCACCAGCTCCAGTCAGATTCTGCTGTATACTTAATATTCTATGAGCATCTTTCCACTAGTGCTAAAATTCTTCTGACTGATAAATTTATTTTTAATGTCCCAATTATATTTACAGCAAGATGTAAACAGATTGGGTGCTTTGGAATGATCACAATGTTGATTAAATTCAAAAACATGAAAAATAATTAGACACTAAATATGAAATATGGTCATAGGATTGCTGTAGGTTTATTGCCTTTTTTGTGGCTGACAATGTGTTTGTGAACCTATGACTTTTTTTTTGACAAGCAGAAATTCTGAAGATTTAGCTAAATGACAAAAAGATATCCTTCTTCCTGCACTTAGCAGTTACAGGACAGGTCTTTGGTCCAGATTGAGTCAGGATGGGGGAACTGTGGCCCCTGTGGACTTCAACTCCCAGAATCTTTGAGCCACCCATGGAAGTTGAAGTCCACAGGTCATAAAAGTCAAATTTCTTATATGTTCACACATTTGAAATTCCCAGAGGTCTGTCAGCTAGTCTGTATTCATTCTTTCTCCCTCCATGCTATCAATTGTTGATGTGTGTGTGTGTGTGTGTGTGTGCACATGTATGTATGTATATGTGTATAGTGTATGCACGTATTTGTGTATATTTGTCTTCAGTGTTGCAAAAAAAATCCTAGATGCAGTTTTATAACATAGTAGTTGATTAACAAATAAATTTAAGTCTTCAAAAGCTTGAGGGTGCCAAAACAACAGACCCTGTTGCATTCTAAATGTCCTGAGAGTTATAAATGGTGGCATGCCAGAAAATGTTTGTTCAGTCACCTTCCCAGTACTAGTGACCATAGTATCATGGTGTTACCTCACAGGGTTTGAATGAAGGAAGACCAGTAACACATATCCAAAGATAAATTGGAAGCTTCAGGAACAAAATACCGAAGTGGCTTGAAGATAGAATTAGCTTCATTTCAGTTGCTATCTAATAGTTTGAACTTGGGAGACAGTGCAAGATAAACACTTCTTACAAATTGTTCCATTGGGCTGTAGAACTATTTCAGGAACTCCCCAATAAAGCTAGAAACATTGTTATCTAAAGGAAAAGTTGATTTGCAATCCAATAGCTTCCCCAGCTGTCTTAATACTCATGGCAATACTTTGAGGTAGAAGAAGACATTCATTTTTGGCATCCAGAGTGGAGGCTGGAAAACTTCAGAAAGGCCAGTGTGGGTGATTTAGGATATAACTAGGATGGTCAAAATGTAGTTTGGCAGTAAGATGTCTAACATTAACTGGAATGCATGCAGACTGTTTTATGTTTTTGCACCAAAATAATTCCAGGGAATGTGCCAAATAAGCCCATTTTCCCCTCAAATAGCTACATTCCAAATTATGAAAATCATATTCATGTTTGCTTGTTTTTACAAAATAAACCTGCTCATTTGGCATTGCTGAAGGTTTCTGAATCCTGCCAATACCATAAAAATTACAGATCAGAGGAGGATTCAGCTGTTATAGCAAGAGGGACTTAAATTTTACTGCACTGAAGGATAATCCTAGATGCAACATGTGCAAAGGCACCTCCCTCAACATAAATGTGTACAATCAGGCAGAAAAGGTGTGGGCAAACTAAAAGTGATGACTATGGAACCATTGTAAAATCAGTTTATTTTTGGCTATATCATGTTTTATAGCCAAAAAGGAAAAACAGTAAGAAAGTTAATCCTTGAAGAATGCAATTGTTTTACAATGCCAATTCAATTGCAACATTTTCTTTAAACAACCTACCAACATTTTTTTTTAAATAACATATTAAGATCTTTGATATTTTATCCAGAAATATTAATCCAATAGGCATTCATAAATTTTCAGGAAATGAACAAATCATAATTGGCCAGAATTTAAAATATTAAAGAATGTTACTCTATCTTTTTTTTCCCAAACCTTTAAGGCAAACTTTTAATTTGGCAAACTTTGTCCTTGCATCTCCAAAGCTTTGATTTTATATTGTATAAGAGTAAGAACTGTACAGTCTCAGTGGAGGTTTCCCTTTTTTAGAATTCCTGTAGGAGTCCAGGTGCATCTTCTCATCTGGTGAGTGTGATTAAATGGCTATATTCTCACACTACCTTAAACCCAAGACTAACAGCAAACAATAGCAGTGTTCCCACAACATGGTATGGATTAACAATTATACTACATTATGTCATAATGTTATAGTGCACGGTATAAACCAGACTAAAATAATGGCTTGGCCCATTATCTTACTGAATTACAGTATTCAAACCCTTTTTAGTCCTAATCTAACATGTGATATGAAGCTGACCATTTTGTGAATGAATTGCCCATCACCACTGGAGCTTATAGAAGACATATTGAGGATCAGATGGTGCAAATTCTGTTAGCTCCAGGAAATGTTGCTGTTTTGTCCCTCTCTCTCTTTTTTTTAATAATACATTTTATTGATTTTTTAACATACCCACCTTAATATTTGGTAAACAGCGTGTTGTCTGGGTTTATATTTAAAAACAATCAATAACAATTAATTTCTATAATTCCATAATCCACATAGTAGTTTTCTTTGATTTTCTCTTCTTCCAATAATATTCTCTTTTACCAACCTTGAATTAATACATTTCTTAGTATTTTGATAGATAACAATTGAATATAAACATTTTTCTAGCATTTAACAACCACATCAGTATAAAGCTTCTTTACTAATTGATCATCTTAATTACCTCATCATACGTCCTGTTTTCAAAGTTCTTATTTAGATTTGTTTTCCCCACAATGTTCAAAACATTCTTACAAGTTAAGATTTTCTCAGAGTTAATTACACTTAAGTATTTAAGTCTTTTTCCTCATACAAGCCATCCCAATAATTTTACATTTCTCATATCTTAAAAAAGCAACAAAAAGAAGAAAAAAGCAGTATACTACTTAAGAAACATGTCCCTCTTAAACTGAGATACATTTATATCCAAAATTTTTCTATTCTTTTTACCCGTATTAAAACAAATGTTTAATTTTTAAATATTCCATCTAATAAATCCAATCATCTAATCTTTTAAATCTATTCAAAAAAATTTTATCAATTGAGATTTTCTCAAGATCAATTACACTTAAATATCTAAAACATTTCCCTCATATAAACCATCCCAACATTTTTATATTTCTCATATCATAAAAAAATACTATGTTACTTGAGGGGCCCATCCCTCTTAAACTAAAATATATTTATTTCCAGAACTTTTCTATTTTTTAAACCATATTCAAACAAGTGTTTAATCTTTAGATATTCCATCAGATAAATCCCATCATCTAATTTCTTGATTCTAACTTTAGCCTTTTTTTTTTTTTGCCAAACATCTTTCCTAATCTGTATGCGCCACTGGACCAAAAAGTCTTCCCATAGTCTTGTAGATGTTGTTATAGGTAAAAGACACAAATCCAGTAAGATGTTTTTGTGGGAGGGTTTCGCCCCTTCGTATTCATTGAAAATCTTTTTCTTTCTTTCTCTCTTAATTTCTCTTTTCATTTTTTGTCTCTCAAGTTCTCATAGTTCTCCTGACAGCTCTATATTCCATTTTGTTGAATCTTTTTTCTTGTCCTCAGACTTATTTTGCAATCTTTAAATGTAGGTTATCTTTTCCATGTCCGATATTTCCTGCAATTTTTTCTCTGCCTGGGTTAACTCATAATTCTTTCCATTGTTGGGTTCCATCTTTAAATCTCTTTCCTCTGGTTTATGTTCAGTTGTCTGCTTTATCTGATCGTTCTCTATTTTTATTTTCTGAGAGTTTTTTTGTTGTAAGGTTAAATTTAAGATGTATTCATTTTTGTTTTAAAAGTTGTTTTTAATTTCCCCGTGATTTGAAATCATTGTTGTTTGAATTAGTTGCAACATAGCATACATTTCCTCCTGGAATGTATTTGTTTTTTCTTGATATGTTTTTTCTGCAGATCTCTAATGTTCCATGATAGCCAAAAATCAAAGTTTTCCTCTCTCTGCAAAGAACTTTAGAGTCACAGTTCAATAAGTATTTATAATCCAGGAAGGTCAATTTTTTCCCTAAGATTTATAGTTCTTGACTTGTAGGTAGCCTAAAATGTTTTCTTTTCTTTGTTGCAGCTGTTTTCTGTTTAGTTAAGATAATGAAGGTCACAAAAACAAGTTATCTTTTTATGGACTTTCTGCTAATTCCTGTATTAGAGCAATTACAATTTGTATATTTTCATCCATCACTAGATGTCAGCACCAGTTGGTTTTTCAGTTTTCAAAACAAGCAATTACTTTATTTCTGTTTTCATCAATGATCTTTTGAAAAGAAAATCTTAACAAATTCTACCAATTTCAAACTTATCCAGATTTAAGTCTTATATTCATTTAATTTCAAATATATTTCTGTCCCCCATAAAAGTTTAATTCGCTGCTTCCTTCTGTGGGAGGGTGGGGCAGGAGTCCCCCTCCTTCTCACTTTTGGAGGATTTTTGCTTCTTGGGTTTTTTTTTCCAGGAAATCAATTATCAAGTAGAAGAGAGAGAATTGATATTCTTACCCAGTTCCAAACATGTTGTTTACGATCAAACTTGAATTAGTCCTTTTTGGCTTTGGCTGCTTGTAGCTTGGGCTAGACTCTGGAGTGAAGCTAGCCTTTCTTCTGCTGGTTTCTAGAGGGCTTTCCCTGAACAACCGGATTGACCGCTGCCTCTCCACAGTTGGTGGGGCTCTTCTCCTTCTTTGTCGCCTCTCTGGGGTGACTTTAGGTCCATTTAGGATCCCCTAACAGGGAAAAAATCGGCTATAGGATGTGGAGCCCCACAATCTCTCAGCTGCTACATTACTGCGCAAAACCGGAAGCCTGTTTTGCCTGTCTTAATGGGAATGCTAGGGTTAGTAATTAAGGCAGTGTTTCTCAACCTTGACAATTTTAAGGCATGTGGACTTCAACTCCCAGAATTCCAGAGCCAGCATTGCTGGCTGTGGAATTCTGAGAGTTGAAGTCCACATGCCTTAAAATTGTCAAGGTTGAGAAACACTGAATTAAGGTTTTCTTTTAAAGTAGTTTAACTGTGAAGACCCAAGAGTTTGATTCAGAAAAAATTAATTGTAGAATTTAGATTAACAAACTTTAGTGCAATATATGCAGGGCTTTTTTTTGTCATAGAATGCACCGGAACAGAGTTCTGGCACCTTTTTTCGACAGATTTTCCAGAGTTGCCTTGAACAAAATCCTAATCTTTCAGATACACTAAAAATTGAAGGGTTTTTTTTTCAACTACAAAGGTAAACCTTGTAGGGTAGGCAAGATGGGTTGTATGACGTGTGAGTTCCGGCACCTTTTTTTTTTTTTTTTACAAAAAAAGCACTGAATAAGACAAAAGCAAACAGTAGTTTAAAACAGCTTCTGCTTTCATCTCCTTTATACTTGTATACCAAAAGTTTGAGCTAGCTGCCTATGTCTGTTTTCCATCTGCTCTGTGTTCCTATTTCTGTGATGGCATCAGCCTTTGGGTTTAAACAGATGGCTGTAATAACATGAATTTTTGCACAACTCTATTGGAACTAAACTTTTTTGATCTAATTATTTGCTATCAAGTGTTCTGTTTGCTGGCCAGCAATATTTAAATATGAAAATAAACCAAAAATAATTTGTCAGTTTAGCAAAGTATCACATCTCTTTGGAATGAGCTTAAATTGAGCTTCTTTGCCTTTCCTTGGTATCACTCCAATCTTTTTTTTTTAAATTAAGATTATCATAATATGAAAGACAAATGAAAATGAAGATAGGGAAATGGGAAAGGGAAAGAAAGAGAAAGGAGAAGTGTAGGGTAAAGGAGAAAAGAAAAGCAAAAACACCGGCCTCCAACATTTTTCATAGAAATAGAATACAAAGTAAAATTACATCCTCAACTTTTTACTTTCACATTCTTTGTAAATGCTAGTCATTTCTACAACAACAAACTAATTTAATCAGCAAGTCCTAAAGTCAAGTTTTTTTTCAGCCTTAAGCATGAAGTCTAAAAGGGGTTTCCAGGTAGAAACAAAACTAGATATATTCTTTTCTCTGATTAAAACAGTTAATTTTGCCATCTCTGCTAACTTCATCACTTTGTCCATTCATTCTTCCATCAAGGGGATTGATGCATCTTTCCATTTTTGCACATAAGGAATTCTCACTGAGAATTGTCAAGAACAAAGATCCATTTTTTTTCAAGTTCCTTGTCCATAAGGAAGTCTTAACTTTTGAGTCTAAGTCCTAAAAGGAAAACCTCATTTCAATGTTAAATTCATTTTTTAAAAAATCTCAATTAAAATATAAATCTGCCCCCAATATTTCTTTGCTTTATTACAAGTCCATCCAAAATGATAAAAAGTTCCTTCTTTCCAATTACATTTGCAGCATATCTGGTGTTAGATACCAACAATAAATAATTTTGTAAAAATGTACTTATAAATTATAGTTCAGTGTAAATTTTAGATGAATTTGTCCACATATTTTTCCATTGCTCAAGCATCATATTATACCCAAAGTTTTTTGCCCATTGAATCATACAATGTTTCTTCTTCTTCTTGTGCCATATCCGTTATCGGACGTTGGCGATCATGTTGGCGATCCTGTTTTTATCAGCAGCCGCATGGAAAAGTACTGCTGAGTTTTGTCCAAACCAATCCCTTAGATTTTGAAGCCACAATGTTCTTCTTTTGCCTGGACCTCGTTTGCCTTAAATCTTTCCCTGGAGGATTAAAGGGGAGTATACCATATTTTTCTGGGTGTCGCATCACATGTCTGAAATATTCTAATTTTCGTTTTTTAATTGTTTTGATGATTTCCCTTGGCTTTCCCAGGCGGCTTATCACCTCCTCATTTCTGATCTTGTCAACCCAGCTTATACGTAACAGCCGCCTGTAAATCCACATATCAAATGCTTCTAGTCTCTTCAGGTGGCCTTCTGTCAGAGACCAACTCTCTACTCCATAGAGCAGGATAGAAAAAATATAGCATCTGACAAGCCTGATTTTCTGTCTTAGGCTTATGTTGTGACTGCAGAAGACCTTTTTCATTTTGAAGAATGCTGTTCAGGCTTTTTCTATCCTTGTCTTTACTTCAATGGTCATGTCCCAGCTTTCATGTAAATTGGAACTGAGGTGCGTGATCCTTTCAACTTTTTCTAGTGGTATTCCTTCTGAATTTATTGGTGGTAAATTAACAGGTTGTTTGCTGACGACCATGATCTTGGTTTTTGAGGTGTTAAGCTTCAAGCCATATTTTTCAGATATTTCTGTGACCCTGTTGATGAGGAGCCGAAGGTCTTCATGCTTACTGGCAAGCAGAACTGTATCGTCAGCATATCTTAAGTTGTTGATCCAAACACTGTTTATTTTGATGCCAGCATCGATGTTCTCCTGTGCCTCGTTGAAGATTGTCTCAGAGTAGATATTGAACAACAGTGTTTACATATTTATAAATAATATGGCAATAATATGTTCTTTAGCACACAATAAAATTTCAAATTCACATTTTACAGATTCAAACCCATAACCTTTTTGTTTACATTACTTTCATTTTTAAATATGTAAGCCATTGACAGATACCTCCTTCTGATTCCAACTCTTTATTTTTTTAATTTTTTTATTGGTTTTTTAATTTTTAACAAAAGAAAAATACTCAAATCAGATCATAATATTAAAGTAAACAATAAACATAATCAGAACATAAATACATATTTCAAAATCATCCATAAACATAACATATGCACTTATTTCAATACATCTACTAGTAATAACTCAACTGAGAATAATCATAAACCATATTTTCCAAACAATTAACATTGCTGCTCGGTACCTCCACCACCACATCCCCCTAACCCTAACCTTCCCCCCTCACTTACCATCTAACTACCTACTCTCCTCCCTCCTTCTCTATCTCCCTCCTTCTACTCCACCCAACTATCCCTTCTCTTCCCCCTTCTTATCAACTTTCTACTTACATCAGCCTTCACTCCTCCTTCCTCTTTCCATCAGATGTGGTGCCCAGAGGCCACCCGAACAACCCCTTAATAACAATAATTACACATTCTTGCATCAACCCTAATTGCAGTTGAAAAAACATAGTATATAAAATTATAAACCCTCCCTAGCCCCCCCCTGACTTCCCAGAGTGAGTACAGGGTAAAACAAAAAAAAAACCCACTACTTCAAACAAAATTATTATATAATCCTAACAAGATTTTTAAATACAATCCCTATCTAACATTTATTCAACCTTATCAGTTCTAATATATATCTAATCCCTCAATCATTCCATCTAATGTCAAACCTTAAATCATTTCAATCCACTAAACAAAACAAACATATCATCTTGTTAAGAATATTAATATTCATTTACATATCTAAACCCTCAATCTAAGAATCAGTCCATCACTTCAATTCATTGAGAGGTTATATAGAATCACCCAAACAATCAAGTTTAGTATATATCTTTCAATAATCCATCTCTTTTAACATTCTAGACAGTCATTTCAAACCATTAAACATCAAATAAATAAATCATCTTTTTGAAAAAAAAATATAAACAAATAATATCAGTAAACCTCTCAGTTAAAAAAATAAATAAATATATTCTTAATCAATTTAGTATATCTTTCATTAAACATCCTCTCTTACATATTACTCATAAATTCAGCCCATAATCTTAGATTGGCCTTAATTCCTTACACTTAATTTTAAATTTCACTTCTTCAATCGACTTCTGGGCTTTCTCATATGTCAAATAAACCTAAATAACAAATACAATCTATTTAATCCATTTCTAACTTAGAGTCCTTCAACCTTATCAAATCCCATAATGCATATCTATCCCATCAATCAGTCAATCTAATGTCAAACCTAGATCATTTCAAAACAAGTACATTCTTCTTCAATTTAATTATATCTTCCATTAATCATCTTCTTTTACGTCTTACTCATAATCTTAATATTATATCTTCCGTTAGTCATCTTCTCTTATATCTTACTCATAATCTTAGTCCTTGAGTCAGTCCATAGTTTTAAATTACCCATAATTCCTTATGTAAAATTTTAAGTTTCACTCCTTCAATTGTACTCTGGGTTTTTTCTTTTGCCAGGTAGATCTCCATAACGAGGCCTCCCTTCCAAGTAATAAGTCTCTCTTTTTTACTTGCAATATCATTTGAGTCCATATAAACCATCTTAACCTTTGCATTAGTCCTCTATTTCTCTTAACCATAGACTTTCGTTGAAGTAACATTTCAGATCTCTGTCTTTGCTTTTCCTGGTCCTCAGTACCATAGATAAATTGCTTCTTAAACTGGATCACTTAATCTTTTTTCTCAATTAAATCTTCTTCTTGCTGCTTGTCTGAGAGGAATAACCATCCCCTCCTGTCTTGGAACAAATCCTCTTCCTCCACTCCGTAAATAAACTGTTTATCAAGCAAGATCCATTCCCAATTATTCTCTTTATTCTCAATACTGTCTTCTTCTTGTTTGGATTGTTGTATAAAATGTTCAACAGACGGTTGCAAATCAGTTTCATTTGGAAAAAAGAGTTTTAATATTTCTGCATTAGTCTCTTTCAATATTGCAATCGTTTCTTCTTTAAATTTATCAATGCGGTCCAAAATAGGTTTGACATTAAAACGTAAATTCCAATCCATTTTAAATTTTAAAACAGTCGCTCTGGCTTTAATCCAATTTTTACAGCCGTCTCTCTAGCTTCGATTACGAGAACAAAGAGGGGAAAAAATGGAGAATTCACTTTCACTTTCAAACACTTTCCTTTAGCAGTGAAAGTAGTAAAAGTAGTGAAAGCTATACGCCATTTTGAATGCATTATGTTGAATGTAGCAGTTAGAAATATATAGCCAGAAAAACAATAAAAATACTTGCAATCCAATAAGAACTCCTGTATTCACTCAGTCTGCAAGCAGTCTCTCTTGTGTTCTATTTTTAAAAAGCAGAAGCGGTCGCGGCGTCTTTTTCTGTCCGATGACAAAAGCGTCTCTGGGCAGGAGCGTCTTCAGGAGCTATGGGGAGCTCTCACTCTTTATCCCTGAAAACCTCAGGGATTTCAGAGGAGCTCAACCCTTGTTGCTCCCAATGCTCTACACCTCTTCTTCGCCCGAAGAGGGGATTTTTCACCGCAAAAAACAGCTGGTGTTCGCTGTTTTTTGCGGCTTTACATACCCAGAGAACGGAGCCTCACAGAGGAGACTCTAGCGGCGCCGGCGGAGCCACCGGAAGTCCCCTGATTCCAACTCTTCTTTTGACTTGAGATTAAGTTGAAATTGTGGTATGTAGAAACACTTTTTAAAAATCTATATAATTCAACTCTGTGTTGGAACACATGCAAAAGCATTTATTTGTTTACCAAAACATATATGCAAAATATATTTCCATTCTACATGTTTTACTGTATATGTATATATATATTATTCATTTACAAATGATAGATTTTACACATTGTCTATTTTTGCCTAACTCTACCATTAAGGGAGGAAATCTTGCCACAGATCACATTTTCTCAGCATGAAAACTGCCTCATGTCCCACATGTGACAGAGTATTAGCCTGATAATTTTGCTCTTCTCTTCTCGTGAAGATATAAGTATATGGAGTTTTTTTTCCATTAATGTTTTAACCGCACTCTGAGAACCAGTGACAGAATTAGATAATATCAGAGTGATCAATTGTATTATAATCCAATTGCCTATTGATTGCATTTCTTTCTTTTTCCTGTTTTGTTGCTTGGAATAATTGAATCTCCTGCTCTGATAGATCATGTTAGTTTAGGGGCTAATTTATTGCCCTCTTTCTTGGCACTCAATTCTGGCTACTGTTACATCCATTTGGGAAATAGCCAGCCATTTGCTATATGGGTTGTTATGTTTTCAAGATTGACCTTGAGGCCTGGATATCAAACGGACTCATATATCATCTTGTGGCTTCCATTATTACTCTTTCAATGTTGGATGGATTTTTAAAACTATTTGATTTTTGTTTTGGCTCCATTGCTAATCCTAAATAATGTCTGTGTTTTAGGATCAGAAAAAATGCTAATGGCTCTGTTACAAGACAATATTTAGAATGAGTTTTAAAAATTTTGTTACCACTTCCTTTCTTAGCCTTATTGCTTGATCTTTCCTTGATGCCTCTCAGTAAACTGGATGCTTAGTTGGCTATGTGAGCAGATGCTTAATTCCTCTGCACACACATGGACACACACACAATGTTTCAGGGTTAGGTAAGGACACACAGATTTTTCAGGCACTTGATACTTTTCTTTAGAGAATTTTGCTAAGGATTAGTGTGTCAGAATGAGCTGTATAGACTAATTCCTGCATCAACATTTACTTTAGGTACAAAATAACCAGACATTGTAAACTAACTTCTTTGTGTTGTTCAATAAATACAATTACTTACTGATGTCTGTTGGCTGCTAAGTAGTGATATACTCTGCTCAGTAAGGGGCTGAAAGAAACGGGAAAAGCATTTTGTTGTTTACAGATACTGAGTCAGCTTTAAAGGCAATCACTAAGAGGGCTAACCGTTCCCTATTCAGTCTGTTACCGAGTAAATAAATCAATATTGTGTATACTTCATTGAACACAAAAATAATTTCTCAAGTGATTATTCTTGGAATTTCCAATGGTTCAGGTCAGTGGGAAGTGCAAAGTGTTGTTTCTTTCCACCTTGGATACCACTACAGCATGATGTTCTATTTTCTAGTGCTACTACTATATTGAGATTAGTAAACCAGTGTTCCTGAGATTACTAATAATATAGTACAAGTACTTCACTGGTGCTATTGTCAGGCTGATCTCAGCTTGGGCATTTAGGAAAGAAAGACCCTTGATTCCATTTGTAGTGATAGGTATACTTTTACTATAAAGCCAAGTGGTTACAACATAAGCAAAGCTGGATCTGAATTTTCCCACGTAAAGCCTGCTTTTTTCCCCTTCTCCCGGGCCCTCCCCTCTTGACCAGTTCACAGTGTCCAATAGTATTCAGATTTGATGTTTTGGTAACAGCATTGAGGTTTGATTCCTCTTTGGTTGGGTTTCATATTCCATTCTCACACTCATGTTCTTGGATCCGCTGGTCTGTTCTGGATTGGCGTCTCTAGTTCCTGTCATCCTGTCAACCCCCCCCTTACATTTTCTGCCCTCCCCATGTTTTATGGCAGGATGCCAACAAAGTGAAGTAGGCTGCAGTATTTACGATGGCAGACCTGGCAGCTACAGTCAGCCAGGAACTGCTGCTTCCCTGGTTTTGTTTGTGATCCCTTACAGTTTTCTTGTCTGATCAAAAGAATCAAAGCCTGGCTTACTTGTAGATAGGTATACCCAGGGTAGCTGTATCTTATCATCAATATGTTATGGTAGTCACAAAAGGAAATGGATGACCTATGGACCTGCTGCATGATAGAAGTAAAGGCTAAGCTTAGGGTTGAAAGGAAAAACTCAGATGATTTGCTTCCAGGGCTTTCTATTTGTTTTGCCTTGAGAGGAAACATTGAAGCCTGGTTTGGAAACAGAGATATTTGAGGAGTTTGATCTTTGTGAGTTCCAATAGAAACTGCCCCTTACAGGCTAATGAGCCCATTGGAATGTCTCTCTCTTTCTGACTCTGCTCTTCTCCAAATGTTGTAGCTCAGTGCTTGGCTCAGAAATCCGTATCAATTTATTTTTAAAAAACTCTTGGCAGTTGAATTTGGGAATAGAATTGACCTCTGTCCTCTGGGTAGAGTAAGTGGAATCAAGTGGAGTAAATTCATTCTAAAAGGAAAAAAAAGTGAACTCAAGAAAAATATCATAGGTTGGAAATGAATTCATGCATTTCCACTGATGGCATCTTAGTTGCTATTCTCATAATGAGTGAAATATGTATTTTAAGGTCTCACATATATCAGTGTCAGTTTGTCTTCTTTGATGTTTCATTGTTATGGAAACAGCCCTAGGAAAGAACTAGAGTCAACTAGTGGTGACATCTGCATCTCCAGAAAAAGTGTTTCAAATAAGTTACTTTCTAGTTTTCATACTTTTTAATGGAACTTGTAAAACTTCCCCACTCCTACCTTCTGAATTTCCCTACCTTCTGTTCTACTCCCATTGTGAAATGCTTACTATCTAAGATGTAAGTGCACAGAAATCATTTCCCCCATAGTGCTGTGTGATGTTGCTGCATATAGATAAAACAAAATAAAACCAGTGCACACGTGGAAAGAATTTGTTTTTTGGTAACTCCATGTCTCCCTCTTGCGTACTTTTATTGGAGATACAGCTAATCAAGCATATTATTTTCCAAAGTGGCCAATAATATATTTTGGAATTTTCACAGTGCAATATAAAATTATTTCTTCTTAGCTGATGCTGAGAACATACTAAAGAATTTTAAAATCTGGATTGCCAGATTAAAATGAATGCAGTGCCCTATACCCTTCAGAAGCTTATCAAAGCAATTGCTTTCCTGTGTATTTTATGTCTTGGCAGATTCTGTAACACCTAGCCTAAGGAATGGAGAGTGAGTTGTTGATAGATTTATTTTTTTATAAATTTGTAAAAACCTTCTAAGCCAGTGGTTATGACTACATCTTGTGATAACAATTTCAGTAGATTAATGGAGTGGTGAATTAATTCCTTTTTTCTGTCTTGAAGGTCCTGCCAATTATATTTCATTAGGAATTTATATATTGGCTTTATGCAACAGGAGGATCAAAATCTCTCTATTCACATAAGTATCTCCTCTGTCTCTTCAAAGCCCGGTTTTGGCAGCCCACTAGAAAAAAGCTGTTGAAAAACAATTAAATAGATAAATTTGACATGTTTCCTATGTTTCATTAAAAACATGTATTCACAATCATATTTTATAAGCTGCAGTAACATCTCAGAGCAGAATAAATAGTTGAATATAATGGTAAATCATATGTGCTGAGTATTTGGTGTTTATTATTTATGATACAACTAGCCATCTGTTATCACCTGCTATCTGATCTATTCCTTAGTTCTTTTATTAGCAGAAGTAATTAAACTAACTGACATCCAATAAACTAACTAGAGTTCAAAGACAGATTATGTTTTTTGTTGTATATCCATAATAGACCCCACATGGGTCCTATGCCAAGATCTAAATCTGTAAATGGAATAAAGGGATGTTCTTGTATCTGAAATTCAAAGGGTAAGTCAGCAGCAAGCAATTGAGCAGGCAAGTTGTGCCAGGAATTATTTTATTTATTTGTTTCTATTTTCTATTTCCATTTCCTATTCTTATTTATACCAAAGAAAGGCAATGATAAATCTGTAGTTTCCAGGTTTGGTGTTTTTTTTTTTTTAAAAAAACAACAAAAACAAATTATGTAGCTCCTGAAAGGACACCTGTAGTGATTGCATAGGTTTTAATCTTAAAAGACAAGATTAATAGCTAGAGCAAAAGACATTTGCTACTTGCTTTCATCAACTTCAAGAATCACAGAATCTCCTGCTTTGTGCCCAGAGGAAGGTCTCTAGAACCTGCCAGGTGACAATTCAAAACTGGAGAGCTCAAAGCACAGCAGTCTTGGGAGTTCATAAATTGTGTAGCCTGGATTAGGAAGAGATCAATTGTTTTAACCCATTTTTTACATTTTATGGTTAATAACTACCATGTTTATTAATGCTAGAAGTTAGCTTTATAATAACAGAAACAGTTGCTTATTGCTCTTCAGAAACCATAGTTTAGGAAACTATCTGAAGATGGTTATATAGTCAGTGAGCAGATGTCTTTAATTATATCCACTAAAGAGCTGCTGTTTATCATCATCTTTGAGGGCTTCATAGCCAGGCCTTCACCAGGTCAGAGTGCTTCTGGGCTGTCCTCCTTAGTAATGCATTATATAAGACTTTGACAAGACTAAGAGGGTGAACGGACAACTTTCCCACCCCTTTTCTTAGTATAAAGTAAAGCAATATTGTTTCAGCAGCAGAAGTTGTTGTTCCTCCATTTTTTATTTTTTATTTTCTGGCAACAGAACCTTTTTTCTTGACCAGAGAGATATTAACATGCTGGACAGAATTCAGAGAAAAGCCACAAAAATGACAAAGGGCTGGAGAGAGTAACTTCACAGATGCCTCTGTGCCAAGCCAAAACTGTACAGTTTCAGAATGATGAAGAGAAAGGGGCACAGGAACTGGCTGTATGTTTCCAAATGGATTTGAATATGAATCAGAGAAGGGGGCCTTGTTAGGGAAGTTGCAAAATGGAATTGTTTCCTTGTGGGAGAGACTATGAGAACCTGGAGAAGCCTGAGGCTGAAGCGGGGCAAGCAAACATTTTTTTTGCATTATAAGGGAACATTGGGGTACAACATAGCTGGCTGTACTCCTGGCTAAATAATCATGCATCTGTACAACTCAAAGGGTGATATTCCTCCCCCTAAAATAATACTTTGATCTGAGTCAAAAAGATGATGCTCAGGTGTGTATAGTTCTGTTTTCTAAATTATAGTATAACTTCAAAATAAATTATTTTGATTTGGTAGGTATGATTATAATATTTGATTATGCCAACACATTGTGCAAATATTGCAGTGTTTAAGGTGTGGTACTTCTGTGTCGGAATCACTGTATATTCTTTGTTTAAAATAAAATCAATCCACGTTTTCCAAAAGTATCAGAATGCAAGTTCAGAGTAATCATGCAGATCACAACTACGGATTGCACAGATGTTGTTTTGTAAGTAAAATTCTCTAACACAATACAGGATTCCTGTTGTTTAAAATAACTATGCATCAAAGTGTGCTGTTAGAAAATAAATTTCAAGTTAACAAGACATTGTTGGTTTGCTAATTTCCAAAGTGCCAATGAAAAATTAGCATTTTTCTGATACATTGTTTTGTGCTTCTGAGTAACATACTAAGAGTTTTCAGTCCTAAATAGCTGGACTGAATTAAAACTTATTTAATTTTAATGTTTCCATGTACTTGATGTCCCTTTGCAGTTACATTAAACATTACATTATGGCAGCAAATTGTATATCAACTCTGGAGACTTGTACAATGTTTATGCTTCAGGTTCTCTTCTTTTATGCCAGTGAGGGAAGTTAGCCCAGAGAAGGAAATATTAAAAGGGCAGAAAAATATATTTTTCCTCAAAAGGATTTTTTTAAAAACCAAACCTGGCCCCAAATCTATCTCTCTGCCCCAAGCAAGAGCTAGCCCCATAGAAATGCAGATGTAGAACCATCAGAAAGCTGAAGCCAGGGCACTCAAGAAGACAAAGAGAAGATCTGCATGCACCACCCAAACTCTAGGAGTCATACGCTCCATCACTTGGGAGGCAGGATATGATAATAGGATTAAACCACAGATATCAAGGCCTAGAAAAACACTCAGTAATAGCTTCAAGGTTCATGTCACAGGAACAGAAAACTATTCCAAAAGGCTAGAGGGGGTATAAAAACCTAGTGCCCATGTGCTCGAGTCCTTTTTTCCTCTCTGCTCTTCCTTACAAGGACCATCTTTCTGCTTCTTCAATAAACTGTAACCTTCTTCCCAAAGCAGTCGCCATGTTGCTTATTTATCCTGGCTTGGATGAACCAGGATGAAGACTTATTTCTGACAATTTGGCACCCCAGATGGGACTCCAAGCTAAGCTCTCCAATGGACTGAGACTGGTAAGACCCATCTTGCCGGCAGCAGACCCCCTTGTGTCTGTGGATGGGTCTCCAAGGCCTTGCCCATATGGAGCCAAGGTAATAAAGGGAGTTTTGAGAGTTTGAGCTCAAGGGCTGCTTTGGAAAGAAGGTGAAGGTGAGTACCTCTAAATTTTAAGTTTAAAGCCCAGGGGAACAAAGAAATGTGTGTATTTCTGTTTGTGTGAGTGAGAAGACTTTTTTTTCCCAATCACAGTTGGATTTTGCTCCTTCTGGTCTTTCCTAGCCGCAGAAAGGATCTGTTTAATTGGCAGAACCTGGAAAGCATGGGGGTTTGGTCAGAGCCCAGAACCTTTTGTTAGGGAAAAGGGAGAGGCTGTGTGAAAATGAAATGGAATGAGTGAATGAAAGAATTGGATTTGGGCAACTAGCTGGTAAGGCCCTGTAAGCAAAGCAAAGTTAGCAAATTAAGCCTTGGGCTAAGAGCAGCCACTTACCTCTGAGAGCAAGCGGAGGTGCTCGCGGACATTGGAGGTCCAGGTGTCCGTAAAAAGTGGTGAGAAGCCAGCCGGTCGAAGAGTAGCCCATACCTTCTAAGGAGGGAAAACAGAAGTGTCTCTGCAGACCCCTTTTTGGTCCGAAAATGTGGCAGATCCCTCAGAGGAGCTTTCCCAGGAACTCTGAGAGGGATCTAGAGTGCTCCATGAGTCCCCTTTTTGGACTCACAAAACTGTGGTGGTAGGAAGAAGTCTAACAAGGAGGCTTTCGATGTGTAGTGCCCTTTTGTGTTAAGAGGAAAATCCCGTCATAAAAACATGGGGGGGTTCCAATTCAAGGGCTGAAGTAGGTTTCCCAGTTGAGAGCTTGCTCGAAGCCTGGGACAGGAATCAGCTTCCTGTCCAGGCTGGAATGAAAAGAGATAGGTAAAGAAACTATAGGGGGAAAATAGACTTTGCTTAGGGCTTTGCTGGGAAACCAATTTGGCTAAATAAAGGTACTTAAAAGAGAAAATAAGAAATAGTGATTCTCTCTCTCTCTCTCTCTCTCTCTCTCTCTCTCTCTCTCTCTCTCTCTCTCTCTCTCTCTCTCTCTCTCTCTCTCTCTCTCTCTCTCTCTCTCTCTCTCTCTCTTTCTCTCTTCTCTATGCAACCATGTGGTACGTTTAAAATGTGTGCCTTCCCTAACTTGAGTTATCTGAAATTTATGGTGGGAATGACTAGGATGTGTAAAACTAAGACTTCTGTTCTCTTGTCTTTGTGTATATATGTTTGTCAAAGTCTATGTGTAAGAGGTAAATGTGACTATTAACTGTTTCAAATCCAAAGAGAAAAGAATTTTAAATTCTTTGCTTAAAAGAAGCCACAAAAAGGAAATACCTCACTCTGTTTGTCTGGCCAACAAACAGAGTGAAGAAAAATGTGTTTGTTTGTTTTCCTCTTTCTCTCTGTGTCCTCTTAAGAACAGCCTTAAGTTAGCAGGAGGGAATGTTTTAAGTTCATCTGCTAGAAAGATTTCACTCTTGCATTTAATAATATATAATAAAGTTGGAAGGGACCTTGGAGGTCATCTAGTCTTTATCAAATGCCTTACTGAAGTCCAAGAAAATTATATCCACAGCATTCCTCTAGTCCACTAATTTTGTAACTGGGTCAAAGAATGCAGTAAGATGTGTCTAGCATGATCTATTTTTGACAAACCCATGTTGGCTTTTAGTAATGACTTTGTTTGCCTCTAGGTGTTCGCGGATTCTTGTTTGATTATCTTTTCCAGAATGTTCCCAGGTATTGAGGTCAGGCTGATAGGTCTGTTATTTCGTAGATCTATTTTTATTTTATTTTTGAAGAGGGAAACTACATCAGCTCTTTTCCAGTCCTCTGGTAGTTCCCTAGTGCTCCAGGGTCTTTGAAAAATATAGTTCAGTGGTTCTGAGATCACATCTGCCAGTTCCTTGAAAACCTTGGGTTGTAATCCATCTGGTCTTGGTGAATTGAACTCTTCTAGGCTGGATAAGTGCTTGCTCACCATTTTCTTGCCTAACTTAACTTGTGCTTCTAATCTATTTTTTATGGTACTGTTTTTGTAAGTTGGACTGTTTGCTTTTTATTATTATTTTTAATTTATTATTATTAGATATCCATTTGTACATGCAAACAAAGAAAAAATTCAAGTTAAAGCCCTTCAGCTTAATACAATCATTTCAAATTTGTAGACCTTCTTCACTCCGTATATCAAAGTCCAACTATAAGCCAACTACATTTTATAAATTTTAAGTTTCACTTCTTTTCAAATCTATCCATTGTACATCACACAAACAAGTCTTCTTTCTAAAGTTAATAATTATCATGTCTTTGCACCCCTCCCTTCAACGCGTACATTCCTAGTCTAGTTAATATACATCTTCCATTAATCACCCTCTCATGTCTTTTGCTCTTGCACTTAGTCCTTAAATCAGTCCATAATTCTTTGCCTTTAATTCCTTGCATAAAATATTAAGTTTCTCTTCATTTTAGACGAATTCTAGCCTCTGCCAGGTGGCTTTCCATAGCACAGGTCACAAGCCTTAGTTCATTTTGAGCCTTAGCTTTCTTCACCTCATCTTTGCAGGCTCAGACTATTTGCTAATATTCTGCTGTAGTTATGTGACCCTCTTTCCACTTTTTATACTAGTCCCTCTTATATGTCAATTTATCAGAGAGTTCTTTATGCAGCCATGCTGGTTTCTTGTGAGAGCTATTATTTTTCTTCTTTGTTGATATTGTGCTAGACTGGATTTTTATTATCTCACTTTTCAAAATTTCCCAAGCTTCTTGAGATGTTTCCCCTTGAAGATTCTCATCCATGGAATCCCCTCCCAAGTCCTCTCAAGTTTATTGAAATTAGCTCTCTTAAAGTCTAAGACTTTAGTTTGACTGTGTTCTATTGCTTGTGCTCCCATAATGTTGAATTCCAATATTGCATGATCACCCCCCCCAAGGCTCCTGTGGCTTCAACACCTTTTATCATTTTGTCTCTGTTAGTGAGAATTAGATCCAATATTGCTAATCCCCTAGTTCCCTTTTCTACTTTTGAGAAACAAAGTTGTCTGCAAGTTTTGTCAGGAATCTGTTTGATCTTCCACTTAGTGCAGAGTTTGTCTCCCAGTTGATGTCAGAGTAATTAAAGTCCCCCATTACTATTGTCATGTGCTTCCTACATACCTTAGTTGAGTTCTTATACCCTTTCATGGTTTCCAAAATTGTCATTCCTGATTGGTGAGTTTAAATTTGTCTTTTCTGATTTTTTTGCTCAATGTCTGTTGTTGGGTTAATTTCCTTCTCAATTCTGTCTAAAAGGTGTTAATTTTGTTCCAGGGGGAATCCAGTGTTGAATTATTTTATTGGAGTGAGGAGGGGGTGTCCTGCCTACTGGGTCCTGCCCCAAGTCCTGGAAAATCATTCTGCAATGTGTTGTAAATGAGTTTGTGTTCTAAATGAGTTTTATCTGTCTATCCCTTTTCCTGAAAATGTGTGTCTATCTACAAGAGCCTTTTGAAGTTCAAGTCTGCTTGTTTGGGGAAATAATTTTCTTAAGTTACTTTTCTTACCCTATCACTAATTGGTGAAGCTACAGTGAAACTTTTCTGAAACAAACAAGCATTTTCCAATCTCTAAAATAATGTGGTCTATTTTGGAATAAATGTTAAAGGCAGATTCTCCTGCCCCTGGCAAGTTGCACATATTAAAATATTAGGCTTTTAAAATTATTTGGAGTTTTCAGCATTCTCAAGCTGCCTAGCATTTTTTTCCTCTCAAGTTGCAAGTTCTTGTCCTTAATATGTTGCAAATGTTCAAGTTCAAAATTGAAACATTTCATTTTGTTGTTCTCTTACCAGAATCCAGGTTTTTCCTGACCTCAAATCTGTGATTGTCCCCATTTGTCTATCTGTTTCTCTAATAACTGCAGTATTAATGCCTTTTCAAACTGCCTGCAAGCTACCCCCCCTTCCAATTCCTTTCTTGCCCTTTGTTCTCCATACCTTGTCTGCCTCTTCTGGGAGAGTCCACGCAGAAAGTGGGGGAGACCTTGTTCTTGTATCTTTCAACCCTACAATCCTCCCCCAAACCTTTGGAAGCAGAACACACAGACCCAGATGTTGCCTCCATCCATTTGAGCCATGAAATTGGGTTTTGAATCCAGCCATCCACTAAAAAGCCACCATGCAATCTGAGTGGAACATCTTCCCAAGTCCTATCATTCCCCAGATGCCTGTGAAAACTGCAGAAGGAAGGAGTCCTGGAGCCACTGGTGCCATGTGAAGCCTCAGAAGAGAAAATTAGACTGTGGGGGGGAGGGTGGAAACTCACTGTAAACTTTTCTTTCTTGCCCCATTTGTATTGTAACAAGCCAGTTGAATGTATTAATGGAGAGATGGCATTTGGGAATAGTTGGCAGAACAAGTACTGAACACCTTGGACTTCTATCTGGTGGGAGGGAAAAATTTATCCAGAATGTTTGTATTGCCTGTTTTGTAGAAATAGCTGCATATGCACACACACACCATTCAGAATCACATTGCGTCTATCCCCACCTACCTTTAGTAAAGTTCCCCAGGCTGGTTTTTTTTTTGCTCTATTGCATCAAAGCTTTGCAAGCACAACTTCCTGAAAATTCCAAAGGCGAGGGAACTAGGCCCCCTCAGGTGATTTGCAATTCTTATGCACTGACTAAGGAAGCAACAGGAAAACCTCAGCCCTGAATATCTTGCATTGTTGGGCTCAGATTGGGATTCCTAGAGCTCATTATGTGCAATTTAAAGAAAAAATTAATAGTCTGACATATTGGCTAACCTCAATTGGACATTACAAACCTGGATGCACTGAACTAAGAGCTAAGGCAGGAAACAACCCTTGAAAATGGGCAGCCAGTGGTCATGTACTAAGGAAAACCATGACTGTGAAGAATTTTGGTAGGTATGCAAACCTGACTGGAAGCTAAAGGTGACATCCAAGATTTGAAAATGATTGGCAAAGAATATTGGACACTATAAATTTCTTTTCCACCTAACAAAATTTTTGCACTGACTTTTAGAACTTTATGGGTGCAATCTCCCCTTTTGTGAGCCACTAAAGGGATCTTTTTCTGCTGCCTCCATTAATGTCTTTTTTTTTTGGCTTAACAGTTTAAAAGCTTGCCTACCAAGTCTCCCTGACCAGATCAATTTTAATGTTGTGCCAATAAGTGTGACATTCTCACACTTAAGGCACAAAGCGGGGATTGAGGGAAGTTAGTCCAGAGAAGGAAATATTAAAAGGGCAGAAAAATATATTTTTCCTCAAAAGGATTTTTTTAAAACCAAACCTGGCCCCAAATCTATCTCTCTGCCCCAAGCAAGAGCTAGCCCCATACAAATGCAGATGTAGAATCATCAGAAAGCTGAAGCCAGAGCACTCAAGAAGACAAAGAGAAAATCTGCATGCACCACCCAAACTCTAGGAGTCATACGCCCCATCACCTGGGAGGCAGGATTAATAGAATTAAACCACAGATATCAAGGCCTAGAAAAACACTCAGAAATAGCTTCAAGGTTCATGCCACAGGAACAGGAAACTATTCCAAAAGGCTAGAGAGGGTATAAAAACCTAGCGCCCATGTGCTCAAGTCCTTTTTTCCTCTCTGCTCTTCCTTGCAAGGACCATCTTTCTGCTTCTTCAATAAACTGTAACCTTCTTCCCAAAGCAGTCGCCATTTTGCTTATTTATCCCGGCTTGGATGAACCAGGATGAAGACTTATTTCTGACACCAGCCTGAAATCCCTTTGTAGAGCTCTCACATCCTATTATAATTGACATCTTAATTTTGTGTATTAATTTTGGTACTGAGAGCACAAAACTCTTGTATGACCTTCCAATAAGTTCTTGGGGGAGGGAATATATTTACCTACTATTCAGAGAAAGTAGACATTTTGTTTTTCACCCAAGTTTCCGGTTTTGAAGGGCTTTTAATTTTTTCCTTGTTTGTTTAGCACATAAACAGATAATGGAGCTCTGAACTCAGTGTGATTTTAGGACAATAGCCTTACTGGCTGACACAGAATCTGACTGAGTCTTGGAATGCTCAGTTTGGGTACTCAAATCTTTCAGTGCTCCCTGCCTGGTAAATCTCTGCCAGCACAAATTTGTGCTTTCATTATGTTGCTATTTAGATGCCTTCACATGCTAAATATCCTTGTTTCCCCTCTCCGTGGTATGTTTTCAGATGAATCACAAGGAAGTAGACAATTGTGGTTATCTCGCTCATTTTCCATTACCATTTTTTTCTTTCTTTTCTCCCTTTGCTTTCTAATTTCTCGTGTTTCTTCATCTTTTTGCAGAATGCTGAAGCATCAGCATGAATTATCTCTAGCATATCCACTTCCTTCTTTCTTTTATTTTCTTGGCTAAGACTTAAGTCACTTTGCAAATAAACTTATATTTATTTTACTGATAAAGTTCATTTTTCAGGACAAGTTCTAACCTTATTCCTGTCACTCCCATGTACTTTATGATAGCGTGCTATTACTTATATCAAAATGTCTAAAAATGTGTGCTGTGCACCTATGGAGTTTGATAAACATGCTGGTTTCTATTTTCCATCAAAAGGGCTGCAATCAAAGACATATTCCAAATTCTCCACTTGCTGTTTACTCAGACAGCTTACAAATGTGGAAAAATAGCCTTAGTTATCAGAAGAGACCTATGCTTTGCAAATGAAATGTGGAAAAAAAATAAATAAGCTGTTTGGTTGGTCATGGTGTGGCAGTACAGCAGTACAGAGCTGAAAAAAGCAGAGTAACCACAGGAAAGAATTTACTAGAGGAGGGTCCCGATTCTAAGATATTTTTGTCTACCTGCCTGAAGTAACCTGTCTAGATAGAAGAGGGGAGGAGAAGGTGGAGTCCACAGAGTAATTTGTAGTATTTGATCAACAGACGACTGAAATATGAATCCCAAAAGTCATCACAAAATACTGTGAATGGTTTAATTTTGGGAGCTGTTTTGATACAGAGATGCAATAAAGTAACCACTTTCTCTTTTGTTCTTAAATCCCCAGAACATTTTTGAATATCCACTGCCTTGAAACTGGCTTCTGGGAGGAAGGGTGCTGCATTCCTGTGGTTTGTAAACCACCCCCACCAGTCTTTGAAGGGATGTACAACTGCACCAATGGCTTTGAGCTTGACAGTCAGTGTGTTCTTAGCTGTGGTCCACAGAGTAAGACGGTAAAAACAACTTTATGGTCAGTTTGCAAGTAGGCTGAATCTTGATCCATGTGGCAGCTCCAGCTTCAGTTTTACCAAATGTTGATTGCCATATTTTGCCCTGTTTTTGATTTTATTGTGTAATAAAAAGAGAATGAGTAACTGGGCCTGTCCAGTAGTTTTTATTTTCCTGCTACTTCCTTGAATTTCTTATAAAAAACCATGCCATTGTATTACTCATTAATGAGTGTAAAATATCAGTAGTCCTTGCTTACTGACTGCCCCATTCAGCAGCCATTCAAATTTATGACACTGACCTGGGCCTGACATGTTTTTTTCTTTGTTTCCCCCCTCCCCCTTGTAGATCAGAGAATAGGAAGGAAGGAAGGAAGGAATCAATCACAAGAGAGTAAGCAGGCACATAATGGAGAATACACATCGAAAGGTGGTCCTTGAGCTAGGATCTGCAAATTCAGATATTCCCCATTGCTACTTGTTCTGTAACCCCTCCAATCACACTGCTGGAGGATGGAGTGCAAAAACCCCAAAACAGTTCAGACACAGGAAAGATTGCTTACAAAGATCACTTGACGTTTTTTCTCCCCTCCTTTTTCAAAATTGAAAGATTGTAGAAGAAGGGATTACAAGAGAGTAAGCAGACATACAATGGAGACTACACTGAACTGTCTGTGTAGTGCGCTTATGGCTGCCAATGCCAGTGCATTACTTTTGATGTGTGTGTATTTTCCATTGTGCGCCTGCTTAATCTCTTGTAATTTCTTCCTCTCCAATGAATGTAAATATATTAATTCTCTTCTTGCTAATTATCCCATTGTGGTGGATGAGGAAAATGAAATTACAGTTTCAGTCACATGATTTTCCACTAAGCAACCATTTCACTTAGTGATGGAGTTGTCAGTTCCACTTTGTGGTCACTAAACAAAGACTGCCTACATTTTGAATCAGTTTCTTTGATTTTGAATTCATAGTAAATGTTAAATCTCCACGGATTACATCAGTATGTGTGTTGGAAGACTGAAGAATACATAACACTTGTTCAAAAATCTTACATTAGATATTTGAGAGACTTTGAGTAAATACCATGGCAAACTGATATCCCTGAACAAAAGGACAATATTATGGCTGAAATCAGCGTCTGAACACTGGCCCAGACTGCCAAACTCTTGTGAAAAAGGAGAAATCACAAAATTACTTAAATGTACTCTGGATACTGTTTTTTATGATCAGAAGGAAGGAACCAACATTTTTGCAGTTGGCTTGAGATCAGCTGGGAATCACAGGATTCCACTGAAGTTATAATCATTAATGTAGCCTATATGGACTATATGGGTGACATTGATTGTAGTGAATATGGTAACAAAGAGGGACTTTAAATTCTGTACAGTTCATGAATTAATCTGGTTCTCTTATGTTTCAGCTTCCCATTCTTTGCACTAAAAATGGCTTGTGGACAGAGGAATTTAAATTGTGTGAAGAACTGCAGGGAGAATGTGCATTGCCGCAGGAGCTTAATTCAATGGAATATAAGTGTGAGCAAGGTTATGGAATTGGTAAGGTGAACAATTTCTGATCATCCCATTCACCTAACTATCCTATCAAGTTGTTTGCAGATTTGTGGAAAGGACTATAAAGTTTCAATTTTTAATCACTTTTTAATTAAGGGTGCATACTGTTTATATTTTACATCACTGCCAGGTGGGCGCCATATAAATAAATAAAATAAATAATTGTAGCATATTTCAGTTTTGTCTCTACTTGAGCTTTCTTCTGCTGTTTTAAAATCAAATATTCTGTTTAGACATTTATATTTTAAAAACATCTTAATATCAGTGGGGCTTTAACACAAACAGCAGAGCAATCACAGTAGAAACAAGTATTTTCTTTTCTAGTGTAACATTCAGTTATTCACAAGTAGGTCCCAAAGACAAGCAACAAAAATATATTTTTCTATTTGATTCATATTAAATATTTACTCTGGAAGTCAGAAAGAATGGAAGGAGTTGTGGATAGAAAAAGTGGTATAATTCTCAAAAGGAAAAATTAAATAATATGCAAAGAGATGCACAGCCTAATCCTTAACGTTGTCTGCCAACTGTAAACTGTATTCTTAAATCAAATAGTGTTAAACCTCTGAATTTTCTTCCACTGAGATTAAGCTGATGAGAAAACATCTCCCTATCCCTGAAGAGGCTTTTCCAGATTAGTACATGCAGAAGTGTCTTAGATATAAAAGAAGAATTCATTATTCATAAAGGCTGGAAAGATTAATAAAGTTGAGAAGCTTGCTGTGATTTGTTAAGTTATCAGAAAGTGACTTTGGGAAAGAAGACCAGCACTGTATCAACCATAAAAAATGGTGAATCTCTGTTTTGTTTACAAAAAGAGGAAGAAAAAAATAAAAACAAAAAGGAAAAGATAGAAAAAAATCTGTTTTTAATCATTAAGTCTTGATCCAATAAAATATTGATCAGTTTTGCCATTATGTCAGTAAAGATATAGTTAATGGAATCAGAAAAGTAATAGAGTATCCAACATAATGAAATCAATAGCCAACCCTTTTAAAACATTCTTTGGGGTATACTGAAAGAATGTAAAGAAACCTCTGTTGAATTAATCTTAAGATCATAACAAACTTAACATTGATCAACTGACTTCTGGGTAATGCCATGTAATGATTATGTATTGATATTTTTCTAGCCATGCTTCTAGATTTTTCAAACAGTTGAAATTGAAGTTGACAAAAAATGAATAGTTCCATTCATTAACCACAGGACCATTAACCACAGATTTTTAATGTAGGCTAATTCTATTCTTTGCATGTAACTGATATATATCCAAGACTCCTTGATTGCCTGTTAAAAATACTGTAGACTTTGAATAATTTAAAATGCTTCTCCATATTGATAATAAATCAGGAGCTGTACATGAAGTTAATGTATCTGGATCAAATTGTGAAATAAAAAAAAGTTTTAATTGAACATACTGCCATTGCACAGTTTTAATTACTTTTCTAGTAACACGGATTTTAAAGCTAAAGTTACCATGTGGCATATATTTATCATAGAACAGAACAGAATAGAATATTCTTTATTGGCCAAGTGTGATTGGGCACACAAGGAATTTGTTTCCGGTGCATAAACTCTCAGTGCACATACAAGCAACAAAGTGATAAATCATAAATCATAAGATACAATTATAAACCATAAGAGATAACCAACAAAGGGATAATCATAAGATACCAATAGGGGCAGATAATAGGAAAAATTTGAAGGATAATAGTAATACAGCCCTACTACATGGTTAGATATCCTTAGGCATAAGATAGTGCTGTTGGAATTAGGTGTTTAGCAGAGTGATGGCATGGAGGAAAAAACTGTCTTTGTGTCTAATTGTTTTGGCATACACTGCCCTATAGTGGCGTCTTGTGGGGAGAAGTTGAAGCTATTTATGACCAGGATGTGAGGGGTCCTGTAAATATTTTCACAGTTTTCTTTCTGGCTCATGAACTAGACAGGTCCTCAATGGAAGGCAGTCTGTTGCAATTGTTTTTTCTGCAGTCCTAACTATCCGTTGAAGTCTATACCTGTCCTGTTAAATTTCTAAACCAAATCAGATAGTTATTGAGGTACAGATGACAGATTTAATCATTCCTCTGTTGAACTGTATCATCAGCTCCTTGGGCAGTCTGAGCTTTCTGAGTTGACACAGGAAGAACATTCTTTGTTGTGCCTTTTTAATGGCAGTTCTAATGTTAGGTGTCCATTTCAAGTCCTGGGAGATTATACAATCCAGATACTGTGTTGCTAATATTGTAAGAGGTGACAGAATAGGAGGGCTCCTTCTAAAATCTACTATCATTATTTTACAGTTTTAAGTGTTTCAGTTCTAGATTGTTCCAGCTGCATCACAGGACCAGTTGTTCAATTTCCTGTCTGTATGCAGGTTCACCACCATCTCAAATGAGACCAATGACTGTTGTACCATCTGCAAACTTCAGTACTTTAATAGAGGGATCTTTTGAGATGCAGTCATTGGCATGGAGAGAAAAGAGTGATGGAGAGAGCACACAGCCCTGGGGGGACTCAATGCTAATTGAACAGATATTCAGTGTAATTTTTACCTTTTTTCATCTGCTGCTTCCTATCTGTTAGATTAACAGGTAGAATATAACTGATAGATTCTAACAGATACAATAATAAAAAAATTCTAACAGATAGAATAATAATAAGAGATTCTTGTAGATAGAATAATGACAAATAGAAATCTCTTATTTCCTATCTGTTCTCATCTGAATGAGATCAACATTTTGTTTCTGTGCCAAGGTCTTCCATGACTGCTTTGCAGCCTTTCATGCTTAAGTTACAGTTAGAATTTTGCCTAAAAAGGAAATCAGGTCCATTGTATCCAGAGAGGGTGATGATCTTGACTACTTACATCCCAAAGAAATGAAAGTCAATATGTATTATACCCACTAATAAACCTGAATGTCTATAAAATTAAAGCTTCTCATCATGTCCATAATTTAGATAAAAGAAATCTAGAAATTAGTCCTCCCCTTAAACTTTTGTAATATTAAATTACTTAATCTACATTAAAGATGGAGTTCCTCTGAGTATATAGATTAATTTTTATTTCCCCCCAAAAATTATTAAGAGTTATACATGAAAAGAGTATAAGTCAATAAAAACTACCAAAACTACAAGCAAAAAGCAAAGGGATAAAAAGGGGGGGGAACTAACTTCACAGCTAATAAAAACAATTTTAATGTTGTTGTTAATTGCAAAGTCATGTCTGACCCATTGTGACCCCATGGACAACATTCCTCCAGGTCTTCCTGTCCTCTACCATCTTCTGGAGTCCATTTAAGCTCATGCCTACTGCTTCAGTGACTCCATCCAGCCACCTCATTCTCTGTAGTCCCCTTCTTCTATTGCCCTCAATCTTTCCCAGCATTAGGCCCTTCTCCAGTGAGTCCTTCCTTCTCATTAGGTGGCCAAAGTATTTGAGTTTCAACTTCAGGATCTGGCCTTCTAAAGAGTAGTCAGGGTTTATCTCTTCTGACCGGTTTGAACGCCTTGCAGTCCAAGGGACTCGCAGGAGTCTTCTCCAGCATCATAGTTCAAAGGCCTCAATTCTTTGGCACTCAGCCTTTCTTATAGTCCAACTTTCACATCTATACATTGCAACTTCCACAGATGAGCATCCTTTCGGCTTTGGCCCAGTTGCTTCATTCTTTCTGGCGCTACTAGTACTAGCCCTCTGCTCTTCCCCAGTAGCATATTGGACACCTTTCGACCTGAGGGGCTCATCTTCCAGCATCATATCTTTTTGCCTTTTGGTACTGTCCATGGGGTTTTCATGGCAAAGATACTGGAGTGGTTTGCCATTTCCTTCTCCAGTGGATCACATTTTGTCAGAACTCTCTGCTATGACCTGTCTGTCTTGGGTGGCCCTGCACGGCATAGCTCATAGCTTCATTAAATTACGCAAGCCCCTTCACCATGACAAAGCAGTAATCCATGAAGGAGGCAATTTTAATAGCTTATCACTATCTTCACAAAAAAGAAATAAAATAAACTCTATTTTACTTTTACTTTACTTTACTTTATTTTGACTTATATGCCGCCCTTCTCCTCAGACTCAGGGCGGCTCACAGCAAATAATACAAGTACAAAATATAAATTAGTTAAAATAATAATATACAATATAAAAAACAATAAAACTATACCCACTCATACAACATACAGTCCCAATCAAAGGCCCAGGGGCAGAGCGCAGCTCACAAGCCCCAAGCCTGTCTGTATAGATGTGTTTTTAAAAGTTTTCGGAAAGCTAGGAGGGAAGGAGCAGTACGAACCTCTGAGGGAAGTTGATTCCAGAGGGCTGGGGCAGCAACAGAGAAGGCCCTAGCCCTAGGTCCCGCCAAACGGCATTGTGTAACAGACGGGACCCGTAGGAGGCCAACCCTATGTGCCCTAACCGGTCGCTGGGATTTATGAGGCAGAAGACGGTCCTGCAAGTATCCTGGCCCATTGCCATATAGGGCTTTATAGGTCATAACCAACACTTTGAATTGTGTTTGGAGACCAATTGGCAGCCAGTGCAGCTCACGGAGGGCTGGAGTGACATGAGCATGTCTTGGGAGACCCAAGACGGCTCGCGCGGCCGCATTCTGAACCACCTGCAGTCTCCAGACATTCTTCAAAGGTTGCCCCCGTGTAGAGAGCATTACAGTAGTCGAGTCTCATATTTTCCTCATAGCTCATCTCTTAAGTATACTAAAATCAAAATGCTACGTCTACCAATCTTTCTCAGCAAAATCCAGTAACCATGTAACTATTTCTGCTTTTAATCTAAGTCAAACATGCCAATTTTATAAATATTCCCTGATTTTTTTAAAAACAAAAATCACAGAGGTAATTTGCTGCTTATCAGTATTTCAAAACAAAACTCTTCCATTTTGACTTCCGAAGAATGTCGCCTGTTCACATGGGGCTTCCAAAGGTTTGTAAAGTCTTTTGGGGTTTCAGGAACCAAAATCATTTGGGGCTTCCAAAGAACAGAGCATGTTCACACATGGAATTATATAGTATGGGTAGGGAGAGGGAATGAGGAGATAATATTGTGCATGTGTATCTTTTGAAAAGCAGCACATTTTGCTTTTTTTTTTTTTTTGCTTAAAGATTTACTTCTTCCAGATTATCAAATGTAAAAATTGTAGGAGGCCAAAGAAACAGAGCAATGTGGCAGGGGAAAACTTACAGTTAATAACTGCTGTGTGGGGGTAGAGGGGGGAAAATAGCATCCTAAATCTTGGGATATACATAAGTCCCAACCAAACAATCTAGACTTTCTCTTCTTTTCTAATTAAAAGATTATCACAATTATTGATGAATGAAGTTTTGTTAAGTAGCAGAGCAGTATATCATTTTATGTTCTCAAATTGGAGATCATGCAAATCCTTATGGAAGACCATGCAATTTACACATTTCTCAATGGAAATTATAATCTGCTACTTCTCTTTTTTTTTCTGTGACAGGAGCTACATGCAAACCTTCCTGTATGTTTCTACCGAGAGATCCTGTGATATTGCCTGAAAATGTCACTGCTGATACCATGGACCACAGATTGAAACCTACCAAAGTCCAGGTAAAAAGAAGTGGAACTGCTGCAACTTTGAAAGTGGAATATATTAGTCTGCTTACCTAGAACTGTGGAAAGCACTGATCTAAGGTTATAGTTTCTTTTTTTTTTTTGAAAATATATTTTATTAATTTTTTTAATTTTTACAGAAAGAAGAAACTACTCAAATCAAATCATAGTGTTAAAATAAACAATCATCCATAAACAAAACATAAATACATTTTTCAATACATCTAATACTAATAACTCAACTGAAAATAATCATACCACACAATTAACATTACTGCTCGGTACCCCCACCACCACACCCCCCCAACCCTAACCTTCCCCCCTCACTTACCAACTAACTACCTACTTTCCTCCCTCCTTCTCTACTTCCACCCTCCTTACTCATCCCCCCTCTTACCAACTTTCTTTCTACTTTCTTTCTACTTTCCTCCCTCCTTCCTTATCTCCGTCCTACTCTTCCCCCTTCTTATCAGCTTCCACTTACATCAGCCTTCACTCCTCCCTCCTCCCTCCAACAGATGCGGTGCCCAGAGGCCACCCGAGCAACCCCTCAATGACAGTAATTACACATTCTTACATCCACCCCAATTACAGTTGAGAAAACATCATATATAAAATTATAAACCCTCCCTAGCCCTCCCCCCCCGACTTCCCAGAGTGAGTACAGGGTAAAACAAAAGAAAACCCACTACATCAAACAAAATTATTATATAATCCTAACAAGAATTTTAAACTATATACTATATACAATCTCTAAATCATTTCAATCCATTAAACAAAACAAACAAATCATCTTGTTAAGAATAATAATTTTCATTTACATATCTAAACCATCAATCTAAGTCAAACCTTAAATCACTTCAATCCATTGAGAGGTTATATAAAATCGCCCAAACAATCAAGTTTTATATACATCTTCCAGTAATCAACCTCTTTCAAACCATTAAACATCAAATAAACAAAAATTCATCTTTTTAGAAAAATAAACAAATAATATCATATCTTCCATTAAACATCCTCTCTTACATCTTACTTATAAAATTGGTCTTTAATTCAGCCCATAATCTTAGATTAGCCTTAATTCCTTACATTTAATTTTAAATTTCACTTCTTCAATCGACTTCAGGGCTTTCTCATCTGTCAAATAAACCTCCATAACAAATACAATCTATTTATTCCATTTCTAACTTACATTCCTTCAACCTTATCAAATCACATAATGCTTATCTATCCCATCAATCAATCAATCAATCAATCAATCTAATGTCAAACCTAGATCATTTCAGAACAAGTACATTCTTCATCAATTTAATTATATCTTCCATTAATCATCTTCTCTTACATCTTACTCATAATCTTAGTCCTTAAATCAGTCCATAATTTTGAATTACCCATAATTCCTGCATACAGTTTTAAATTTCACTCCTTCAGTCGAATTCTAGGTTTTTTCTTTAACCAGGTAAACCTCCATAACGACGCCTCCCTTCCAAATAATAAGTCTCTCTTCTTTACTTACAATATCATTTGAGTCCAAATAAACCATCTTAACCTTTGCATTAGTCCTCTGTTACTCTTAGCCATAAACTTTTGTTGAGATAACAATTCAAATCTCTGTCTTTGCTTTTCCCAATCCTCAGGCCCATAAGTAAGTTGCTTCTTAAACTGAATCAATGTCTCTTTTTTCTCAATTAAATCCTCTTCTTGCTGCTTATCTAAAAGGGATAACCATCCCCTCCTTTCTTGAATCAAATCCTCTTCCTCCACTCCATAGATGAACTGTTTATCAAGCAAGATCCATTTCCCTTTATTCTCTTTATTCTCAGTACTGTCTTCTTCTTGTTCTTGTTCTTCTTGTTTAGGTTGCACTATAAAATATTCAGCAGTCGGTTGTAAATCAGTTTCATTTGGAAAAAAGAATCTGGTTAATATTTCTGTAATGGTCTCTTTCAGTATTGCTTTAATCTCTTTCACTATTACACGCCTTTCTTCTTGAGATTCATCAATACGATCCAAAATAAGTTTAACATTTGAATGTAAATTCCACTCCATTTTAAATTTAAAACAATCACTCTGGCTTTAATACAATTCCTACCACCGTCTCTCTAGCTTCTCTTACGAGAACAAGGAGAGAGGAAAAAAAATGGAGAATTCACTTTCACTTTCAAACACTTTCCTTTAACAGTGAAAGCAGTGAAAGCTATACGCCATTTTGAAAGCATTATGTTGATTGTAGAAGTTAGAAATGTATAGCCAGAAAAACAATAAAAAAAATACTTGCAATCCAATAAGAACTCCTGTATTCACTCAGTCTGTTTATAGTCTCTCTTGTGATCTATTTTTATAAGCAGAAGCGGTCGCGGCGTCTTTCTCTGTCTGATGACAGAAGCGTCTCTGGGCAGGAGCGTTCTCAGGAGCTTAGGGAGCTATCACTCTTGATCCCTGAAAACTTTTTCAGGGATTTAAGAGGTGCTCAACCCTGCTCCTGATGCTCTACACCTCTTCTTTGCCCGAAGAGGGGATTTTTCACCGCAAAAAAAACAGCTGATGTGCGCTGTTTTTTGCGGCTTTACAGACCCAGGGAACGGAGCCTCACAAAGGAGACTCTAGCGGCGCCGGCGGAGCCACTGGAAGTCCAGGTTATAGTTTCTTCAGTGAACATTTCCATCTTATACTCCAGTTTCAGTGGGAAAGCTATGAGAGTGATGAGTGAGTATGACTATGAGCAAAAAAACAACAAACCCACAGAAAAGGAAGTTGTTTTTGAAAAGAGCTTAAAGAGTTATGATGTGCAAGACTCATTGTCCTCCTTCCTCTGGCTGCAGCTTGGATTTCTAATCAAAGGGGCAAGCTTTTTCTCCATGCTTACTTAGAAGTTCCTTTTTTGGGATTCTAACATTTTGAATATTTTAAAAAAGGAGGTTTCATTATCACAGTCATCATGAACTGGAAAATCAAAGCTACATTTTTATCTGGAGAGATTGTTTCCCCTTTTAAGAAGTCCAATTTAGACCTCGTGTTTGAAAATGACTTAGTTGTAGCTGCAGAGGGTAGATTTGGCCATAAAGTATTGGTAACAATCAATTAACTAGTGGAACAGCTTGTCCCCAGAAATTGTGGGCACTCCATCACTGGAGATTTTTAAAAAGAGGTTAGACAAGTTACTTGTATGAGATGGTATAAGTTCTCCTGCTTAAGTGAGGGGTTGGACTAGAAGACCTCCAAGGTCCCTTCCAGCTCTATTCTATTCTAATGTTGCTGTTACCTCGTGTCAGATGGGCAGCAAACAAATTTAATAAATAAAAAAAATAAATTTCCTGTTCTGTTTTTGACTTGCAAGAGTAATGACATCCCAACAAACTGGACCTAACTAAGGAACCCATGACATATAGATCAGGGCTATAGTTTTAACAGCTCTAGTAATGGAATCTTGTAACAGAATCTGAATGTGACCTCCCCCTTACTTTATCTCCATGTGAACTTGGATCTTTTTTGAGACCTTTTTCTCATATTATTTTCTTGGCCCAGGCTCGAGCCCCTTTTATCTGACCATTGCCTTGGTAGTGTTCTTCCTCCTGCTCTTCATGGCCATTCCCTCTGCTTTTGCATCATCCCACATTATCTGCACTCACTTATTGATGTTTAATAAGCTTCATTGATTATCTGCTTGCTATTCTCCAACAAAACATGAACATGACAACTGGACCACGACTGATGCAGCCAATATGTGAAAGATTGTGCTCTGTTGAAAATGTCATCACGGGAAAGTCAAAACAGTACAGCCCCCCTGTGAGGGAGATGAGTGGTTTCTAAATGTGATAAATAAGTGTAATAAATAGACTACTAACTCTATGGGCAATATAGTGCTTTGAAATCATTGCTTTTTATAACCCATGATGAAGTTATTATGGAACAAGTATCCAACCAGACCAGCATTGGGAAAAGACAACAATGAAGTATTAATGGCTGGAAACAATTGGAATATAGTTTTAAGAACTTCACTTAATTATGTTTTTTAAATAAGGAATGTAGACATATCCAACATTTTTCATGCTTGGTTGAAGGTTGGAAAGGTACACTAGTTGAGTCTTTGCCTGGCATTCTTTCAAGCTCTTTCTGGGAAGAAGACATACATAGGTACAGAAAAAAAAATAGGAGAAAATGGTCTGGAAACATCTGTGGATTATCTGTTGGCATTCTAAAGTTATCATGATACCCTGGCTTTGTTATCCTGAATCTCTGACTCTGATGTTTAGCTTTTTTTCTAGTTGCATTCTTATCCCTCTCAGTGGAATGGCTAAAATACCTCAGATATTATAATTCTGTTGTTTCATCTAAATTGAGTTTGCCTGAAAATGAAAAATATGGCTGGCATTTAAAAACATTTAAAATAAAACCAAGTTGTGTTATTATGGAACTGAATTACCACCCAAGATTATATTTCTCCTCATGGGAATTTTCAGGATTATCGAAGATTCATTCCTTTAGACACTGTTGTGTGTTATATTATATAAACTCTACAATTGTGCTGCTGGTTATGTTCAAACAGGGGAAGAAGGTATCTACTACGCCCTTTAAGGCCTGTAATTCTGAAGTGGAATGCTCTTGAGTTGATTTTCTCCCATTGTTGATTTTTTGTGTAATGTTTTGTCTTCCAGCTGAAAACCCCTTACTACATAAAAGTGTTCTCCTGGGAATAGGGAAACAGAAAAGAGATTAATATAGGGAGGAGGTTTTGTTATTGTGAAACTAAATTATTCCCATTGCCAGAAGCCATCACTTAACATAATTCTCTTTTTGTTCATTTCTTGATCCTTCTGTATATTTTCAAATCACTTCTCTTCTTCCACTTGATGGTCGACTGGATATTCTGTGAACTTTAATGGCATTGTTGAATCACTGTCTCCAAGAGGTATCTGCCATACAGATCAGGGTGAGGTAGGAAGAACAATGAAGTGGATTAGGGACCTGGGCTAGATTGATTAGAGTCAAGCAGACTGAAATCTGCCAACTGGAATCATCAGCTACAAATGCAGTAATCTAAATGTATTTATACTTTATTCAAAGAAGCAAAAATAGTTACGTATGTGAGTTTACTTTTGTTCATTTCATTATATGGGAACAAACTGGGTCTGTCAAGAGAAACCCTGAAATAAGTTGAATACAGTGAGAACGGGGTGCTTCAGTAATGTGTGTGACAAAACAAGAAGAGATAATAATCAAGAATGAATTAATGTTGAGTGAATGAGGATGAAATACAGAAGGGTATACAGTTTGAAGGAAGCCTATTGAGAGGGATTGTTCATATAGAGCAAATGAATAGAGATTAAATTGTAAAGATGGGGAAGACTGAAAAAATTGTGGTTGGAAGGAGTCCATGAGATCCTCAAAAACAGAGAATTGATAATTCCAAAGAAGAAAGGACAATATATAAAAAAGTAAATAGAAACGGTAAAAGGAGGATGCAAGGATGCTTAAAAAGCAAGGATGCTTTTTAAGTATAGAAAAATATGAAATAGTGAATAGTGTAAACTAGTTTTAACTATGTTTCTTTTTCTTATCTCAGGACTTAATCTTCTTGGAAATATTTCACTACCTATTTCCTATTATATAGAGAGTAGCCTTGATATAATAGCAGTGATGTAAATTAATGTAAATGCTTCTACAGTGCTTACCAAAAAGTTTGGAAATGCTTTAAGGCTAGTTAAGAATAATATTATTTTCTTTGTTTGTTTTGTAGGGATTGGTAGGTTTGAAAATCAAATATTTACTAATATCTTTCAAAGATAAGCCTACAAATACTGTATAATGTTTACAAACCAAGATTTTTTTAGAAGGATGATGCGAATCTTAAAATTATCTGGAATCATTTTTTATCAAATAGGAGATTGTGTATAGAATCTGTAATCCCAGTCGCGCAAAATAGAATGTAATAGATCTTTGGCGAAATAAGATATATATATAAGGTATATATTTTTTTAAAAAACTAAAGGTTGCTTGCTATTATCCTCTGACTAATGCAAAACTCTTTCTATCTCTCTTCAGAGTATCGTGTGTACTGGAAGATTGGAATGGTATCCTAGCCCAAAATCTATTCATTGTATTACTTCCTGTGAGGTAAGAAAAAGTCTGTTTCTCTCTCTCTCTCTCTCTCTCTCTCTCTCTCTCTCTCTCTCTCTCTCTCTCTCTCTCTCTCTCTCTCTCTCTCTCTCTCTCTCCTCTCTCCCCCTCCCTCTCTGTCCCTCTCTGTCCCTCTCCTATCATCTGCCAAAGAGACAGGGAAAAATTCTTATGCCTCTGTGCCCCCCTCCCAATCATCTCTTTCAGATTTGATTTTATTTAGGTGTTTTGTATATAATGTACTTCATTGCACTCAAAAGGATTTTTAATTTGCTGGGTCCTTTTTATTGCCACTCAACTTAAATTGGTATTATTGTTGCCAGTTCCCAGTTTTTGAGAATGTACCCGGTGTAATCAATACACATAGAGAAAGAAGAGATGCCCATTATATATAGTTCAATTTAAGCAGTCACTACAAGGGACTTTTCCATTGTGAGGGATTCAATTAGTCTAGTGGCTTCAGAGAGGTTGGTCATCAGCTATTTAGTGTGTCCAACTCCAGGCCCTCAGTGATATGCACCAGACTGGATTGGAGTATAGAGCTCAAAAGTGTGCATCTTGTTTGTACAGGGACTTGATTAGCAGGCTTCTTAACAGTTTAACACAGTTGTAACTTCCAAAGAGTGATATTTTTTTTAACTGACTTGATTAAAGTCTTGTCAACTGTCACTGGTAGCTTTTTACTACTCAGGAGGGCCTTAGAGATTAAAGATTGTAGTGTAGAGGTCTTCAATGCTCTTACAAATGTAGAGTGAATGAATGAATGCCCCAAATGTTGATCTATCCATTTTGAAGGGAGAACTCTCAAAGTCACAGTGTGGTTGTTGACTGAGGGTACTTTTTACATCCCTGAACTTGATTTAAACATGTTGCAGAAATGTCCTCTGTGGTTATCAAACAAATAATGCCTCTTCAGGCTGAAAATCAATCCTGTAATCCATATGGAAGAAGAAACCTGACATCTGGAATACAGGTAGTTCTCAACTTATAACCATGTTGAGCCTAAAATTCTGATCATGTGATCATGGGGATGCTGCAGTGGTCATGTGAAAAATGGTCATGTCTCTTTTTTCAGTGAAGTTGTAACTTCAAACAGTCACTAAATGAACTGTTATAAATCAAGAACTTCATGTAGTTCATTCCCTGCTGCACTGCTTTTTAATCTGCATAGGATTCTTAAATGTAAATGCTCAAATGTTCATATATGTAATCTCACATTACAATTTGAATGCTATCACGCCTGGAAGTTAACCCAGATCTTCTTTCATTTTGTAAGTAGAATCAATCTGCATTTACTTGGGTCATTTCTGGATCAAAGTCTAGTGCTATTTTTAATTGCCAAATAAAAAGCCTTCTTCCATGTTCTTTCATCATTTAGCATGTAATGACTTCCTAGGACACGTGGGCATGAGATGTGAAATCAGTTAGCACCTTCTCATCACAAAGTGTGAGGATATACTATATTTGTATAATACTTGTTCCTAATTTCCCACCAATCCTGGGAAGCATAGTTCTTTGAGAGAAAGTATGGAAAGGATTAGTAATAGAGGTCTCCATTTTTCATCAAAAAACATCAAATTTTGAAAAATGCTGTGATAGTTAATTTACTATAAATCAGATGCTGGTGTTCAGTAGTGACTTGCCCTTTATGTTGTGGTCCAGCAAGACCCTTTTCCTAGACTTAAAAAATGGCAACTTTATGATGTAATTTGGATTACTTCTAACTCTTCTTTCTTCTTTGTCTGATTCCAAAATAGCTAAACTTTGTTTTTCCCTCCTGACCGTTTATCTTTCTTTCTGAGTTTTTCAGACTCTCTCTGCCAGGAATTAAATGTAGCAAGGAATGAAACATTTGTAAATTCACAACGAGGGTGCAAAAGGGAGGAAGCATTTGGAAAGTTCATCAGCAATAATGATGCTAGCGCAATAAACTTTGAATTACAGATGCTCCAGGTCACTTTAATCTTGTACTATCATGAGAAGAACAGATGGCATAGAAAGCGGTTTCCTGCCTCTCGTTTTTTTGGAACTGCCCTTTTCCAAACAACAGCCAAGTGTGCTTTCTAGTCCTTTTCTTTTCCTTGCTGAAAGCAGAATTTGTACGAAGTGATCTCCCCCCCCCAATTTAATACTTTGGAATGGATCGTTATCTATCAATTATGACTAAAAATTTCAAATATATAGTTTAAAATTTGCTTTGCTTCAGTCCTTGTCCTTTTGTTCCTCATTGCTCTCTAAAGGAAACCTGGGAACTGCTTTTTTTTTCTCCCCTCCCTGAAGATTTTTTTTGCCTATGGTTCACTTTCACTTCTAAGAAGTTTCTCGTAGGCAGATTATTCCTGCTGTCAGGTGCAAAACAGAGAACACTACCACAAAAAGCAAAACCAGTTGGGATACCTTCAGCCACCAATTCCTGACCTGCTCAACTACCGGTATTTTGAATCAACCCTAGAGTCACATCAGAGGAGATATCGGCACTTAGTGATATCACCTCCAGAAACCAAATAGAGGGAGAGACAGACCGTGGGTTCTGATACAGTCTGGCAATGGTTCTTAAATTTTTGAGAAATGGGATCTTCTGCTTAAGTCTGTTGGAACTCTTTCTAGCTGTCATTATTGAAAGCAGATGAGGTTTTCTACCATTTTTGAGGTGGGGAACAGATGCAGATCACCACACGCACTCTAAATAGTCATTACAGTTATAAATAAATAAATTTAATAAATAAATTTAAAAATAAATCTGGCCAAACCTACTTCTGGCATCTGTGTAGGCATCCACTCCTCTCCTCCCAAAATCAAGTGTGGTCCTTGGTCACAGCAGATTGCAATTCTGTAGACAGCCTACTTGAAAGCATTTTATAGTGTTGAGATAAACTTGCATTAGGAAAGGAGCCTTGGTTATTGTGGGAACCATGGTAGAGGGCTTGTAGTTAGAAAATAGAGGTTGTAACATGTACTGTAATTTGGACATCAGGCATAGGAACTTTTAGAAGTACCGGTATATGGGAATGCATCTTTTATAAGCCTGGTACAAATTAAATGAGGTAGGAAAATAGGTTTATAAAGTATCCAAAATAACAGAACTCTTCTGATTTTAAAATGATATGTACAGCATGTGTATATGCTATTTCAGTGTGTAGTAGTGAAGAGCACCAAGCCAATAGTAGCAAATATGGGTTTGCTCCTTCAGTTCTGCAAAACAATCAGTCAGTTATCTGCAGTGGAGAAGAAAGCCAGTTTCCCCAACAGTTTCATCCTTGTTATAACATTTGTTATAACAAACGTATGTTTGCATAAAGGTATGCAGGATTTGATGCAGCGAGCCCTGAATATGGAAGTTAACTGAACCCCCCCCCAAATAAAGTGAGCTTATATAAGGTCCTTTAGAAGCATTTGTTTTATTACCTAAAATGACTGATGACTTGAAATCACAGTTCAGGGATATAACAACTGAAGATATTAGCAGTAGAATTAGCCTCTTCTTTGATTGCCGAGTTTCAGAGTCTTCTCTAATTGCTCTTCCTTTTGCCTTATGTGCTCAAACTGTCTTAGCTTCATTATGAGTGCTTCAAGATGTTTTATTTCATTTTGTATTGAGTTATTTGTTGTTGTAGTTCAAAATAGTCTCCAAAATAATTTCCAGCATTAGAAATAAAAGGAAATTCTTTTTTTTTTTTTTGGGGTCAGACTTTCTGCTGGTCCAGGTTTCACAACTGTATGTTGGAAAGAGAACTGCCTTGACAGCATATAACTATGTTATCTATACGATACATCTAAATTTTAATGTTGCGTGTGCATTTGTCATACATATATGCTTTTCAATAAAAGAGTAAAATTCAGAAGACACCAGTAGCAAAAGCCTGAACAAATATGAGCTTAAAGCTGAAATCTAAGGGTTTGGTTTGACTGGGAATGTGTCCAAGCTAAAGCCAAATGAGTAGCATCTTCAAGACCTAATGACTTTTTCAAAAGTCCTATAAATCCCTGTTTAAGAGTTAGAAACAGATGTGGCTGAACAACCATCCTAACCATCCCAGAATGTCAAAAATAAAAAAAATAAAAACCGAGCCCTACCTTTTACTGACTCAAAAATTCAGGTAAGCTAAATAGATGCTTGGGCTAGGAGGGCTCAGGGATCATTTGAGTTATTCAAGTTCTCCACAGAGTGATCACATGTGACCTCTTCTGAGATCCACAAACCAGGGTGGATAATAATTGATGTTTTTTTAAAAAAAAAAGATTTAAATTGGGATTTTTTTATTTAAAACAGATTTTTTTAAAAATTTTATCAAATTTATTTTAATAAAATGCTTTTGGAGTAAAAATCTATCTAAATATAGTTTTTATTTAAGATACATTAATAATTTAGTTTATTCAGCATGAAATGGAGCTTAGTTATATAGCATGAGGCTGTGTATTCTGCAATATTTACATTTTTGGAAAACTCATTCAATGAATCCAAGCTCTGCAAGCTGAGATAACATGTACTGCACTGATGCATTCACACAGTTTCACAATAACCATGAGATAAACCATAAAACAAAGTTCAGGAATATTCCTTTATCCCATTGTTTTGCAAATCTATGTACACTACAAACTGTATGATTGTTTGAAGAGAAATGCATCTGTATCAGGCTCTAAGTCAGTGGTTCTCAACCTTTTTAATGCCATGACCCCCAACTGGTTGTAAGTTGAGGACTACCTGTATTTCCCTGCCCGGGAGTGCCACGCATGCGTGGTGCTGCCCCCTGCGCCAGCCGAGGCGTAGCTGGCAATGGGCAGTGACAGCGCAGGACGACCACCAGCTGGGCCACCAGCTGGCCCAGCCCAAGGGAGGTAAGGCACCCACCAGGCCCCACGCGCGCCAGCAACCCTCCCTGCGCCCGCCGCTGCCCCGCTAGCCTTACCTTGGCCACCGCCTGTTCGGGGTGGCGGCAGGCAGACCCAGGCACTCCTGGGCGGCCGCGGCAGCGACTGCGCAGGGCGACCACGGGCTGGGCCACCAGCTGGCCCAGCCCAAGGGAGGCAAGGCACCCGCCGGGCCCCACGCGCGCCAGCAACCCTCCCTGCGCCCGCCGGCCTCCCACCTCCCACTCCTGGCCCTCTTTTACTTACATTTTTAGTAGTTGCTCAGCAGGGAGGGGTGGAAACTTCCAGACAGCTCGCCTTCACTGCAGACAACTTGCAGCACTGTTTGCAGACTGGGACTTTTGGCGGGCTCAGCAGGGCAGAGACAGCCTGGACAATTCCTGTTGGCTTTTGAAAGCCAATAGAATTAGACTCTATTCAACAGAGTCTATTCTATTGGCTTTCAAAAGCCAATAGAATAAGAAGGAGTAGCACAGCTAAGGAAAAAGGGGAAAATGGCGGACTGCGTTGTTTGGCGACCCCCGTTAAATGGTTGTTTGACCCCAAATGGGGTCGCAACCCACAGGTTGAGAACCACTGCTCTAAGTGTTTTAATTAAATAAAAGAATTTGAGTAGTTTTCCAACTACATGTGATTAACCTATTAACCTAAAATCGGTTCTGATATCCCCGTTTTACTAACCTGACAGCTTATTATTCTAAATAGGAAACCTTCATTTTGTTTGCAAATAATAACATTAAAGATTCTAACTATCAGCAAGAATGAGTCCTTACATTTAAAGAGCACCTGTCATTTCAGATCCATCATGGCAGCGCCTGTTAGCGGGCATCCACTCACCTGCTGCCTGGCATGTCCCTCAACGTGTTGTGTCACTGCCGCATCACCAGTCGTCTCATTAAAGTGAATGGGACTGTTGGTGAGTCAACAGCGAGTCAGAGGAGGAGCTGCTGTGGGACAGAGATGACAGTTGCTCTTTAAAAATTATGATTTAAATTGAGTTGATTTAAATCAAGCTTTTTTACTAGTGATTTAAATCATGATTTAAATCGTGATTTAAATTGTCTTGATTTAAATCAAATTCACCCTGCCACAAACAACCTCTGCACAGCAAATAGCAAAATTATTGGAGATTGAATGGATGACTTAATTCTGATAAACCTTGAAGACTGACTCTGATTGGCTGGATTCAATACTAACCTCCTTGTTCAGTTCCATTAACTGTTCGCTCCTGATACCTAAAGACGAAAAAACTAGAACAATCCAGCTAATATCTGTCCAAGTAGCCTTCTAAGTATTCTCAGAAAAGTGTATATGCTGATCCAGTCGTAAATCCAATCTTAATAATCCTGTTATTGAATGTATATGGTTGCTTATCTCAACCTCAACGATACATTCAGTAGGTAAAATTGCTTTGTGGAATTTTTTTACTTCATCAGTTTGGATCAATCCATCCAATGTTTGAATGTCTTGCCATTGAGAACTATTTGGGATGTTGAACCAGATAGATTTCTTATGCTCATTCAGTTTATTATATTGGCCATTTGCTAAATTAAAGGGAAAATAAAATAGAGTAGATCTGTATCAATACCAAAACTACATAACATTACTGAAATGCACATAAGAGTTTTTGGATACAGCTTACACGAATAATAATTTTAAGGTTGTAGTAATAAGTCCATACAAAATTTGTGATTCATTTAATCCCTTCATGTTGTAAATTAACCTTGTCTTCCAAATAAGTCCATAAAAGTAATAGTTTTCTTGTTTACAAACATTATATAAATCATTTGTGGGGCATTAAAAACCTGGAAAAGAAATGGGGTTTCATTTATATTTTTGCACAAATGCTGTTTTGTTGGCATTGATGTGTGGGAATGGCTGTTTATTTATTTGGACTTCAGTTGGGAAACACAGAAAAATGCTTTCTAGACTTTGATGGAAATTTCTTAACGCTTGTCAGGGGATGGAATTCAAACTATGAAAGTCTGGGAATGATTTCCTACTTGAACAATAATAATAATCCTCCTTTCCTCTTTTTTACTCTGTAAATTGAATTGAAATTCTGTAACTGGAAGAAAATGTGTTATAGTTCCTATAGAGAAAAGAAACACCTTTGTAAAAGGTTACTGTTTATTGAAAATAATTTGCAATACCTGCTTGTTTGCACTGAGAATCAAATTCTCGTATACTGCAGCAAAATTTATCATGCTATTGCTTGAGAGCATTTGTGTGTGCATTTGGCGACTACAGATCTCTTTGATTTACAACAGTTCATGTGGTGACTGTTCAAAGTTCGAACGGCACTGAAGAAAGTGATTTACGACTGTCTTTCACACTTACAACCATTGCAGCATCCCTATGGTTACGAGATTGAAATGGAGATGCTTGGCAATTGACTCATATTTATGACCGTTGCAGTGTTCCAGGGTCATGTGATCCCTTTCTGTGATCTTCTGACAAGCAAAGTCAATGGGGAAGCCGGTTTCACTTAACAATCATGTTACTAACTTAACAACTGTAATAATTCACTTAACAACTGCAGCAAAAAGATCATAAAATGGAACAAAACTCACTTAACAAATGTGTCACTTAGCAACAAAAATTTGGGGCTCAGTTGTGATTGTAAGTCGAAAACCTGTACAGAAAGAAGGGAAAGGTAATTCAGAAATACGAGACAGCTGTAGTCAAGCATTTCTGCTTTGTAAAATGCCAGCAGTTATTCTCCTGGAATATATTTAGAGAGTACCCGGTCTACTGTTATGATTACTTTTGCCTTTCAGCCCCAATCTAGGAGCGTTTTGCAGGCTCAAGTCGCTACTGCGAAAAACATATTTCATACATATACACACATACACACATACACACACACACACACACACACACACATATATATATATATACATACATACATATACACACACATACATACATACATACATACACACACACACACACACACACATTCTAATTTCCATTCTGACTTGTTTTAGGTTAAGTGATGGGAAATCTAACTGAAATTCCAAGTATGGTGGAATGCAAAGGACCTGAATTCTAGTTCCTTACCATTCCAACTGATCCTGCCACCATTTAATTCGCATTACTTAGCAGTAGTTAAGAACCTATGATTTCCAACATATTTTATGTCCCATTTTTATTGTTTTTGTCCTTTCATTTTTCTTCTCATTATTTTTAACTTCCATTTGTCCTCTTATAAACATTTTAACAGGAATGATCATGGTTGCCTATAATTATAATAGATGCCCAAATTTATCCCAGTTTCAATATATTTTTTGCCATTTGAAATGGTTGAGATAAGAGCAGTTAAGAGTCATATTGTTATGACTCTTCATATCATATAACTCTTAATTGTTGTTATCTCCACCATTTCAAATGGTGAAAAATATATTCATACTGGGATAAATTTGGGCATCTAATATACTTTCCTCATCCCAGGATTTCCTCTCTTTAGATGCTGATCTGGAAGTCATTTTAAACCAGCATTCACTACAATAGGCAGTTAGTAGTTGTATTTGTGAACTACAACTACTATTACAGACTAGGTGAAACTTGTCTTAATGTCAATAACTGTGAGAGGGATCTTGGAGTCCTGGTGGACAATCACTTGAATAGGAACCAACAGTGTACAGCAGCAGCCAAAAAAGAAGGATAGAATTAAGATCACATAAAGTTATAGCACCACTTTACAAAGCCATAGTAAGACCACACTTGGAATACTGCACCCAGTTCTGGTCACCACAGTACAAAAAAGATATTGAGACTCTGTGCAGAGAAGAGCAACAAAATGATTAGGGGGCTGGAGACTAAAACATATGAAGAACAGTTACAGGAATTGGGTATGTCTACTCTATTGAAAAGAAGGATTAGGGGAGAACCTGATAGCACTGTTCCAATATTTGAGGGGCTCCTACAAAGATGAGGTGGTCAAACTATTTTCCAAAGCACCAAAAGGCAAGACAAGAAATAATGGATGGAAACTAACCAAGGAGAGATGTAACCTAGAACTAAGAAGAACATTCCTAATGGTTAGAGCAATCATCCAATGGAATAGCTTGCCTTCAGAAGTTTTGGGTGCTCCATCACTGGAAGCTTTCAAAAAGAGACTGAACAACCATTTGCCTGAAATGGTATCTGGTCTCCAACCAAGGTCTCATCCAACATTATTATTCTATATTCTAATTGTCATGATTTTCTGGCTTTGCAAATGAATCATTGTCTAGGTAAACAAACCCTACTGTGTGGAATACAGCAAAAAATGTGGGGAGTCAAATTATCTCTCCTTAGTTATATTGGTTTTCTGTTTACCTGTTGTTCTCTAAGAATACAGTAGAGAGGTGATGTTGCCATAACATCCTCATTGACCATGTATCTTAAACTGTTATAGGCACAATGTATTAAAACATCCTTCCTTGATTGCATAACAGCAAGTTTTTATTTACAAATAGCATTACCAATAAGAATGACATGTGATATGGTCCCAGGTCTTTCAAGCATTCGTGTTAATTCGTTGCTTCACTTTCATGTTGGAAATACCTAGTATTTGTTTTGACAAATTATCTCTCTCATTAACCTCATATAACTCAAAAATATACATGAACTTGATTTCACTTAATTTAAATTGACTTCTTCTGAATGGATAGTCCTGAATGCATATCAATTTGTGGCAGGAGAACCATTTCTTGGAGTCATTTAATCATCTGTCATATATATATCTGCATTCTTCGACCATGATAACTAAATCAGTAGTATGTCTACATATTTAGTGATTCTTGTCATTGAATCAGTATAGCTGTTTTGATGGTCTGTTTCTCTTCTCTTGTTTTACAAAAAAATCTGTTTCCATATATTGTTTCTAACATGTGAGTGCCAGACTTAATTGATTTTCCCTGTTGCGCTTCATTCACCGAATGCTTTTTTTCTCTTTCTTTACAGCCTTTCCATGCTGATGGCTGGTGTGACACAATCAACAACCGAGCCTATTGTCAGTATGATGGGGGTGACTGTTGTTCCTCCACAGTCTCCTCAAAGAAGGTAACTGAAAATGGAATATACCTTACATATTTGCAGATAAGCCGAGAATTTTAAATGCCGAAAGATATCCAAAAAAAGTTCAGCTTATCCAGAAAATATATAACACACACACGCACATTTAAGTACCTGCATTTCCCATATGTACACATAGACAAGTTCATCCACGTGTGAAATTTTTAACCGAAATACCATGAAAAATGTGGATCGGCTTATCTACGGGTGGTACATTTTTTCATGGTATTTTGGTTAAAAAAAATCAATAATTATTATTTATTCACTTATTTAATAGATTTTATCCTGCTTTTATTATGTTATAACTAACTCAAAGTGGTGAATGCACATAATACTCCTTCTTCCTTCTATTTTCCCCACAACAACAACCCTGGGAAGTGAGTTGAGCTGAGTGAGTGTGACTGACCCAAAATCACCCAGCCGGCTTTCATGCCTAAGGCAGAACTAGAACTCTCAGTTTCCTGGTTTCTAGGCCAGCACCTGTACCAGTACAACAAACTGGCTCACTTATCCATGGATGGACTTATCCACAAATACATATGGCAAATTTATAGGTAGCGTCTTGTCCTGGATTTCTGTGTATAAATTATATGCTTCTTGACCTGCTGCATAAAAATAACTGGATTTACATAGGAGATGAATTAACCAAAAGTGAAGCTGGATGTTTTTATTAGTTTGGTTTTTTAAAACAGCCACAGAAAGATCGTTTCTTTATAAATGATGTATTTTGTGTGGCACAATTGTATCAGAAAAAGGGCATTTGTGTCATTTGTCAAAGAAATCGTCTCAAACTCTCAAGGTTGCTCAAGTGATGGTCCCAAAGAAGTTGATTGCTGGTATGGAAAGTATAAGCAGAATTCATATATCTTTTTCAAGTCATACAAACAGCAAGGGCAGGGAACTCTCCAGAAAGAAACTATTGAGGCACACAAAGAGACCAGCTCACAGTCTCTGGCTTTCCCTTAACTACTCCTGTCTGCAAATATTTAAACGTACGGTAAGTGCAGCTCTTTCAAACACTGCATTGAATGAGTTCCCATTTCATATAAGACTATGGATGAAGATGAATGGAATGCCAGGTATATACAGATTATCTTTTCTAAGAACATTTATCATTGTGCCCAGGTAAAACTCATTCAACAAGAAGTGCTTCATGAAGTGTTACAGATTTCATCAGTGCTGGCAGAATGGGAGGTCTATGCATGCTTCATTAAATTTAAAGAGCCACCAAATCAAGAAGACTCAAAGTGGTGCACAGAATAAAAATCATAATCAAAACATACAGCAAAGAGAGAAATACCAATGCCCTGAGGAAATATGCAAAAAAGAAAATTCCAACCACTCATCATCAGTCAAACAAGATCACAAATTAGCATGGCTTCTGGCCATATTTTCAAAATCCATATTTTGAAAGCTTTTCTAAAGGAGAAGAGGGTATTATTTTGCCCTTACACATGGCATCTGATGATCACTAAAGCAACTCTTATGCTGTGAGCCGCCCTGAGTTCTCCGGAATAGGGCGGCATAGAAATTAAATTAATAATAATAATAATAATAATAACTCATAATGCTATTCTTAAATCCAACTCAGTTGTTTCTTAGGTTTGTGTGGAAGTCTGGAAAAGAACGTTGCTTTAGTGGATAACAGAGAACTAGCATGCTTTTTAGCAAATATAGTCTGTTAGGTTCTCGAATTGAGCAGAACCTATAAGCAGCTTAGAATTTAGTTCCTGCTCTTGTTGAATAAAGAAATGAAACTGTCTTAAGTTAGTGTTGTGGGTGGAAACCAATTTGGTTTTATTCTGCTTCAGTTCTGCCAGAACTTTTTATTTTGCTCTGGGGTTCCTGGTTTCTATAACATTGTCTTGGAAAATTTGGAGAATAAATAGCTGATAAATAGTTCTAAGTTGTACTACTGATCCATATGAGTGAAGGATAGAAGAGATGCTTCCCTGAATTAAGCCTGTTACCCTAAATGCCATTGCTCTTCCAATCCTTTAGGTTGTTCTGTTTCCCAATGGCTGTGATCAGGATGAATGCACCTGCCGGGATCCAGCAGCAGAAGAAAATCAGTAGCGGCTGCAGCTGCCACCAGGACACATTGTGCTGCCAAGGCTCAAATTGGAGGAAATTACAAAGTCTTGAGGGAAAGCATAAATAGGAGAACAGCAAAGGCTGAAGAAAAAGATTCAGGGGAAGTCTGGTCATAAAGATCCTGCACTTGATGTGTAAGTGCATAAAGGAGAAGGACAATTTTTGAAGAAAGGTGGAGAGGAGAGCAAGAAAACAAAATACCCTTACCACCTTTGGTCAACTTCTTTTCCATCAGAACTGAAATACAATAGGGTCTTGTCAGCTCTGCTGGCAAACTGGATCTGAACCAAGCCCGAAAGCTACCTTCCTTGCCGCATCAATGGCTTGCCACCTAAACTGTGTCTTTGCTCTGACGTTTTATTGGTGTGCGCCCCTCTAGAGCTTGATTTAGCTAAGTGGGAAGAGAAATGTGATCTGTCTGCAAATATTTAAACATAATTTTATTACAAATCTATATAATATTTTTACTTGCTGTTTAGTAAACTAAACCATGCTGCTGAGAAATACACTACATTAGAAATGTGGGATCATGTAATGAACATTTCCAGAAATCCAGCAGAATTCCAATGGGGAGCTTATAAATATCTAAATGAAGCAGTAATTGCTTTTTCCCCTAAATTATATCACACTCAACTGCAGACTTAAAGTCATGTATGAGAACGCTCTGTCAGTCATATCTGTCTGTACTTCTACCACAAAGAAACCAGGCCTGATTTTTTTTACTAGCCACACATAAATACCTATCCCTCTATTTCCTAAGCAGCACTACAAGTAGTAACTTAAAGAAATGAAAGACATAAAAGGGGGAAAAAAAACCATAAAGCTTAATGTATTTTAAAACCACATCAGTCACTATGCTTTTCATTCCATTTCTACCCTTCCAAATCACCCTTACTTCTTCTGTGTCATATACTGCTTTATACAAATGGGTCTTTCAACTTGTTTCCTTTGGAGGACTTCATCTGCTCCATCCGACCTTCCTCCTTCTTCCCCTTCCTTTTGACTCATTCACTCTTTCCTCATATTTATTTTGCAATTAAAAATGTATTCTCTTTATAAAACTGCATTGTTTCAGTGTACGTCTTTTATATTGAACTGATAACTGTTTATTCAACATCCATTCAGTCTTGACACTTTCCCTTTTGTTTTTCTTAAGCACCCCAGTTCAGCTCTATTCTGCTGACTTTAACTGGGATGCTGCTTCTGTCATTCTGAACTCTCACCTCCTTATAATAAAGAAAGCAGAAGCATCCTATTAAACAAAACCATTTTTGCATATTCATTCCGCACAACAGACCAAATACTTGCCATTATCTTTTCATCTCTTAAAATTTCTCTAGTTTCCATTTTTTTGTAAACATTGTAGGGAGATACATAAACTCATTTACTTTTTCTAGTTTTAGTATTTATATATGAGTAACAAACATGCTCTAAACACAGTTTCCTTGATCTTTGATGCATCAGTTTTAAAATCCATATTGTTATTAACTCTGTCAGCCTACCCATCTAAAATTTGCTGCAAATCTTTCAAACATGTTGCCAACCAATCCACTTCAAAGATTTCTTATACAGTACAGGTAACCATAAATACAGTAAAAGAAGAATGAGACACCAGCCTCTGTTTATTCTCACACATACTTTTCTTTCATCACTCTTCTTACCAATTTAGCAATCAACTTTCAACTGTATACTCATTCAAATCATCCATAATTTAATGTATTCACTTTATTACACACTTTCTCTAAATCAATGTATAATGTATTTTTATGTATTTGTTTCATATTCATGCATTTCTTAGTGACCTGCTAAAAACTGGTTGCTCACCGCTTACCTGGCATAAAGCTGGATTAGAATTCTGCAAAACATTTTCCCAAATACACTTAACAAATCCCACTATAAATGTTTTACTCGGTCTTGCTATCTTTCCCTGAAGGAGAATAGTAATAACAACATTCATCCACTTATCAAACCCTTCCCATTAAATGAGCCAGCCATTCTGTAGGCAAATTACATCTATGTTTTAAGATTTATACCACCTATGCTTGCAATTTTACCATATTTCAACAGTGAATATTTATGATAGCCTTATTATCATTTTTCCTCTTTGAACACTATTTATATTTTAATATATATGTGATTTCATTAAGAATTTTGATTTTATAATTTCTGATACAAACTAAAAGACAGAAAAAAGAATAGAAAGAAGTAAAAAGTGCAGAAAAAGAAAAAGAAAAGTAATAAAGAATATAATATAGAGAAAATAAATATATAAAGAAGTGTCTTCCAAACTTCATCACAAGTATAAAGAAATGTAATAACCCTTAATCCACTCTAAGGCTATAAATATTTATCTTTTCATCCCATATATCAGGGGTCTTCAAACTTGGCCCTTTTATGACTTGTGGACTAAAACTCCCAGAATTCCTCAGCCAGTGTGCCTGGCTGAGGAATTCTGGGAGTTGAAGTCCACAAGTCATAAAAGGGCCAAATTTGAAGGCCCCTGCCATATACTATCTCTCATCTATAACCAAATTCATAAAATCCCATCTTTTCAATCCTCATCTCAATAGTATGTACATAAAGGGTTACTAGAAGTAATAACATATCTTGGGTTAACCTTGTTCTTGAATCTCATGTTCCTTCATTTTACTTCAAGCACTCCTAATTTTTAGTTCATTCAAATATTGCTGGATTTGTTTTATCTTCATTTATTCTTTGTCTCATTGCTCAGAGTTGTTCAAGGTTTTAACAAGCCTGTTTTGTAAGTCAAGTAGGAAAACAAAATCCACGCGCCCCAAGTCATTCTCTTGGTTTGTCATTTGTATTTCCCTTTTAAATTTTAAAACCTCAGCCAGTGTGTTTTGTAGATCCAGTGAAACATCCTTTTCTAAATCATTCTCTTGATCTGTCATTTGTAAATCTACTTGAGGTGCCATCTCTATTGTGTCAGATAACTTTGTTCTGTCATTTCTTCAATAAAAATTAATTTATCCATGGAAGCTGACATCATTACTATATTGTTGAAACTGTAGCTACCATTTTCTGATTCTATTCTTCAAAAGTCTTCTTCAATATTTTATTACTGTTATAACATGTTGCAACATTTTACAGGCTTGTGAATCTTTCCTCTACCCAAAAACTTTAGTCCCCTCTAGCGTCCAGTTTTTGAAATCATGACATTGTTTATTTTTCTTTTGCCTTATAAAAAAGAATTTATTTCCCATTAGCTGTGTGTTCATTATAATTAATTCAAAAATCTTATTGCAAATGTTTCAATAATCCAATTTTATCTAGACCTTTAGCCCGTTTATTCTTTCTCTTTCTCCACATGCACATTATACAGTATCTTTCATCTGTAATTTTACAGCAATCATTACTTTATGTAATTTTGCATAATTCCATTAGCAGAATTCCCCACACTTTTGTAGCCCTGTGTAATGTAATTCTTTCCTCTTGGTTCCCATCAGCTTCCGCATCTTATTTTAGGTCTTTTTTGCAGTTATTCTGTTTGAAGAGTAATCTACCTTTCACATAGAACTTGTACTTCCTCTTCTTGCAGAAAAGGAAAGGATAAAGTACAGTGTTGTTTACTAAGGATCTTTTAGCTGATTTTGTACTTTGGGGTAGAAAGATTGTATGTCTTCAGGGAATAATAGCCTGAAGAGATGCAATACAAGGAAAGTGTTACTGCTTGATTTTGCTTATTGTATATATGGCCTCATCATGGGTATTCAATGTATGCTTCCACATTTCTTTTAAATGAAATATATGCATATATATAATTTGATAAAGGAAACTTGTCATCAACACTCAGAAATTAGAAGTTTAGCTATCTTTACTATAACATCACTATACACACACACACACACACACACACACACTGTATAGATATAGATATAGATAAAACGCAAAGCAATTCTTAACAAATAATGACTAACCTACTTTTCCAATTCATGTTTTAACTATTTAAATCCAGCAAAACAACTTTATGAAAACTTTCTGAATGGTCACTACTGATAGGCTTGTCCTCACCACTAGGCATATTTGATCAGACACTGTCTAGCACATTTAAAATTTACTTCATGTTGCAGAATTACAATAGGGTAGTTTTGTGTGCGTGTTTTAAAAATACAGGTTTTGAATTATGCTATAAAAATGTCAACCTGGTATAAAATCTATACCAAAATGTATCATGCTTCCCTTGAGTCTGAAACCTTAGTTGCCTCATTTTGGTCCTCTTCATCTGGGAATGATCATGACAGATAATGGAATAATTTCATCTCTTTCTGGCCCATTTGCAAGTTTGAATGCTAAATTAACCCCAGTATGACACTCACAGGAATACTATTTAGTTAACATGGCTTAATGGGCTAAAGGACCTGAACATATTGAGATGTTCACCATACAGAAAGTTCTGTATGATTTGCAACCATCTATCTGGCTTCATAAGGAATTGCTATGTCTCTGCAACAGTTGCCTTATCCAAGCAAAGTACAGTTGAGGACTCTAGCAGAGAGAGAAAAACTGCTTGAAGTTACCTACTTCTGCAGTCAATGATAATTTTCTTAAAGTATCAGATTATGCCTTATTTGACACCCAAAGATTTATAATCTGCATCTAAATAGAAACAGATGTTTGAAATGTGATTGCATTGTTGGGTAATCTGGAATAAGTTCTACTGCCTGGATTTGTTTTCATTAATATGTATTTAAATCAATGTGTATATGAAGGAGGCATAGGAAGAAATCATTTGAGGGCAGAGAAGCATTGATCCCTAACCCAGAAAGAGCTGTAGATCCTCTAGAATTATGCAAGCATGTCACTGTAGTATGTGCACCAGACATTGGTCACAGCACACTTTTCTAATTGGGAAAATTCCAACCACCCTCTACAAATCAGACTTTTATTTCCTTTTTTAAAAAAAATATAAGTTTTTCAGATAAAAAATTTAAAAAGGTATATCTTTATTTATTGGTTATGTATAGATGAAGCATTCAGGAACTTGTGTAATTATATTGGTACTCTCTCCAGAGGGTGAAGTGAGATTGAATGGGATGGTGATTTCCACAGCAACACAACCCCTTTTATTCACTTTTGTGTTTCATTTGAAATGATGTTATGAGAAACAAGATTCCCTCTATCACCAGCACTATGGAGATGAAGACATTGTTGGGGGAGGGGAGGGGGAATCCAGAGGAAGGCTTAATTTCCTCTCTCCTACCGGTATGAATGCTGCTTGCCAGTTCCTTCTAGAGGGGATACAATAGCCATCCAAAGTGGTCTTTTAGGAAAAACTAGGGGCTGCCCACTAAAGAACAAATGCAAAGATCATCTTGGTGCCTGTTAAGCATTACTCTAGTTTAACCCATAGTGGTAGAGACACTTTAAGGATTGGTGATAAGAAATTGGTAATTTTCTGGTATTTGGGGCAAGATATAATCTGTACTCCCAGCAGCTGTGTCTTTCACGCCTCAGTCACATCATATGATACTGCCTGAGTTTCTGAAATTCAGTTCCAAGGCCTAGCAAATGTACAGATAGATGTCACTGATTGACAGCTTTCACCCACTGACTGGATGGTTTTCCCAATTGCTTACAATAGCATTAAACTAGCTAATTATCTCAAATTAGATCAGTTAGGAGCTATATTTCTGTGAATAGAGCATTGAGGACAAAGATTTATTGCATTCCTCCAATAGAATTGATTGAAGATACCAATTGAGGAAAAATCATTTTAGTGAATTGCTCATTTTTACAGTACGAGAATACAGGATTGCCTTTAGCAACACAGCACATCATGTCCCCTTTTAGAAGGACAGCTTTAGTCACAGTCGAGGCTGCTGCTATTTTTTGTTTTTGTTTTGTATCTGATATTTTTTTTATAAAAATCTATAAAATTAAATAATCCACTGATCATCTGTGTCTTACTCCATCTTCTTACCTTTGATGTGAAATGAACAGAATTTCCAAGAAAAAAATCCATCTCAGCATGAGTTTTCTAGGACAGTAGTTTGGCAAAAAGAATTTATACATATCAATATGTTGTCCCTGAAGTTAAATATAAGCCTACTGTGCTGACAGACCTGCCTTTGCTAGTAAAAGAAATAATTCAATGGCTGACTCACATTTCAGACCTTGGAATCAACATATAGAAGTTCTTGGAGATACAACGTATGGAGTTTCACATGGCAGATTAATTTGTTCCCAATAGGAACCAAGGAAGAAAAGCCCAAAATAATGTTGAAGAGAGAACTGCCTTAAATAGTTCCCTGCAAAATGAAATGTTGATTTACAATGGCCATGCTGGTGTAATTACCTCATTGCATAAATACACTATTATACAGGTTATATATATTTTCTTTTTTTCACTTTAATACTTAATAACAAATAATTTTGCTGGAAATGGAGCAGTATTAAATGGCTGTCAGAAACTGAGGCCCAATGTTACACTTGCTATCAAGAGGTGCTATTTTTGTTTGGATCACTGGGGAAACACAGGATTTAGCCAGAATCCTTCTCTATTCATGTTTTTTTTTTACAATTTGCCTTGTGCAGTAATAGGAATGTCTTTCTAAAGTGCACATTTACTCTACAATGTACTATACCATGAATTTATGTGGATAATCTGCCCTGAGTTATGTTGTAGCAGCTGGGAGTGGTAGAATGCAAATTGCAGCATGGACTTGCAGTAGCATGCCCTCCAACCTGGAGATCTACCAATATCTTGGACTAATTAAAAGCTACAGGATACTACCTTGTTAACATTACAATTCTGATTATAGATATATTGTTAAGGGTGTTTAGTCTTAATACTTAACAGTAATTCAGGCCTAAAAGACCTGAACTTGAGATTTTCCCTTACCCTTACCTGTCAATTGTAATTTAGATGTGTACTTGGGTTCTTGTGTTGGTTGTATATACATAATAGAGGAGGCTGCTTGATGCCTACTTATTTCAAGGATCATAGCATATTGAGGTAATTAATCTTGCTAGTTATATTTCTGAAAGCATCACATTGCAAACCTATTTATGTCCTATGCAGTCAGGTTCACCTTTCTAGAGTTTTTACCAAAGCTGAAAGAGACATCTGTACCTGATTCTCCAAATGGTAATTTGTGTCAGCATTTCATGCATTGGCATCTTCCCAATGTTTTAGAGCTTAGAGGTTCTTTGATCCTAAGTGTGTCCTCTTCTGTGTAAAGGCATTATCACTGTTTATCACAGTCCTTTCAGGCCATCACTATGACAATTCTCATAACATTGTCCGGAGGAAAAGAGAAGCTTGATTAGAGGAGCTGTATGTTCTGATGGACTGTGCACTGAGCCATGAAAAATAATATCTCGAAAAGCTTCTTATTACAATGTGTCTGTCTGGGGAGCTGCTGATAGCCCACTGAGAATGAAGGGCTGATTGCTTTCTGCTGACCATGCAGAACTTGTAAAATATGAAGCAGTTTGCTTTCAAGGAGGAACCTCACAGAGCTTGAAATAACAGAATTTTGGCAGGGGAGTTGAAGGGGATGTTCTTTAACAATTTCCCCCCTTATATCAATAGTTGATTTTGGCTAAGATAAAAACTTGTGAAATAAACAAGAATGAAGAAAAGCCTTCTTTGGTGCTCTAAAAAGAAAAGGTGAAGATGAATGGAGCAGAATCTGCAATCATAATGTTTGTTTTCTTGCCTGAAAACCTGACATATATTTGCAGCAAATGCTAAATTATAGCAGTTTTTGAAGAAAGTGTTAAAGCATGAAGTAGCAAGTGACCTTTGCTGTTGATAAGCTTAAAGCTGGATAGTGGAAGTAACCATCCTGAAGGAGGACAGACAAATAGAGGCTCAAATTCAATACATGATAGTAAGATTCACTTATGTACTGTAGAAAATGAGATGGTTGCTGAAATGGAGCTTCTTAAACCACTCAAAAGCAAACAAACAAACCAGAAAATACATTGGTTCATTAAGTACATAATCTTGATTGTCTACATAATGTTCCTCAGAGTTTGGGAATAAGATACACTTGATATCTAAGTACAGAATGGCAAATAAGTATAATAGATATGATTCCGATGCTTGAATATAACAGTTAAAAGGAACAGAAGCAAGAGAAAGGGAGAAAATTGCACTATGGCTTAAAACTGTTTACTCCTGCTCAGAAAACCAAAATTAATTAACTAGGCAATGCTGCAGAGAGCATTAGCATTAAAGTTACTTTAGGACCAAATAAAAGCAGCATGGTGGTGCCTCCAGTTAAAGAGGCAATGCAGATGCTTTCCAAAAAGTATTTCACGAACAATTGTTACGATTCCGTCTTTGCTAAGCAGGATCTTTTCAGAACATTTCTGATATATAAAGATAAAGGACTGAAGAAGATCAGCTATCCTTGATTTGATACTAATCAATAGGGAAAACACGAGGTGAAATAACAGTAACTTTGGGGGAAAGGGACCATGTAATGCTAAAATTCTTGATTTTAAGGGAAGCCAAATTTAAGCACAAACTTTTAACTCAGACTTTGAAAAAGTAGATTTCAGTAATGCTAGAGTATAGGATACCATTGCAAAATCAGGGTGGAGGCTGAATTTGACCCATATAAAATTCCCCCCAACAGCTCAAACTGTTTTGGAACTGGAGAATTATTTCAAACAGCTGAATGCACCTTTGTTCCTAATAACCGATCTATATAAAAATGTAAAGACTTTTCTATGCAAGCTCAGATGAGGTTCCAGAGCTTGAAAGCAAAAGTAACCACAATTTTGGGAGTGGGTGGAGATGACATCGGTGAGAAAAATAAACAGACATTGTAATTCCTCAATCTCACCAATTACTAACAGTGCCATTTAATATTCAGTTAGATGTTCAGTTCATCTGAATTTTACAGGTGTAACAATGATTGCTTTGAAATCTTTTTAAGAATAACAATAACACTGCTGTTTCAAAACACTTCTGCCAACTGCACTCTTTACAGAAGAGTAGCAAAACTTTTGAGTTAGAATTCAAGCATCAAAAAAGTGAGAATCATACTGAATTTTGGGAAGGCATGAAACTGATCATATTAACTGCACAACAAGTAAAAGATAACTAGGCTAATACACAGTATAAAATCTTTGAAAGGATAATAGGAAAAGTTCGATTTGATTTCATTCTTTCATCCTAAAATAATAAAAATATAGCCAAATGAAGGGCTTTTAAAACTGGCTCAATAACAACAATCTTATGAACTTCTACATTTGTAGGTCAGTATCCTAAATGTCCCTTTTTTTCACAACATAGTAAATATAAGTACATTAATAGTTGGAACAAAATCTTCTTGTCCAAAAGTTTCAAGAATCAGGAAGATTCCTGAAATACTCTTAGATACTCAGTGAGTTTAGGTAGCTTTTGCTTTCTTCTTTTATACCCAAATTAAGGGATATGATTCCAATGAATAGTACCATATCCAAGCTGGTAAAGCTCACATCTGTCAATTGGAAAAATAGTTTGAGATAGCACTGGTCCTTTCTTAGACCTTTTTCCTCAACCAGAGAGAAGGGAAAGTTAGATCAAGGATCCCTTGTTCAGAGAATGATTGAACATAATAGTTTTGACTTGGAACAATTTGAAGCAAGTGGCACTATTAAAAAACAAAAACAAAACTATCACCAGGGTACAATGGATCAAAATTGTGAAAAAACATGACTGAATTTTTGTTTTAGTTAAAAATACTGTCAAATTCTTATTAAATAAAATGCAGATTATTGTTTAGAATATTCTGAATTAAAAATTTTTGATTTCAAGATGGCGGCAGCATAGGAAGCAGCATTGGATCGCAGGGAGAGAAGCAACCAACTAAGTAAGAAAGTACTAGGAGAGAGTGAAGAAAAAGGAGGAAAAAGAACCAGAAAGATAAGGAAGATAGAAAAGACAAAGGAAAAGAAGAAATTAGAGCAAAGAGGAAAACACCAGCAAATAGGAGCACAGCAAATGAATGGCTGCACGTGGAGGCAGCCGGCAGCAGAGAACGAGAGAGCCAGCTCCGGAGCACAGCTAAGCAGCTCAACGCAGGGAAGGAAAAAAAGAGAGAGAGAAAGGGTAAGAAACCGAGAATAGCGAACCGGAACCGCCCCCCCCATCCGACAGAGCAGCCATGCAGGATAATAAAGAGGACACCAGAGAACCTATAGACCAATGAAGGCCTACCTGAAAGGCCCGGTGAAGCAGAGGACCAGTGAGACAATTGGGGAAAGTGAAAAGGAGGTGGCCGGCGGCAACACAAGCTACCAGTGAGGCTGCTGGGGCAGCATAGAGGTGATGGGCAGCGGCAGCGGCGACCCAGGTGGCCCACAGGTGGCTGAGAAGCAGCAGAGGTGAACCGAGAGGCCCGCAGGTGGTGGGCAGCGGTAGCAGTGACCAAGGTGGCCGAAAGGCCCGCAGGTGGTGGGCGGCAGTAGCAGTGACCCAGGTGGCCCACAGGTGGCTAAGAGACAGCAGAGGCGACCCAGGAGGCCCGCAGGTAGCAGAGAAGCAACCTGGGAGATCCGCAGGTGGCGGAGAAGCAGCAGTGGTGTGCCTGAAGGCATACAGGTGGAGAGACAGCATAGGCGAGCCGTAGGCCCGCAGGCGGCAGAGAAGCAGCAACAGTGAACCAGGAGCCCTATAGGCGGTGGAGAGACAGCAGCAGCAAACCGGAGGCTTGCAGGCAGCGGTGTCCTTCTTGTGGACCAGGTGGCAGGTGGCAGGTGGAGGCGAGGCAACAGCGGCAAATCGGGAGGCCTGCAGGCGGTGGCGGAGAGGCAATGGTGGACCAGAGGCAGCAAGGCAGCATGACAGACTCATGGAACAGGCATCTGAGGCTATCGTGGTATGCAATACATGCTCCATGTATGCACTGAAGCTAAAAAAACACCCCAACTACAACTGCATCAAATGCAAATTATGTGAACTTCTACTAGAAAAGGTCAGGAACTTAGAGGCAACTCTTGCCAAACCCCAACATAGGAAAGACAGCTCCACCCAAACCACAAAAGACAGCTCCACCCAAACAGAGCCTAATAATGAAGAAATAACTCCCATAGGACTTGACCTCACTGACAAACCCTTGGAGGAAGACAAATGGAGGTATGTCACAGAAGGAAACACAACTCCCAATGAAAAAAAACAGTATGCAACAAACAAACCCCTTCTGCCCAATCCTACTCAACCAGAAACAGCCCCACTAGAACTGACCAATTGATTCCTCCCCTTAGATGGAAACATGCAGACCCACACCCCCTCCTCAAAGAAGACATGCAGACACCTAACAAAAAGACAACTTCAAATATCCCTAAAAAGGTCACCCCAAATAACCTTAAAAAACTCATTCCAAACATCCCCAAAAAGCCATATCAACAAACACACCTGAGACAACCAGAAAAGCATCCCAGACTGTAGCACCCCCCCCAAAAAAGAAAGGAGAGTGTTGGTAAGAGGAGATTCTATCCTCAAAGGAACAGAATCATCCATCTGCAGATCAAACATACAATTCAGGGAGATAGCTGTCTCCCTGGAGCAAAAATCAAAGATGTGGCTATGAAACTAGCCAAAATAATTAGGCCCACAGACTACTACCCCTTCCTCCTTCATTGGGATGAATGATACAACAAACAACCTGAGTACAATAGTGAGGGACTAGAAACATCTAGGCAATGAAGTCAAGAAGCTAGAAGCACAAATAGTGTTTTCTTCAGTTCTCCCAAAAAAAGGCAAACACCCATTGAGGGAAAAAGAATCTTAAAAATAAATCATTGGCTAAAGGGTTTGTGTCGCCAAGAAAACTTTGGTTTCCTGGATCATGGACTGCACTTCCTACACGAAGTGTAGGCAAGGGATGGGCTACACGTCACAAAAACAGGCAAAAATGTACTTGGAAAAAGACTGGCCCAACTCATCAGGAGGGCTTTAAACTAAAACTGAGGGGGGAGGGTGACCAATCTCTAGAAACTCTAAAACCCAAAACCAATCACAAATCCCAAGAAAGCAAATCAAACAATGAAGTAAGCAGAGATGAAAAAAAAAGAACTCAACGATCAGGAAATACAGGAAACACCCCCATGGACAGGCATAAAAATCTTAAATGCTTATACACAACTGCTCAAAGCTTGGGGAACAAAGAGGGCGAACTAGAAGCAATAGTACATGAGGGAGGGTATGACATAGTTGGCATAACAGAAACCTGGTGGGATGAAACCCATGAATGGAATGGACAGATAGATGGATACAAATTGTTCAAAAGAAACAGGTCTATAAAAAGAGGAGGGGGAGTTGCACTATATGTAAGAGAAGACTAAATATCTGCAGAAATGCACATGACCCAAGACAAAATCCCTCCAGAATGTATATGAGTCAATATAAAAGAAAACAAAAGTGACATTGCTATAGGTGTTTATTACAGATCACCCAACAAACCAGATGAAATAGACGAACTCTTTGCCAACCAACTAACAAATGCATGCAGGAAGCATACCACAGTAGTAATGGGAGACTTCAACTACCCAGATATCAACTGGGAGACAAACTTTGCAGTGAGCGGGAGATCAAGTAGCTTCCTAACCAATCTACCGTAGCTGGCAACTTTGTCACTCAAAAGGTGGAGGAGGGAACTAGACGTAAAGCTATACTGGACTTAATCCTTACAAACAGAGAAGAACTGATAGAGGAATCAAAATTACTGGAACCCTGGGCGAAAGTGACCACATCACACTAGAATTTAATATAATGCAAACACCAGCAATAGAAAACAATCCAACCAAGGTCCCAAACTTCAAAAGACTTTAACAAACTAAGAGAGAACCTAGGAAAAATCCCATGGATGAAAATCCTAAAGGGAAAAACAACCTAGGAAGCGTGGGAAACCCTGAAAAATGTGATCACAAAAGCCCAGACCAGCACAATACCACTGAGAAAGAAAAACAAGAAATCCAAGAAGAAACCAGCATGTCTGCACAAAGAACTCACTAACAAACTAAAAGACAAAATGGACAAATACAAAAAATGGAAAGAGGGGTACATAACTAAAGCCGATTACCAGCAGACAGACAGAGCATGCAAAGACGAAGTCAGGAAAGCAAAGACTCAGAATGAACAAAAGCTAGCAACAGAAATAAAGGACAATAAAAAAAGCTTCTTCCAACATATTAACAACAAGAAAAAAATCAAGGAAACTGTAGACCCACTAAAGGGAGAAGATGGCAAAGAAATTGCAGGCAACAGGGAGAAAGCAGAGCTGCTTAACTCATATTTTGTGTCAGTCTTCACACAAGAAGATACTACAGCCCAACAGTCCAAAAGAACCACTGCAAAAGACATACCAGAAACAAAAATTAAAATAAGCAAGAAAATGGTAAGGGAGCACCTATCCGACCTTGATGAATATAAATCACCGGGACCCGAGAGGCTACATCCCAGAGTTCTGAAAGAGCTGGCAGAGGTTATCTCAGAACCGTTGCATCACATCCTCCATAAAACCTGGAGCACCCGGGAAGTACCTGAGGATTGGAAAAGTGCTGATGTGGTCCCCATCTTCAAGAAAGGGGAAAAAACGGACCCAGGAAACTATAGACCAATCAGTTTAACATCAATACCTGGAAAATTCTAGAAAAGATTATCAAAAAAACAGATCTGCAAACAACTAGAAGCAAACAAAGTCATAACTAGTAGCCAGCACGGGTTTGTCAAAAATAGATCATGCCAAACCAATCTCATCTCATTCTTTGTTAAAATGACTAAACTAGTAGACCAGCAAAACTCAGTGGACATAGTATACTTGGACTTCAGTAAGGCATTTGACAAAGTAGACCACAACCTACTCCTTGCTAAACTAAGAAAAGGTGGGATAGACAACATCACTACCAGATGGATCTGTAACTGGCTAACAAACCGTATTCAATGAGTAGTCCTCAATGGCACTACATCCAATGGAGAGAAGTAAGCAGTGGGGTACCAAAAGGTTCCATCTTAGGCCCAGTACTCTTCAATATCTTCATCAATGAGTTAGATGAGGGAATTGAAGGGGAACTCATCAAATTTGCAAGATGACATCAAACTAGCAGGAGTAGCCAACACCCCAGAAGACAAACACAGGATCCAAAAAGATCCTCGAACAATGGGCCCTATCCAACAAAATGAGTTTCAGTGTGGAGAAAAGCAAAGTCTTACAGGCAGGAAAGACCAAAGGCACAAATACAGATTGGGCAAGATCTGGCTCAAAAACAGTAACTGTGAGAGCGACCTTGGAGTCCTAGTGGGAAGTGAGGAAGTGATCCTCAATATCAACAACTTTTAAGATATTAAACACGCTGGGAATTCTGGGAGTCGAATTCCCCACATCTTAAAGTTGCTGAAATTGAGGAACACTGCATTAGGGGATAAATGCAGCCTTTTTTCTGCTAAAACATTACTTCTAACCCCAGAGTCCTTTAATAAATTAATAATTTAACAAGGAAGGCTTTAAAAATGCACATTTTTTTCAGACCATGTTCTGCAATACATTCTAAGGTAGACTATGTATGTTTTAGAAGTACATTCAGACCCTTGTAATCTGAAAGTATCCTTAGGATAGGCAAATATTGATGGGTAGAACATACTGTATATGTACATAATTACCAAGTTTCCAAATAGTTTGAAAGAAGCTTTATATTTCGATGGAATGAGAGGAAGCCAAAGCCTTTTGCAATAGTTGCCAGACATTTCAGGTTCCCTCTTTCCTATCAGAACCATAACAAGCAAGAGTATGTTGCTTTTCTTAGGAGCTGAAATTTTGGCTTCCGTGATTAGAGCTCTCACCTTTGGGGGTTTCTTTTGTTACCACTGACAAATAAAAAAAATGCTGAGCTGAATTTAGTCATGCCTCATCTTATTGATTCTAGCTATGTTTCTGAAGATCATTATTACTTGGTGCAGATAAAGATTTCTCCAGCTCAGTTTCCCTGAGAAGTTCTTGGCTCAGAATATTTGCAGAGTATGTACTAGACAACAAAAAAAAACCCCAGAACTGGACATGTAGGTTTCTAGAATGACTGGACATTGATCCTACTGGACACTGTCTGGCTCTAAGATTTCCTGTTATCATCTCCTTTGTGGGCATGTTCAACAATACACAACACTGTTTGGATGGCAGAGACACCAAATGGTTTAAATGACTCTTAAAGAGGTGAAAGAAGCATTTAACCACAGCAGCCAAACATAGATGAAACTTTTCGCAGTGGTGGGATTCAGCCGGTTCGCACCACTTCGGCAGAACCAGTAGCTAATTTTTTGTTGCCCAGACCCAGAATGGACTTCCGGAAGTGGCATCCACACAGAGAACTGGTTGTTCATATATTTGAATCCCACCACTGGCTTTTTGGCAAATCACAGACCCTCTCAGCCAACTGATTTCTGGCTCATCAGCAGCATCTGCAAGGAAGCTCACCAGGTATTCATACATTTGGAAATTATAAATCTAATTATATATCCTGGTAACTAAATACTGAGTGTACAGAAACTAACTCAAGCTGCATAATCCAGATCGCAAAGCCTTGTTCCAAATGTAGCAACTCTATTAGATGAGTTGCTTTTTAATTTCTCTCTTTCTACCTCTACAACTATGGATGCACCTTTCTTCCCTCTAATGTTATTGGACTATTTGCAATCAAGTCTTAATAATTGCTGGTGCAGGTTGGATGGCTGTGGGTTAAGATTCTCCAAATTTTATTTTAAATTTACATCTAATATAAATGATTGGTTCCCCTATTAAATAATTTCAACTTCTGTCCTTTCTCTTATTTGCATTTCCTAATGGCAAAATTGAGTTTTGATGCTATGATTTTAGTATTTGTTTCATCGGAAACATTTCAAGCTATGGAAGCTCTTAAATTATGTTGTGGTCTCGGCTGTTTGGCATCTTTGAAATCTTTCATTAAATTTTAACGTGTCTCAGTGATGCATATCCAAATGGGGACTGCAAGAAGAGATGCTCTGGCTACCCTAGAAAGATATTCAAGGGTGAAATAACAAAGGAAAGGCTGCTATAAAAGGAAATGAGGCAAACATCACATAAAGGAACTTTTCTGTGGAAGATATTTAGTTAATTCATTCTATGTATTTTATCCTTTCCTTTAAATATGCCTGAATTCTTCTCCTGTTGCTAATTGTTTAGAATTGTGTTAGCTTTGGTTCTTCTGTTCTATTTCATATGCATCTCTGTGTGTGTCCTTGTTATCAGTTCTAGGAGTGTTTTCTTGGTGACTCACATGCAGTAATACCTCCCCACACAAGGAATAAGGAATAACTTGGTAAAATGAACAGAGCACTTCCCTCATTCCAAAGACAATATCTCCCATAACCACAACCACGCTAGATATCACATCACTTGCAAATGTGGGAAAGCTTTGCACCATGTAAAATCAACTAAGTCAACAGAAACAACATAATCTCTCTCTCTCTCTCTCTCTCTCTCTCTCTCTCTCTCTCTCTCTCTCTCTCTCTCTCTCTCTCTCTCTCTCTCTCTCTCTCTCTCTCTCTCTCTCTCTCTCTCTCTGTAGCACTATCATTAGAGATCTATCTGGTGTGTTGAATATCCATGTAAAAACCCAAACAACCTGCTCCTACAAAACTCCTCTTAAACTCCGCCTTCCCAATTCTGAGGAAGTTCTTTTGATGTCTTTCCAGGAGCCTGTTCAGTTGTCTTTGTCTCCATAGTCATTGTAAAGAACACTCAGCATCTGCTCCTCACATGTTTTCTTTAGGTCACGACTCAGCTCCAGCCAATTGAATCCATATGGCTTGATCTCACTATAGCGGCAGGCGAGGAATTTGAGCGTTGTACGCTGAAGACTGATTTTGGGCTCTTGTAAAAGACTGTGGCACCAGCTACTTAGATCCCCAAGCTGGGAAAGGATAAGACCAGCTTTTCTGCAAAAAGAAACAATGGAAGGGTAGTGGGTTTGGATGTGGCATGTCGGACAGCAATACATTATAATATGAATCATGAATGTGAAACACTGAGGCACTCCACAACTTCTTTCTTGAACTCTGGCTCTTCATCAGTACTTATGCAGAAGCTAGACTACACAAACCTAGACAGCTGCTAGATGGCAGGCAAGAGAGACAGATGATTCTGGTACTTTGCATCTATCTAGTGGTCAATAGTGAGACCATACATTGCCCCCCCCCCCAAAGCAGAGCACCCAGGAAGTAAAGTACTGCCCTGAAATACATTTTGTGTGGTTGCTAAGGGCAGCTTTTCCTGTACTTGGTGATATTGGTCAGGAAATGAATTTCTGATGAGAAGATAGCCAACCAATTTTAAGGGGTTGCATGCTAGAGCTGTAAGAAGAGTGGCATATCACAGCACATTTCAGAGGCACGTCAAAGGGCTACATGATTTATGCCAATATAGTTCCTTCCCAATTCTGGAGGAAAGCACAACAAACTGGCTATGTGGATAACCCTTATACATAGAGCTCTTTGCTCCATTTGCATTTCGAATAAGAGTAATCAATTTCCATCTGAAACAAAAGCTAATTTATCTGAAATTGTTGGAAGACTAACAGACAGGGAAATTCTATAACAATCACCTTTATTTTGCAAAGAATGACGAGAAGAGATATACAATTTCAGATCCTTATCTGTTCACTAAGTTTGACCCTGAAAGAATTTAATTCTGTTTGAGGTTTCATTTTCTGCAACATAAACACTGAGTTCTTTTGCATTACAACAATTCAATTAATTGAAACAATACAAAAACCTGTGAACATGCTTGATCAAAGGTGAAAGTATAATGGGTACTCTCTTATGAACATGATTTCCTCTTATAGCAATTTGGGGTGGAAGGGAATGTTTGTCTCCAGCTGGAGGAGAAATGCATGAATGTATGAAAGAGAAAAATGTAAAAAGTGGAGCAATGACCCAGCCTCCTGGTTAAGAATGTGCAAATAATAGGTCCTGACAATCACATAGCCTGATCATCTACCTAAAGGTAGAGGCTTCAACACCTGATTTCTAAGTTTTATTATGATCCTTTATTTAGAGACTGCTAGAACTGGAAAATAATCCCTTTTTAATAATTCTAGTTGCTAAGAATATCATCATCATTTAACTGATAGTTAGGCAACCTGAGATCATAGGGCTGCTGGTGACCATATCTCTACAGTCATCTTGGCAGTGTTATGGAAATAGTCTCCTCATTTCTGTAATGCTTTAAGTGAGCTAAGTCTCATTAGAACGGCACATGAGGTCAACATAAATGTGAATGCACCAACTTTGACAATAATGTAACTATTTGTTCAAGACTTTTAACTAATTTTAATCTCTTGCCTCCTCTTAATTTATTTTTTTCAACTTTTATATACAGTATGTTGTTTTATATTTCAATATTTTATTGGACACCACCCACTCTCTAAGGGAGATGAGCAGTACAATAATGTAAAAAACAAACAAATAAGATTACAAACCAATTTCAGAAAAGGAAGGAAGGAAGGAAGGAAGGAAGGAAGGAAGGAAGGAAGGAAGGAAGGAAGGAAGGAAGGAAGGAAGGAAGGAAGGAGCATCTTACCGAGGTCCTAATTCATCCTCACAGCGCCAAGTGAACTCCCCAAAGCTTTCATAGTGCTGATTGTAGTGATAGAGGACGCGATGAAGACTTGGGGAGCCCAAATCCAGTAAGGTATTATAAGCTGTTTGTTGCTCTTTTCCACTAGTGTAGCCATTAAAGAGGTTGTAGATCTTATCAGCTATTTCTGGATTGGAGGAAAAAGGGTGGATATAATGTGGATGTATATGGTTTCTGTACATGGTTCTGGTTAATAAATGATACGCTTTCTCTAACACCTTTGAGTGAGGTTAGGTGAGGTAGCATTTGCATGTCTGTTCATGCAAGGTGAAGACTTTAACCTCGATTGGTTACATTTGGTTTGTTATCTGCAGAACAACCCAATTTAATAACTTAATGAACATTTGATGAACTCTCAGACTTCTCCCAGCCAAACTAGGAGAAACAAATTTTTACAGAGCCTAACTACAATTTATGCATAATCAGTTTTCAGCCTACATACTCATAGGCATCTGTTTCATCAGAATTTGCTTTTAAGCCCTAATATATCCAATTGCTGATCCGAAGGTTCAGCTAGGAGACTTCTAGAGGTTACACTAAGATAGACTTAACGGATCATAGATTCACAGAATTAGAAAAAAATGACAGGCTAAAACTAAATTGTCACTGAGGAGGCAAATACAGGTCTGACCAATAGCACACTAACATTCAGAACTTTAAAAGAAAAGAAATCATAATTGAAAAAGGACAATGAAGAAAAATTGTAGACAAGTTATTTACTCAGATGTCCTGGCTTCACCATGTTCATGTCAAGGATTGTATGTTCTTTTTACATTACAGACAAAAGTGTCTTCCATGGAAGAGATCTGAAGTTTGTTCTAGCACTTTTAAGTGTCCAAACCCCAATTTGTGGTAGAGACAAGACTTTTCAAAATTGTTCAGGAAGTAGTCAGGATCTTCAACCTTCCTAAATTCTGGAACTTATACTTTTCCACAAGAAGTGCTGGGCATTTGGGATTGACTGCAACAGAACATACTCTGCTTTCCAACTTGAAAAACAGCTATCTTGTCCTCACATTTTTCATCTTTCCACCTGCTTCATTTCACACACTTAGATACCAGGGTGGTGCCACATAAAGGGATCTTTTTTTTTTTTTTTGAAAAGTCAACAGTAAGCACTAAGCAGCTCTACTGAAAAAGAAAGTAGTCTAAGTTTCTGGGAGAGTTGGTTTCAGGCTTCTAAGTTTCCTTGGCTGCTTTGAATGGTGAAAGACTGAAAGGAAAAAGCTGGAGGCATTCTAACAAGCTAAACTGACATTTATTCCATAATATAACAAAGGGTAAACCAAAGGTCTATAATGATTATTTGGCACTATTCAGCAACCTGTAAAAAATAAGGCTTCCTGTTGAAATAGAAAGGCTGCCCTAATAAGCAGCACAAAGAAGAGCAAAAAAAAAGTAAGGTGACACTAGGGAATCAAGCTAACAAGGAAAGATATTTTAAGAATGTTTGAAAAACTACACAAATCAAATCAATGGATACTGATGGTGTCTATCCTTACATTACTTTAAAGTATTAACATATTATTTAAAATAGAGCTCAGGGCTAAAAGCTACAATAGGGGTGTCAAACTCGCCATGTCATGTGACCTGTCGCGACGTATCACGACTTTTTCCCCATTGCCGGAACTGGGGTGGGCGTGGTTTCAGCATGACGCATCTGGCCCATGGGCTGGCAGTTTGACACCCCTGATATAATAATAATAATAATAAAGTTGGAAGGGACCTTGGAGGTCATCGAGTCCAACCCCCTGCTCAGGCAGGAACCCTACACCATTTCGGACAAATGGCTGTCCAGTCTCTTCTTAAAAACTTCCAGTGTTGGAGCATTCACCACTTCTGGAGGCAGGTTGTTCCATTGGTTAATTGTTCTAACTGTCAGGAAGTTTCTCCTTAGTTCTAAGTTGCTTCTCTCCTTGATCAGTTTCCATCCGTTGCTTCTTGTCCTGCCTTCAGGTGCCTTGGAGAATAGCTTGACTCCCTCTTCTTTGTGGCAGCCCCTGAGATATTGGAAGGTAGTTAATGTGACATCCATTTTTAAAAGGAGAGGCCCCCAAAATTATATGTTGTTCAGCTTAGCATCTCTTCTGGGCAACTTGGTAAAAATGATAATCAAAGGAAAAACAACTAAGCATGTAGCATAGCAAACCTTGCTGAAGAAAACAGAGTGAATTATGTAAAGATAAATCTTGTCTCTGCAGTAAATATAGCAGTGACTGAGATAAGAGGACCTGTCATTTTCTGGATTACTAACTAGTTAAAAAAAGGAGAAAGCAAAAAGTAGAAATAAATGAGAAATTCTCAGTGGAGGGGAGTAAATAAGGATATCCTCAAAGGTCTATGCAGGATTTGTGTTTTTTCAACTGATCATGTCTGAGGATGTTACAAACTGCAGAGCCTGGGTACCTATTGCTCTTCCTTTCCTTTCCTTTCCTTTCCTTTCCTTTCCTTTCCTTTCCTTTCCTTTCCTTTCCTTTCCTTTCCTTTCCTTTCCTTTCCTTTCCCTCTTTTTTCCTTTCCTCTGATTCAGCTGCTCATAGAATATGGTTATAATTTCTACTTCATTAATCCACTGTATTAAAAGCACTTGATATCAATTAATGTAAACACATTCATTTCTTCTATTCTTCTTTTAGAGCTGAAAGTAAATGGGTATTCCTGAATAAATAATAAAGAAGTATTAAAGCCTTCCCATTGGGGGGGGGAATTCCCAAAGGAATGAAATTTCTTCCTATTCAAATAATTCAATGCGTTCGTAATTTTGTTATGTTTGTAAAAGCATTTGGCTCTATTGCCTTGGGAAATGATCAAATTCACTATATGTTGCTAGATACAGAAAAGCAAACATTTTCATAGATTTTTTAAAAAATAATTACACAAGATTCAATATAACTCTAATATTCGTGGGTGGAAGAATAAGCTTGTCACCTGAAGAACAATTTTGTTTAAAATAAGCTATTTTACACTATTCTTATAAGTGAAAGCTTTTTTGTTTTTGCCGCCAATTGGTCTCCGAACGCAATTCAAAGTGTTGGTTATGACCTATAAAGCCCTACATGGCATCGGACCAGGTTACTTACGGGACCATCTGCTGCCTCATGAAACCCAGTGACCGGTTAGGGCTCACAGAGTCGGCCTTCTCCAGGTCCCGTCAGCCAGACAGTGTCGCCTGGCAGGGCCTAGGGGAAGAGCCTTCTCTGTTGCGGCCCCGGCCCTCTGGAATCAACTCCCCCCGGAGATCCGTGTCGCCCCCACCCTCTCCGCCTTTCGTAAACTGCTCAAGACACATCTCTGCCGACAGGCCTGGGGCAGTTAACATCTTGCCCCTAGCCAGTGTATGTTTGTGTGCATGTTTGTTGGATGATCGGTTTTTTAATTCAGGAGTTCTTTTTATATGTATTTTAATGTTGATTTCTATTATGCTGTGAGCCGCCCTGAGTTCCCGGAATAGGGCGGCATAGAAATCCAATAAAATAAATAAATAAATAAATTTTGTCTTTACTATTGATGGAAAGTTGTCCCTTACTTGTCATAAAGTTACCTTGGGCCTTGATATCATCCACAACTGGACAAGGAGTCTTCACTGTCACATCACTTGACCTGGAGCGTCTCCCAGTGTTATCTACACCCCAAAGTGTAAACCTGAAAATGGAATGGATAATATAATTAGAGGTATGTTATAAAGAACCAACTGGATATACACCTAGTATAATGACCTTGGGAATTGGAAATGATCTTGAGGAAGGGGGAGGGAAGAGAAGCTGCCTAGGAAAGAATCAGACAAGAGAGGCAGGAGCCCCCAGTGGCTTAATGGTCAGAGAAAAATAACATAAAAAGGAACTACCCTAATGGATTAAGCAGTTAAAAGTGGCAGTGGGAAGTTTTGTAATTTCAGACATGAAAGCTTCTGTTAGTCTTACAATAAAGTAGATTTAGCTCATGTTTCTGGTCTGGTTTACCCAGGAAGGCTAACACCTAGATTCACTTAGAATTAATGCATTTATTTTATTGTATGGTATTTCACAAATATTCCTCAATACATGCAATGTTAAGGTATTTTGCTTCCTTCTATTTTAGTCAAATTTAAGTGTTCTTCTCCTTTAACTATATCCTTAATTTCAAACTCTTATTTCAAATTCATCTGTAAGCTTAGTCTATTGGTAACTTTACAGAATCAATGTTATAGTACCCTCTTGGTGTTTATTCCCAAAAATATATATTTAAATCCTTAAACTTATATTTAAAATTCCTTTCATTATGGATTGAAGGAAACTGGGGTTGTCCAAACTTTGTTGATCCCAAGATTCCTAATACCTGAAAGGCAGTTAACTAGCAATTTCCAAAAGTGATTAGAAAAGCAGGCAAAACCATTGTCCTTAAAGGGGCTGACAACTCTGAGCAAAATGACCTTCCCTCAACTCCCAGAACAATATCAAGTCTCTCCTTGTTTAGAGAGGAATTACAAAGAGATGGACTGGTTCTTTATTTCACTGTAGTCATTGGCTCTGCTTTTAGGAGAGGCATCCCCAGTTTGTTGTTTCTTTCCTGGAAGCTGTAAACTACCAAATCTATAAAAGTTGCATTGCTCAATCTTAAGACCTTAAAACACCTTGCCAACAAAATAAGCAAAGATTCAAAATAAATCTGCTGAACAGTTCCCCCACTCCTACCCCCACAAAGCTTATAAGGTATCTTAAGGCACAAAGCGGGGATTGAGGGAAGTTAGCCCAGAGAAGGAAATATTAAAAGTGCAGAAAAATATATTTTTCCTCAAAAGGATTTTTTTTTTAAACCAAACCTGGCCCCAAATCTATCTTTCTGCCCCAAGCAAGAGCTAGCCCTATACAAATGCAGATGTAAAACCATCAGAAAGCTGAAGCCAGAGCACTCAAGAAGACAAAGAGAAAATCTGCATGCACCACCCAAACTCTAGGAGTCATAAGCCCCATCACCTGGGAAGCAGGATATGATAATAGGATTAAACCACAGATATCAAGGCCTAGAAAAACACTCAGAAGGTTCATGCCACAGGAACAGGAAACTATTCCAAACAAGGCAAGAGGGGGTATAAAAACCTACTGCCCATGTGCTCAACTGCTCTTTCCTCTCTGCTCTTTCTTGCAAGGACCATCTTTCTGCTTCTTCAATAAACTGTAACCTTCCCAAAGCAGTTGCCATGTTGCTTATTCATCCTGGCTTGGATGAACCAGGATGAAGACTTATTTTATCATCTCAAAGAGTGCAAAAAATCTGTTATTGGCATTGTAACTTACATGTACATAGTGTCAGATTCCAGACAACGAATTATCAAGGAAATAGTTGTAGATAACTTGTCAGGCACCTGGGCTAGCATCGCACAAGGTGATTTGGCTCCAGAGATTATGTCATCCACAAAACTCAGCACCGTCTCTAGGGAAACAGGCAAGCCAGCCATTATGTGATAAAATTGGTAGGAAAAGGAGCAGGAACACAAAGGAAAGTGGGGAAAGTAAAGCCATGTTAATCTAATTTACAGTAGCCCAAAATCAGGAGGAGTCAGATAGCACTTTTATGACTAACAATTTATATTAAAAGACTGCAATATACAGAAAAGTGAGATACAGGTAATAAAAGCTAATACAGTACATATGAAATGTATCAGTCATAAAAATGCTACCAGATTCCTCTGATTTTGAGGAAAAGGAAGTGTGACTATGAGCTGATAGTCAAATAGTGCTTGATACTGGCACAGTACTTATTAATTCAGTAAACTATTTCATTTTTATGCCCACTTAATGATAATCAGGATGACATTTCTCTTATGATCCTATATTCTTTCTTATCTATCTCGCAAAAATATTGTTTGACAAGTTTCTTGGCTTTTCCCTTCTCTGTACACGTGCCTCCTCTAGGTTTAGATCATGGCAACTTTAGCCTAGTTCCATTCTCATAGTTCATAGGACAATTAATTCCAAAACATGGGTGTCACAACTATGAGGATCCTAACTCAGATGTATTTATTTATTTAAGTGATTTATATAGCCACCATATTACAGCAATGACTCTGGGATGACACACAAAATTAAACAGGAACAATCCAACAGTCCAAACCACAGAGTCCTAGATTAAAACAATAATCCCACATTATAAAGAAACACAACTTGCCTAACACTTTGAACCAAATGCCTGAGGTAACAACTAGGTCTTCAATGCCTTATAAAAGGCTACCAAGTCATTTAGATTTCTGGAACAATGCTTCTTCCACAGTATAAATGCTGCCAAAGAGAAGGCATGACTCCTGAGTCCAACAAAGTAACATTATTTAATGGAAGGAATCTTAAGCTTTTCCTGCTAGAGTTGGTGGGGTGGACAGAAAATATGGGAGACACATGGTCCTGCAAGTGGCCTGGCCAATAGACCTTTTTAAGGGATAAACTGCTCCTTGAATTGCACCTGGAAGTCAACTGGAAACTAGTGTTATATAGGCATAGTGAAAAATGCCAAAAGTGCCCATGCTGCTGCATTCTGGATCAGCTGTAGATTCTGAGAACTCTTCAAGAGTAGTCCCACATAAAGTGCATATCAGTAATCCAAAGAGAAGGTGACTAAGGCATGAGTCACTATTAGTGAAGCTTCCTTTGCTTATGGTGCAAAGTCTAATATGGGTGCAATTGGTGCATAAGATATACCTTTGTAAAGGCTTCCTTAGTTACAGCATTTTGAACTGAAGCTGTGAGTCCAGAAGAACTCCAAGATTGTGCACCAAGTCTGAATGGGAAGTACACCGCCAGGCAGAGTAAAAGATAGAAACTCTCCACATTGTGTGTGTGTGTGTGTTGTTTGTGTGCATGTTTTAAAACCCACAACCATTCAGCCTCCCCACTTCCTGAGACAGAAAGAACCTTGATGGCAACAAGATGGTCAATGCAGCGCAGAGATGTATAACTGGGTATCACCAGCATATTGATGATACTGCATCCTGTACAACAAATAACCCCACAAAGCAGTTTTATGTACAGGACTGGAGAAAGGGTAGAAATCTGAGGCACCCTGCAAAGTAGGGGCCTTGGAATTAATCCTACTCCTCAGCAACATTTCTCTTAAGACAAGTGACAATCCTTGGAATACTACAATTCATATCATTAGAGATTTTAAAGTTCACAGCGCACAGGAACAAGAACAAAATGACCATTAACAATAGCCATTGGAATTATGTGTCTTGAAAATAGGGACTTTCTCTGCAGTCTTTGTACCAATTGAATTTTCAAACTAGAATTGAAAGAACATTCAGATCTAAGTCTATAATTTATAATGCATTCAGGTCAGAACAGATCCAACCAGTATTATCTGCAAAACAGAATGCAAACTGGGAAATTTGGATTATACTGAAAATTTTTTCACTATTTCCTGGGTATCAGTAAGTAATGGGGTGTATTCATTTGGATTAGTCTGCTGGGTTAATCCTGAATAACTACAACTTTGTTCTAATGTTATATTTTGCTAGTGAAATTATACATAGTGATATGAGAAAAGAGTCTGCATTTTCCATGGTTTGCATTTAGCTCCCTACTAAGCAGTAAGATTTAAAATGAGATGGATGTTTGAAGAAAGGGAAACAGGAAAAAAACAAAAAAACCCCTCAGAGCGTGAAATATTCCAGTAGTTTATTTCCTTAAGGCCAACGTGCTAATGGGACAGAATTTTATTTTAATTAAATGTTTTAATTGGAACTGTTCTAGATACAAGTTGGTAACCAATTATTCTTCATTTATTTCTTAAATTTGGACCATCTTCAGAAGGATCAGCTGCACTCACCAGTTTCCACCTTCGAATGGTCCAAGCGATCAGTGATCTTCTCCTGGCGGATGAGGTAATCCACAATCTGCACGCCAATCGGTGGCTCTGAGTGTTCCCATTCCAGCACCACTAGGGAACTGCTGGGCTCATGAACTGTGGACAGTCTCAGCCTGCAGGCACAGGAGGGCAAAACAGAGGTTGGGAAGAGCTTTACATGAGGAAATTAGATTTATTTTGGGACAAGTCATGTGTATACAGGAGGAAAGGACTCTATTTAACCAGAATAATATCACCCTGCTAATAGTTAATCTAGAAAGGAATGCAAAGTGGTTTTTAAACTGAACATGGGTAATGGATGAAAAAGCGCATTACATGGTGCAAACTGACATTGTCACAAGCAATGGCAGAATATTAAAAAACATTTGGAACATTTCTGATATGAGTCATATCTAATAGCTTGTTTCAGTGTGTAGAGACAATTCCTTTGATAAATTGATTAATTTTAGTCAATTTTAGGTGACTTCAACAGATTATAGATAGATTAACCCACAATCAATTTCATGCAGCTTTGATGCACAAGTGGAAATTTAAAACATCTTATAATGTCATCTAAAATCGAAATTGTTGAATTTTATGCTTTTTTATAATAGCAGTAATTCATCAGTACTGTGCAGATAATAATCATTTTACCTTGAACCACCAGAAAATCAGTTTTTCAACACAGACCTTGCCACTGGGAAGAAACTTAGCACATTCTTCTGAATTCTTTAAAAATTGGCTGGCATTTGATTAAAATAGCTGTTACAAATTAATGTTGCGTCAAGGTTTATTTTTTCCAGTTTAATTTCTCCCCGCCTCGCTGCCCTACAACTGAAAAGGGCACAGTGACCCATTTTAACCATTACCTAACTCGCTCTCTTTTATTCAGATTACAATGATATTTCCTGGCTTTTAATCCATTTTGTTCTCAGTTTTTAAGGAGTAAGCAATTTTTTGTTCATCTTATTTGGAATGCTGGATTATGAAATCCTTAAATAAGTAGCTCAAGTTATGAAAGTGGTGGATCAATCACTAGACACCAGGTTTAACAGTATTGTGATAGAACCTATTGTATTCACCTACAAGACACCCCAGATTATATACCATACACTGCTTTTGCTCCAACAAATTGATGTGGTTTCCCTATAACAATTTCAGTGTGGTAGTGCAGTTAAAGTGTGATATAGGACTGGAGAGACCCAGGTTCAAATGTACTCTTTATTATAGAAGCTCGTGGGGTGATTTTGGGCCAGTCTACTTCCCAAGATTATTGTGGGAAAATATAGAATGGAGGGTTGAAACTGCATAAGGGACAGTTGAGAAGTGTTTTAACAAGAGAATGGGAGAAACTTCCAACACCATGTTTGCATCCAAAAAGCAAACTCCTTTTAATTCAGCCCTTCAGTGGAAGCACTGACTTCAAGAGAGAAGGAAAACTCACTTCCGGTGGCTCCGCCGGCGTCGCTAGAGTCTCCTCTATGAGGCTCCGTTCCCTGGGTATGTAAAGCCGCAAAAAATAGTGAACATCAGCTGTTTTTTGCGGTGAAAAATCCCCTCTTCGGGCGAAGAAGAGGTGTAGAGCATCGGGAGTAAAGGGTTGAGCTCTTCTAATATCCCTGGAAAAAGCTTTCAGGGATCAAGAGTGAGAGCTCCCCATAACTCCTGAAGACGCTCCTGCTCAGAGACGCTTCTGTCATCAGACAGAAAAAGACGCCGCAACCGCCTCTGCTTTTAAAAATAGAACACAAGAGAGACTGTTTGCAGACTGAGTGAATACAGGAGTTTTTATTGGATTGCAAGTATTTTTTATTGTTTTTCTGGCAATATATTTCTAACTGTTACTTTCAACATAATGCATTCAAGATGGCGTATAGCTTTCACTACTTTCACTGCTAAAGGAAAGTGCTTGAAAGTGAAAGTGAATTCTCCATTTTTTTTCCTCTTCTTTGTTCTTGTAAGCGAAGCTAGAGAGACGGTTGTAGAAATTGGATTAAAGCCAGAGCGATTGTTTTAAAATTTAAAATGGAGTGGAATTTACGTTTTAATGTCAAACCTATTTTGGATCGCATTGATGAATTTAAAGAAGAAACGATTGCAATATTGAAAGAGACTAACACAGAAATATTAAAATTAATTAGATCCTTTTTTCCAAATGAAATTGATTTGCAACCGACTGTTGAACATTTTATACAACAATCCAAACAAGAAGAAGACAGTATTGAGAATAAAGAGAATAATGGGAAATGGATCTTGCTTGATAAACAGTTCATTTACGGAGTGGAGGAAGAGGATTTGTTCCAAGACAGGAGGGGATGGCTAGTCCTCTCAGACAAGCAGCAAGAAGAAGATTTAACTGAGAAAAAAGAGAAATTGATCCAGTTTAAGAAGCAATCTATCTATGGTGCTGAGGACCAGGAAAAGCAAAGACAGAGATTTGAAATGTTACCTCAACGAAAGTTTATGGTTAAGAGAAACAGAGGACTAATGCAAAGGTTAAGATGGTTTTTATGGATTCAAATGATATTGCAAGTAAAAAAGAGAGACTTATTATTTGGAAGGGAGGCCTCGTTATGGAGATTTACCTGGCAGAAGAAAAAACCAAGAGTACGATTGAAGAAGTGAAATTTAAAATTGTATGCAAGGAATTATGGGTAATTCAAAACTATGGACTGACTCAAGGACTAAGATTATGAATAAGATGTAAGAGAAGACGATTAACGGAAGATATAATATTAAGATTATGAGTAAGACGTTAAAGAAGATGTTTAATGGAAGATATAATTAAATTGAAGAAGAATGTACTTGCTTTGAAATGATCTAGGTTTGACATTAGATTGATTGATTGATGGGATAGATAAGCATTATGTGATTTGATAAGGTTGAAGGAATCTAAGTTAGAAATGGATTAAATAGATTGTATTTGTTATTTAGGTTTATTTGACATCTGAGAAAGCCCAGAAGTCGATTGAAGAAGTGAAACTTAAAATTAAGATTGTTAGATTGATGGTTTAGATATGTAAATGAAAATTAATACTCTTAACAAGATGATTTGTTTGTTTTGTTTAGTGGATTGAAATGATTTAAGGTTTGATATTAGATGGACTGATTGAGGGATTAGATATGTATTAGAATTGATAAGGTTGAATAAATGTTAAGTAGAGATTGTATTTAGTATATAGTTTAAAATTATTGTTAGGATTACATAATAACTTTGTTTGAAGTAGTGGGTTTTCTTTTGTTTTACCCTGTACTCACTCTGGGAAGTCGGGAAGGGGGGGTAGGGAGGGTTTATAATTTTATATACTATGTTTTCTCAACTGCAATTGGGGTTGATGCAAGAATATGTAATTATTGTTATTAAGGGGTTGCTCGGGTGGCCTCTGGGCACCACATCTGATGGAAAGAGGAAGGAGGAGTGAAGGCTGATGTAAGTAGAAAGTTGATAAGAAGGGGGAAGAGTAGGGATAGTTGGGTGGAGTAGAAGGAGGGAGATAGAGAAGGAGGGAGGAGAGTAGGTAGTTAGTTGGTAAGTGAGGGGGGAAGGTTAGGGTTAGGGGGATGTGGTGGTGGGGGTACCGAGCAGTAATGTTAATTGTTTGGTAAATGTGGTCTATGATTATTTTCAGTTGAGTTATTATTATTAGATGTATTGAAATAAGTACTTATGTTTTGTTTATGGATGATTTTGAAATATGTATTTATGTTGTGATGTTTATTGTTTATTTTAACACTATGATTTGATTTGAGCATTTTTCTTTTTCTGTTAAAAATTAAAAAAACCAATTAAAAAAAAAGAGAGAAGGAAAACTCCTACTTTTCCTTGTCCCTTTAAATTCAGTGCTCCTGGATTTTAAAGGAAGAAGGAAAGTGTGTATGCCCATCTGGGGTGAGGTATTTTTTCCATGCAATGTTTGTTACTCTGTTGCAAGGGAGTACACAACAGAGATGAATCTGAGAGAGATGGGCAGTTAAGAAATATGGAAAATGAATGAATGAATGAATGAATGCAAGCACATGTTGGGTGAGTCTATCTGTTCAGGCAAGGATTTAAGTATGCCACTTTTCCTCCCATAGCCAAACATCTGTTCTGATTCTTCTTCTCTTGCTAAATTGCTTTAAATTGCTTGCCTCCAGAAGTTGTGGGTGCTCCATCATTGGAGGCTTTTAAGAAGAGATTGGACAGCTGAAATGGTACAGGGTCTCCTGGTTGAGCAGGGAGTTGGACTAGAAGACCTCCAGGGTCCCTACCAATTTTGGTATTCTTTTAAATTGTGGAGTAATTCAGATCTCAAAATACCACTTTTATGGAAGATCTGGATCTTTATATTAGATCAGCTAATGGATGAAGTTTTATTGCTTTCTATGTTTTTTAAAATAGCTAATTAGGTGTCATAGGCATCCAGCTAGAAACTGGGAGCCTGCGAGTTCTAGTCCTGCCTTGGGCACAAAGCCAGTTGGGTGACTGAGGACCAGTTCTTCTCTCTCAGCCCTAGGAAGGAGGCAAGGGCAAACTAATTCTGAAAAACCTTGTCAAGAAAACTACAGAGCCTAATCCAAGCAGTTGCTAAGCATCAAAACTGACTCAAAGGTACATTCCCACTTACAAATAAATAAATAAATAAAAATATTAATTTGGTATTTATGGGTCAGTTGCCACCACCTGGAACTATTTACATTTATAACATTAATTGACATCTTTCAGTAGCATTTTCAGTCTCAATGATACCTATTTTATTAGACAGGATCATTAAATCCTGAGACCAAAAAGCCCACAAGCAGCCTGAATGAATAATTGTAATCAATAAACCAATTTCCTGTGCAAATTTAAAAGAAGGAATAGAATAAGGAACCAGAGGCCTCCATTTCGCCTCAACAGTTGGAAAATGGTTTAACCTCACTAAATGCCGAAAGCCTCACTAAAAACTTAGATTATGGCTTACATAACAAAATGTCTTTCAGATTTATCAGATCCCTCTGCATTTGTACAGAAAGACAATGAGTAAATCATTTTAGCCATTGATATGATGATGAGCTTCAGGGCTAATAAGCCTTAGTGTAATTATTTGTTATCCTGTTGCTGGTGAAACATCAGGATACCAAATAATTACACCATGGCCTATTACTCCAGAAGCTCATCACTACTGGATTAATGCTGGCTGTGAAAGCTTGCACTGCTATGTAGTAAATCACTGTATTGTTGAAGATGCAACCAGAATAATACTTGATTTTAATATATAAATTTGCAATATCCTAAAGTTACTATTTTCTGGGAAGAAATGATTACATATACTGTTTATAAAACAAAGTTTAATATTTCTCAATGCACACACATTTTAAAACTATACAGCTAATACATGGAAACAGATAGTTGGAAAATGGAAATAGACTCTCCCAGCTCATATTATTACCAAAAGAGAAGTTCTTCAACATTGGAAAGATAAATTTATGGTCCCAATTATTTATGACAGATATAAAAAACAAAGGAAGGACTTGATCAGCATACTTGAATTTCAAATCTAGAAGATTTTAGCCTCAACTAGAAAGATATTATCTTGGCTCAGATTTATCCATTGGAAAAACAGTCCTGAGATGCCAGTTCCTCTATCTAACTTGGCAGAATTCCTGCACCGAAAATGTAAGATCTGTTCCTCCACAGTGTCAAGTTTTTTTTTCAATGTACAATCTATCTGGGCTATGACCTCTATTTCAGTAATATTTTTGCTGTGCAAGATTCAAAAAATGCCAAGGTACTATTCAACCCTATGGTGTGTCATATTCTGGCATTTCCTCTGCAAGACACATTCCTCATGGACTGTGACTCTTTTAGAGTATCTGTAACAGTGTTCTGTGAGCTAAGTCAATGACAGAGTTCCTGCTTTCCACTCAGAAAGTTCCAGATTAAAGTTGTGGCCACTCCTGATATAGACTTCATAGTGGAAGCCTTAATAGCTGCTATAAGTCACAAAACTAGGTTAGATGGACTAGGATTTGAATAAAGCTTTTTCCATGTCTCTACATGTAACTGAATGGTATTTGTGGAAGAAAAATAGAGTGGTCTGCTTTACTGGTAGACATATATACTGTAATACATATATCCTACCATCATATAGAGAAATTAATAAGAAGTATGTCATGGTTCTGACAGATGAATCTCTTCAATAGAACTTCGAGACATTGTTTTCATTAAAGAAGCCAAAAACTGAATTCCCCTCCCCTGGCACAAGGTAGAAAGGCACAATTCCCTCCTCCAATTAACAGTCATAAATCACATTCCCCAATTAACTTGTAGCGTGGGCTTTCCCCCCAGCTCTCCAAATCTCTATCAGCTCTGGACCTAATAACCTTGGATTCCCACAGTTAAATGTGGATGAGAGTCCAGTTAACTCTCATCCACATTCCCCCTCCCAGCATCAACTAACTCTAAAAGCGACAGAGGAAAAATGGCTGCATTTCCATCTGTTGTCAAAGCAAGAACATCCGATGTTAGCAGCGTTGACAAAGTATTTCACAGAAAGCATGGGTTTTATTTCCTACACAGCTTTATAAAGTCACTGCCCTCTGCAGAATACAAGGAACCAAATATATTTAATGGCAATTTTTCTGAAATTTCTTTTGGGTATTGTGGAGCATTAAGATTTAATAGGATTTTAAAAGTATAATACTTCTATGCATCAGAAAATTTCCCAGTAGTGGCTTTAAAAGGTTTCTGAAAATAAAATATAGTTCAAAGTAAGAGGATTTTGAGACTTCACACTTCCCAAAGTTTCTCTGATTGATAACCATTTCAAACCCTGACCTGCCAAGATATTTCCTGGCTATTTCCACCCATTTCCCACTCAACAGGGAACAAGAAAGCCATTGATCATGTCCGCTTCCTCTGGAAATGCAGGTGTTCCAGGTGGCTCTGAGACATTGATTTGCAGTAGCGACACTATTTGTTACAAAGAAGAGTGCTTAACATGGCCACATTTCCCTAGAGAACATTTAGCATGATCTTAAGTTTGAAAGTTTGACACTGTGCACCTACACAGGGTGTGGGAGTGGTGCACAGGCTGGAAGTCCATCTGCGCCAAACGCACTTGAATCACATCGACACCAGTCCTCAATGACATCTCCACTGCCTGAGCACCACAGGGAACTCATGGTGGCCTCTTGCAGCAGCTAGAAAGAGAGAAAGAAAAGCACAGAAGGAAATAAGGAATGTGTGAAAAGATCCCCACCAAGATCAGCCCTGAAACTTACTCTTTGTGTTTATAGAATGAGACAATCAGCAAGGGAAAAAAAATCTCCTTCTATTTATTTTTCCCTATGATGGCGGGGATACATCTTACACGAAAGGTTTCTGGTTTGGGCAGAGGCTCCTTTGGACTATTTTTCCTATTTACTTCAATAATATCAGAATGATTTTGCAATCTGAGCTTACACTGATCAAGCAAAAAAATAATGAATAGTGCAGTCTAAAGAAGAGTTCTAATTTTGATCACTTGAACTTGAATAAAGACCTTTGCACAAAGGTTTCCTTCAATTTTGCTCAGACAGTGTGAGGAATACAAGAATTCTTCTATTGGATCTTGCTGCTTAACACAATATTGTCAGGACCTGGAGAGGCAATAGCCCCATGCCCTTTACTTGAGTTCAAATGTACTCCCCTGGTTTACCAATTGAACAAATCACACTCAATATACAGCCACAAACCTCAAAGCAGGACGAGGGCATTGCTTTCTAATTTCACTTCTGGAACAGTTAAAGAGGAGAAAAACATCACCAGCTATTGCATGAATGCTGGCAATTCAAGGTGAATAAATAGAAAAATAAAGGAGGACCAAGTCACTGTGAAATTTGCCATCCAATTTAATTCCCCTGTTTGCACTGAAAATGTTTACAACATCTGAGTCGTGTATTGGAATAAATTGCTACTTAGCAGACCCGTCTCACTGGGATATTGAGCTTGCTCTAACTTGAGTCATCACTTTTCCTGCTCTCTGCTCTCCACACCTGCTCTCTGCTGCAATTCTTTCTACTTAATGTGTTTATAATATGTTTACTTATCTTCAATATTGCCACCATATATCACAACGATTTTTAAGTCAACCCAATATTATTTCCATATTATTGATAGTATGTGAAACTTAGAATGGTTTACCAAAGGCTACATAATTAGTTTTCATTTTTCATTTTATTTCATTGTATTTATGAACTCAGACCAATAAAACACAAATACATAATTTAAAATATGGGCAGGGGGAAGGGATATGAAACAATAAAGAGAAGAGGATCTGACTCAACCTCCATATCTGAGCAAATACACATACAGTTATTTTATGGGAGATTAGTATATTTGCTTATAGTCTCCATAATAACCTATTATTGCATAATTAGTTCATGGTTGATCTAAGAGATGTGTAAGAAATGTCTTTATTCTTTATTCACCACACGGATTTTATGTAGCAGACCACTATGGTCCTGCTATGGTGAATATCAATGAATCTGAGAGATATGGCCATACTACTGTACATATGTTCTTTACTAGACACTGGCAGCAGTGGAGTACATGAGGAGGACAGGAAAGGAAGATTTGGCGGCTTAGCAGACATGGCAGAGAAGATTGGTGTCATGGACATGGTTTCACTTCTTGGCTTCTTATTGTGGATAGGGAGATATCTTCCAACTCTTGGGAACTTCAAAGCAGACATCATTATATAAAGTACTTTGGATAGTCCTGTGAGCTGCTATATACAGTTTTGAAGATTCTGGGCCTATCTCAAAGCAATATGTATATTCGTATGCATACGGGTATTTCCAACTATATTATTTTCTACCCAAGCAGAGAATCTGTGCAAGCAGATGTTCCTAAATTTCCATTTTGTCTGTACCATGGTTAGATAACCTGCACATTTTCGGTTGACCAAACAAACCTCAGAATAAAAAAAGGAAGATTAATTAATTAAGAAATTACTGCAGTTCTGCATACAGGGATCAGGATATGGGTTCTCCAAAATACAAGGAGATTGAGGAGCATTCATAAATATCCCTATGCTGAATCTTCAATAACTCACATTTTATGTTGTTTTGAGTCATTATGTTTTTGAAAAGAAAAGCCAGAAATGTCATTGTATGCCTTCCTGCATTGTTTTTCTTTTAACTTTTCTTTTTTCCCCTGCAAACCATCTAATTAATTTCAAAATTTGAGATTCTCAGAAAATGTCATGGAATATTTATTTTGGAATACTTATTTCTTTTTACCTGAGACCCCACTGGTTCTTTTCATCACTATGAAGAAACTCACCTTCTGAGTCTGATTGTTGATGACCAACTCATAGATGGGTGCTGCTTTTGTGACTTCCAGGAGGATGGGTTCAGCCACGGCATCTGGGCTAGAGGTCACATGACATAAAGGACAGGAGGAGGGGCAGTGGCCCCTGCTTTGGCACTCCATGCGCACCCCAGCTGCCATGCGTTTGGTCCCGGATTCTGACAAACTGGCAATGTATTCTGGAAAAGTGAGGACCCTGGGATCTCGCTCACGCTCTTCAGATTCGTCTGATGGGGAATTACCTGCAACATATACCACTGGATAAAATCAGAAATCATAGTGGAATAAGCAACCAACTTTTATTACAGAGCCCTACAAATCTGAGAGAAGCTGCACATATACTGTAAGGGTGTGTAAGCATTCTCGGGAGACTGGTGTGGTTTTCAAATTAGGCTTCACCCTATATTTCCAGCTTTTAGTTCTTGTGTTGTTTTATAATAACACATTTTTTATTGTGACCTTCCTCCCTTCTCCCCCCAATTTGGGAGCTGTACTTGGTTAATGATGCTTGTAATCTTCTATTAGATATCGTTAGTTCATATTTTTCTGGTATTATGGACGTTTAAAAGTATCAGCTTATTTTCCTTCTCAGCACAGAGTAAAACATACATAATTATTTTAGCCTTTTCTCGTGTTACTAACCTTCCAAAAGCTTGCACATCACACAAATTCCTCCTTGAACTGATTCCTTTTTTAAAAAAATATCATTAAAAGTGTGTATCCGCGTGTGTGTATGTTGTACGTTTCTATATAAAAATTTCATATGTACAATATATGAAAATCAGAAAAAAGAAAACTAAAGAAAAAAGACACACTACATATTACTGAACATGTAGAGGCAACACTTAAAAAACCCAGCATTATATCTGATCACTAATATTGGTCAGTTTTTTCCTTATACATTTTGGAAAGCAGTCCATAAACAGTCTATGAACATGTACATCAATTCAAGATTAAATGGCCAGGGTTGCGATGTCATCTCATCCTAAAAAAATATTCTTTGCTGACTAATTTCTGATTTCTCTTTACTTATCTTTAAAAATAAATTCAAAGTAAACAGAGTTTTACGAACAGTGTACTCTGGATAGTACTCATTCTCTGTTAACACGATTTTCTCATTCTCTGTGGAACTGGATTTTAACATCATATCTGTTTAAAACTACATACTACGAACTACACAGAGAGGCATGAATTCTTAAATCAAAGATGGTGGAAACACAACACTCCTCAAATAGACCTCATCTTTACTGGGTATGTTTCTACTCCAGTTCCCATTTACATATGCAATTAAATCCTTCCCAATTTGCAAGAAAGCAAAATATGTAAGTTGGAGATCAAAGGGGATGAATTCCACACCAATTATTCTGGTGAGAAAGAGAGAAGTTGTGAGCACAGAATAATATCTGCTGCAGCCAACTGCGTCCAATATGCACAGAAAAGCTTCTAACATGCTTTGTTCTTAGAGATGTATTTTAAAATGATGACCAATACACAGAACTGCTTTTAAAGTGAACTCTGGAGAAAGCCAGAAAAAACTGGGGAGATGTGATGGAATGTAGTCAGCTGGATTCCAGGAGTGTGGGGCCGCTTGCCAGGAATAAGAGACAACTCTATCCAGATTTTTTTGTGTGAGAGAAAGGGGGGAGACAGCCCCTCTCTAACAGTTCTCAGAGAATATGGTAGATGCAGATAGTAAAGTGCTTAATCTGACCAAAATAAATGTGGAAACATTAAAGAGCTCAGTTTGGAACCAGGATCTCATCCTTTGGGCCTGACAGTAGCCTTCTATGCAAACCAAATGTATAAAGAACCAAATGCACCAATATTCTAAATGAACCAAATTTAGATTATGTAAAATTTGCTCATGAGTGGAAGGTGTTAAAGAAGACAAAGAGTTGGAGAAAAAAGACAACTGAACCTGTTGATGGCTTATTAACTAGAGATGAATCTAAAGTGAAACAGGCCATGGCCTGGAGAAGTGTGCTGAAGAGAAAGGCGAGATTCTCTGGGAGCTGTCCACCCAATGTAAATGACAGTGATGGAAGGCAAAGAAAATGGAAAGTGGCAGGATTACCAGAATAATAATAATAATAATAATAATAATAATAATAATAATAATAATAATAATAATAATAAGAAGAAGAAGAAGAAGAAGAAGAAGAAGAAGAAGAAGAAGAAGAAGAAGAAGAAGAAGAAGAAGAAGAAGAAGAAGAAGAAGAAGAAGAAGAAGAAGTAGTCACCTGCCAGCCTGAGTCTCAGAGGGAAATTTGCTATCAGAATCTGTAAGGCCTCAACTTCCTGAAAGCACCATAGCAAGTTGAAGCCTGGCTGACTTTTACTGGCTAGCAAGATAGCTTTTGTGCAGGAAATCGCTACTGGATGCTGGATCCAAGTCAGTGTAATCTCCCCTGACCAAAGGAGAGATCACTGAGATTGTTTACATGACTTTTGGATAGCTGCTCCTTATGAGCAGACAATAGAAACTGCTATTTTTATGATCAATTTACCTATATATGGAGAGAGTGAGAGTTGGGACAATATCAAACACACACTTGCAAAGAAGCCTTCGCAGACATTAAGCATGACTGAACCTTTTATCTTAATCACTTATTTATTTATTTATTATTATTATTTCATATTAGAGAAATTAAGATCCTTCAGATTGGCAAGGTTTTACTGTATTCATCGGGTGAGTTTCTTTCTGTTTAAAAGATGATCTAAATTTGACTTTAAAAGTTTTAAAAATATGATTGTTTTTGGACCATGCAGCAAAAAGGTATTTAGTAGATGGATTTTGGAAAGTTAATAACAGATTAAGAGGCCAAGGGATTTGGGATTATAGTTTTGAATTATTTAGAAGATATATTCTAATGGGAAAATGGAGATTTGCTTTTTTTATGGTAAGGAGATCTTGACTGCTGGATACTAGAGCTAGAGGAGAAAAAAATGGAGCAGAAATCCTTAGTGCAAATTTTTGAATGGATCAAATGCTTGATAAAATTAACAGACCATATTCTAATGAAGTTGTAAACAAGAATGAGTTGCAATGGATATCCATTAAATTAATTTGAAGGGGGATTTAAATGTAATACAAATAGATCTGATGGATGACTCTTTCCCCAATGGAGATGAACAGATATTAAAATAGGAAACTGGTTTTTTTTCTTCTGGACAGACAAAATCTGCTAAAATCTGGAAAAACTTTTTTAGAAGTTATGATTAAAAGGATACATTTATGAATACAAAATAAATCTGTTAAAAGTTCTGGTTGATTTTTACTCTGCAACACAAAAGAACAGTGAAGTACCTCAACTTTTTTTTTTTGAAGAGATTAAATTTAAAAAAAAAATCAGGGAAGATTTGTAAGATTGGTTTATTCGACCAGGATTAAAAGAAGGAAATAGTTATTTCTGGTTGCCCTTATACATATTAGTTGACATAGCATTTGGACCTTGTTTTCATTATCTGAGAGATGAGCTACGGGGAGAAGAGAGATTATGCTTTATTTAGAGATGTTTTCTTTATCCTTCCCCCTTTCCCTGTTTTTCCTGTTTAACCCCCATTTTTTCTGTTTATTTTTTGTAGTTTCTCCACAGAACTGGTCCATGGTGCCCAAAAGGTTGGGGGCTGCTATTGTAAGACATTCAACTCTTGACCCTGAAGTCCTTAGTCACCACCAAATCCTCAACAACTGCACTTCAACAATTTAAGGTCAGTCCAACAGAACTGAGTGTCCGCTCAAGCTGTATTAGGCACTCATATTGGAATTCTACTCAAGAAGAGGAACATTACAACAAATATCAGGATCAAATCCCTCAGTACTTTCTAGTAATAAAAGGACATCTAGTCAATATTTAAATTCGGTTGGCTAAAAATTTCTAGTGCAACAGCTTCAATAAACTTGCTCCTAGCTTAATGATAGTTCTTCTCCAGCTCAGTGTTCAGCTTCCTGATTACAGTCACGGCTAAACCTTCTTCTTCTGATTCAAAAGATCAGACATAGATAAGCTCTATCTGCAAGATCTGGGATGGGCTGAATGCTAACCTGGCCATTGTTTTCCAAAAATTAACTAGATACATGGTGAAGAAGTGAACATGGCTAAGACAATAACTTAATTTGACTGGGTATCATTTAAATTAACTTAGATGAATCAAATATAATTAACAGTTAACATGATTACAACTCCATTTAGTAATATCTTCCAGCTTCTCTCACAATAAAAGTTATTTAAATGATCGCATAGCCTTAATGGCATTGATTGTGCACTTCAATTAAGCCACAACTTTGAAACAATAGTTTGATGTAGCTTGGAATGATTTATTTCAATGCTTCACAGAAATATTTCAAATTCTGCCAGAAATTTACACCTGCTTTTAATGAAACGAGTTGTACTAATTTCCAGGACAGAAAGTGAAAAGAAAAAAAAACAATTTCAACAGAAAAGTCTGCTAATAATCTAGTGAACGCTAGATGGTGCTATGAAGTCACAGAACACAGCAAGTTTGAAATCTTTTATCAGAAGTCTAATAGGAGATATGCATGCATGTTACAGTAATAATCCATAGGATCTGAATTAGTAACAAAGGAGCTATAAGTATGCACTCTGGGCAGAAAAAAAAAGAGTATTCAGATGTTCCATAACTACCAAATGGTGTATTCTTCTATAGAACAGGAGGTTGGACTCAGTAAACTAAGTTAAGAATTCTCAAGAATTTTGCACTAAAAATGTTGCATATGTGGGGACTAATTTCAGTTCTCTCTGTTGAAGCCCCACAATACTGTGAAGCAATATCTGTGTTTTTTGAAATGCACTCCCATGGACAGAGAAGGCAGCCAAGTCAGCTTCAGTGAGAGCTTTCAGAATTTGTTGGTGATAGTGGAGGAGACACTATTGTATTATTATTATTTACCACACAAATGTTTGCTAGCAATTCAATGGGTATCATCATGTCCTCTGTCTTCACCAATATGATCATTATACAGGGAAAGAAGAAGAGAAGGAAGTAAACGCCTCCCCAAATTCCACTCAGAATTATTTTACTAAATTTCAGTTAGAAGAGAAAAAAAAGGTAAAGAAATCTCATCATGCTTCTCTGAGTAATGCTCAGCCATTTGTTCCTGTCTCTGTCCCAGTTTCTCTTATTTCTAAACATCTTCCATCCTCCTTTGGGAATCCATAGAAAAGAGACAACCGTGGAGTGAATGAGAAAGATAGAGTCATTATCAGGAAAATAATCTACCTAAAAATAGTGATAGGATCAAGGCTGCATTGCTGAAAGAATCTGGGCTAAGACCAATTTGAACTTGACTCCCTGGATAAATTCAGGACATATTTTGGGTAGGGTTTATATCAGGTTCTGGCATCCTGTATGGTTGCAAAAACCCACTGCATTTTTCACAACTACAGAAAAATTCATAAAATATTAGTCTAGAGGGCTCTGAACCTGGTATGGTAGATTTCTTAAGTAGATAATGATTTCTTTTACTAATGTCTGTCCTTGCATTTATTCATACAATAGAGGCAAGGAAGGATGCAGCTCTAGAGATCTGTTATTTACACTACTTTGTGGATATAAAACAACTGTTGGAAGTCAGGTTGATATAGTAGAGAGTATTGCTGTTAGGTATAGTGGTAATCAGAACACAGAGCACAGAGCAATAATACGGAGTGTGTATTATTTAAAGACTGAAGATTTATGAGTTTTTTTCAACCTCATGGGCATCTTTGCTCCTACATCAAGCAGACCCTTCCACTAGTCATCTTTTGGCTTGGAACTGTTGACAATGCTGCAGTACTAAGAGTTGGTAGGCATACATCCCTCACCTGTAAGGTACCATCTGTAGAAAGTGTAGTCCTAAAACAACCAACTAAAATTTCATTGGTCAGATGTCAGAAGTAGCTTAATAGAAATGAGGACACAACTTAAAATATGTGGTGAACACAACTTAAACAACTGTGGTATGAATGCACACAGCTATAAGGCTCTGAGATACAACAGAAAGAGCATTTGTCTACCTATATAAGACAGTTTTAATTTCTAAAATAGATCCTTAGAGACCAATTCATAGTAGGGAAATATAACATGGTCCATCAGCACTCTCCAAGAAAAATGAAAAGCAACTCTAATTTTGTTAGAGAGGAGAAAGATATTAGGAAAACTCAGTTCTTTGCTTGCTTGCTTGCTTGCTTGCTTGCTTGCTTGCAGAAAGAGAGGGCTTTCATTGTGACTGCTGCAGGAACTGAAGGGAAAAATAGGATTTGAGCCTTTGCATATGAGAGGAGAAATATAGCTTATGCAAATCATAGCAAATATATTCAATGCAGAGACCACTGTGTGTAGTGATTGCTATGGATAGAAGCTTTTGGACCAGGGGAATTTGGAAGATATGTCTTCACTTGCCAACAGAACGTTCTCTGATGTAAATGGAATTGTAAACTGTTACTGACATAAGAACTTGGTGGATTACTTGTTTGAAGTCAATTATAATAGGTAACCAAATGGTCAGCATTCCAGTTCTATTTCTATGTTTTACTTTTGCCCATTTTTTCCTACCTAACTTCTTTCTCATTCCCAACTTTCTTACATATCTTGTCCAGATTACAAAAAGTGCCATATGGTTTACTTGCGGCATTTAAATTGTGCACATTGATGCAAAAATAAACCTGCTTACAAAGTCATGTGTGCAATACATTCTGAACATAAAGTAGGACTGTTTCCAGCACAGACTTTGGATTTAAGTTAGCGAACATCATTAATACACCTTCTCCAGATTTTTAAGATCTTTACTGGTTGCTCTGACTCCTGCTCATTAATATAAATTGCCTGGCCAAGGTCAAAGCAGTGTCCAAAAGCCAGAAATGACTGCTTTGAATTTCTTTTGTAGGGATTTTGAACAACATTTAAACTTCTCCTGCGATAGCTGGAGGTCATGGGTTTTTTTTTATTTAAAAAAATTAGATTCTTGCTATCACGAGCATATGTTCTCTTATGTTCGCTTGTTATCTTTTAATTGGTTTCTATTCTAAATTTATGCCAACTGTTCCTGCTGGCAGCAGAGGCTGCTATTGAAGCTGGGATGGTGCCTTGTCAACTTTATTGAGGCATGTGTGAAATGTATATTACCATTCCCATTTGCCTCTCTATATAGCTCAATTGCTTGCTAGAAAGATTTCCCCATCATTATCCATTTATCCCTCTTTTGGAAGTGGCTAGTTTGGAAGTCTTTGTAATTTGGCAAAAACGCTCAAATAACTGTGGAATAAAAATTGTACAAAAAGAAAAATCTCGAGGCAAAATGAGAACAGAGACTATTCTAACTATTTTTGCCAAAATAAAAGTAAAACCTAAAATAAAAGTAAAAAAATAATATCCTTCTGAGGGGTGAGAGGAGCAGAAATATATGGAACTATTACTAATTACTATTACTAGTATTACTAGTATATTACTATTACTAATCTGAACCACTTATTCAGATTCCACTCTTTCTTCCTATCTCTTATGAATGATTCTGACTTCAAAATGCTTTGTCTTAACTATCATTATTATAATTAAATATTATTTATTCTTGGAAAAAAAAAGAATCCATATTTGAATGGAATTCTTGAATATCATAATTCAAAATGTGATGGTAAAACCACTTACTCTTCTCGCTGAGATATAAAGGACAGAATCAAACATCCTTTAATATCTAAATCAGATCCTTATTGCTGGGAGAAAAGAGATAGAATCCTATATGTTCTGCCTTGAGTTTCTGGAAGTAGTGGAGATCAAAATTATTGTACTGCTAATAGTAAAATACTTACTTGGGAAGACTCAAGATGGACAGTGATTGATATTTGTATATGTTTATATGTAAGGGTGTAGGTATATACTTACGTTGTATATAGCATGTTTATATGTGTGTTATGTATGTGTACACTTTTGAAAGCAGGCAACAAAATTTCATTTTTAATGTGTGCCAGTGTGCCCACAATAAAAAATGACAATAAAGGTTATCTTATATCTTATCTTGTATCTTATATCTTATATCTTATCTTATCTTATCTTCTCATCTCATCTCCTGATCCCTCTCACAAAAGATCCTGGACAGTATTAGTTGTGCTGTATAGGAGCTAGATTCTCTGCATGCATGAAACACAACCTGCCAGTAGCCTAAATATATGAAGGCAGCTGCCTTGAGTCACAGGAGACTTGAGACTTTGTGGCATAAAGAGTCCATCATGTTCTCCTTGCCTCTCAATCCTGGCCCAACATCTTCTACCAATTCATTGGCATGGATTAGGGCTGCTCTATCTGGATTGCCAAATATCTAGAATCAGTATATGAGATGCAGAAACAGTTAACTCTTTGCCTTATATCTCTGTTCATATCCCTGCTATCAGATGCTGCATATCAGTGGTAGGCAACCTCGGCTCTTTTATGACTCATGGACTTCAACTCCCAGAATTCCTGAGTCAGCTATGCTCCATGAGTCATAAAAGAGCCGAGGTTGCCTACTCCTGGGCTAGATCATGAACTGGCTTTTGGACAATGGAAACAGGATTATGAGAAGTGAAAGATTTTTCTCATCTTTCCTGGCTTTGGGACTCTAGGAATCTAATCACAGGAACTATCTAGCAGTCGTAGGACACTTGTCTTTTAGTACTAGAAAGACTGCAAAGTAGATATCAGTTATGGGCATTCCCAGGGGAAGGTGTTCCACTAGCAGGCCCCTCACAGAGAAATCCTTGTAACTCCACCTGCTTAACTTTACTTGGAAGGAACATTCAGAGTTCAATCACCAGGAGGATAGATAGGAAAAAAAGTATTTATTTACATAGTCTGACTTCTAGCTATCCAGACATTAGATCAGCATCAACATTTTCAACTGGACTTAGAAATGAATCAATAATTAGTACAATATCTAAAGTACTTATGTAAACACTTTTGTTACCTAATCATATCCATCAGTCACAGTTAATAGCCTTACAGCTTTATCATGAAGATGACATTAACACAGTGTAATATGTGGAGCCAATCAAGAGGCTATGAGGATATTTATACCTGATACTAGCCTAACCTTGTCAATATAGGATTACACTTGGTTTTATCAGACAAACCTGATACATGCATCCTTAGCTATTGAGACCATTTGTTTCTCCAAAACCAATGATGGATTAAAAAAAAAACAGGTTACCACCACTTTTTTGTTACAACAATCAATCCACCAACAGTATTCCTGTCTGGTCTAAGATTCTATTTATTAACATTCATGCTATCAATGATACGTTCTTTGTGGCTGTCCCTCAAATATTGGGAAACTGCTTTCATGTCACCCCTAATCTTTCTTTTCATTAGACTAGACATCAACTCCACTAGGCAAACCAGGGCAGAAAATTAACTCCACAGAAGGACTACAATGATACTTTATTGAGAGAAACTCTAATAATAGAATCTTGCAAGTCTGATTGTGCTATACCTCTCTTGCCTTTTTACACTCCAGGTCCCTGATTGAGACACTTCCAAATATTATCTTGTTTCATAGGGCTTAAGTAATGTTTCTGCCCTTTTTGCCTTGATTCTGGTTCTTGCATATCTCTGTCAAGATCATCTTCCTCAGTCTCTACAAACAGCCAAAATTTGGATTACTGTAAACTTTGAAGACATATTTGATTGCAAGGGACCTTGGAGGTCTTCTAGTCCAACTCCCTGCCCAAGGCTGGAGTTCTTATATCATCCCAGACAAATCCTCCAGCAATGGAGCACCCACAACTCTGGGAGGCCAGCTGTTCCATTGATTAATCACAAAATCCTCCTTATTTCCAAATTGGATCTCCTTCTGACCAGCTTCTGCCTTCTGCCCCATTGCTTATTTTTCTAATCTTTCCCCCTGAGTTAAAATACTTCCCCAGCATAACATCTAATGCCCATGTCTGTTTTCCAGATCGTAAGCTAATACCAGTAACTGATCAAAGAAAAAAACCTCTGTTATATGGGGAAAAAAGCAGAGAGTGCCCTATAAAGATATAGGACATTTCATAACCTTCTCATTGTGCTAGAAATGGACTAGCTCTGGCTGCCTTTGAATTGCTGCTTAGCAGGCTCAGGGGAGAAAGAAACAGTGATCGAGAATGGTTTATCTCTTGCAATTTTTCAATCGATACAAAGCTCCTGACATGCACTAAAGGGAACAATAGAGAAAGAAAGGCAGAGCAGAAAATGTGGCAGGTGACACAGGACTGAAGAGAACTGAAATGAGAAACTTGGTGAAAGAAAGAAACTCAAGATCTAAAGTAACAAAAGGGGTTACGAATAGTGTTGCCTGGGACATAAAAAACAAAACAAAAAAAAACCCCAACCTCTGCGTTTTAGAAGATGCTTGATACATCGCAGCAGGATGGGTGGGCCTGTAGAAAAGGTAATTTTTCAACCACATCACGCCCATCACAATTAATGCCAAAGTAAAGCTTCCAAAGTAAGATTGTGGTTAGGCCAGCTGCAACCATATGCACTGATCAGTCCAAGGTCTCTTCAGTCCTATGATTCATTATCAGGCAGGCATTGCTTAATTTCTCCCTAGACAGTAGCACTCCCTGGAACTGGCTCTCAGCCATATCTACGCTGTCCTTAGACTCTGCAGAGTTTTGAATTTATGTTGTGAGTTAAATCTAATACTATCAAAGTGGGCAATTGTAAAAATAAGAGGGAAATTTCAAAAGAAAAACAGTTGGCAGGAGAAAGAATTAAGCATTCTCTTTTTTTAAAAAAACAACAACACATCCTTACAATAAAATAATCCCTCCTCCCCCAAGGAAAGGACTGTTCAATAGAAGGAGCTACCGGTAGTTAAACATGGCCAAAGTACCACTACTCTTTGACTTACAACCATTTGTTTAGCAACCGTTCAAAGATACAAAGGCACTTAAAAAGTGTCTTACAACCATCCTCACACTTACAACCCTTGTAGCATCTCCACAGTCACATAATCAAAATTTGGGCACTTGGCAACCTGTGTGTATTTTTGATGGTTGCAGTGTCCTGGGGTCATCTGAGTGCCACTTACAACCTTCTCAGTTGGTTTCTAGTAAGCAAAGTCGGTAGGGGAAGTCAGATTCAGTTAATGACCATAAGGTTCACTTAACAACTGCAGTGATTCACTTAACAGTGGCAAAAAAAGGTTGTAAAATTGTTACAATCAGTTAACAACCACCGTGCTTAGGAATATATGGCCATCATGCTGCAATGAAGAGTTCACCTAAAGGCAGATGGTGCAATTTTGCTATTGAAGAATGAGTAGGCATAGTCCTCAAAACTGCTGAGTCCCGGAGAAAATTAGAGAAAAATTGCCTTCCCCAACTACCTCAGATTTTCTTCATGTACTCCAAACCACAACCAAAAACATGTCCTGTTCTACACACACACACCCCAACCTATGAGGGAAACAAGTTTCTTGTTTCTACCAGTGTTAAACTGCCATTTCACTTTCATTTTGATGCTGTCCAAAAATAGCCTCAAGATATATAAAATCTGTTAGCCTTTGTCATCTCGGACTTTCTTCTCTTGGGCTAATGTCAGCTGACTGCAGTGGCTTGTAAGAGAAACAATAAAGACATGATAGGGATTGGCAATAGGAGACAACCAATTTCACACCATTGTGATTTTCTGGTGAGTAGCACATTCTTAAGGCCAAAATAAAGATATGAAAACTGAGGACAATCTCAAAATCCTAGTTACCCCCCTGTAGTTCTACTACAGCAGATCAAATAAAGATATAGCAGGGTTGAGCTGAGCC